>SEMN01000214.1:0-600000 GCA_005408345.1 Macquaria australasica | reverse complement strand
CCTTAAGAACCTTGGTCATCTTCACTTTGAAGGTGATATTTTATTAGCTTTGAACTGTTTTATTTAGCCAATATGATTTACATCCTTTTTAGTTCAGGTTCATCTGCTTGTAGCTTGTTAACAGATAAAACTGGATATGTCTTTCAGTTGATTACTTGATTGAAGTCAAACATTTTTTATTTAATTTGATGTGACATTTTATTGATTTTTACAGGGGAAATTATCTTTATCTGGGTGAGCTTTAGCTCTCTGGAGCTGGTCGGGATTCATGATCATGATTAATGAGGCAGAGTCACCAAACAAATATCAATTGGCCATCTAATACAGTAGTCCAGAAAGTAAATTAAAACATTTTTGTTATCCCAAAGAAGTAGGCTAAATCAGCCAGTAATCTGAATTATCTTCTTTGACCCGGTGTCCCGTCAAGTCTTGATGAACAGGGTTGGGTTTTAATCAGGGTGTTTTTTGGGCCAATGCCAAGTTCCAGTACCAAGTTCATATGGCGGATATTTTAGAAACAGAGCAACATGGGCATAATATTGGAGCCCTCTTTTAGTACAGACTGAGTAGGCCATCAATCTGGTGAATGCAAATCAGCTGTTTGTGTTCCCATAGCCTTGTTTTGGTCTGCCTACTTCTGAGAAACATGTCTTGGTCTCTTTTGGCTAGCTACAATAGATGTTTGACTTGGCTTTTTTTAAATGTTTTTACTTTGCCATTTTTCATTGGTCAAGTAGTGTACAATTGGCCTATGTGAGCTTGTGTGCTGAGAGCACATACTTTCAGTACCATCATTTAGAGCCATTGGGACTTAACCACATGGATTGACAAACCAAAGCATTGAGTTGAAACCAGCTGGAAACTGCATAGAGCTGCAGACTTGGTGTTGATTCCCAGTGGGAATGGCAATACTTCCATAATACCCTTCCATATTACACAGACTTACCAGGAAACATGGTAATACATTGCTCTAATTTATTGCAGTAAAGGCAGTGTAAGCATATGGGGTTATGGTGGACAGTGCTTTATGGGCGCCTTTGTTGTCACTCGATAAGAGAAAATATACCTACCAAAGTAGATACAGTGGTAAAGCAGGGTAGAATATCCTAAAAGGTATCAAACACTCTGGTGTCCTGTAATGAAATGGCATGCATTGCCAATTAATAGGTCAGCAAAATTCACCCATATATTTAACTTTCTTTTCCTTTTAGCCATGGCTAAAGTACCACATGAAAGAAAACAAGTGCATGCATTAAGTCACTATTTGCAAAGGAATCAAGAGTATCAAAGCTAAAATATTCTCAAGTATTGGATAGTTTGGAACTGCTTATTAAATCCCATCCACAGTTTTGCATAACATCATTCTTTCATCCCACGTCTGTGTACATAAATACCTATCCAGACTTTCTTTCTTCTTTTAAATCTGTAGCCAACCTATGTGCAGAGCAGTATAGGCATGTGTGAAGGGATACCAAAGAAAAATGGTGCCGTTGGTCTGCCCCAAGACCGCACAGAGTGCTCTGCTGCCAACAGTGCCTCCAGTAATTATAGACCAGAGCTGTGGAGACTGTTGCTCTCCAGGCTAAACTGAAACTAAACCCCCCATTTCATGGTTGGTATTTGCTCTTTTCAGTACATGAGTACCCCATGTTTAAAAACTGTTATTTTTGGGCTGTAGCTGGACTCTTTTCTGTTTATAGTACAGCCTGACTGAGTTGAAATATAGAATAACTGTTCAGCACGCAAAGCCAGTAGTAGTTTTGATGACTGTTGTTGACACTGCAGCTCTTCTCTTTACTCATATTGTCTAATGTCTTGTTTAATCTCTGCTGCTGTCAATATATTTTATTAATATATTGACAATATCCTCTCTACAGCTCCTGAACTTCCCATCGCTGTAACTAACTTACCGTATAATCAAATAACTATCGATCTTCCATCTCTAAATTGTAGGTTATGAGATAGGAAGCTGATGAACTCTTCCAATAACACTGTTGAAACAAAAAGTTGATTTAGGATTTACTAGTAACAGTGAGGAACAGTGAAGCTTGTAATTCTTACTGGAAAGTTTACTGAGTCTCCCGCCCCCAGGCCATCCAGATCACACACAACATTGACCAGGCTCTACTTAACTGGAAAGCTGCTGTTGTTGTAAAGGCCCCAGTTCTTGGACTCCTTCCTCCAAAGATTGTGTGGTCTGTGCCCTGGTGTGTCATGTTAGGATGGAAGTGACTGTGGGCTGCTGTAATTGGCCAACAGGATGGGTGGATGGCATTTTCTGTAACTCTGTCATTAGATGTTGAGTGTAGGATGGCATAGTATACCCTATGTAGAATCTTTCTGCTTTTGTTTGGGGCTCTACATACGTTGTCTTTTCATGGAGTACTTAAGTTGTTATTCTCCCCATAAGCTCCAATTATTTCTTTTTGTCTGGATTTTGGTGAGCTGTGAGAGGTTGTTCTGGTGTCACACTAACCCAATGTACGTCCGGTTGGACCAGTTTTTCTGGTAGTTTTACAGCTTGGACCAGTTTTTGATTGATGAATTCCTCCCTTGGCACAGCTTGCTAATATTATTTCCACATTGTGCATCTGTCCTGTCTCCACTCAGTATTCTTATTTCTACCCAGCCAATACAAACTCTACCTTAGCTGCTCTCTTGTTTTGCAGGTGAAGAGTTCTCTCACCCTTTTACAGCTGGAGTTCTTTGAAAATATGTTTGGTTTTTCAGGAATAAAAGCTGCATATCCATCAACCATTTTTAAAGATGGATCAAGTATTATTGATGGGCTTATTTTTACTGACATGAGTATGCACCGTTTTCTAACATTGAACACCCCCCCCCCCCCCCATCCTTTTCTCCTTCCCTATTCTCAATAGTCACAATGAGCGGAAGGTGACCTGCAAGCATCCTGTCTCAAGCTTACCCTCACAAGACAACTGCATCTTTGTCGTCAACGAACAGTAAGTCTCTTGTTTCTGCCTTTTAGAATGCCACTGGGTAGCATTTTTGAGCATTACAATACGCTGTTGCAACTCCTGATGTGTAGGCAACATTGCACAAGTCTGCGCCTTGCCACCCTCTAGTTGTGGTTCTGCCCTTTCAGTTCAAAGCCTCTTCTATTCAGTGCTTCTTCAGTTATCTGTCTTCATAAACAAATTCCTTAGAAATAAGAACTAACCTTTTGTATGGAAAAGTCACTTTTTAGAAACTTCTTAGATACTCATATTATTAAAGAGATTTTATTTATTGCATAATTGGGCTGCTGATTTCTACAAGTGCCAAGGCAGGGTTAATAATCTTGATACTAAGGACTGACAATAAAAAGAGCCATTGTATCATGTATTACATCAGCTAGTGGGAATGCAATGATTCACAGTTCGTTCCTCGTTTTGACCTGGACAAGAGGTCATGGCCTTTTCAGTTGTCATAAGTACAAGAATATGTCCTCCAACAATGTTACGTCCATGTGATCATCTACACTGCTTTCAGCACAACAGTCATCACATGTCTGCCCACATGACTGGGTCAAGGGCCAGCCATCTTGAACTTTCACTTCAAGGAGAATGACTCTATGAATCTGTCAGACTAAACTCAGTCAGTGTCTTTCTACCTCCTAAATAATCAGTACTCCCATTTTTTTAGTTTTACCCACCTTTTACTCTTTAACCCTACCCATGGGTCACTCATAGTGAGGAGTGGACAAATCAGGTACTCTGTCCAGATGTTTGCAGGATGTCCAACACAGATAAAACAGGGCAGATGCCGATCTATAACTTTGGCCTCCTTCGCAGATTCCCACCCAAATTTACTTCTGTGTCCCAATCTGTAAGCACACTAAATATACATGTACTAGCCTGTTTGCATCACAACCCACACCATGACACTAGCCTCAACTTTCATCTTCCACCCTAGCCATCTTAGCTTAATGTTGTTAGCTCCACTCAGTTTCTCACTTCCCTCAGAAACCCCTGTCGCAGCTGATTCTCCTTAATGTTATATTGTTAAATTGAAGTCATATCATCACAACTGGTGTCAATTTTTTAATTAAGCAATGAATTCTAATTGAAATATGTTCTGCTTCAAGACATACAATTTCACTTCCATGTGGGAAAATGTGGCTGAACTCCAATGACTAGTGGAGGACGAATTCCCTGATGGGCACCAGTTTCAGCTTTTTTCAATATGTGACTTAGAAATTAAAATCCTTGCTTTACTAGAATATGATATAGTGAGCTTTTTTGTTGCACCAACTTCTTATGAGCTGCATTCTGTTCAGCAGAGATGGAATAATTGGTTGTGAAGAAGCTTGTTGCGCCAGAACTGTCACACTGCACTCTCTTGACACATTCCTCCCCTCGCTGTGTTACTCTCACATCTCATGCTGTTTTTGCCGCTCACAAGGCACAACATGCCGCTGCAAGATGATATCCAATTTAGCTATTAGTGTTTTATTGTTGCAAGATAAACTGCAAAATTAATGTATATGAGTCAACTTTGGGAAAGCAACATCAAAGTGTTAAACCTGCTACTTGACTCATTGTTATTTTTAAGTTTATTACAGTGCATTTCATCCAACAGTTGGCTCTGTTTTAGCAAAAGTAATACAGGGGAAAATCTTCACCCTGGACGAGTAGTAAAAGGCAAAGACGGATTTAAGCTGCCACAGGGGTAAAGAGGCCAGGCTGAAAATCACTGCCTAATCTGCTCTGCACTTTAAGTAAACCCAAAACACGCAATTTAGTTTAAATTTGGCATTTGAATTTTCAGTACCAGTCCAGTATAACATATAAACAACTCAACCTTCCTTAAGACATAATAATAGTAATATAAAACACAGAAACAACACTGCTAAAAGATTAGTAATTCAGATGAAGGAAACCTAGATTAGTTTGAGTTAACAGATTTGAAAAGATAAATTGCCTTTTCTAATCTGAGACTGCAGTTGTATCCCAGTCTAGGAAAAAAACGAAGGTCTGCCATGAATGTGTTATTTACGCATCCGTGATGAATTGCGTAATTGTGAGAGGGTGGGGCAGCCTCGCAACAGGCTAAAAGAGACGCAAATATACTCTAGCTGTACCCTACAGTGTTAAGGATACTTACCATATCTCTGGATGTATTAGACCATTATAGGCAATGTTGAAAAACAATGAGCAGGACTACATTATGACAATGTTGGCTTTTTTTAAGTATCTTCACCTATAAGGTATTTCATTGGCTAGATTCAGTATTTTCAAGTTTATCAAAACCGGGATGTTGGCTTTTCCAGGTTTCTGATGTAACCTTTTTCAGACTGTCTTGGATATGGTCAAATGTATAGATTCAGTACATAACATCACAATAAACTATCTATGTGCAGCTGGTCTCCAAAACTCCTCATTTGTCAAAACATTTGAACTTTCATTCTCAACAAATTTCTTTCCTCTGTTTTGTAGTGTGAATTGTGGAAAATTGTGTCACCCAGCGTTTAGCAGGTAAAACACTATTAGGTGCAAATAGATAACTGTGTGTTCTCCGCATTTGTTTTTTATGTAAAACACTTGAACATGTCTGTCTGTTAACAATTCTTGTTGTTGCACACTAACAACAGACTGTGGGTGTTTTTGAATGGTGTTTTGCCTGATGTCCTGTTATGCATTTGCATTCCAAAGTCCTGTAAGGTGCACTTTACTGTCTGAACATTTTGTTGTGTTCTTTCTAAACCTTTATGAACAACTAACTGCAAGGAGATTATTACTAATTTTTCCTGAGCTGAAGGTCAAGCTGTACGTCCTCGATGAAAGCTGAGCTTTTGGACAAATATTTTTTATCCCTGCCATTCAGTTCACTTTGTTGGCAATTTACTGATTTCCCAAGAAGCATTAAATTTGCTCTCATGTTTGGTTGCAGGGTCCTAACAAAATAACAAAATGCCAAAATGCATCAAAAAGTATGGTCATTGTGAACTTTGTGATACACATCTTCATTTTGTTTTGACAAACTGTCAAAAACTTTGACTTTCTGATCACCCCTTCATGCGCTGTCCCTTATGGATGTACATGCTACATGAACACAGGTAAGAGTTCTGACTCTGTTCTTTTGCTATGCTAGAGCTGGGTGATATGACCAAAAATCAATATCATGAGAATTTTACATATTTACCTGATACCAACAAACTGACAATACATTTAAAGAATGATTAAAAATATAAATAATAATATTAGATACAACACAATATTAGAAATATTATTTTTACCTACTGTCAGGGCTACAGGACAACTGTACGTCTGCATAACAATGTACTGAACAATCGTGTTTTAAATATGCTAAACTACTAAAGCTTTAGCATTAGCTCTCATGTTCCATGCTGCCTGATTTTGAAACAATTTAGAGCAAAAGTGAGAATTGACTTACAGTTGTAGTTTGTTTTTTTTGAGGGTACAGCTCTTAAAAGCATCACACTTTTACAGAACATATTGACATGAGTCAAATTAGGCTGGTAAATAATGTTGGTATCTGTAAATTTTTGGTTTATCACCCAGCTCTGTGCTACGCTGCATCTGTAAACCTGTAAATGTATACACTGATATATTGATCTGTGTATGCTTGCCTTGTCTTCTATTCTTTTGTTCGTTAAAAAGATAAAGGTCAGGTTCACCACCAAACAAAAGTGTTTGAAAGCAGCCTTACTTCTTTAGAAATGCTGTGTGGTCAATTTAAAATGCACCCTCAGCCACTCAGTTCAGTGTTCCCCCTCAGTGTGCTTAGAGCACCAAGCTTCAGTGGCAGTCTAATCCCTCCTCACTCTTTTTGCACACACAGACCCCTAAACGCTCACACAGGCACACAAAATCCATGCAGGACCAGGCAGTGATGTGACACATTAATACATATGGGTTAGTCTTAATATGTTGAATTTATAAAAGGGCTTTGTCTTGTGGTAAAGACATACAAGACAGTATGAGAACAACACTGGTTGTTTATACATATCTCGTGTTTGCAGGTAGATATAGTAATGTTTTTTTAGGAGATGGACGATCTCATGGCCCTCTCAGGCTTCGATTTGAGATTTATTGACTGCTGTTGACATGGAGCTGTGGTAAATACAAAGATGGTTGTTGTTTAGCTCTGGTATTTTACTACAACTATTACTGTGTCCATATGTCACAGTCATATCCACTTTAGGCTGGTGCTTTATTTTTTTTAAAATTTATTTATTTTTTGGCGGGACAAGCACCAAGCCAAACAAGAAAATAGTAATTTAAAGTAGACAGACATTCAAAACAGCAGGTTGTGGATATGAACAGTGACATAAACCATGTGGAGTTTCATGCTAACGTTTTAGAGGAAACCAGTTAGAGCAAAGTTTCATTTCAAATGTAGATGTTAAGCATTTTTTGGTCTCTATCGTGTATTTACTGTAAGTGGTTGAGAAATAAATACTGGAGAGGCCCAGATGGGGAATGCTTCGGAATAAAGAGTTGTCCTCTGAATTCACATCCCCATGGCTTTATTTACAGTATTTACAACTACTTTGTATTAGCACAGGATTCATTTTTCAAGATATTTTGCGATTGGGATTGAATCAAGCCTGCACTGTCCAACTGGAAACTAGTGCTGAAGTGATTAGTCGATTAATCAGCAACTATTTTGATAATTGATTTATCGTTTAAGTCATTTTTCAAGCACAAATGCCAAGAATTGCCCAGTTGCAGCTTCCCAATTGTTAGAATTTGCTACTTTTATTTGTTTTATGTCATAGTAAACTGAATATCTTTGGGTTTTGACTGCTCGTCAGACAAAATAATCAATTTGAAGACATCACCTTTGGCTTTAGGATATTATGATGGGAATTTTTCATAATTTTCTGATCAAACAATTAACTGAATAAATAATTGGCAGATTATTCAATAATGAAAATAATCATTAGTTGCAGCTCTAGTTGAAATTGTGTAAGCAGTACAATTTAGTACTTTTAGCCATCATGCTTTATCATTGTGTATCTATTCATAGACAAAATATATATAGTAATTATATAGTTATTATGTTCTTATCATGATGTTGCCTTTAATTCTTTTGTCTAATTTTGATCATAGTAAAAACATTGTTGATTAACATTTTTCAACAGTTGTGCATGAGGGCTGTAATGCAGCATCATTTAGTTGCAGGCCAGCTCTTACACTAAAGCAGCCAATTTGACACACTCACTACTTTTCAATTTCACTGCATGCAGATTGATTATCAGGCCCAAACTAATTATCAACAAACACCCGACACACACAAACACACTGCAGTTTAGCCTGGAAATGGTCTGTTGGCCAAATAGAGCAACAAATAGAGCAATGTCTCTCTTACAACAAAGTCAGTCCACTTTCTCCGCCTCTCCCCAAACCTTTGTGTTTTAATGGCAAGTTGACGCACCATTGATTATGGTTCACTTAGGATTCCGCCTGTCACTGGAGGTGCTGAAAATCTTTGGAGCTCATTTTCTAAAGCGAGCTCATTTGATGGAGAAGGTGGCAAATCTCAGTGGCTACTCATCACTCTGCACAAGCAGCTATTTTAGACTAGTGGGTTGAAAATTGTGTGCACTTCAACTCGAGAGAGAATTAGTCACCCACTTGTCCACCCAATGACTTCCTTGATGGTGTTTCCAGGGATATGTCACCTCTACACAGAAACCCCTTATGTATTAAGCCACTTAAGACAGCCAATGAACTCTAATAATAAGAAAAATTGTCTTTCATGTAAGAAATTCTCTTATTGACCTAGCAATCATAAGAGCTCAAGTACATAATAGTAAGTTGTTGCTGCTTCTTGCAGCTAAGCCTTACCTTGTAAAAACCATGTAACTTTTCTTCTAAATACAGGTAAGACAAAGTCGATTTGTGATTGTCATTGTTTTGTCTCGTCATTTTTTTGAAGGGTCTGCAGGTAGTATCAGACCTGTCACTATGCTGCACGGGAATGAACATCCTGTGTGTGTTGCCTGCTGTTGTGAGCCGAGCTGATGTTATCCCTTGTGATCCCTTTTCGTGTTTGTGCACCTTGAGTATAACAGCATGGGGTCTGAATTGTTAAACCGTTTTTAAATTGAGTTAAAGTTTTGTCTTCATGTCTAAGAGATGGATAGATTGAAAGATTGATCTAGGTGGTGTAGATGGATGGAAAGTACATGTAGATGATGAATGAATTGAATATTGATTTTCAAATGAGTGCTTCATTTATGTTGAATGGTACCATATAATCTGGAATCTGTTAATGTTAGATCATTGGTTAAATAGGCAGGTTTGATGGGGGAGTTTGCAGTGCAAGGTTGGCAGTTTCTGTCCTTGTTCAGTGACCTGAGACCAGCACATCTGAGAGATTACACTTTCTTTTGCTGCTGCAGTATTTCTGCTCTACTCTGGTTTTCCTGTCTTGTTCCCTTCCTAAAGAATGTAGGACATCTCTATGCTCCAGAGACAACTTATTTCACAAGGTGTTCTATCCTATGGCAAATCTACTGAACTTACTATGCTTTCATCTGTTGCTTTAAAAACTTTTGTGTTTTAGAGGCATCCTGATCTGATTCACTGCTGCATTTCAGTATGTCAGGCTGACTTCGCAGACCATTTAAAGCTGTTAGATAACTGGGAATGTATCTGCAGTGACATGGTGGCCCATGTTGAGATCTCATTATAACAGAGTTTGAACTTCAGAGGAATGATGGAACAGACAATATAGCCTGCTTCCTCCTATTTTCTTTCTTTTATCGCGGTCATTAGACGTAAATCGGCCGTCTATTTCTGACTGATGATTTGCCTACATGCTCTTGGCATGCTTTGTTTCTTTTGTTTAGATCTGCCTCCAAAGTGCCGGCGAATGACAAGAAGGAACGGCCACTAAGCACCATGAGTGAGGCATCCAACTACACAGGCGTCTCGGACTACGCCGTAAACCCCAGTAGCCCAGCAGGAAGAGTGAGTGACACACACGAAGACAGGATTACCATGCATGTCTGTTAAGTTAGGAAAATAATGGAAAACCATCAGGATCATATTTTAAAAAAAGTTTTTTTTTTTTTTTTGTGGATTGAGCTCACTTTGCTATTTACTCATTCATACTGTATTTCTAGACCTCAAGACCTGCCAAAAAAGTTCATAACTTTGGGAAGAGATCCAACTCCATCAGGAGGAATCCCAGTGCCCCAGTAATCAAGAGAAACTGGCTTTACAAACAGGTGAGAAAGATTATATGACTGAGTAAAACTTTACATTTAGTCCAATAAATCATATAATTTGCCGAGAAGCAGAGTAGGTAACTTGGCGTCATTTTTAGCCATGCTAGCGGTTTGGCTTTATGGATTGCAATGTCGACTGAAATGTCTCAACAACTATTGGATGGATTGCTATGAAATCTGGTACAGGTATTCATGTCCACCTAAATATATGTTGTAATAACTTTGGTGATGCCCTGACTTTTCATCTAGTGCCAGTTTTTAATTTGTCATTTATGACCAAATACCAACTAATGACATTCCTATCAGCCTCAGTGTTTATTGCAAATTAGCAAATATTAGCATGCTAAATCACAAAACTAAGATGGTGAACATGGTAAACAGTATACCTGCAAAACATCAACATGTTAGTACGCTGACATTAGCATTTAGCTGTAATTGCCGCTGTGCCTAAGTACAGTCTCACAGAGCTGCTAGCATGGCTGTAGTCTTGTTAAATTGAAGTTAGTCCATACATAGTGCATACAAAGCAATGAAATCTTTATGTAATTGCTATGTGTGTTGTTGACATTAGCTTAAAAAGAAAAGGAAACCTAAAATAATGTAACAATAATACAACAACCTATTTATAACACAGAAAAAGGAAATAACTAATTATGATACAAAAATAATATAAAGGTTATGCATGTCCTTGAGTCTATTCTTCTGTTTATTATCTGCAAGTTATGTATGTTATACACATATTTGTATTAGTTTATTGTATGTTTGCACGTATTTGTTTGGTCATTTATTTGATACATGTATTTATAATATAATTGATATTTCAAAAAAAGGGGAAAAGTGTATGAATTTAGCTTAGAACAGGAGGTCATCTTGTGAATGCAATCTTTATAAATACAACTTTCCTCCTTTTTACACATAGAATAAGGTTAAGGTCTCCCTCTCCTTGTAAGATTTGCAGCAACAGCCTTAAGCACAAAGGAAGCTTTTTGATGTCTTACAGGATCTGGACATTTCTTTGTCCAGTGTTTCTGTTCAGCCAGTCATCCAGTGCGGGCAGTGTTTAAATACCAATCCCTCATCACAGCTCCCTGGTTACTTACAGGAGGGTGAAAAGGGGGTGCTTGAGGCAGCTCTTGGCCAGACAGGACTCTCATGCTTCCTAAGTGGGAACTCATTTAGTTTTGATTGCAGCCTCCCGGCGCAGCTTTGTGAGCACATGATGGCTTCCTTTGGTACAGCTGCCAGCTGCTATTTCTTTGGGGACCTCAAACAGGGTGACGTAGATCAAGCAAAAGACTCACAAATCTGCTACCCTGAATAAAAGCTGGATTTGCACTTTTATTTTCCTGCCTCATTGAAACCTGGAAGCTATTGAAGTCCTTGGCTGAGGAAAAAGCTGCAGCCCTTCAGTTGATCCATTGGGAGAACAAAATGTCAGTGATTGATGTGATGGTGAAAGCCCCGTTTTTCTCTTCCCGTCTGAACAGAGCAAGATTTGACAGAACTTTTGATAAAGTTTATTCACGACCACATTGTAAAATTAGTGGTTAAGACCTTGATTGAATGTAGGGAAGGTGATGAATTAACAGAGGCAATAAGTTTGAATCTTTTTTGTTACATTTCTGATGTGCCTCCATTATGAACATACTGAGCAGCATCTGGTATTGTGACTTTTTGATACTAATGTGTTAAACAGGCTGGTTCGTGGAAGTGAATTTCCATTTAAAGTAAATTGCAGCCCACATGCTGTTTGACCATAATGACAGAGTTGTCGAGGTCCTTCCCCCTACTATTGTCTCCGGATGGAATCCACGATTAAGGACTCAAGTTTTCCAATAAAGTGAACGGGGGAGTTGATACCCTTTTCCTCACCCTTCATCCTTTTCAAACAGCAGTCTGAAAACCCCTTTGATCACAGCATTGCGATACCAAAGAACAACTTAAGCAAAGGAGGTTTATTTCTGTTGCCCTTTGAACAACATACTTCCTTTAAAAGTAAAAGCTGTTTATTTGATTGAAATGATATACAAAGTGGAGAACTTTCTTTTTTATTACATTTATTCCATAACAGAAATTATTTTTTTCTCCTGAACCAAATAAATTACTCTTAACTCCATCTCAGGCCAAGAATATGTAAAATTTGGGTGGTAGAAATTTTGCAGTACAAAATGGATGAGTTCCACACTGTCTTTTTTAAAGCATGTATTTACTTACAAAATTGAAACGTGTCCAAAGAGGCATTTTAGACCACAATATGCTTAAATACATGACCTGACAATACAGACCTGTCAATCATTTGGAAGCATAGCATAGCAAGTTGTCAATGATTATATAGCATAATTCAAACTTCAAAATACAAATTAAAAAGTAATTGACTGGCTGATGTCTTTTGAAGGTACTAACCTAGTCTATTAAGCTACATATAGCAAACAGTTAATCACATGGAAGGAGTTACAACTAATGGAATAACTGTGTCCTATTTCTCTGGTGTCTTTTCAGGATAGTACAGGGATGAAGCTGTGGAAAAAGAGGTGGTTTGTGCTGTCTGACCTGTGTCTCTTCTACTACAGAGGTGAGTCCTGTCCTCTCAGCTACCAACATGTACATTCAACATTCATTAGTGTTTCACTGATTACAACAATAGAGGTTTTCAATTACGGGCTCAACGTGCTGTTGTGACCTTCAGGGCAATTGCTAATATATCTGGATCCAAGTCCCTGTGGTAAGTAGCCTGTCAGGAACAACAGACGAGACATATTAATTGAAATGGTTCTCCTGTCGTCTGATTTGCCATTTGAGAGATCATTTTTTCCCTAACCAAAGCCATGGCTTTAAACAAGGCCTGGGTGAAGCCATAATGTTGAAAGAGAAAGCATAGCAGGAAATTGGATTTCACACTAATGTTAAGTCATGCAACAAGTTTCCAGAGATGATGCTGTTTTTAAACAGTGGTTGCATACTAGCATAATTCTTGGATTCAGTTGCATCAAACTAACTTGATCTTGCTGATATTTAAAGATCCTCTTCTAATTCCACATTAGAGGGACCACTGTTATATTATCACTGTGATCATCCTTTTGAATATGTATGGTATTTACATTTAGTGAAGACAACCCACATGTTCATTACCAAGTAATAAAGGTTTCTATTTTGACTGAAGTGGAAACTTGAATGAATCATAGTCATAGTCTTGTGTATCTGGCTGTCCTTATAAACCTTCAACTTTGCTACTATTGCACAGTAGGAAAACATTTGCAAGTGTTTTATAAGATGCTATTGACTGAGCTGCTATTGACTGGGCATTTCAGCCTCTCTCATGCAGTACTAATGTTCATATCAAATATTGACACAGCTGTGTCCAGAGAATGTTTGAGAGCTTTCCTATTGGAAAAAAACAAATGAAATGAATATTGCGAATCATTGAGGTCGCAAGGTAACTGTAGAGTAGGTCTACTGTTAGGCTGCAGCTTCAGAGAAAATATAAGTCTTGCCTGGCACAAGCCCACATATCACAATGCCCCCTGCCTACATGATGCAGATACAGTCATCATTTCTGCTGATCAGGATGACATCTAGTCTGTGTTATTTCTGGTGTCTGCCAATCCTGTCGCCTTCTTTCCGCCCACTGACTGACAAAAGCCACAGACATCAGCCGACCAAAAGGCTTTATCCAGATGGACATGTTGAGAAATCCATCTATCAGCAGAGAGTGGGCAGAGAGGTCATGAACTGCGCCGCCCAACTAGACACAACTGCTATCTGCTGTAGTTATCAGACTATTATTGTGCGCTCAGGATCTCCCACAATGTTAGCTTGTGTTCAGAGACTGTTCTGCTGAATCCTCTGTGTTTGTGTGTACGTTAGAAAGAGACGCAGAGACTTGATGAATAAATAAATGTGGGGCCAAGGTATAGCTGATGCTGGCGAATAGATCAATCCATCAATCCTTCAGACTTCAGTAATGGAGCCAGAGCTCTAACATAGCTCCGGGGCAAAGAGTTTAAGCTCTAAACCACCAGAAGCTGACCAGAGTTCAGCTACTCTTATTCCCCCAAAATTACTCACCATTCACGATGAGCCTTATTCATCCCAGTTACTACCAGTATGTGTTAAGAGACGTTGACTTTTACATCCCCAGTCAACACACACACACACACAGACATGCACACATACAAAGCAGACAAAGCAAATGCACATATGGAACTGCAGCAGTCACTTCCCTGATATATTTTGATTTCCTACACTGTTTTGGGTAAGCAGTGCAGATTGCTTATATCAAATTAGGAGGTTAAGCAATTCTCTGCTTAAGCTCGGGACTCAATCTAATCCCCCCCGTGGAGAGTGCTCCATTGTCAATGTGGAGCCCTGTCTGCTAACTTAATGAGGATTAGAGCAGCCTAGCTGCATAGGACATTGAATCAATGCTCATCTTTTCCACTGATTGGACCGTTCATCTGACCACACTCCTCATTTAGTTTTTATCTCGCAATCCACTCGGTTTGTCTGTGGCTTATTTTTTATGTTTACAAATGACTGTAGTGTAGTATCATAGACAACTTGAAGTTGACTGACAAAAATAGTCCCTAATTCATTATGTTGACTTGGTTTTTCTCTGCAGATGAAAAAGAGGAAGGCATACTTGGCAGCATCCTCCTACCAAGCTTTCATATATCCATGCTGTCTGTGGATGATCACATTAACAGAAAATATGCCTTCAAGGTCAGTGCATGACTTTGCTCATTTTATGGTTGAGTACATTTAGATCATAGAAAAGTAAAGTATTATTTAAAGCTCTTATAAAATAAGATGTTAAGAGCTGAATGTACAAGGCTCCTGGAAAGGTACTTTTGGTCACTGGTATACTGTTTGAAAATTAGAAAATATTTTTTTGCTGTGGTGGTCTTATATTCCCACCATGTATTCTTAAGCACATAAATCAACTTCTAGTTTTACTTTGCTTTGAACATGTTTTGTCTTTACTTTAGAAATAATTTTAATTGAATGACAGTGAAGTAATGCAAGTCATTTTTGAAAACCTGAACTGCACACTGCTAATGCTAAGAAAGCAAAGAAAGCGCTTGCCAATAGTGATATGTCTGTGCTGGCTGCTGCCATTGGTGTAGTACTAGAGCATTGCAATGCTCTTAGTTGACTCGGAAACCCCAAGTTACAGTGCAACAGGCATATTTTATGGCATCTCAGTGGTGTGTACAGTTTTTGACTGTGGGTGCTTCATAAACCCTAAGAGACAACAAAGTTGACCTGCCAAGTACAGCCGAACACAGACGCCCAGGAGTCTGCTCAAGGTCTCTCCAACCACACAGCCCACTCCTTTTCCAACTTAGACTCAGGCTGAAAGAGAGAGAGAGAGTTGAGGTAAAGAGAGAAACACGAGAGCAGGGCACGACCTCTTCAGTTTACAGTGATTCACTCAGGAATGGGACGACTTTTTGACTGCATATTTTTCATTCTAAACTTTTCCTGTCTCTCGTTGTTGTGGCCAAAATGGCCATGTCATTAAACGTTCCTTATTTCTCAAGGTTATTCTGAAGAAATTGGTGTAATGACAGTGCTTTTTTTTGTTTTTCAGACATTGGTAAACAGGATATTGAGGTTGTTCACTAAACATTCTGTTTTTCTTTCTGTGTCTGGCTATAACAATAAATTGGTTTGTTCACTGCAAGCAACAGAGCAACTACGGAACAATGCGTCTGCCATACAATGCACTGCATGGTAAGTCCTACAGTATTGTGGCAGATTTACTGCCCTAATTTAGTGGTATGCATGAAACTCAGGTGGTTTGATTTATGTGGATTGTACAGATGCCCACAGCCTGTAGTATTTCACAAGCCATCACATAGCATTTTTCACCACTATTTACTAAATATGACATGCATTGAAGTGTCTCAACAGCTCTACATTCTCCTTATTTTATGATGAACTTGTATAAAAGCAACCAACCTTGATTCACTAGTCAGGGGTTAAAGTGCTAAAAATCTCAGTTGACTTGATGTGTTTCTCTTCTTTCTTTCAGGGAACTTTCTCTGTGTGTCACTGTTCCTGTCCCTGATCCTGTCCATTGTTACAACAGGCGACACATCCCAACATGCGGACATACTATTTTTGCACTGATACAGCCAAAGAGATGGAGTGTTGGATGAAAGTAATGACAGATGCTGCACTTGTGCATGCAGAGCCAGTCAAAAGGTTTGTACGAGCATCACTAATATAGTCCCTTTTTACAGAGAGCCTGTATTTTATTTGAAGTTGGGAGATTACAGTGGGTTGTTTTGCTTTTGTGTGGAGAAAAAGACATTTAGAAAAGGAAATGAGGGCAGTTCTTAAAACAAGTACGATTGACTTTGCATTCCTTGGTTTCTTGATTTCTCCATCTGGATTTTTATTTTTTAGCATTTCAACTCGAAGCAAGTTCTTTTAAATCCCTCTTTTAAGCCTGTTAAGTTCTTAAGCAACAGTTCAACAACCGCTTTTGACATTTCTGGTCTGTGGGTTTGTTAAAGAAGCTGTGACTGTCTTTAATGTTATGTAAGTGTTTTCACTGTCAAAGTTTATTACAGAGCAACGTACACAAGAATGCCATGTGCATGTGGGCATATACACACTGTGAATGTATGGTGCAGGTTGTTCAGGGGATGTTGTGTGCAGATGTGCTGGCCAATCAGGATCACTGACTCACCAAGATAGGGTTTTTTCCTTCCTTTTTTAAAACTGTGTTAAATGTCTGTCATTTGGCAGCCCGCCTGTCTAATGCCCTCCTTTTACATGGGCGAGCAGAGGCGTAATGGTAAAGTGCTTTGTAATTACACAGAGCATTAGTGCCTGAAATCCACTGAATAGCACTGTTAAATAGGACATTGTGATGTTGTTATATCGCTATCTAGTATAACAGCATTGTAATATCTATATATGGTAGACTAAAGGCTATCCTAATTTCAAAGTATCTAGTGTCTTGTATTCTATGGACAGTTTTACATTTTGTCACATTTTGTCATTTTCATATTTTAAGCTGGTGGGTAGTGTTAAAAAGAACAAGATTCAGTATGCACACAGAACTTTCAGAGGGCGAAATGTGTGCTCTACTGGGCTGGTGGAGCCACAGAGGGCTGGAGAAGACATTACGTGACTAGTGCTGCTATTTAAAAGGATACAAGTGGAAACTCTGAAGGAATGCCTTTCCTATTGCCCTCTTATTGCTAACCCAGTGAGCCATGCTGCTGAGGGGAATTTGCCAATCTTTGAAGCTGTGACCTTCAGTCTGTCTAAGGCCAAGGAGTAGTGGTGTCTATTACATCTGGAGACCTCCCTAAGGACCACAGAGCTGTAGATAGGTCTTCTAGAGAGGAGGCAAAGGGGAGCCACATTAGTGGAGCCTGAGCAGCACCTTTGTGATGTTCCCCCAGCAGAGGCAGCGTTTTATTGGAGATATCTGATTTCCTTTTACACGCCTGGCCTTCGCCGGCAGCTGGAAAAAACATTGTGCACCTACACCCATTTTCTTTGCACTTTCTTTTTGTTTCAGAGCTGCTGTCATTAGCAGAGTTCACAAAGGTAGTGCATTAGATCTGCAGTGTATTTTATCCATACTTGATACTATGTCTCAACACCTTTTACTAGACATCTATGACACAGATGAGTATCCCAGCTGCCAATTTAATCTAATGTAGTTATCTGCACAGGTGATCTTATGTGTCTTGACTGCCTATAGCTAACACAGTGTCTTAGATATTTCTCGTTATTATTCGAAGGTCTCCTCTTTGTCCTTATCAGGTTGGACAGGCTAAAAGTGGAGCAGTATGGACCGCAAGAGATCAACCATGTGGCCAACCACAGGCCGCCACTCACACAGCCTGAAATCCAGAACAATGAACGCAATCGGGAAGTGGACCGTGATCGCACTGCAGCAGTCACCTCCACCACAGCGGAAGAAGAGAGGAAGCAGCGAGACGCCGAGCGCTACGGCTTCCAGAAGGATGGGACGGAGCGCGAGCGTCCACTCACCAAGATCAACAGTATCAAACTGCAGCCAGCCCAGGCAGCAGCCGTCAAGGCTAGCATCACCTCACCGCAGACCCCGACAGAGATGGACGGGTCACACCGCAGCCCCCAGGTCAATGGATCTGGTGAGCAGTGTCCACCTGATGGGACTGGAGCCCCTCCTCAGCAAAGTCCCACCCATGAGCCAGACCGCACCCTGAGTAGGACCAGCTCTATGCAGCAACTGGAGCAGTGGGTCCGCACGCAAAGAGGACGCAACCAGGACGATGACACCAGGAGGTTGGTTTGATTATATGGCCTCATGCAGGTTTAAAAAAAATCTTAATGTTCCAATTATTTCATTGTGTGATCTCAAAATATGTGTACTGCAAGAGGAGAAAATATGCCAGCAAATGCTTAAGGTTGTTGCATAAGAGTCCAAACTTTTTCCTACTTCGACAACAAGAAGTGGAACTTGGCTAAACTTAGCATAATCTAGAAATGCTGATTCACCTGCTTCTTGAGACAGGAGGGATTCCCCTTAAGCATCTGAGTGCCCACACGCAGAACATATGCAGACTCCGATTTTACAAAGCTTCTTACTCCCATTTATTTTTAAATCTGTGTCGTTTAAAGCCAGAGGATTCACACGCTCCTCATCGTGATTTAAAGACTTGATATTGAGTGTACCAGTAAGTAGAACTGGGGATAAACAATAGCTGAGCAGAGCTGTTAGCCTGAGCTACTGCCTGCCACTGACCCTGCTGTGAAAGTCCCATTTTTAATTGGTTGAGATTAAACTTGCTCTCTCACTGTGTCTGTCTGTCTGCCTGTTTGCCCGTCTGTCAGTGTGTCTGTCTCTCTATGTGTTTCTGTCTGTCAGTTTGGCTTGTGCTCATGTTTGACACAGCCTTGCTTCTTTGCCTCCTCTCACTCCTTGAATAATTTTATTTTAAAAATGGACATACACAGCTGCTTTGAGCAATGCATGAATTTAAAAAGATTATCATAGACAGATAAAACCACAACAAGCCCTCGGTCCTTGTTTCCATAGTGGTCCTCTGTGATAGGCATGTAGACTCCCTGTCTGTTCAACTCTTTCAACATTCTCTGTTTGTCATTACATGAATGTCCTCCAGAATGATGTTTAGTTTCCATGTAGTCACAAGCCTTTTTTTTTTTTATGCTACTGGGTTTTACAGACCAGTGAGCGTTCTAGCCACGATCTGTCAGGGAGTTTTAATAGGAAGCTCTCTTGATGCCAGCTGCACTGACTTTGAACCCACTGTGGAAGTGGAGCTTTTCAAAAGCTTTGTTGTCGCTGGAAAGGTCACATTTATCCTGCGGAGGTTCTTGAGAGTGAAGGGTCCGGATTGAATCCATGTAGAAGACTACGCTGGAGGTGTTTCACAACTGCAAAGTATTGAAAAGGAAAATCAAAAACTTTCACTGATTTGCTATTTCATAACATGACATTGCTTTGATGAGTGAGTACGCTAGCAAGTTATAATTTGGTGTTTGGTGTTATTCAAAATAACCAAATGCAGAGAAATGAAAGTCTAATTGACTATAAACAACTTCTTCTCTACTTTGAATCTGCCTGGTAGAGCCTATTAATCACACCAATCTCTGCTACTCATCTGTGTTATTATTAATTAATTAGTAAATAATACTATAACATGATTTTACTTTCACTAAACACCAGTTGAAGAGTCTTTCTGTGTTAATCAAGTGAAGATCTCTTCAACTCTCTCATAACGACTTTTGTTTTTTCTTTCTCCCCAGCATTACATCATACCAGACGCTGCCTAGAAACATGCCAAGCCATCGGGTACCCTACATGCCTCATTACGGCGATGGCTACTGCAGTATGCCCAGGAATAGCATGGCACAGCGGGACAGCATCTGCAGCATGTCGCCATCGTTGTACGACCAGGCCCTGGGTCCCTCGGCGGTCGACAAGCGCCGCTCCATGCGTGACGACACCATGTGGCAGTTATTTGAGTGGCAGCAAAGGCAGGCCTACACCAGGCAGCCGGGGCTCTACAGCAATATGGCCAGTCCCAAAACCATGATCAACCTGTCAGAGCACGCTGCACCAAACCACTCCATCCCCCCCTCGCCCTCCCACGGCTCCCTGTCCATGTATGGTGGCTACTCTCCAATGAGATCCTATAACATGAACTGTGCTCGATCAGAGGTGTCCTCTCCCGTCTACAGAAGAGACATGAGCATTGACAGACGGCTCAGGCCACAGCTCAACAAGGTCAGTTAAGGCACACATAACTGCTAAAGTGGTGGTTCACCCAGGTAATAAAACATTTATTTGTAACTTACTTTTAGCACAATCTAATTGTGCAGATGGTTTTTATTTGCCCAGATTTTGAGATATCCATCCCTGAGATAAACTGGATATAATCTTGTTTGTGGTGCTCCCAGCATTCAAAAATGTAATTAGAAAAAAATAAACAGCAACATCTCTTTCCACGAGCAGTGTTAGAACATGCTGTCAACAGTTCCATTAGAACAACCTTTTACTTAAGAAATAGTCTTTCTAAAAACTGTTGACAGCGTGTACTTAAGCTTACTACCTTTTTTAACGTTAGTTTCCATCCATCAAGTCATGTTGAATATTTTGAGCAGCACAAACAAAATTCCATTAAACTTCATTGTATTGTGGTGAAAGATATCTGAGATGGATATCTCAATATTTTGGCAAACTAAACAAAAAATATCAAAATGGTTTCTTTTTTGTATTTGGGAGAAATGTTTGGCTGTGAATGATTATTTGAAGCAATCTATAGTGTGAAATTACTGTTTTGTGTTTAATTCACTCTGTCCTGCAGTATGTCTACCCACCTGATAGGAGGTCTATGCCTGCAGGGATCCCAGTCCAGACTATCACTGCCCAGTCTCTCCAAGGCAAAACAGTAAGTCCTCATCCATGTTGTCTCCTTCTACTGTCATCACTGTTTTCTAACTGAATTTCTGAAATACACCACCCAGTAATTTCAAGCTTGGGCTCCATACATTTATTCATTTGGGTTTAATTGGACTTCTTTGAATGACAAGGCTATTTTCACAACACCACCTACCCTCCGTTTGTCCCTCTTCCCCTTTCTGTCCTTCATTTCCTTCCAAGAAGACATTGTGACAGAATCTTTAGAGACAGATTTGGGCAGAACTCAGATGTGTGTTCCAAGTTGTAGGATTTAGCGTGTTGTTCACTTTAGGAGCTCCTTTGACTCACTTCACATCAGTGGAGACTTAAAAACCCTGTCACTCACAACTCTGTAAGCCAGATCAGGAATTTATGTCAAAGCTGCACACAGTGTAATGTCCTCATGGAGTTGGTAAAGTGTGAACTGGATTCTGTAATAAATGCTAAACTGTTCCTCTGTCATGAGTGGATGTGTAGAATTTGCATGCTGCTGACAGTGATAGCACCTTGGAGAATCTCATGGTCCTGAGCTGCATGAAAACTCAATACCTAGATACAGCAACTGTTCACCTGTTGGGAGCCTGATACCTCTAAATCTCCTGTCCTGGTGTGTTCTCTCCTTTCCTCTCCCACTCCCCCTGCGGTGTGTTCCTGTTTCATTGTGGCTGTATGTCCCTCCCTTCCTCCCTCCCTTGCAGCCTGAGGAACTGACTCTGCTGCTGATAAAGCTGCGGCGGCAGCAGGCAGAGCTAAACAGTATCCGGGAGCACACTGTAGCACAGCTTATGCAACTAAACATGGATGCCGACAACCCAAAGGTCAGGCCCCCAGAGATGCCCCTGCAGGCTTGTGTGTTAGCGTGTGGTGTGTATGCCATCTTTACCCACTTCCATTATCCATCTCGATCCAGAGGATTTTTTTTTTTTTTTGGTCATCACACATGGCTGACTTAAGGAGAAAAGGTGCTACAGTAGGCATTTTCTCCACAAAGGACTATGCTTTGGCTTGAAGATGTCTGTTCATCATATTTAGGGATCAGCTAACTTGCTTTCAACTTTTCCAAAAACGTGTGAAATGTCTGGAAACAAAAATAATCTTATTTGACAACCAGCATCTGACTTTAAATATATGATCGGATCATTACATTTGAGCCATTTCAGTCGGGCATGCAGACGTTGATTGAGTTATTTTACTTCCCTAAAGAGTCCAGACAGATGCTAGCCGGAAATTAAACTTAAAGCCATTGGCGAGCTTAAACAGTGACCGGCTAAGGAGGTCAAGGCCACTGGCATACGTAAATGTTAATTCAGGATTTTTGCATTTTAAGTCTCTTCTAAGACGTCAGACTACAGATTTGACTGTTCCTGATGTGGGTCGACCAGGCCTGAGGTGGAGAATGGTTGGATATGAGGGATTTAGGTTAATAATCACTTTCACACAGTTTTTTACCTACTATTCTGCAATTCATTTGAAGTCTCCTTGTACCAGTATAGCTAAGGATTGTTGCCTTCGCTTATGTAGTTTACTGGGCTAGTATCAAGATACTCACACCAAGTTTAAGTGATGTAGTATTATGTCAACCTCAGCTTTCTGCCTTCCTTGTGTTTTGCCTGAATTTGGGTCATTATGAAGCTGTAGTCTTCATGTCCTACACTCATTGTGTTACCTGCTACCTACCTTTTGAGAGAGAGAGAGAGATTTTGTCTCACTCTCCTGTTGACTTTTCTTTCCTGTTTTTGCTGCTGACCTTAGAACGACATTCTGTCTCATCACCTCCAAAGGAACCTCATGTATTTGGACAATCAGGTGGGGTAATGCATGAATGCATGGCCCTGTTTCCTCCTGTCATAAACTGAACTCATTTAATGCTTTGCTGTTATTATATTAATCAGTGCTGTCCGCTGAAAAAAAAAATGATTTCCTGTTTGATGCCTAGCTAACTTACCATTCATTTATTTAATGTTTAATTTTTATAGGCACAACTACATAGCATGAACCAGTGTCACATACCACAGCGTTTATAGCCCAAGCTAGATTGCAATGCTCGTTCCTAGATGGTCCTATTCATTCATTCATTCATTAGTCTGAATACGTACCCTAAACTCACTGTCAGCTATACTAACTGAATATCTGGATTATCACTCTATTCTGTATAGATGATGAGATGTGGACAAGCTTTGTTTTCATATAAAGTGCATATAGAGAGGCATGTATCATGTCATTGAACTGTTAAGTGCCTGCAAAGAAGTTTTTAACTTTCATCTTCTGTTGTTTTTTTATTTATTATTGCTCTGGATTGCTTTGAGAATTTGAGTAATTATAAAAGTGCAATTTATAGTACACAGAGGCACAATAACACATGTCTGATTTAATATTTAAATAAGCTAGCCTCATATCTGTGATTTTGCTCTTCACACTGAAAGTAAAGTGATGTACCATCTACTGCCACATACATCGCAACAATAGTACTCGCTATATTTGTATCATTATAATACATCAAAGTTTAACGGGAGCTTTCCACCACTAATAATTAAGCGTCTTAGAGCTTTGCACTACAATGTCTTCCTGATCCTGTTTGTAAGTGTCTCTTATTGCTTCTCGTTCCTGTATCCATCCCTGTCCACTCTGGATGCACATGTTTATGTTCATGTATGAGTTTGCTTCATGAGCGAGAGCAATTGAGGTGTAACAACATTGTCGGTGTTGTCTCTGACGTGAAGCACTGCTATGAACTGACAACTTGCTATATCGCTCCTTCTCCACACTGGACTAGATGAAGAAAAATGACCCTTTAATCGTCATGACTCACACTTTGATTGAGAACTCTGCCCCAAGGCCTCAACTTTACCAGCAAGTAAGGCCAGCCAAAGGCTTTGCTCCGCCTCATCCTCACCAGTCACTGTTGTTATTTTGGACTGTTGTGCAATGCTCCTCCTCTGGTGTCCAAGTCCTCATGGCATCTTGAGACTGGTCTCCCTGTATCGTTTGTATCGCCAGCACCTCCTCATCCATTGCTTTTTACTGTTCTCCTCTTATTATGAGAAGTCATTCCAATATGGGCATGACTTGTAAAAGAGTAGTATGATGTGTATGCTTCACTGTTCAGTAAAACCCCTTCCTTGTTTGTATGTGGGGGCTGGATATAGTTTACTCTAGAAGTTGCTATATGTTCGGTAAACACTCTAGCTGCTAGCTGTGGGACTGTCCTAAATCAGAAGCTAGAGCTGTGGTTGCACCCAGATCATTTAGACAGCAATGCCTCTAGGCTTTACTCATCTTGTTTTGCTTAGTGCCCTAACCAGTGAAGGTTAGTGTGTGATTTTTCATAACTCTTTGCAGAATGTGTTCCCTCTCATTAGCTGAGCCACCTGGACTTGGCAGGGGGACTCTAATTAGTGTGACTTAATTTGGTGTTGCCAGACATGTCACTTCTCAGTCTAGTGTAAGTACTAAATCATTCTGTGAAAAAAAGAATTGTAGAGGTCGGAGTTTGTTTTTATGGCATAGTTTAAGCACAATAAAGTAAATTAATTTTCACTTTTAGCAGAATACATGAATATTTCACTGTGCTAAAACAAATATCCATGCCAAAGTTATGCTCCGTTTACAGTTATTTAGAGTCAAGTTATTTTAGGATTTAGTAGTTTAAGACTGAATACACTTGAGCATCAGCTGTGGAATAGACTCTATACCTAATATGACCAGGGGGGCACATTGATGATGAAGATGAAGACGGATGTCTTCTAGGTAAACTCTCTCTTCCTTTTTACCTGTGTGCATTACCTTCTCACCCCCTCTTGTCATTCTGCTGGTGGAAAGGATAAAGAGAGTTGGCTTGTGCGTGACGATGGCTATGACATCACTTTGCCACTTTTGTGACCGCCTCTCGAGGTATAAAAGTGCCGCCAAAGACTGCCTCCACCCACCCCCACCCCTCCACCCATTCACTGGCATACCAGCCCGCCAACAGCTGCATTCCCACCTGTTCAGCTGCCAGAAGTCTGTCTCCCTCCCCCCTCCTCCCCATGTCATGTCACCCGTAATCCACACCACACAACGCCACAGTGAAGCTCCCTGTGCTGTGGGAGAGTCTGCATGTTCTGTGTGGAATGCCATGTGGTTCTCAGGTCCCTGCTTTAACTGTACTGTGTGGTTCAACTGAGGAAAAAGGTGTTAAGAAAAGTGTGTGTGAAAGAGTGCAGGTGTGAGTGTGGAACGCTGCAGTGGAGTCTAAAAGTATTTGGATAGTGAGTAATTTCTTGTTGTTTTAACTCTGTAGGCCAGCACATTGAATTTGAAATGTCTACGAAGTTAAAGTGCACACTCTTAGCTTTAAGGGTTTTTTCAAATGCAGGGTAATGAACCTAAACAGCCAAACAGATATGTGATCTGAGATGTGATATGATCATGTGTTTCACTTGCTGAAGACCAGACTTAAAGCAAAAAGCCCCATAACAAACAAGAAGGGAAGATGGCTGCAGTTCAGTCCTGGCAGAGCAACATGAAGGAAGATACCAGTGTCTGGTGATGTCTGTAGGTTATAGACTAGCCAGTTGTTGACTGAAACTATATATTAAGCATGATTAATATTCATGTGTATGTTCATTTTTTTTATTATTCAGGGTTTCCCCCAACTTTGGGGGGCCCAATATGGATGTAAAATAAATCTGAAAGTTGGCACTTTGACCTTTTTATAGTCATTATGCTATTTCATATCCAATGTGAGCACAAACACAAAACAACACAGAAATATGTCACTGTTCTAATATTTATGGACTGCACGTGTATTTTTTTTGTTTGAGTGACTGAATGCTGAAGCATTATGTGATGAATGGATTTTCTGGAAACATGGGATCCAATGCAGTTGAAATAATTCCCCCTGTTTGAGCACTGTGGTTTTTATTTCTTTAGTAGATGAGTGGTATTAATAATAGTGGAAAGAAGGATGCATTTTTCTTTTCTTGGTCTTGTAGCTACATTAATGTAGGTGTTGTAATATAATAAACATAGGTGTTGTAATAGTATAAAGTAGTGTAGAAATAACTGCAGTAGTCTGACATTGTCTGTATTTTAGCCTGGATTGAAGTAACTAAACCCCTGCTTATAATTGTTCTGAGCATTACTACTATACATTAAAAAGTCCTAAGGAAATCTGTGGTTATGTTGTTTTTCTGGGAATATCTTTAAGTAATATTGCACTTTGACTTAATGCAACACACACTCAGTTGACTGCAGCTACCAGAAAAGCAGAGTCCTTGCACCAATTAGCTGCAGAGCATGTGCTGGAGAAAACACAGTTGGTGGACACAGCTTATGCGCTGACTCTAGAGTTTAGTAAGCAAGATGGTTTTACATGCCTTCTCCTTGCATTTCCAATAAAGCCACTGCGTTGTGCTGATGGAGACAAATGACTGTGGGTGATGAAACACGAGGCCCCAGAATCTGTGTTTAGACTGGCTGCTCTCCCACTGTTGGTTTGCTAACCTAGATTGTCTGATTCAGTGAAATATGAGTTTCTACTCAAGGACAAATCCCGTGGCTCAGTGAGAGAGCCTTTCCATGACACTGCATTAGATCTCCAGATTTTAATGTGTATGTGCATATTTGGTGTCTCTGTCTGATGATCTGTCTTTTCTTCACAGTTGAGTCCAGAAGACTACAGGGAACACACCTATACATGTATGCCAGAAGAGGTGGACATTGATGTAAGTCCAGTGTTGCACTCTCGCATGACATGACGCTCCATTCAGCTGTACATGATGGGTCACAGCTCTTTGTTTTCTCCTCAGAACAAACTTAGCAGGTTGTGTGAGCAGGATAAAGTGGTGAGGACACAGGAGGACAAACTTCAGCAGCTGTACAGAGAGAAGGTGACTAAATGCCGCACATCTGTCATCATTACTTATTCACACAAAACACTGTTTGAAATGCTCACAAGGATATGGTGAAGTGGAAAAACATAAACTAAAAAGAATAAACAGTTTACACTCTGTTTAAATTATAAGCATAGCTTGAGTGGAGTTTATATGCACAAATCTGATGAAGAGAGAAAAAACAAACTGAAAAGTCTTGTATATCTGTTATAATGCTTAACTATAGCCTAGCTACTGTCATCAACTTGCAAGAGTTGTCTGCCTTGCAAGGCTTGCATAGCCATATCATATTTAGCATATTTGACTGTCCACTGTCAGCAGACTGTAACGTTGCATTGGTCGCTGTGCAGTGTTGACAGGCATACAGACAAAACTATCAAGTTAGAAGTACACTGCAAGAACAGTAATGCGCTGTTTGTCCACCAAATCTAACTCAACATTGAGTCCCAGGAGATTTCTTACATGCATGTTTTTATTTGTTTGATAAAATGAATAAAGTGTGAAATGTAGCATAATTTGTAGTCCATTTGGAGTTACCTTCAAGCCCATAAAAACCAAAACCAAAAATAAATAACTATAACCCAAATTAAATGATTGGCTGATTAATTGATTTGTCAGTTGACAGACAATACATTGTACACACAATTTGAGTTTTTGCTTATTATGCTTATGCTGCTTGCTTATGTTTTATATTATTTATATTTTATATTAAGTTTTTTGGACTGTTGATAAGACAAAATAAGCAGTTTAAAAACTATACTTTGGGCTCAGATTAGGGCTGATGGGCATTTGTCATTATTTTTGATATAATGTAGACTAAGCAGTCACTTGATTAATCACAAAAAAAAATACACTGTTTTACCAATAAATAAAATAAGTTAATTGCAGCCATACTTTTTTATTTAATTCTTTTACAATGAGTATGGGAGCTAAAAACAAGGTCCTGGTCTTAAATAATCCATTGTGACTTTCCTAAAGTTAACTGATCTAAAAGGTTACGGTGACAAATGACAAACTCATGCTGTATGTGTATTTGTTGTTATATGTTGTGTGTTCCTTCAGCACACCTTGGAGACGGCACTGCTGTCAGCCAGCCAGGAGATAGAGATGGGCTCTGATAACCCTGCTGCCATGCAGAGTGTCATCCAGCAGAGTGACTTACTGCAGAGTGGCCTGCTCAGCACCTGCAGAGAGCTTTCCCGAGTCACAGCTGTGAGTCATACAGTACATTCACGCACACTATGCTGGACACTGGCACTCTATTTCATCAGGAGTGCTAGTGAGATGAGAGTTTTTGCCTGCTTGTTTTTTGTTTTTTTAATATTGTCATTCACAAAGTTTATCTCTCCCAAACCAGGAGTTAGAGCGGTCGTGGAGGGAGTATGACAAGCTGGAAGGAGATGTGACTCTGGCTAAGAACAACCTGCTAGAGCAGCTTGAAGCACTGGGAAGCCCTCAGGTAGGATAATTCCTGAGACTGAGGCTGCGCTGCTTTAATCTTGCACTGTTTCTGCTGTCTAACACTCGCATGGCATAATTCAGACTTTGGTTGTACATGTACCTCAGACCTTCAAAGAAAGCTGAAAATGCAGCAGATTACCTTGAACACCTAGTCATCCCTTTTGTAGACACTGTTTTTTTACTTTGAGGAAAAAGTAAAGAAGATTTCTGTGCTCCAGTGCCCTTAGCTGCAGTGTGGAGGGAAGTAACTGAGAGATCAAAGCAGCATAGTGAGTGATTGATGACTGTAGTGATGATAGAGTAGATCTTAATTAAGTCTGTCTTTTATTTTGTCCTTCATCGCGGGAGAGGTGTAGAGACAGACAGACAGAACCAATGCTAATTCAGAGTAGAGAAGTCAGAGGGCCAGCAGGGAGCCTGGACATCCTCTTCTTTAGTGCCCTTCACCCACAGGCAAACCTGTCATCAGTAAGGAGGAGATAATTACGCATTTGTTTCTCTTGCTCTCCTGCTTTTCCCTGTGTCCAAAACGCCAGTTGAGTGTTAATCTGCAGGTAATCTTGGGTAATTTGTGAACATGTGTGTGTTCATTGTGCACACCCAGACGGAGCCTCCCAGCCAGCAGCACGTCCGCATCCAGAAGGAACTTTGGAGGATTCAAGATGTGATGGAGGCCCTCAATAAACACAAAGCTCAGAGAAATGCTGTTGATGGTATGAACTTCTGTGGGCCCAAGACCAACTTTAGCAAGCACAAAAATGAGGTGAGGTGCCACTAACAGAGACACCAAACGGTACTCATACAGTTCTCTAGCGCTGAAACAATTATGCATTTAATCGATAAGTTCAACAGAAAATTAATTGACAATTGTGATAATCATTTGTAAGTCATTTATCAAGCAAAAATGCCAATTGTAATTTGAATATCTTTGGGTTTTGAACTGTTGCTCAGACAACACAAGCAATTTGAAGACGTCAGTTTAAGGGAATTTTATGCTGTTTTCTGACATTTTTTTTTGGCTGAGCAATTAACCCATTAATTGGAAAAAATAATCGATCATGAAAATAATCTATAGTTGCAGCCCTACAGTTTTCTTTACCCAGATCTACTGTAGTTGTGTGGATGATGACCAACTTAAGATGAGTGCTCAAACTGCCAGCCCTGCTCCTGGACAGTATGAGTGGTGGTATCTGAGTGGATGCGTCAGTCACCCTGTAACAGCATGTGGAGCTCTCGCTCTGGCGAATCAGCTGGTTTGGCCTTACTGTGGGCCAGAACTGCTCAATACCAGATGGTGGTTGCCCTGAGCTTGCGTGGTGGCGCCATGTGTCACCTTGCTTCCTGTCCTGTCATGCCCTGTATAATCCCCAGGAGGAGGACTCTGCACCCCCACGGCCACCCCTACCCCAGTCCTACGAGCCAAACCCCCCCACCGTGCCCCCTATGCCCTCTCATGCTGGTATGCGCCCTTCATCACTTCACAGGCCGGAGGACAGGAAGGCCAATCACAGGAATGGCACACACAGCGTAAGCTTGTTGACCCGTTGACATCATGGTTGACCCTGCCCTCGACTGTGTCATCTCTCATCATTGCTTGCTGTGATGGTTTACACTTTCATTTTGACCGACATCTCATGTCTTTTGGATTGGTTTTGGTTGGATCATATCCCTTTATTTACTTCATCTTTCATTTACTCCATCATCCCCCCCCCAGTTAGTTGGATGAAGCCTCACTCGCATATTTTTTCCCCTCTTTTTAATTGAATTGCCTTGTCTTGTCTGTGTCTCTTTCTGTGTGTTGAAAAATACACAGAGAAAAATCTGTTTTGTTGTGTTCTGTCCTTAGTTGCAAATTAAGCCACCATGTCTGAGTTTGAATTTGTCTGCCTGCTGCCTACTTTTTCATTTGGCTGTAAAACAGTGTGTCAAACTCAAACAATATGGAGAGTTTTTCTTTAAGCTGTATTCATTTATGTTTAAGATTGCCCAGTCTGTAAAAGCATCATTTTGTAGAAAAAGGATGTTTGTTTACCACTGTCTTTGAAGTCATTCTGTAAGAGAAAATGTCACTTTCTTTCAAATGTTTTGTCTCAGTTTGGAACCAAACTCTCCATAACTATAAACCACTGCTGTTCTGTATGTGTGTTGAACTTGTTATTTCTTTCTCATCGACAGGGCCCAGACTACAGGCTGTATAAGAGCGAACCAGAGCTCACTACAGTGACTGAAGTGGATGAGAGCAATGGAGAGGACAGATCTGAACACCCGTCTGACAGAGAACACTCTGGAAACAAAGGTACATTAAAGTAGAGTAACGCCAATTAATGTGATGACAATTTTTCAATAAGTTACCCATTTTGGTGACACTAACAAAAACTCAATCAATCGCTTGATGAAATTATACTGTGTGACCTATTAGCACTGGCACTAGCACTGATAGTTGCCATGGTTACAATGGCATTCACACAGGCGTCACTTTAACAGAGAGCAAAAATACAAGGTCAGGCTTTTCTCCAAAGGCATAAGCTGGGTCAGTAAATCACAGACTAAATCTAATGGCAACCATTATTTGGTGTACAGAGGTTACCATAGATACAGTGGCATTTGCACCTGCATTTGTCTGGATTTAATTTACACTGTGTAAATCACAGTACTACTCAGGCTCTTTTACTAGGTTGATATGTGTATCAGTGCTGGGATAACTTAGTTATCCTTTGTATTCATCTGTATTATATCAACTGTATTTATGCCACTATACATTCTCTGTGAAAAGGTGATTTAGAATTTGATGGAACAGCTTGCACAGCATAATCCAGGTTCTGAAGTTGAATGATTACACTGTAGCTCCACACTTGTTCCACTTCGCCGCACAATCAATAGTAGCAACCTGCTGATGCTGCCTGAAAACACTGGGAAATACTGTAATTGTCAGTAGAGTGTACTTGACCAGATTTTATATTCCCAGGGTTTAAGTTGAAGGTCTCTTTGAAGCACACACAATTTTATTCTACTAACTCAAGAAAATATTAATTACCAAACAGATGGGAAAACTCCAGTAGCTATATTATTATTATGGATAATTATCCATTAAGAATTTTCCGTTATGACACATACATACTGTGCTTTATTATTGTGCAAACTCAGTTCATATAACAGTATCTTTCCGAAAATATAGTATACTCCTCAGTGAATTGGTGTGAATCTGTTGTATAAAAGCAAGTGCTCTGTCACTGAATCAGGAGGCTTACTGACCTCTTGTCTTTTTTACCTGCCAGGGATGTCCTACCCAGTTGGCATTGTACCACCCAGGACCAAATCTCCCGTGCCTGAGTCTTCCTCCATAGCTTCATATGTTACCTTAAGGAAGAGCAGAAAGCCTGACCCCAGGACGGTGAGTCTCTGGACTTTAGTCCTTGTTGCGCTGGGGCTGATGTGGGACTTCTAATAGTAACTGTAAATTGTTCTTAGCATGTTATAACCTTTTGGATTATCGGATGCTGCCACATATTGCCATCAGTTGTCGGGAACTAACTTTAAAATGTAAAAAGGGCTAAACTGGACTTATTTTCCTATGTGGCAAACCAGACATCTTTGTCTCTAAGCAGTAGAACAACAATAATACAATACAATAGTCATAGTAACAGTATTAACAGTATTAAGCTGTTAGTTGAAAGCTAACATGTGGCAGAAGAGGCCACTGGTCACATGGCCAGGGTGTGACTCATGCTCTTAAAACCAGGCTGTCATAAAATAGATGCCTCAACTTAAATATACTAACCATGTCATTAGTGTACCACACAGTAGGGTGTGTCCTGTTTTTAGTGTGTCTGTATGTGTTTGTGTTTGAAAAAAAGATGGACATATAGTATAAATGAACCTACGTGAACTCAGCTGCACACACATGCACACATACTGTAGTCTTCCTTGAAGGCCATATAGCCTAGGACGGTTGTAAGAGAGTTTGTCACAGGCCTGTAGAGTTCAGCTTAGGCCCTTGGATATCAGCCTCTTGAACAATCTGGACAGTGGAGGCTTCATCCTCGGGCTTTGGACTGAATCCAGATCTGCCAGCCCCTCCAGCATGACACAAACCTGAAAGTGAACGACTTCTCCTCAGTTCACTTCACATCACCAACCTCTCCTGCTCAGGCATTAACACGCCTCAAGCCTATCACCCTTGTGTGCCAGCAGGAGCGTGTGTGTGCACAGCAGCCAGTCAGGTTGTTTCCATATGTGTTTGGACTCCTGCTCATTTTGGTTCTAAGAGAATGAACATTAAAGAGCCATTTCACGATCATTATTGTGGTTATTTTGTTAATCTTGACTGTTAGGTTTGTTTAAAGAAGCAAAATGTTTTTCCAGTACATGCAGTATTGCCAGTTTAGTTTAGACTGTTTTCAGCAATACCTAATATTCACTGTGAACGCTGCATCATGAGATTTGACCCAACCACTTAGCTACACACCCGAACTGTGGCTGTGCATGGTAAAAATTTACCATGGTGACATTTGTCTTCTAGCATTGAATATCTGACAGTGATGCTACACTATTATTAACTTCTATTTATTGTGTGTGTGTTGTCTGTGTTTTTGTGTCCCTCTGTGGTGTGCTTGCATGTCTGTGGTGGTCCTCTCTGGCTAACAGGAGCGTCCACGCAGCGCGGTGGAGCAGCAGCTGTGTGCTGTGGAGAGCGGCCGGCCCAGAATGAGCGTGGAGGAGCAGCTGGAGAGGATCCGCCGCCACCAGCAGGGTACCCTCAGGGAGAAAAAGAAAGGCCACAGTATCCGGGGTAGCAGCCAGGAGAACACGCCTTCTCGCAGCCACTCATTTACTAAAGAAAACCATTTTCGCAGCATGCAGGTATTGGGCGACTGTTGCAGACATTAAGGCAGCACTTAAATTCAGAGTAGGCTGAAATCAAATCCTGGAATCCTGTCATGTGATCTGATCTCGCTACATTTTTGTCTTGTTATTTTCTGTGTCTTTTCTAGTCCCAAATGAGGCGTAGAGATGAGGTGATAAGCAGTGACATTCAGGAGCTGGAGGCCTCACTCAGGCAGCAGGAGGTGGTGAGGGACCAGGAGACGCCTGCCGAGGAGATTGCCCGTCTCAAAGAAGCCTCACAGCCTGACCACTTAAATGTGGACCGAGAGGTAAGGCACAGCAGTTGGCTTTCTTACTCATCAGACTGAGAGGGCTAATATTACCACAGGCACATTATTTAGGAAATGTTTATCAACAGCACATCAAGTAATGTGGATTTGATTCTTAATACCACAGCAAAATAAATATATATTTTTTAAAACTAAAGTGGAATTATTAAAGAAACTGACACAATTACATGGTGTTAGTGCAATTAAAAGCCAAGAAGGTTTTGTAATAAATGATGTTCTGAAAAAAACTTGATGTTGAGCTTGCTCTGTAACTAAATGCCACAGCACCTTGAAAGTTTTGCTACACCTCTTGCATACTGCAAAACATGCCAATTTCTGTCTCATTTGACAGGTACGTTTTTAAAAGGAAAATTATCCTTTGATGTTAGCCAGATGAAGAACCATGGTTCTGTGGACCACAGTGCGATTGACACCATATTTCACTGTCAAAACAACTATAAAAATGATTTGTTTACTCATATTTCAATCACTGCAATACCATGCTTACAGGCCATCCTTAGAAATCAATGACTTCATTGTTCTTACATTTTTTAGAAATTAATCTACACAATGACCCCCTTATACTAAAATCTTTTCATATCATAGGCTGCCTATAAGCCTTGCACTTGAAAGGGCTTCTTGCTGTTTTTAGAAGAGTTCACGGCCTTTCTCTGGATTACATCAATGAATTTCTTATAGTTTATGTTCCCAACTGATCTCTGCATGCTGCAGAATGTCTCACGTTAAGTGTTTCTTGCTCTAAGACAAAGCCTTCGGTGATGCTCCATTTAGTTCTTACACATCCAAAATGTGGAACACCCTCCCTGCACTGTAGTATGATGATGATGAGCATCTGTTATTTGTTTTATAAATGTAATTTTCAGATTTATATCTGTATATTTCTTTTAGCTTATGTCTGTTTTTATTTTATTTGTAAGGCACATGATATTCCATTCATTTGTATGAAGTGTGCTATATAAAGTGTTTCTTTGTGTTGTGTTTCTTCAGCTTTCTGTGCCTGATAAAGTGCTGATTCCTGAGCGTTATGTGGAGTCGGACCCCGAGGAGGCTCTGAGCCCTGAGCAGGAAGCTGATAAGCAGAGGAAAGTTGATCGCATTAAAGCCCTCATAGCCAAAAACAGGTAAACACACCATCATGATCTGTCTGTACCAGTAACTTTTTATTAGCAAGGACAGGGCTGCTCTGACCCTTGATGTTAGGGAACGATCCTTTGGTGAAAGGGCTGTCTTTGCAGGTGAGCGCTGATATTTCCCCGCAGATGTCATGCATGAAATTCTTTCTAGAAGTGAGGGTGTTAGTTTGGGGTCATAGCAGGACATCACCATATATGGCTCAAAAGAGGCCACACTGCCTGCATGCTCTTTCCATGCAGATCAGTGCCTTAGATGTGCAGAAAGACTCTTATCTCCTAGCCACTGTGACATTTATTCTAAATGTCATCCCTCTTGAATTGATTTAAAAGAGATAGCTTGTCTGTCCCGGGGTAATTGTGTTTATTCTAAAAACTATGTTAACAGTTAAAGTCGTATGCTGTATATTACTGAGACCTGTGTGTGTGTGTGTGTGTGTGTGTGTGTGTGTGTGTGTGTGTGTGTGCGTGTGCGTGTGCGCGTGTGCGTGCTCCCAGCATGCAGAATGTGCTGCCTAGTATGGCTCTAAGCCCAGAGGAGGAGACTGAAGAGGAGGTTACCGTACAGGAGAAAGAGAAGATGATTAATATCTCCTATGAGCTGGCAGCAGAGGCCTCCAAACGCAGCAAGCTGGTAGCAGGTACATCTCTAGAGAGAAGAAGGAGGAGGTGGGGGGTTTTGATCAAAAGATTGCATGTAATAAAACCAAAACTGGTGTGAGCTTGTTTGACATTTATCATTGCAGTCTCAGTAGTTCATTAATTTCATTGACTTCAGTCATTATTTTCTGTGTTGTTTGGCCATTTAGCTGCTGATTGTAATTTGTTTTTGTTATTTTGTGTGTGCCTGTATGTGTTCACCATGTTGCTCTGTTTCATTGCAGTGAAAAGCCCACCCCTTCCACAGTCTCCTAACACCCCCCCCCAACTCACTGATGGGTCTCACTTCATGTGTGTGTAGTAGCACCAGTAAGGGCCTTCATCAGCCAGTTTTGTCCATACTCACAATGCTAAAGTGTTCTCTGTGTTTTAATTGTTGTCTATGGGGAGAAAAAAGCATGTCTGAATGAGGGGATTGATGAAAAGTTATGTACAAGTATGAGGAGGGGAAACAGTTGTGACGTGTTTGTATGTGTTCTGTGTTGTTGTAGTCTGTGTAGTCACATGACTCAACTCAAAGTGGCTGTAGTGCCATTATTTTTTCACATTTTACAATAGTTGTTGTGCAATAAGACTCAAATGACTGTAATCACTCAGTGGCCACTTTATTAGGTACACCTGTACAATCTAATGCAATTCAGCACCATCTATGTACCATAGACTGTCGACGTGTCTCCACTTCCTGCTACTATACAAAAATGAAGCCAAAATACCCCGTTTATGGGAGCTGCCATCTTACGCAGGTGACGTCATTTTGAGCCAGAGTCTGTACAGTAGTGATCCGCGGCTCGAGTTCCTGCCTATACAGCCACCTCAACCAATCGCGAGCACACTCACAGTTGTCAATCATGACGTCTCACCCCCTTTTTATATCATCAAATAACGAATTAAAACCAAACTTATCAGAAAAACGAACACTTGAACACACTTCAGTGTGATTAAAAACAACCTAAAATGACAGAAACCATCTTTGGGAGAAATGTATTTGATGTGTACTTTGACTTTTCAGTTTGGCCCATGTCCCATCTGCTAACATGGAGGGGGTGTTTGGGAAGCTGTTCTTGACATTGTTGGAAATGAATTAAATTCAATTATATTTATAACTGAGGTCATAGTTAAAGGTGGTGCTGTACTTGACTATTGAGAGGTGTTTCTAATTCTTTATCCTTCTCATTTACATATATGAGGGGGGCAGAATATCAGAAACACCTCGGACTATAATGCAGTCCAGCACAACACCACCACTAATTATGACATCATAAAACATAAAAAAACTGAACATTATAGGCATTATTAAAGTAGACTTTATGGCAGTTGTATTGGATTGCATTAGACTGTACAATTGTATCTAATAAAGTGGCCACTGAGTGTATAGTAGAACTATGAGTCTTGGGGAAATCTTAGGCATCCATTGTCTAGTATTATTTTCAAGCATAATTTGACCTTTGCCCCCATTATAAAATCCTTCTCTTTCTGCAGCACAGGCTCTGGCCTCAGTGAAAACCTACACATGAAGGAAACAGCAGAGGAGGTATAAAGATGCCCCTGAAGACTTCCCCAAGGACATCAGCACAAGGCCACTGCCTACAGAGAGTGAAACTGCCTACTCCGTACTCTGGGGTCTTAACCTCTGACATCTGTATGCTCACTGTGACGTCTGAAGCTCCTTTGCCACCAACAACACTTTCTGTATGACATTTCTCTGTTATTGCCCCTCTTTGGGGCGCCACAATCTCCTCAACCTGGCGAGACAATACAGCTTTGATATTGTTATCGTTGCAGTTACATTTTCAGTTTTTACAAGGCTTTTTAAGGTTATTTTTATTATGGTTTTATTAGGTCTTGTTTCCATTCATGTTTCATTTCACATTTCGGTCCACAAAGGTTTCAAGAACATGTTTTCACATAATTTTAGTTTACTTAAGTCTTTCATAATTCACTCAATTTGTTTTTCAGACATTGGTCATTGGCTAACCATTCGTATTAATCCATTAATTGTAAAGATGCAAAAGATGAGTTTATAAGAGATGTAGATCCCTCCATTATAATGAAAGGAGGGGCCACTTTATCGCTGCAGACAGATTATTTGTAATTTCTCCTGTTTCTGGGTTGTAATTATTTAAAAATGGGATCTTCTGCAGTCCCTGTGGCATTGTTTCCGACACATATGTGAATGTTCTGGCTTAAGTCACTCTATACTGTCTTTTTTATTGCTGAGAGATATATTTAAACTGAGAGAAGGAAAAAAAATCAGAGTTTGGTTCTATTTTATGACATGTTGGTTTGAAGTCTTGGAACTAAAAAAAAAAAAAGATTAGCACATGTAAAAAGCAATAAAAATAAAACGTTTGTGGATCCAGGATTATTTTTTGTGTGTACAAAGTGTAATTATCAGAGGTTTACTGTGTATATAATGTACATGGTACAGCAGGATGGGAGGATGTATCCAACATATGGTTACATACTAGATTTGATTTGCAAATATTCATATTCCATCTGTTTTATATCATGTTAAATAAATGTTGCTGTTCCTAACAAGTGGTTGCATTTTGTTCTTTACTACTCTTGTAGCCAGCTGTAGTGGACAAACTAAGATTAAAGCCATGTAAAACCTACTCGCTCGTGTTCATCAGCTCAAGTTCAGCTTTCTCCTGCAACATGAGAACTGTGGACTGTACAGTCAAATATTGAATGATTTCATTTGGTCAGTCTGGCTTGAGGTCCTCAATTTGAATGACAGCTAGTTTAAATATAGAACTATGGCTCCCTCTTGTGGTCATTCTGCTGCTACAACATTTGTGATATCTTGCAGTACATTTGTACACAGCATTTATGGTAGTAGAGACCTCATCTTTCCTAGATTTCAAATTCACAGAGCCCAAGTATGATGATTTATATTTGTCTGACAAAATTGAAACAACATATCCTTTGTCAAGTTACTGAAATGTTTTCATATGCTACACAACAAAAGCAGTGGGGGGAATTATCCATATTTCCAAATAGCTGTATCCAGTCTGATTCCAGTTGAGTTAATGGCCAGATTAACCTGTTTGGGACCTGGACAAAAATCCTTCTGATTTTGGGGCCCCAGGCCAGTGGTAGTTGTAGTTGTAATTGGGAGTCTTATTAATGGTTAATAAGTAATTTGCTAATCCTTTATAAATCAGTTACATAGTATTAAAAAGAGCACCTTTTGGGTTGCCAGGTTGTGAAAAATGCCTGTGACTGGTTCCTCTCTGTTTGGCAACAATGCAGTTATAAACATTGGTTATTCTATTAATAAATGCTTGTGGATTTAACACTTTCTAATAAGCCATCAAGTCGAGAGGTATACATGTTAACAAGATGTTAATAAATTGATTTTGGTCCAGATTCTTTGCAGGCCTTTCCAGAAGGTAAGTGGCCCATTACATTGTTTACCCGATGAACTACATAGCTATCAACATAAGACAACAGTCCTGCTGGAGGAGGAAGAACGCCAGCTAAAGGGATTTTTCACAACCTGGCAACCTAAAAATTCCTCTTATTAATGGTTTTTAACTAAGAGCGTTTGTAAAATTATTAACCATGAATAAAGCCACAACAGTACACTGCCCCAGAGACCCTCAACAGATTAAGTGTTGATAACTGTGTGATTACGGAAACACATGGAAAGATTAAATACCAACGTCAGAGTTTCTCCTCCTGGTGCCGCCTCTGACCAATCAGAGAGCAGACAGTGTGACGTGACCCAGCCCTTCTTCTGCAGAGAAGCGTTTGACGGTGCCACGGTTACATTTTAATACCGAAAGTGTCCCAGGGTACGTACGCCGCTGAAATGGCCGCTGCGGCTACAGAAGGAGCACCCGCGCTGAGTGTTGATAGCGATGTACTGCCCGTAGAGACAGACGAGGGCAACGGCGAGGAGAAAGAAAAGGGCCTCGCCGAACCGGAAACAGAGGAACCAGGCGGTAGTGTAGAACCGAAAATGGAAGAGGTGGACGCGGAGGCCGGCGAAGAGAAGCCCGCAGCAGCGGCAGACAAGGCCGCGAGCGAGCCGGTGACAGACGACAGTGCTGTAACGGTCAACCAGGAGTCCACAGCCGCTCCTGAAGAACCGGAGCAAAAGCCAGAGTCACAGCAAAGCCCGGCAGGTGGTAACAGCGAACCTGCAAACGATATCGCAATGAAAGAAGCGAAGGAGGAACCAGGAGAGGACAGTCGGTGTTCGGGGATAGACTGCGAAAAGAGCAAAACAGTTTGCGAAGATGGTGAGAAACCCAGCGGCGGGGGCGGGGAGCTGGACGACAAGAGGCGGCCGAGTGTGGAGATATCATCCTCGGATGGTGAACCGCTGAGCCGTATGGACTCGGAGGACAGGTTGGTCGAGGAATTGACAGGTTACTCTGGACCAGTGTTTGGTGTGAACGGGTTACAGTAGCTACGGACAGTAGTAGTCCTTCCATCTGAGTTTTTGTAGGTAATAGGTCGAGCTAACATAAAAATGTACTCGTTTATGTTATCAAATTACCAACCACAAATGCAGTCACCTCATAACCCGCATTCATTTTCATTTTCATTTGTCATATTTTCATTTCATTAGCTAGTTACTTTAAAGATCAGACATGTTTTAAGACATATAAAAATACTAATGCTTGGATAATTATTTGTGCCTGAAGTTAACCTAACACTACATCTACTAACACTACATCTACTCCTCCCTCATTGAGAAATCCACAATCTACTACTTCACTGGAAAAGTCAATTTTTTGCATATGTGTGGTGGAGGTTTCAGATTTCTCCATCACACTTGTGCAAGTTTCATACTGGCTTTCAAACTAGTTATGTCACATAATCATCTTGTACATTACATACAGGCCTTCAGCTCATATTTAAGGTAAGCGCAGATGAATGGGAAAACTATGTTTTAGTTTCAAACTCTGCACATACATCATTCTGCACAGTGAAGGTCAAACATCCATGTGAAATAAAAAATAATCACGGTTTTCACTGAAGGGGGAATACTGATCTCATTAATAAAACTGGGGCTAGAACACTGGACTGGAAATGGTAACAAGTAACTGTTGCTTGTTGAATGAGTGATGAGTAAAGTATTGCCTATGAGCCCTTTGGTGATGTTGACAGCGCAGCAAATTAATAATATAGTGCTAGGAGCATTGAATACAACAGTATAATTGATTTGGCATGAGTGATGAAAGTGGCATGCATGGAAAATCAGTTGCAGGCTGAATCCTTTCACGCATAGTGACTATTTAATGTGGCTAGTAATATCTGCACCTGTTCCTCAGGGCTGTGCAAAGCCTGATCTATGAAAGCTATGAATATATTCTTGATGGCCTTAGCACCAATGTTTTATAACAGTGGGACTTTATTCTTCCTTCTTCCTCTCTCTCTACTCACCCCACCCTCTCCTCTCCCCTCTCTCTCTCTCTCTCTCTCTCTCTCTCAGTATCAGCAGTACCCTGATGGAGATGGAGAGCACAGTGTCCAGTGGGCGCTCCACCCCTGCCATGATGAACGGACAGAGCAGTGCCAGCTCCTCCGGGGCTAAGACGGTGGCTTACCCCTGCTGCTGGGACCTCTGTCCGCAGTGCTTCAACTCCAGTCCTGATCTGGCAGAGCATATCAGGGGCATTCATGTGGATGGGCAGAGAGGAGGGGTCAGTAGACTTTAAATCTTTGGACAAGCTTTGTGTTGATCTCCTTTAGTCTGTCTGTCAGGTAGCCAAGCAAGATGATGTTCCTTTTTGCTGTAGTTTAACATTGACAGTCCAGACAACCAAGGCAGAGTTTTAACTAACCAAGACCATTGACTATTGAAGGGTTAGCTTTAATAGCTGTAGGCAGTTTTCATTAAAACTACTTTCTGCTGAAGAAATAGTCCCTTTTGAAAACTTTTTCTGTGGATTATCTGGAGTACGGGGGACACTGTTTTTGGAGAGAGATGTTGACCTTTTTAAAATATAATTTATCAATGTTGAAAAAACTAAACTAAACCTTTTGGAATAGCTAGATGGAGACCGCTAGAGGTACAGTAAGTGAGAAAATTTGTTTTTTTCCTGACCCTTAAAGTTTTATTGATTGCTTCATATTGTATGCCACCCATTTAGCAGCATCATTAAATTACTATACACTCAGAATATACCTTATGTACAAAAATGTGATAAACATGAATATTAAACTGTTTTGGACCAACCTTTGAATGCAGCAGTAAACAAATTTGTTTCTTGTTTTGGAGGCCAAGTGCATGTGCCATATACAGTATTTTTAAGTCAAGACAAAGGTTTACTAAATTAACCAGCTGTGATGGTCACATGACTAAGACAAAAGTGATAACAGAAATCACACAGACTTCTTCCACCTATAGGCAGCATGCAGGAAACTCCCCAGACTCCAGCGAATAGAAGTTAGGACTAGGCAACTTTACATATATAATATGAGAAATCCGTCTCTTTCTCTTTTTGTCCAACAGTCCCTCTTTAAGCTGTCTTGGCAACTAACCTCTTGTTTTCACTGTTGTTTTACTATGACTCACTTTTTTTTCTTTTACTTTTCTGCCCTTGTATTGTCTTTTTATTTGTCTGTTTACTACGCCTTTATAAACTCCTTCTCCTCTCTTCATGTCTCTCTTTGTCCCTCAGGTGTTTGTGTGTCTATGGAAGGGTTGTAAGGTGTATAACACACCGTCCACCAGTCAAAGTTGGCTCCAGAGACACATGTTGACGCACAGTGGAGATAAGCCCTTCAAGGTAAAAACAATAACTCCGATACAATGCACATCTGCAGCTGTTTCTCCTGATGATCAGTGAACTTTGCCATATAATAATATTCTGTTTAGGGGTATCAACATCTACACTGAGCCATCATCTTAGTTGTTTCTCTAATATAGAAGTCTGGTTGCAGGGGACACTTCCCCTTATGTGTATGTTTGAGTGTTTGTGATGTGTATCCCACAGTTCCTTACTCTGCCATGCCATTAAATAAATAAAATGTGTTAGTATTCTGTTTTAAAAAGTTGCCATCGTGTTCTGTTAAGTGGCAAATATTTCAGATGTTCTGCGTGTGCTCTGCTGCAGTGTGTAGTTGGTGGCTGCAACGCCAGCTTTGCTTCCCAAGGAGGGTTAGCGCGCCATGTCCCCAGCCACTTCAGCCAGCAGAGCTCCTCCAAAATGTCCAGCCAGGCCAAACTGAAAGAGGAGTCGCCCTCCAAGGCTGGACTCAACAAGAGGAAGAAACTCAAGAACAAACGCAGGTGCTCCCTACGTACGTACCTAACAGGCACACAAACTAACTGTTTCTAAATGTTTTTCATTGTGATTTCCCTCTTTTCTTTGTTGGTAAGGATTACAAGCGGAACATATTTTTCAGGTACTGCCATGTTTATTGTGCTGAATGTTTTTAGCTTCTAACCTCCCATCATCGTCTGTGCTCAGGTTGATACTGATAGTTAGCTCCCTGGTTTTGCCTCAGATGGCCTGTGTCTGCATAATTCAAACTGAGTTATTTTCTCTACTTGTACACCTCTGCTTGTCTTGGAATTCGGACAATTGTAGTGTTTACTGATGTATGAATATGTGTAAAGTGCAGAAGTGAAATCGTAATAAAATTCTTTTTAGACATTTGGAAATCACACCAGGGGTTTTGAAGATGTGAAGAACTGTTTTCCCAAGCATAACTTTTTTACTTTGATTACCTCCTAGATAGCCATTAATTTGCGTTAATTTAAGAGCAAATTCAGAATAAAATTGCAGAGAATTAAAACTTGCCTGAGGCAATGATGTAAACTTTTGCACTGATGCAAGGTAATCCAGCCTGGAACAGGGACCCTTTTGAGAACTCCTTATTGGTGCATTCAAAGACTCTCTGGAGTTTATTGTTAAATGCCAAAAAGCATTTCATTCATGAGACACGTTGCCAGAAAATAAAACACAGAAGACAAACGATAGGTAAATGTATATGTTGAGAGAAGATCTTTCTTGCCTTATAAAAGCCGGTTGTCAGACTGTGAAATCACAGATGTCGAAGTGTCTGTGAATGCAGCAACCAGTCAGGGAACAGTCTTAGCTTGCCACTCCATTACAATAAGATGATAATATAACTTTTTTAAAAAACCATCAAAATATGTGAAGGAATACGTCTCTGCAAGTTATTTCACACTGTAGTGAATTGACTGTAAACCAAAGGCTGTCTTAAGTTTAATATTCTTGCATTAACCACTTCCTGTTGTTTCTTGCAAGTTGCAACAGTTGTGTGCACTGTTTGTGGAGCCACATGTGTATCTATTGAGTCTCTTGCATCAAAGCAACATGCTGGTCAGCAGGGATATTATTTATCCATCTAAATGCAGATCTTCATCAGAGGTTTGTCTCTGGACATGGCAACAACAGTCAGCATCACCTGAATTTAATTACACTGTTTTGATGCATTTTTACAGTGTTGATCTCTAATACATTAAGTTGCAAACACCCTGAGACCTCCCTTATCTTAAAGAGAAAAACAAAAATAAGAAACGTATAGATTTAGATTATGGAATAAATGACAGAGAATGACAGGTTTGCATATTTCTGTTATACTTAAGTCTTCTGAACAAGAGTCATACATTATCCCACTGAGTGCCAGTGAGATCCAGTGCAGACACCTGGTCTCACCTAGATGGGTCAATTAAAAAATTGTAAAAAGGAAATACTGTTCAGAACCTCTAAATGTGATGTGAGCATGAGGTCATAGTAAATTATCATATTACTTCTACTTTGGTTGTTTAGCCCAAATAAAGCAAAGGTGTGACAACTTGCAAGAGTTTTCTCCATTGTTTTAATTTGATACTTTTCTACAATGTGCTTTGCATAGATCTCAGCCCAAAATCCAGAATAAATATATTTTCTAATAACTTGAAATGTCACAAGGTCTGAGTATCCCTTACCATGGAATATGTGCAGTGAAGCAGAAACTAAACCATAAGAATCTCATTATCATAGCTTTCAATGGAGAGTTGTACCTCCTTTTTTTTACACACTCAGACTTTTTTGTTGCTGCAACATTTAAAAACCACAAAGGAATAGCATTTTTCAGGCACGAGATGATTCTGACGTAGTTATGATTAGTTACAGAAAGACATGGGAAAAGTCATGTACATTTTATATATTGTGGCCACAGTGGGAACCCTGGTGTTTGTTTGACTCTGCTCTCATCTGAGTCTGTCCTTCTCCCCCTCCAGCGAGGCCCCACGACTTCTTCGATGCCCAAACCATGGATGCTATTCGCCACAGGGCCATCTGTCTTAACCTCGCCACCCACATCGAAAGTGTGGGTAATGGCCACAGTGTGGTCTTTCAGAGCACGGTGAGTCCAGTGTTCAGCTTCACTGTTTTTGTAGTGTTTGCCTCTGGCTACCTGTTTCCGTTTTAATGGGTTTAAACTCAATGAGTAGCTGAGGGGATTCAGAGAGAGGGGTTGAAGGATGCATTCTGTTTTTGTGGAGATATTATTGGATGCATGATTCCTCTGCTTTATGGCCGACTCTGTGCAAAATGTTGATAAAAAATAATGACCGCTCCTTAATCAGCATGTAGCTGTGCATGTTAAAAGGTGCAACTGTATGACTGAAACTGAACCAATAGACATAACCAAAGACATCACAATATGAAAACTGAATGCAAATCAGCTTGTTTCAGATTTAGTATTGCATACTTACAGATTTAGTATTACATACTTACATGGGCCAACAGCAATTTCATATGTGATAATGATAAACTACATTTTTATTCATTAACTTTGTAACTTGAGGTAGCCTTAAACAGCTCCAAAGGTCTAAACAACAGTTAACTTTGAATTGTACTAAAATGTTACATTTGAAAACTCCACATCACAGAGGCTCAACATATCCTGACATTGTGAGGATTCTGCATTCATTGTGAGGAAATGACTTACTAAAAAAACCAATTTAATCTCTGCATCTGTATATTGAAAGGTCTATGGGTTATAGGCAAAATGTAGTAGTTGTATTCCTGTGTTCTATACATAACACTGATATTCAGCAGACAAAACAGAGCATCAACAGATCTCTATTGAGACATTGTTGAAAATACATAAAAGTTATTGTTGGTATTGTTTTCACATTTGTGCACCCACCCTTTTTTTTTTGTTTTTTTAATGTCTTTATTTTTTGTTATTTTCTTTTTAGACAACAGGGGGCATGAAAGAATCACTATTTGAAAATCGGCCTCCGATCACTGCAGATTTTTTGTCTGTGCACTTGAAGTGAACCTTGTGAATTGCCCCGAGGCTTGATGTTGTTTTTCCCTGAATCAGGCTTCACAGGAAAGACAATTGGATTGTTTGTGTGTGTGGTGCTCAGTCCACTCTGAGCTCGGTGCCTGATGATACATTCTTAATGAGTTCTAAAATGCCTTTGCACCTTGCTATTGAGGTCACATATGAGTACTCACAGGAAAAAATATTTCTCCTGTGAAAGATTTTTCGTCTCTCACTGACAACGGCTTCAAAGAGTGGAGGACTGAATTCTATATAAAGGGAGGTTAACTGTAATGATATTTTGGATGTGAAGGGTAGTGAATGGCAGATTTTCTTTCAATGACTGCTTTTCCTTTGCTATTCCACCAGGGAGCACTCTGTCTCCTGTTCAAGACCCATAAATTGCATTCTGGTGGAACAAAAGGGTCATCATCTGCTGCCTAATTCCCCCTTCTTTCACATACTGTACATCTACAAACACACACAATCCCACTCACTCCTCAGCACAGTCCCTCATTATGTTCATACAGAACTTTACTCTTTAGTCAGTGGTAGTGAGTCTGTTTACAGTGAGTACCTTAGGGCAGAAATGTGTCCCTTATCTGTTTCTAGCATTCTGCTGAGAAAATCTGCCATTTTGGTATTTTCCCCTCCAATGAGTTAACTCATATATAAATTATACATTAATGTGCTGTGCTATTGTAGCATGCCACCAATGGCCAACCTAGCAGAAACAATTAGTGTGCTTAGAAGAAGAATCTGCATTTTCTCCTCTAAGAGAGAAGTGGAAACATCTCCTTAATAAGGATCTTTTCTGACATCAATATATATCACAATATGGCAAATGTATGCAAAGTAACACAGAGGGCCCACGATGCCTCACAGAAGCGTGTGTGATAGACCTGCAGGTTATACAGGTGTCTCTAATGCATGAATGTACATTTTCCTCATGCAAACAGATAACCGTGAAGCCATGCCATGCATTTCTTTACCATTAAATTGATTTCCACTGGCATTTAAGCTTTTCTGAAAATGTGCTGTGTTGAGTGCAGTTTTAGACAAACTCGCTGTTAATGCTTCTGTTCATGTTCAAGTGGAATTGGAGTGTTGACATCAGTGCTATCCTCACCACAGTGTTGTTCTGCTCGTAGCTCAGACCCTTTCAACTCTTTTCTGCTCTGCTCTGCTCCTACGAACCTCAGCTGCTCACCAGCAGCCAAGAATTTTAAAAGAAAAGCTCAGGAAAAAAAAGTGACGATAAAGCTTGGGAAGAGGTTAAGAGAGGTAACCACATATTTGGACACAGACTGAGAAGGAGGAAGAGCCAGCCAGGGGAGGGAGAGTAACAAATGGAGAGAAACAGAGTTGGAGAGAAAAAACAAGGAAAGGGGGTTAAGTGAAGGTTAGGGTCATGGAATCGGAAGGAGATCTGGCCTGTTGGGCATACATTTCTCTTCGCTCTAACCTCTGGAGGATTGTGGTGAAGAAGGACTGCGGCGCTGCGTCAGACCCCAGGCCCCAGTGGACCCTCCCAGGCCTGGGGAGATGGAACAGAGCTGTGGGGGTTCTGTGGAGTTTGGCCAGTGGGCCTGCTGACACGCCAGAGCAACTCAGTCATGTTTATGATGGGATATTTTTGTTATTGCGCCAATCTGCGTCATCCACAGCTTGACCCCCTGACACCAGACAGGCACCCAGTTTTAGCAGGCCTGCCCTCCCCCGGCTTTGGTCCTGCAGTTTTCACTGCCTTGTTTTGGAGCCACACTAATATCCACTGTTCACTCCCTATTTCCTCCTGCTGTCTGTCCCTCCCTCCCTCTCACTCTTACCTCCCTCTCTTGGGTCTATATAGGATTAAGATCTGTCCCTTGAAGCACTAACTTCTATCATCAAACCACTCGGCTCATAAATCACTTCATGCTGCTTAAACACAAGCCCAGTTCTTCATCTACAGCCTTTACATACATGGTCATGACCTCTTCAAGTGTAGCCTGGGCTTGTGATTATTAACCTGGTGCTGTGAGGAGCCCAAGGGCACAGGTTAACGGCTATGCATTTTTAATTAAAAGGGTAGTAAAGCAGCTGCTGGTGTACTCAGTCTTAGCCGTAAGGCTTGAGACAATTATCGTAGGCCCCATTGCAACCAGCACAGGTTTCAGGCAAATGCTGCAGCCAACCAAGTATGATGTATTATTATAGGTTAAGATAAGATAAGGGGGGAAATTCACAAGCTAGCAGTGTATAAAGTAGTTAAAATGAGCTCCACCTTTACCAGCTGCAACGTTAAAGTAATGTACACATTAATGCATCAACAATTATAATTCAATATTATAATATGCATTATTCTGAAATGGGCCATTCTGCATAAGGAGTACCATTATTTTTGGTACTTTCAGTATATTTTGATGCTAATACTTTTGTACTTTTACTTTTTGAATTTTGAATGCAGGACATTTACTTACAACAAAATATTTCTACACTGTGGTATTGCAACTTTTACTTAAGTAAAATATCTGAGTACATCTTTCACCACTGATGACATCACAGTCTAACCAATGACATCGTACCTACTCTGTGTCACAGAGCACCGTCCCAGCAGGACGCCCCTACAATGTCCACTCCATGTATCACTCTGTCCCAGCCTTTCTATGATTCAATGCAGGGAAACAGATGCAGATATCTCCACTGGTTTTTGCCTACAAAGTCAGACTGTAGTACGAATATTTATTTTTATAGGTCACAGGAAGGGGTTGGATTTCACATCAACAGTACTTCTGTTAGTGTGAGATGCTCAAGTCCTTTTTCTCAAGTTTCATCCCTCATGCTGCTTTTCTGTGCCTTCTTGTTTTCTTTTCCACTCTAAAGAGTTTTACGCCTGAACACTGTATTACAGACAAGAGGCAACAACATGGTTGATTTGCCAACTTGGCTGCTATTTGCAAAGATTCTCACAGACAAATATTAAGGCACCAAGCCAGCAACAACAAAATTCATATCTGCTAACCGAGCCTAAATATTTCTTCCAAAAAGTTAATCAAACGGAAACTAAACGTGTTTGTGTCCCGTTGGCTTTCCTCAAAACTTCTGCCAGACAGCTCTATACCTGGAAGCTTATCAAAATATAAATATAGATTTGCACACTTCTTCTTGCCCCTCCTGAATTCACAGCAAAATGGGAAGGGGGTATTTTCTAACATACTAGCATAGAGAAAGTATGGAAAGAGACAAATAACATACACGTTTTTGCTTTGTGCTAGACAGAAGACAAAAACATGCAAAATGGTCAGATCAGTGAGATGGAGAAAACTGATTGAGGTTCCTAAAAACAAAGAAATGAATTCATGTTTTGGCTCAAAGTGGGAGATCAAGAAAAGCTGTAAGATGAGGAGAGATTCTAGGTCTCTGTCTCCGTCTGTGTCTCTTGTCTCAGTGGAGCCTCCTCCAACCAGTTTCCATCAATGCCACAGCCAGTCCCTAGAGTCACAAAAATAATTTCAGATATTCATGTGCGTAAGAGAAGTTCTTCACATGTGAGCTCATTCCCTCTCCTAAAAATAGACATTCCTAACAAAAAAGAGCCAGTTGACGCAAGAGGTTATATCTGTGGCTATTTTTGACACTCCTGGTTATTTTTCTAGCTTTTCTTTTCCCTACTGACAATATTTGTGTGAATTCCAGACCAGTTTTACTATAAACCAACACAGCATGATAGAAGAAATGCGTGGTATTGTCTCAACTGTATTTTTACAAGAACAAAGTCCTTGAAATTTGAGGTTGTGTTGGCAGATTAAGTCTTGACTAGTCAAACCAGGTAACAAAACATGGATAAAACACAACTTGCCATGTTACAGCAGCAAACAAGAAAGTGGGTGCTAGTCTCCATCAGACGCACTCCTCTCTGAAGCATCTCTGGTGCTGACATAATCCACAACAAGAGCAGTGACTTGTTTATGGCGATAACTGCTCAGTGTGTACTCCATGTCTATCTTCTAGGCAATCAAGAATGTCAGCTGTGATAAGCACTTCTCAGTTAAGTCCAGAGATAGGAGGACATATCTAACTTTTGTCTGGATTTGAATTCCTTGGTCTTACAGTAGGTTGCAGGGGAACGTGGGATCCCGTTGAAAATAGAAATCTAACTGAGCTCTTGCATGCATTATTAAGTGTGCTCATATTGCTTATTAGTGTAATGAACAGCCACTGTATCACTTGCTGAGATGTTTGAAGCATGTAGCCTCATTATTCGTTAGAGAGATGGGGCCAGGATGGGGGCATGTCTTTGAAGCCTATTCTCAACAGACGAGAGAGAGAATGCTGCAATAGGAGCCAAACCCGACACACTTATGCTAATCTGATGCTTGTAAAATCACAAACTGTCTTGAAATGTGAAATTAACCATAATATGTAGGTTAAATGATATGCCTATGCCAGGTTACTTGGCTATGCATATGCCAAATGCCATCAATACACCAGACTGACTGAGTGAAATGACCTTAGGCTCTTAGCACTTTTTGTGTATTTTATAGCTCATCTTGTGTTTTTGCTTGATTGTCTCTGTGCAGGTGCTCGCCAGAAGGAAAGAGGGGTCTGGCAAGGTGAAGGTCCTCCTACACTGGACACCTGAGGACATGTGAGTAAAACTTCGCAGCATGCCACTCTCATCTGCCTATCTCTCTACTCTCCTCCTGGCATCTGCCCTCTGACAGGCTCGCATTAGAAAAGAAGCTTGAAGCTTGGCAACTAATCAAAAAATGACAAATAACAACCTGTGACCGTGAGGTATGTTGCGTGTGTGTGTGTGTGTAGTGTAGATAATTTTAGGATTTACAAGATTTTAGATTAAGTTCAGTTTTCAAGATCAAATTATAATTGTTTTAATTAGTTTATCATTATTACTCTGAGTGACCAAAAGAATAGAAACTTCTGCACATTGTGCACTGGAAATCCCTGTAGCTGTTGTAGTGAACATAGCCGATGACCTAACTACCTGCCAGTGTTATTCATTGTAGCTTTATTCCTGTTGGGGAGCTGGTTATGGTAGATTTCAAGTACTGTTTAGTGTGTATTTCTAATTAAAGGGTTTGTATGCATGACAGATATGTGTCCATAAACACTTTGAGGTTTGTAGATAACCTTTAAAATGTCACTGTTATCCAAACAGGCAACTCGCCATCACATTTACAAATCCCCTGCACATGCTTACCATGTAAAGCCTGGTTTGGTCACACAAACATTTCCTTTTTGAGCAGCAGAGGTTCCTGCATGTACAAATGAACATCAACAATGTATATGTATCTCTCTCTGATAGTTTTACGATTCTCCTTTCCATCCAGTTGTGCACTCAACATGGTGGCCTTCCTTCACGTCAGGTCTTGCTATAAATCTTCCCAACCTTCTTCTCTTGGCTGATCCAATATTTGTTGTGAGGACCTCTCAGTTTGAGGATTCCAGGTCCCCTTATAGTCCGTATCACACAAACACCTCTGCTTGAAGCTCCAGGCTCAGTGTTATGATACCCACGTTCACGAGTGCTGATGGGGAGAAGACTGGACTTGGCAATTAGAAAGTCTGTCTCTGTCCCTCTCTGGGTCTGGCGCTGGTTCTATACCATCTGCTTGGCTTGGTCTTACTCGGATAAACCTTGAATTGGTCCACTGATGTGTCTTTTAAACAGTGGATCAGCATCCAAAATTGCTTGGAGCCTGATGTATTTCTTTTTTGTGGCTTTCCAATAAACTTTTCATCAATTTCCAGTTTAAGTAATAAAATGTCCATCGCACTATTTTGGTGTGACCTTTGGATCAACTTGCACTAAAAAATCATGCTCAGCCCAGTGGGGCATGAGCTGCTCCGCCCAGTCCTCACTAGCTACATACCTATTCCCAGCTTATCCTCACCAGGCTCAGTCTACTTGAGGTGAACCTTGGCACCATAAGCCCCAGCTCATTTAAGCAGCTGGGCAAAAGGGCAGGCAGTTTCGGCACTGTGCTAATGAAATGGATCTGTCTCATAGAGAGAGAGAGCTTCACAGAACACTGCTGCTTTTGCTCAGGGGAAGCTCCCACCACACTTCCAATGCTCCCACACTCCCATTAAAGGGTTTGACTGCACGGCCTCTGAGGATGATCAGAGAGCAGAGAGAGGAAGAATGAAAGAGAGGAGGAAAGAGGGTGAAGAAGGTGGGAAATGAAAAGAAGTAAGCAGACAGGGGAAAGGGGTGAATAAAGAGAGAGGAGGAGGATGAGGAGGAGAAGAGGAAACGAGAACAAGGTCAAAGGAGAGGTTGGAAAACAAAGAGAAAAATGGGTTTGGCGAAATGAAGAGCAAAGATGGCATTGGGCAAAGAAACCCAGATGATGCATCATGAAGTAGATTGCAGCTGACAGCTTCGGATGAACATACTGTAGCTAAACCCTTGTTCTCTCAGCCTTCTGCTGCTTCATCTTCCCATCCTTCGTCTTCTTTTTTTCCCTTTCCCCTCTCTGATCCACCTCTGCTATCTCCTCCTCGCTTTGCATGTGGGAGTTTAATCTTGTGCATAGAGAAATAATGAGGGAAAGGGGGAGGAAGAGAAAGATGAAGTTTGGTGATCAGGAAAGACTCCTCAGATTAATTCCAAACAGAGCGACATAGATGGAGATTGATACAGAGACTCTAAGACAGATAGAGGCAGAATGGATGAGGGAAATAATGTGAGAGACAGAGAATGGAGGAAAGTGAGAAATGGGAGTGGGAACAAAATGGTTGTGGGAGAGAGAAATGTGAAGAAGAGGCAGAATAAAACCAGAGAGAGTGAATTATAGGGAGAGAATTAGGCAGAAAAATAGAAAACGGGAGTGAGATGCCTTTTGGCTTGGTCCATGCAGGAGAAATCAGTGACGCTACTGAGTCATATATTTGCCCCGTGGCAGGCGAGTGCTCTGGTCATTAATACGCATAACCAATCCATAGAGGGGTGGTGAAGGAAATACACGGTGATATCTTAAACTGGGAGGGCGGCTGTACTGTCTCCCAACAGACAAAAGTTGACCAGGAGATTAAAGTATGTACAGCATGTATTCTTTGTACTAGTGTATCTTTTCTGTAACGCGATTAATTGACTTTTCACTAAGCCCCACCCCCTTTAGGCTAGTTACTGTTGCCGCGCTTGTCAAGCGTATCTTTCTCATAGGACACATATGCAGTTTACAGAGATAGTGGGGGAAGATTTACCACTCGAAATTCTTAATAATTTGATCCTTGATTTCAGACGGAGGCTTCTCATCATCATCCAGCAAGCGTCGATTTTGCCGGCTGAAGTGACAACAGTCAGCTCCCCGAGTTGGATGAAAACTTTGCCTCAGGCTTTTAGCGTTTTTAGCTGACTCGTTTTTTAAATCAAGAATCTTGTTAAAGGGATCTTGCCCTATAAGCACTTGTTGGCTACATGCACAGGCTAACGCTGGGTTTACATAGGAGGCGGACACGCAGCGGAGCGCCACGATATGCCAATTCTAGCTCAAGCAGTAGCCTAGCCTGTCTGTTCACACCAGAAGTGCATTTCTCTGCGATCCTGCTCCTCTGCTCTTTTCTAGGGCTGATCTTTTTGCTGTTATGTGCTGTGGATCATACAACTGCCGGCGCTTCTCCACTTCTAGGATCAACTTTTTCTCTCTTTCTCTCTCTCGCCCTCTCGCTCTCTCTCACTCTCTGTCTGTTTGTGTGTGTGTCTGCTAGTCTCTCGCTCTCTGTTTAGGCACAGCTGACAAATATGTGGAATAAGTACTAATTTAAAAAACACAGAGGGGCAGGAAAATCAAATGGGTTGGCAAGCAGGGTGCATATTCTAATATTTATCAGAATCAGATCATTTATATCATGTATAATACATCATTTATATCCTTTTATAATGTGTTTTCGTGCCAGATTTGCTCGCGGCGGGTGGAGAAAATAGAACAGACGCCGAAACGATCGCTGCAGAGCATGAGCCGGCCACGGAGCTCCACTGCGCGGGGCCTCCTGTGTGAACAGCCCAACTTGTTTACATGGGCGCCAAATGGAAGCAGGCAGCAATTCGCGGCGCGTCCGCCTCCTGTGTGAACCCAGCATAAGGCTGCATGTCCCAGGCAAAAAGTCAGCATCCTCACCAGTTGCTGATCCACGTGGAAGTCATGAAAACAAAGAGACAGCATTTTTCTTGTATTGCAGTGTAGAAGTAGTTAGTCCTTGTATTATAAGCAAGACAAGGAAAAATGTAAGATTAGACTGTTCTTTTGATCTAACATAACCCTTTTTGGCTGCTTAACTTATATCATTGTTCGTGTTTTCCAACATTATCTTTTCACTGTTATTCTTACAAGAGAAAAAGCTTTTAGGATGATGACTAACCAATATGTTTGGCAAATGTAACGCTATTTTGGGTAACTTTTAGTGAATTTGGGGAAGTTTATATCCCAGCAATCCCACCAAAGAGCTGGATAGAGCTGCTAATGTCTAAAATCTGATTGTCCCCAGCCAGTTAGCCAGTCATGCTAATGATTGCAGCTTACATTAGAGGAGGTAATTACTTACACTTTTGCTTTTGTGTTTTTGGTTTGGGAAAGGCTAAAAAAAACACCTCCATGCACATTCTTTAAATTCCAGGTATCGCTCTTAGTACAGCCTCATGCACACCGCTTCGGCATATGGAGAAATCAGAAGCTTGACAGGCCAGCAATGGCTGTTAGGGGGAGGGATTTAGCAAACTGTAAATTGTTTTGAGACAGGGATGGTTGGTAGTGAGTGTCAATTCGGCCAAGTTAATTTTTAGTCTTTGCCTCTGTGTAATGTCCTAGTATCTAGCAACCTGGTGGTCATTTAGTCAGCTGTCAAGTGTTGTGACCCTCAACAACGAGGTCAACAATTGCTGTACTGTGTGTGCGTACGTATGTGTATGTTTATCAGACACCGAGTCAATGATTAGCCGTGTGAATGTGGGAAGTCATGTTTATTAATGCTGGAGCAAACCATTCACATTCTGACCGACACTCATTAACTCAATCTGGATTAATGAGTAACTGATTAACATGAATCATTCTGAACATGAACCACTAGCGGCTCACTGAGGAGGAAGAGGGGGGTGGGCTGAAGGAGAAAGAGAGAACCATAATTGCTGTCTAATCTTTGATGGATGGGTGAATGGATTCCCCTGTATGCTGTTGAATGCTTTAGAATAACAAACAGTAGAATACACAATCGGTGACAGTGAACGCCTCGAGCCACTGGATGCATCCTGGCACATCAACAAACTACACAGTGCTTATCATGCACAACATGGGTTTATCCCTTAAACCTTTGTTAACCAGTTTGTGATTTTTTTTTTTCTTCATTGCTTTATTTATATTTAGGCAGTTGCCAAAGTGCACAAAGAATATCACAAGCTAGTAGGGCTCTCATGAATAGCAGTTTTGGATATATTGCACAATTTCCAAATCAGAATATGCATTCTAGTTCACTAACAAAATCAAATTAATATGTAGTGGGAAAAGTCAATGCTTTTTTAAAAAACTTAAATGGAACAAAATTTTTGAACAAAATAGACTCAATGTGTATGCCATTCCAACACTTAAAAAATAGCTATAACTCTTTAAGCAAATTCACTCAACCTAAAGATTTGGTAGTAAAAACGAATATGTAAGCCTATAAATCATTCATAAATCTAATCTCAGTCTCAGAAATGTGTTTCTCCCCCTGACGTGGTTATCTAGGGTCGCTGTGTACTTGTTTTTTTTCATGTATTCAAGTGAGAAAAAAAATCCTGGCAACATCGTCACATCAAATTGGCAACACTAATTCAGCGTGCAGAATTAGGGCAGAGATCAAGGATCTCTAAATACACTAATGGTCCGTAAGCAACATCCATTCGAGGTGTGAAAATGCTTTCCCTTCTTTGTGCATATCTTTGATCATGGAGGAACAGCAGCACATGAATGGCTGAAGACATTTTAAACGAGCAGCCAGTAATATAGGTGAGTCAATCGTAGGCCTATATATGGCCAATTTCTGCTTTTTTAATTGCATTCCTGCTGTGATATTGTGAAAGTAGTTGTTCTGAACCATAAACGGAAACATATCTGGTCCATAGGGTAGAGAAGAAAAGAAACAGAACTGTAAGAAAACATCAGTCAAACATGTAAGAATGTACTAAACAATATCTGGCTCTAGCTTTGATTCACCTGATACAACCCAGGGCTTGACCCTGAGGAAGACCGGTGTGAGGTTGATACGTGTTGGTCTTTAATCATGTACCAAGTTCTGTTTGATTTTTGTTCTTTTTTTTTTTTTTTTTTTAACAAAGCCATACACCTTTTAATGTTAACTCGTTTTTGCAGTTTTCTTGCCTGCAGAAAAGAAATTTTGTGAGGGGAAAAATCTGGTTGAAAGAAACGTGTCACACAGTGGAAGTGAACTTAAAACAGCTGCAGGCACGAGTGGATATCGGACAAGGAAAAAGCACCAAGTCTTAACAGCAGTGACTTATGACACTTCTTTGATACTTCAATGCATCTAAATCTATTAATAATTCCAAATCCATTGATGAGTCTGAGGTACAATTATCTGTTTGTAAGTAAATTTGGATGTAAACCCAATTTACACAACTGTAAATTATGAGAATTAGAAAGATTTATAAAGTTGATTGCCATGCTAAGCACTAAAGAAATATTTTGAATTAGCTGCGTCCATCTATGAGGCATTTCAGAGTGCAGCAATTGTCTGTACTGTGATTAAATGTAAGTTATGCAGTCCCACTCTTTGCCAGACAAGGTGCAGCTGCAATGTCCTTTGCAGTCCCTGAACCAGCTCTCTGAGGCTGCTCTCTTCTGCGTTGCAGAATGATGCAGTTTATAAGGACATTGAACTCCTGCAATCATTCCCGCAGAGTTCCATATAAAGCCATTTAATATGTTGGCGATTTAATATACACTTTGCTGCTTTGTGATGAACTTATTGCTCCTGTCACCACTGGGAGCTTCAAGGCCTGGAGCCAGCCATCAATCCAGGAAGACCGGGCTTCACTCTGGCAGGCACCCCCAGTAGATCTCCCCACAGAGGCCTCACTCACAATATACATTTCTGGCTCATAAAGAAGCAAGCCAAATAACAGTCCTCTGGAAAATAAAATAAATCCATTTGTCTTTATTTGGCTTGGTGTGACTGAATGGGTGTCTTTGGGTGGAGATGTCTTTGAAAATCTGCTTGTGCGTGTGGGGGAGCAAAATGAACACTTTGGTGTATATGTGTGCACCCCCCCCCAGGTCATCCCTCCTGTGTGCCTCACATCCATCAGAATATAATAACTCATCAGTACCACAGCACACTCGCTCTGACATGTTTACGGTGACTCTGGAGTGGTACGTGCACGCACACAAACACACATGGGTGTTTACTGCATATTTAACACTCAGCAGGTCCTCCTCTGTCATTTGAGGTTTGCTTTGCACAAGAACACTAACTCAAGACTAACCCAAACTTTAAAGCAGCTTTGAAGGGGACTGTTTCTTGTCTTGTCCCTGCCTCTTCTCAACTTCCTCTTTCTTCTCTCTCCACCATTAAAGGGTATAGAGACACTTTTGCCATGCACTTAACTATCAACTTAGTATCAGGGTTACATTTTAGAAATAACTTCACTAAAAACCTTTTCCATGCTTTTCCTAAAATTAGGAGAACTATTTCTTTATCCCATTAGGGCTCATCCCAAAAAAAAAGAGAACACCAAAAACCCCCACAAATGGGTAAAAACTGCAATCAACTGTACAATGATCAGTCATCATTACCATCAAATGCCTCACACCTACATATGATTACTTCCACGTGGGCTTTGTTTTAGTTTTAGTTCTGACTTTCTATTTGTAGAAACTTTCCATTAGACTGGAAACCTGCTGAGAAAACAACATTTTGCTTTATTATTGAAATATTTCTGTTATGGCACAGTCTTTTTTTGTTTGTTTGTTTTATAAATGAATGAAAGCATACTAAGTGTAAAATTCAGTTGGACTGGATATACCAGCTTAATTTCCTGATGTCAGTTATCAGTTTCTTAAGCTAAATGGTGAGTTGGGTTTTTGACCTCATGTCATGAATGGAGAGTTGCATTTTTCCTTGGGCACTTTGTATTGTTCTTTTTGTAACACATAGCTTGTATGTGTGCACATTCTTGTTGAAATGACATTCTTTCTGATCTGTGTTTGTGTGTGCATGTGTTCGTTAAAGGGGCACAGACATAGAGAAATCTAATTTCTGAACTTTATAGTATATAATACATTATCCTATATGGCTAGCCCCACCCTCCAGGCACCTAAACATGCCATAAAAAGATTTGCAACCACTGTTTAAGTGAGTTGTTGTTGTTGTACATCAACATGAGCCACTTCTTTTTCCTTCCCTCTCCACTTTCCCTTTCCCTCTGTCTTTTCCTGTTCTTCATTTGCCAGTTTTCTATCACTTTTCCTTTCCTTTGTTCTCCATCTCTACCTGTGCCCAGTTGCACTGAATGTGCTGCATGTGAAGGGCTACCTGCACACCGTCCCACTGAATGGGCTGACTAGGCATGTGAATGAGTGATTTGGCTGGGTGGCTGCCTGCTTGCCTAACTGCCGCCTGCAGTGTGTGTGTATGTGCGTGTATGTCTGCATCTCTGGGGGCTCCTGTGATGACGCACATTGTGACGGGGGGAATGCTGGGGGTGGAGACAGGGGTGAGGCGGAGGAGGGAGGGGAGGTGCAGTCGACTTGCTAAGCTCTTTGTTTCTTTCTCTACACCTCGACTTGCCACGGCAGTGTTCGCACACTCCCTTCTTTCACAGGGGGATCAAGCTGCTGTGGGTACAGTAAGGTGCAACTGAGCAGTACAGTACATCATGTGCACGTGTTTGTGCGTGCGTGCGTGCGTGCGTGCGTGCGTGCGTGCGTGCGTGTGTGTGTGTGTGTGTACGCCTGTCACTCTAAAGACATCCCCCCTACCCTCATGCTTAAAGATGTGAAAACATTTGGCTGCTCTAAATTTCAAGGTGCCCGGTATCTACTTCAAGCGACTTTCACATCGGATATATACTGTACATACACACAGGCTTCCACTGCTTCCACATTTGATTTCTAAATGAACACAAGTGAACAAAAGCTAATCATGAAGATATAGTGTATAAGTTATTTGATAATTAACAGCACAGGAGAACAGTATGCTTTGTCCTCTGTGTTTGTGTGTGCAGATTTGTGCATCCGTGTGCATGTGTCAGTCCCAGTGCTTTGGTCAAGGCCATGTTACTTATGGAAATGTACTCAGTGTTCAGAGGAAGGTGTTAACATGTGTGCTGGACTCAATGAGGCTCTTTGTCTATCTCTCTCACCCTTCTCCATTCAGTCTTACTCCCACTCTATCCCCCCTTTTCTCTCCCTCTTTCTTGTTGGAGTTTAAGCCCTGACCACATGTCCTCTCTCTGCATGTGTGTGTGTATTGTCTTGCAGACTACCTGACGTGTGGGTGAATGAAACGGAGCGATCTCAGCTGAAGACTAAAGTGGTGCACTTGTCCCAGTTACCGCAGGAAACAGCCATGCTGCTAGACCCAAACATCTATAGGTGTGTGTGTGTGTGTGTGTGTGTGTGAGAGAGAGAGATGACGGCAGTGGCCTCTTTGTGCACATGCACACACAGACACATAAGCATCCACTGCTGCAGATCCATTTAGTCTCAGCCAAACACATGTTGCCCATGTGTAAATATTATCTAATCCTCAGTGGGACTCATTGTGTGAAGCATTTAAGTGCCACAAGAAAGTGTTTTAAAGCGCTTGCGTCTGCCCTCCACGTGTGTGTGTGTGTGTGTGTGTGTGTGTGTGTGTGTGTGTGTGTGTGTGTGTGTGTGTGTGTGTGTGTGTGTGTGTGTGTGTGTGTGTGCGCGCGCGCAGCATCCTTAACACTTTTTTCCACCAGGTGGCACCAACTCCTGATTTCAGCAATTAGGTTAAAAAAGACAAGTGCACATACACATTTTCTGTGTTTGTCTGTGTGTGTGTGTGTGTGATGAGGGTTAGGGTTAGGTACACTGTACAACCTGATCAAGGATGATGGTGATCAGCAGTAGCAAAATGATCTAATTTGTCAGAAATCACAAACAGTGATAATAAAGAGGTTATTTCTGTGCTCGAGGTGTTACTGGAGATGTATTAAGGCTGCATAAGCTTCTCAGCTGATTAATATAAAAACATTTTAAACCAGGAAAAATCATTTCTTACTACTGTGCAAATGTAACTCCACAGCCTATATTTTCTGTGTCTTCAAGTGCACCACATTCCACTAAACATTAACTATGATATTATTTGAATCCTGTGCAGCTCTGCCAGACTTGGTACACTCATCACTGAGGTTTAGCGTTAGCTTTATGGGGTTAGCTTTATGGTACACCATAAAAGGCTGAAAATGAATCCTGAAAGAGGAACAATGTGCCTAAAATAACATGAGTGGTCATCTTACCGGAGATATATGGCTCACAAGTGTGCTGATCAGCACGCAGGCTGGCTGATTTTAATTAGACCTGAAGGCTCAGTAACTGCCGGGGCTGCTGCTGGACTCTGGTTTCATAGTTGATTATAACCGTCAGCACTCAGCCAGTTTATGTCAAGGTTGTCCTAATGCACGAAATCCCCAAACAAATGAGGTGGTTGGTGCCTGTGGCAGTAAATATAGTAGGATGTTTGACCCCCCATATGTGGATGGGATGGGCAGAAAGAGACTGACGTAGCAGCAGTCTAGGATTGTATTATTTCAACAATGTTTCCGTGTTGAGGTTCTTGCATTTTGTCACAAGTCATACTGGACTGAAATCAGCTCAAACACATGATCACATTGTATAACATGTATACCAAAGATGCTGTTGCACAGTGGCCTCACAAAATCTTTCTGTCTTTTCAGAGCACTTCCTCAGAAGCGGCTAAAGCGCAGGTAAGCTGAAACAGTTCAACATGATAGATAAAAATATATTGATATACAATGAAATATATATATTCAGATATCGATTGTACACACACAGTACCATAGTGTGTGTTTGGCTGAAACAAAGTTCTATAGTATGTTACAGCCAACAATTAGAGTTGTGTTAATCAATCACAATAAGTGCAAAAGTTATTTGACTTGGTTATTGATGCCAACAAATTAAACAACAAATACACAATACAGAATTTATAGTCGATACTGGACAAAAAGTAACAGAACCGCACATACTGTGTTGTGTAGACAAGTTATACTACACTGTACAAATTACAAGTAAATAAGAATAGAATAAGTCTAATGTTCGCAACTGAATGACTAAATTTAAAACAATTTAATTACATTGTTAAATGTATTTTTAATGAGGGCAGTATTGGCATAGTTTGTTGCAGCAAATGGTGTAGTCACAGATGTACAGAAAGGGTAGACTGATGCATAAGAGTCTCTTTTATCAACATCGGTGCATTGCTTTTGAAGTTCTTTGTCTGTGTATGCAGACATCACAAAACTGCCGCCTTATTCTTGAACTGCCACGTCTATATTGTACTATTAAACACATTTAAAATTTTGTTTTTGCTATAATGTAGATCAAACAATGCTGATGCCTTGATGGTATCATAGTGTTTGTGCATCCGCAGTATTACCCGTGGCTCTAGCTCTCTTGTGGTGAAACATCGATTACTTATAGCCCACAATTTCACGGTTCCTATGTACCGTGAAGCCAGTTAATTGGGAAACAGGCCATTTTGTAGCCACAACCCTTGGCATTCCATAGTCTCACTCAAACATGAGGTCATATTTGGACGTTATTCCATTAATTGACCTCAGTAGTTCAGTGTAGCAAAAGCTCTAAAATACACAGTGTAATGTGTCTGCAAAGGAAGTCAGCTCAGTGTCTGAACATCCAGGATAAAGCCCGTTTCTCATACTGTAATCTCTCTCATGACACACTAAGAACAACTCATTCTCTCCCTCTCTCTGTCCTTCTCTCCTGTCTTTGTGCTCAGCCTGTAAGGAGTCATCTGTGGACTCGATTCTTAAGGGGAAATGCTTGTTCATAGGAGGTTTATCTATGTGGGATGGGACGCGATTCATCTGTCTCCGCTGAACTGGGGGAGTGAAGTAGCGATAAAAGGAAGTGAAACTTGACTATGCTGCAGTTCTCCTTTTTCTCCTCTTCAAATTTTGTATATCTGAAACAACTGTTGTGGCCAAGTGTGGCATAAAATGGGACTAACAATTTTTTAAAAGTTTGTGTTCATCAAAAACTTAAATGAATGTTTTTTTAACAAGCACCAAACTGAAAATATTCTTAATACCCAATGGTGTAAAAAAAAACAAAAAAAAAAACAGTTTTGTGTAACCTTGTCAGAAAATACAGCATATTTTATAACTGTTTTGTGTAAAATATTTATGCAGATTTGTAACTTATTTTTATACCATGAAAAAGCTGGTGTTGTGTGGATTTTTGTGAAGGTTTTGAATAGAACCGTATTTACTGTGATAATCTATGTTTACTGTCACTTGTAGGGATATTTGGACATTTCTAGTTGTAATTACGTTGTACATGACAGAAGTCTTACTTACAGATTATCCTATTTATACTTACTGAATGCAGTACTTTTACCTGTGTGTATGACAATAAAGTGTGAGGTTGTGCCAGTCATGTCAGACTTGTATTCAATGCAGTGCAAACTGTTACAGGAGCAATAACTCTGTAGTTAAGGACACTACCGTGCAGCTCTGACATTTCAGCACACAGTGTAAATCACAGCAACTTAACTCCGACCCCTCTCCCCCAAGCAACATGACATGTGTTTATCATAGTTGTTATGATAAATTTACATTACTGCTATTTAAGCACCCGGAAATTGTTAAAAAAAAAAAAGGTGTGTTTTCTACTGTATGTTGTCCCTGTTGGAAATGGAATACTGTGTTTGTAATAAAAAGGGGGAAACAACAGATGTTGATGAACTTAAGTTTTTTGTACAGATGAGGATGCAAGGTGTGGCAGAAAGGAGCAATGCATCCATTGTGGTATGAATATGAGTTCCTTATGTGTGCATTGGAGGGATTGGCTGGGTTATTTGGCGTCCATTAGCAGAACAGCTTTGGGAGCATGCTGTGGAGGAGCTAATGACTGGGCCAGCAGGGCAGAACCCCTGCCAGCCTCAGCTGTTAGTGAACATGCCTGCAGAGAAAACTGAGTTCAGGGAGAGGTCCGCTACAATATGGCTGTCCTGCTCCTCAATATCTCATGCACTTACATGCTCACACATACAAAATTCATGGGGATTTAGGACTCCAGCATGTGATATAATGAGGCCTTCAGGTGTTGTTCCATTCTTTTGGGAGGGAAAGCACTGAAAAGTTTTTTGGCACCCTGTTGTTTTTGTGTGCTTTGTTTTATGTCTTTCTCATATCTGCAATGGTCTGTGGCAGCTCATAGAACTGTTTTGTGGCAAATTGATAAGAGAGATGAGACCACGTTATGCAGGCAACACATTTTGGGGTCATTACAATAACACCACAATCAGCCCGACTTACAGTAAATTGTGAACCTTTTCGTGTGACAACAAATATCTTTTTTGTGGGTTCTTGGATCAAGACAAGTAAAAAAAAAAAAAAAACACAAGCTATTAACTAAAGAATATTCTGGTCAATTTCAGCTATTTTCATTTTGCTACTATTCTGAATGAAAAAATAGCTTTTTTTCTTACTTCTTGTCCGACAAAGTTGAGCCAGTCTTTATATCTGAAAGCGTCTTTTGGATGCTGTTATCACTTAATGTCAAAACTGTATACTCCAAACTGTGAGCAAAATAACTTGTCAGTGAAATGTTATAACCAGTATGTGAGCCAATGATAATGATAATGCTAAAAAAATGTTGTCCACTGTCAAACAAGCCGTGTAGCAGCACCATTAGGCCAGCATAACTTTTTCAGACCTTTTGCGTATTGTTATATTTTTAACCATTACATTCTAAGTTGCTTTGTCCATTAAAATCATTCACTCTATAGTCAAAAACTTATTTCTATCCTCCTCTACAGAACTGATTCAATCATATGCGAAAGAAAGGAACACTGGGATGCCTTTTATTGTGACTTCTACACAGGATTTTCATACTCCAATCCATTTAGCAGTTTGACTTCATGAAGCTCATGTTAGGTTATATTGGTTCGATCAGATTTGGCTGTATTGGTTAGAAGTTGCACATTAAAACTAACTATGCAAAGTTCATAACAATTGTTCAGAAAATATTGAGTTAAAGGTTATAGTTAGTCCTATTTTAACTGCTTGAAATTGCATTTAACATCCACTTACTTTTGCTTATGGTTTGATAAGTATAGGATCACAGGTTTAAAGCCATCATTGATACATTGAGCATGTACTGTGAGTTTAGAGTGCACACATTATTTACAATTATTCAGTTGCTCGTGAGTCACAGTGCAAGACAGTTGAATAGACCTATCAGTTTCTTGCAGCAGTGAACAAATAACATTCCCACAGTTCTGTTGACAACACTCTCCAAATTAATAGCAGACCATTTGGCCGTGACAAAGTTGGAGTCGAGGTTACAAACAGGAAGTGGGCCATATCTGCAGTGCTTTCTCTAATAATGATCAATATTGCTCAGTAGAAAGATCTATCCTTTTTGCACATGTTTGCAATGTACTCTGTGAACTGCTCTCCCTTTTTTCAGGATTGTCCAGCATTAACCGAATCAGTGTTTTTGACTGCCCCGGTTAAAATTTTCATTTTATCCACCTGTGTCTGTTTATCTGGCCTTGTGTCTAGCAAAGTACTTTATTTTTTGCTTTTGTTACATTGAAAATTACTCTTACTAGTAACTCTAAAGTTACTTATTTTATTATGAATTACTTGAATGTGCCCCGACAATCCACGAGTGCCCATTCAAAACTACAGACATTTATTTATTTCATGGTTTTATTATTTTTATATACCATAACCTTGACCTGGAAACCTTGAGTTTGATAAATATTATTGTCACTTTATGACATTCACATTCTCATATAATATTCAACTATAGAAGCATTTCATGGTCTAATAGTCCCTGCCGTTGGATTGAGTATCTATGTTTCTTTAATGTCTTCATTTCTCTTTGACACGTTGTATTTACAGCATTTCCCTCAAGTGATTATTTGCATTTTTTTTTAAAAATAAAACAATAGCACACTGTTACCAAGGTTTGTCTGAACCATGACCTCACAAGTGACATCAGTTGGAGCGAACAGGATGATTGATAGAAAGACTGGCAGGCAGATTTAGAAAGCGGACTGCAGCTCTGCCTGCAGAACCTAATCCTGCCTCAGCCTGTCCGTGAAGAAAATGCTGGGATGCTACCCTGAAGTGACGTCTGTTCACTCAACCCATGAGATGAGTTTCCCTCCTTCATCTTCTCTTTCTCCAAACACCCAGTATGATGCCAATCCCTTCGCCTCTATCTCCACTGGAAAATCCCAGACAAACCATTTTTGTTTTGGATTAATCACACCATGTTTGCAGATGTGAATTTATTGATGTCACAGTCTTTAATATTCATCTTAGTTGTGCCAGTAATGGAAGCACATTCTGTACTGTGACATGTGAACCTCATTAAGCCGGTCCATTAGTCATCTGTGATTGTATCTGTAAGTGTTGTCCATCAGTTCTGTATTCCAGCTGCTGAAACCTGGAACTCTTCCATCGTCTGCAGATCTGCTTACACTTGGTCCTGACTCATCCATCTGAGTTTCTCATTGTGCACAAAATCTTCCCTTTGCTTTGGCTACATGCACCGCTGTCTCAGTAAAGAATGAAGGCATTACATCAAGAACAAAAGCGATGAGCTGCTGCTCTAAATCCTGGACTGGCATTGTTTTTCCTCACTGTTTCACATATTTCAGAAAAAGAAATACTAGGAAAGAAGTAGGACTTGTTCGCCAGTAAACCTGAAAAGTTCATTTAGTAGAATTATTTTAGAGGCTGATTAATAATAGTCTTTAATGTTAGGAGCACTGGTCATCAGACTTGATTTTGCTTGTCACTTCATACCATAAAATTTCACTTCGGTTTAGGATAAAATATTTTACTTTAGTTCAGATAGTCAGATAAACTTCTGGTCAAATACATTCCCTTTCATCAACAACATCTAGCTTTGGAAACAGTAATTGTAAAACTGACAGAATCAAAGAAATCATATTACACAAACATGGCAGTTTCGCATGCAACAGTGTGACAACAGCCCATATAAGGGAGCTGGAACAAGTACTGTATATAAATGGTGCGTGTCTGCAAAAAAGAAGAGGGGGGCATATTAGCTGCAAGAGCATTTGTAAACTGCCTAACTCTTCCTTTGTAGATGTCGATTTAATTGGGTTTCTGTCATGTTTCTGGTTCTTCTGCTACAGCAAGAAGCCCTAATGGTTTTTTTATTGAGTGGCCTCTCTTTCTCTGTGTTTTTCTTTTAAGTCTATTTGAGATGCTGCAAGTGTGTGTTTTGACATAACTGTCCATCCATAGCTTCATCTCCTTGTATTATTCATTCTGATGGGTTATTCATTTGTTTAAGCATTGTGCACAAATGTATTTTGACAGCTTTGGACCCTTCCATTAGTGCAGACTGCATGGAGAAATGGTCAATAATCTATCCTTAAGTGTCCCTGACTGTTGACCCCTCCTGTCAACACAAGGACCTGATCCTGTCTAAACATCTTCCAGCTGGGGAAGCCGGTCAATCCTCAGTGGTTGCCTCTTGCTCGTTAGCCACCAGGTTACAGTGCAAGGTATCCCTTCCTTTGGTTTATCTCAGATTTTGTGAAGCTCAATTTTTCTGTCCTCAGCATATAGAGCAATATGACCAAAACAAGGAGGGAGGAGCTGTTGCTGCAGTGTTTGGTCACAGATTATATGAACATCGGATGTCGGATGGTGAATCTCAATGCTGCTGACCTCGTTTTAGTTTGAAAACTCTGGGATGCGTTTTAGTGAGAACGGGCGGAAACTGAGACGTTTTAAAACGATGACACAGACACCCACATTCGCTTCCTGATTGGGTCTTATCAGCCACAACGTGCCCTTCTCTGGTTCGTCAGGCCCCTGTCACATGACCCTTTTCCGGAACATCAGCCTTGACTACCAGCGGTTAATTCAACATTAATAACGAATTACAACACTTACTTTCAGTAACAGTTCCACCTTGTTGTCGGTCCAAGCCAAGAAATCTCTGGTCTTTTCTCCATTGCTGTTCTTTGTTCGTATTTTCTGCAACCAACTGCAGAGTAGACAATCTGCTTCCTGTTTACACCGGCACGTGCATGCCCAGTGCATGTGAATGGTCGTTTGTGACATGCATTTTTAGGCGTGTAGTATGGACGTAAATTATTTATGAAATGGTGATGAAACGCTCGTGTGTAAGGAGATCGTTTTCATTGTAAAACGCCGTTTTTAAATGAAAACGCGTTAGTGTGGATGTAGCCTGAGTCTCGGAAAGAACCTGAATAAGCGTATTTCCCAAAATGTCAAATTATTCCTTTAATACATCATGCCTGTCAGTATCCTTATGTACTGTAGACTGTCCAGTCCCAGATGGCTGCTCCCCCAGTACAATCAGTCCCATAGACTCAGCTGACATCATGCAAATATCACAACACGACCCTTTGAAGGAGGAAAGTCAGTGTGTAGAGGTTATGTAAGTCGTCATTACAGTTGACCTGCAAGCAACGGGAAGGCCTGCATTAATGAGTTAATGTCATGCTCTGTCTTTGTGTTTGCCCAAGACTCATTCACTGCTCTTTCAACATTCAGGCTCTGCCACAGTGTCAAATAGCCCTTTGGCCATTTACCCAGCACCGCGCTCCCTCTCCACTCTCCCATCAGGCTGTGCAGCTGAACAATAGTACCAGTTTTTATTTATAGATGATAGTATTTCATCAGATCCACAGCATGTCATCAGCACTGCAGGAAAACAGCAACAATGTGTAGTGGAAGAAACACAATATATTTGATTGGGACATTATGTGTGTCCTTTTTCAGCTTGGAGTAATGTTCTGTATTTGGTTATGTTGTCATGTTTTGTGATTTGTGTCTTGAAATGTCTTCAACTATCATTTGTTTTCTGATTCTGGTGGGTATAAGGGAGGATCTGGTGGGATTACATTCTGCAGAGAGATACAACTGTGGGACCTCCAGCTGGTGATCATCATACAACAAATAATCACCAATATAAACATAAACCAATTTTGCTTCGCTTCCAGACTAGCATTAATTTATGTTTCTGACCTCTGCTGATGATTTATGTTTCTGATATTTATTTATTCTTATTTATTTATCTGTAAATCAAGTTTTTACAGTTTTCTACTACATACACTGACGTGAGAATTCATTTACATCCTCAAGGTTTATTTGAGTTTACAACAGAGGATACTGTGTAAACTGATTTTAGGAGCCTGTGTGGCTACATTCCTGATTCCTGGCCAGCATCAGCATATTTGATTCCAGACAGCACTTAACTTGTCTCAGTTTTGACACCGCATCTTAATTGTGGCAGGTTGACGTGCTGATTCATGAGGGTCAAGGGAAGCGGATGGGATGATAGTGATTGCAGCATTCTGTGCACTGATGACAGATGCAGAAAAAAATGGTTAGGGCTGTTTTCTGTGTTGTGAACTCAGGCCCTGGGGAGAACCAATTAGTAAAGGCACATTAGCCATGCCTAGCGTCAGCTTCCCTTCTAGCTCATGTGAAATAGAATAAGTCTATTTTAATCCTCTAGGTATTGTGCCATAACATATTTCCGGTGCATATGTCTCTGGAGGATGGCGGTTGTGTGTGTGACTGAGGTCTCCATATGGGAATAATGCCATGCTTCTTGTCTGCCTTTTAACCAATTCCTTCATGTCAGATTGCTTGAGATCATCCTCAGCCTCTCTATGGCAAAGGGGACACATGAGAGAGATGGAGCAACACTGTGCTATTGTGCAAGATAATGTCAAAAGAACTTACTCACAGGACATCAAGTTATCCACTAATCATAACCAGAACAGTATGGCTTACGCTCATCAGCGTATTATCTCCACATCATTGGCATCTCGCTCATCATCACGATACTAATTGGGTCATGCTGGTTATGTTGAGTTTCCTCTTTGATCTGAGCTGGACCCCCTTTTTCTCTGATGATTAAATACATTTGTCCTTAAAATGTGATTGGCCTGATTCCTCCCCTCTTGCACCCTCCCATTTTCCAGGCTTCAGCGATTTGTCAGAATTGATGTCCAGCTATCTGTGTGGTCTCTCTCTCTCTCTCCATCTTTATCTCTCGCCCTCTTTCCATCCCCTCCTCCCTTCATTATCTTCTTACGTTATCAAGCAGGCTCTGACAGCTACAACTCTATTCCTCTATTTCCTTCTCACATTAGGCAATATCTTAGAGTTAGAAGAAAGCCCATCTATCCCTTATGGATTTGGCCATCCTGCCAACAGGAAATAGAATATGACGTGTGTGATTTAGCGAGTGTGTGAATTGCTCAGATATTTTATGCCAGCATATTTCTGTGGTTACACAGCAGCGTGCCGTGTACGCATCGCAGTGTATGTTGACACATTGCTGTCATGTACACAATAAACAAAGCTAAAGATATGCTGCCATGATGTTTTATTAGGTAATGTCATGGATCTCAGATTAGGCATATGTGATACCTCTCTAATGAGAATAGTTTATATGAAGCTAAATATTCTGAGCTTCTCTTTAAATAATCTGTGTAACAAACACTTTCCAGCACAGTCATATTTCCTGGCAGAAATTAGACAAAAGCTCAGCGGCACTGTACTGTTGGCTCTCAATAAATGGAATTTAATAGAGCAACATTGCAAACTCAGAGAGGTCTTCATCTTTTCAAGTAAACATCACAGAGCAGAACAGGCTATATATACACAAACATACTCATTAGTCAGGTGGTTGCGATCTGCATAATTAATAATCAATCTGTTCCCAGACAAAACCAATCAGAGCGGCACTAGACAACACTGTCTGATTCACTGCTAGAGGATGAAAAATGTGCCTCTGTAAAATGACTACAATAGAAAAAGATATTGTATGAAAAACATATTGAATCTATTGCATCACAAATTCAATAAGATGCATAAATTATCCAAAAGGGAGCAATTATCATAGAAAGCACTACATAAAAAGAAAAATATAGTAAATAGGAGAAAAAAAGAAATATAATAATGATAATATATTAGTCACAAATAAATAAAAGCAAGTACCAAACAAGCAATGGGTCAAAATTACTAACTACTTAATAGGAACAAAAATATAGAGAGATTTATCAACAGATGTTTACAGTTGGGAGAGACAGTCAAAATATAACCATCTTACAATCAATAAAAGAAAAACTTTCTGTTAATCATACTCTGCTGTTCACAGTCGTATCTCATGCAAATGAAACTTGAGCTGAGCTTGTTAGATCCGGCTGACCTGCTCAGGTCAGATTACTTAATGCAGTGGTGACCAGTCTTTCTCCCTCTCACACACACACACACACACACACACACACATAGAAGGAATGGGCATGTCACGCTAACTCCAGCATGGATGCTACCTCTTTCATCTAAGGGCCAACCCACCTCTCTGAATGGGCTCCCCAATGCCAGCTGCATTGCCTGATATGGAAATAACTAGTGACTGTAAAACTGTTGGTGTGTGTGAGAGGACGCCTGTGTCTTTTTAAACCATCAAATACATCATGTACAAAAAAATAAAGTCTTGTCTGTGCAGCACAGGTAGGCTCATATAGCCCTAGACAACATGAGAGCAGCTCTGTTGCCAAGTCTATATCTTTCCAAGAATGGCCGGGAGGGTTTTGTACTTGTCAGAATTAGCTGTGTTTGCACACAGGTAATAGCTAACCCAGCAATTAACCTCTGATCTTTCTTGTTAGAAGTGACCACTTGACAGCTGTGTCCTCCAGATAATGTCATGAGCCTCAGCTCCTCTTATATTAAAGATGTTTCCTTGAACACAACATCAAAAGATATCTAATCTCTGATGACATAGCTGTAAATTCTGAGCACTATTTTACTCTGCATTTAGCTGACACATTGCTGATACAAGCCCAACATGGAGCTTTTAATGGACTGCCCTGACTGTTCAATGTTGCTTTTCCTGTCTAAATCTGTTTTCCAGGAATATATGTCATGTTTGTAGGTTGTTATTGGTCCCACTTGTGTGGTAAATCACAGTTAGCGAAACAATGGTTTAGCATGCGGACAGAAAAATGGAGGCTTGTATAAATACCTGAACAGGATTAATGTTGGCTATCTGTCAGTTTTGTTTTGGTCAGTGCATTTTCAGTCCGAAGGGAGCAACTAATCAGACTGCAGATTCCAGTTTAAAATACAAATATTGACATCATATTTGCTCTTTTAATCCATCCCGATGTAGGACACCAGCAGTGAACATTTAATGGAAAACCTATATTTCTACTCATAACAGTCTGCACGTCTACACTCTCCCATCATCATGTCATTGTTGGCCAGATGATCTAACCTTAACCTCACGATTAGATACATGACATCCGCACATAGCAGCGGTGGCTAAAGGCATGATGACAAGCTGCCTCCTGCTCTCAGAGAGACTGAAGGAGGACATTGATGATAAGGGCTGAGCACAGAGCACTGTGATGTGTCTTTGTGCTGCAGTTGGGGATGACACGTGGAGAGGGGCAGCCTCCTGCCTCTCAGGGCTCCTTTGGCCTGTGTATAATTGATGAGTGGAGTGAATAAGAGATGAGTTTGTGACTGTCAGCCAGCCTGATGGGGATGGACAGAACTCAAGTTTGGCTCTCCTCATCTGGCTGATGATGACAATGATGGTGATGATGATGATGCCCGTGTTTCTTCCACAACACTGTCCTGGACTCTGCCCGGGCAGTACATCACCATTATCGTCACTGCTGGCTCTTCTGGATGGCAACACAAAGATAGAGGGACGTGCCAGAAAACAGGAGGCAAAGAGAGGAGAGGAGAGGAGAGGAGAGGAGAGGAGAGGAGAGGAGAGGTGGGGTTAGTGTGTGGGGGGAGACAAAGAGTGCAAGAATGGAAGTTAGATGAAAGGAAGGCACAGGAAAGGAGTGGGGGAGGGGAAGACCAAAACGGCTAGAGAGTGGAGAAAATCACTCGAAAAGAAATGATGACATGTAGATCAGACTTAGAGGGGGATTCAGTTGGAGAGCAAATACGTTGTTAGAGTCAGATAGTCTGAAATGATGCATTTGAGCAACTGGAAATGATTTGACAACATATTGTATGTAGCATGAATTCTGCCTGGTGTAATATATCTTTAGTAAAAGCAGTAGTAGCTTATAAGTTGACCAGGCAAAATTATTCTCACCTATGTTTCTTTATTCATAATGATGACCATCTTCAATCTCCTTCCATATATGTCTGAGGAAATAGAGGCAGTGTAGGGGAGGAAACATCAGGGACTCAGATGGTTAAAGGTAGGACTTGTAGGTATGAAATGTTAGGACAGCAGTGTGCTGCCGTGGTATGAAGACATTACCAGGGTCGTCGCTGAATCATTTTCAATCTGTGTCTCCTTTTTAATAACCATTCTGCCATTCTGAGACAACAATTTACATATCAATGTGTTCCTTCAGAGAGGGATTACCAACAGAAATTGGACTTGTTACAGATTTGATGGAAATAATCATTCTACAAATGGCTCATAAAGGAATGCATTTTCTCTCTCCCTGACATGAATGCTGATGATAAGTTGTCATTGTAGTGTCCAGAGATAACTCAGCTATGTACAAAGTTGCTACAAGGTAGTTTCAGGACAAAACTGTAAATTATGACCTGGCTTTGAGAGGTGAAGGGTAATTCCCTACTGCAGTTAATGAGGCTAACATTGTAAGATGTGATATGTGCGTAATTCTGAGCGTATAGGTATTTACATATTTGAACATGTGAAAAAGAACACATCCACATATAGAAGCTGGTTTGCTACATAATATGAAAAACTAACTTTTGAACTGATAGAATCTTGCAATTTTAAGGTCATGATTCATTTTATCGGTACCAGATGGGCCATCATGAGCTAAAACAATCTTGTTAGGCAGGACTCTACGCTAACTTTTTTCCCAAGGAGTACATGTGCTCCTAAATGAAAAAACTTAGGAGCACACAAAGATATTTAGGAGCACAGTGAAAAATGTTCAAGTAACACAGAGTTTATTAACAATGTATTACATCCATATTTATACTGCGTGTGCGTTTGTGCATGCTCCTTCTCCTTGTGTGCACTTATCATGTGAAAACCAGTGAAGGACTATGGAAGTGGAAGACCCTAGTGTCTAGTGAAAAAGTGAAAACACTCATCACAGAAAACTCTACTGTGATTGGCACATTGCGGCTTGTGGAATGTGGGACTTGTAGTTTTTGAAAATAAAAATAAAAATATAGTATATTCATTGTAATTTCATAAAATAGTATACTATAGGCCTATAACCTACCACTAGTATAATATTATTTCCAGTTGGACAATACAGCAGTTTAAGAAATACACAACCAACATTTATAATTTTTGTAGGTTTTGTTCTTCATTAAATCATTGTGCAGAAAAAGGTCTACATTGCGCTAAGTAATGCTAAGTACTAACTTGTCAATAATCAAAACGTTTGTTGTAGCACCTCAACCTTTTTTTAATGTTCCGCCTCATCCAGGCTGTGATTGGTCGGTTCACGAAAAGTGACACTGACGAGCGCATCAACTTTATGAAAAGTTGAACTTGGCACCCGAGATAGCTAAATAGCCAGCCAAACCCAAACCGTGCTTATCTTATCCCTGTTGTCTTCTGTTTTACGGGCAGACGACGCATCTCTCCAGCTCTTGTTTTTGTATAATGAGCTGCTCTAGCGGCCCACAGAGCAACCGGCTCACTGGGATTTCTCCCGGTGCTCCCGATGGCCAGTTCAACTATGTTTTGAACGATTAGCAGCAGGCAACTTCATTCGCACACTGTGCTCCTAAATTATTTTTCCGGTTCACACATACCTAATTTTAGGCGCAAAATACTCGCACTGTAGAGCCCTGTTAGGGATCAATTGGTGACTGTTTTTATTTTATTTTCTGTAATCCCAATTGTACAGAAGGCAACAATAAACACTGCAAAACAAAAATAAAAAATGCATAAAGGCCGCAATTTAATCTCAAAGTACAATATAATCTGCTAAAATTAGGATTTGCAAATTAAGAAATTTTAACTTTTGCTAACTATTTGCTAAACTATAATTTGTAAAGTTTTGCAGCACTAGCAGTGGGTCCTAAGAATGGTGGTCTTGGTCGGTCAGTCTGTCAATCTGTGGATCCATTCACCACTCTGGTATCTTTACAACTACTGGCAAGATTGCTGTGACATTTTGTATGGGTACCCGTTGTCCCCAGAGAATGATTTAGGATTATTTTTATGACTCCCCTGAATCATCAAGTGAGAACCACTCCTTGTTTAACAGTTTGGTCCATTGAAAGGGGGCAGGAGAAAACGCATTTTCCAAAATGTCAATTTTCTTTTCCTCTCAGGCCAAAATGTCAAATTTTGTGCACAAGATGTGTTGTAACCTAAGAAACAGAATACAATTGGAGAGTATTTATGCTCCCAAGGTGATAATGCTTTTTGACTGTTATGACCCCAAGAAGACCTTCCATCTATAGGGCCATTGTTTTAGTCTTTTTTCTTCACACAGTAATTCAATTTCCACGGATATCTGATTTTAGAGGAAGACTCCTCAAAAGATTTTTCTGTTGCTCAAAGACCGCAGTGTAAATGCATATATCATTTATAGCTGTCTGTCTGCTCCATCCTTTGAAAATGAAATGGAGACATACTATGGGAATCCGCTGTGGTGGTGCCATGGAGAGAAAGAAAGTCTGCCCTTTACACAACCGCTGGGACTGGGTGACTGACATTTCTGCTAATGCCATCACATGAGCCGTGCCATTTCAATGAAGACATGGACAGATGCCACCCTGTGCTCACACCACTGTGACCACACAGGAAACTCCACTCTCACTGTTTTCAAGTGAAAGCCTGCAGAGGTGAATTCTTATAGCCATCTATGGAAATACACTGCCTCCTCAAATGTCATATGCTGAATTCTTCAAATGATCGATGAGTGCAGGTGACAGCATTGAGGAAATGCAGGCGAGTACAGTATATGCTTGGACATTGCGTGGCCACACCAAACATCACACGGTGAAGATTTTATATGTTGTATTTTACAGCTTCAAATGAAGCTCAGACACGGCAAGTTGCGTGTCTGAATGTCATTTACAGCTAAAATTTTGCAATGTGTTGTCCTCAGATGAATCCCATTTGTTAACAATACATGGTCCACTTTTACAGCACTCCTTGTAGTCTTGGGGGAGTAGGCGCTTGCAGAGCTCAAGGACTCTCTCAGCTCTCTGATAGACTGTACTCTCCCTCCTCTACTTTGTGTCTTTTGGGGGAAGGTGTTAGTTGGATATGAAGCAGGCGAAGTAGGCAAGCAGTGTAGCGAAGGGAGCAGAGAATTTCAGCTGAGTCCAGCGTTTTTCTCTCCGCTCCCTGATGGCTCCCAGATGTTTTTTAAAGCAGCCGCTCTCTCTGCATTTGCTGTCTTTCTATCTTTTCCCCCCTCTGTGTCTCTCTCCTTTCACATATTCTGCCCCCTCCTTCTGCCTGTCCTTCCAATTTTCCCTCTCTTCAGGGATCACACCCTTCACAAAAGTGCTCGCTTCACCTTGTCTGATCGTAATCACCCCTCGTCAAATAAACAGTCGTTCTCCACACTTGTTCTCTTTATTTCTCTTTTGCTTCTCCCTTTCTCCCTCCTATGTCTTTGCTTCTTTCTCTCTCCCTCATCCTTCATCACTCATTTATCTGGTCTGATGTAGGGAAATGGCAATCTGTTTGTCCTATAATATTTTGTGTTTTACCACAGAACCAACTGGCTTCACCATCAAATGCATTGCCCATGCAAAATTCATGTGATACTAATGCACTCCAGCACTAGCAAGAGTCATTCATCTGCTCATTCACCAAAGTCCAAAACATGGCAGACAATGACTTTAACCATTGTGTTTCAGTGCTTTGGTTCAAGTGCAGAAATAGCAGCTGTGCTTGACCTGTGAGTGTATAAAAGCCGCTTTCCTCATGCAGGAATTAGTGTGTGAAAATGTAAAGACAGAGATATAAAGCGGAAAGGAAGAAAGTGAGTGAGGAAGTCATAAGTCTCTATGATCATCCACCCTCTTCCTTAGCTCCCCTGAGAACATAGGAACTTTACTCATATGAATGAAAACAACAGCCTCAATGGGAGACTGTCAGGCTCCTTTCACCATGAACATGTTTACACAGCCTTAAAGTAAAAAAAAAAAAAGAAAAAAAAAGACTTTTAAAAGGTAATTGATTTACCTGTGTAGTGATGAGAGAACATCAACATCCAAAATATGTGTGGGGCTCTGGTACTTAATGCTAAGTATTCAATAAAAGCTAATAATTTGGCTTTATCTCAAGAGGGTATAAAATTGGAAACTATACCATCTAAAGCTAACTGGCAAATATTTTCAAATAGTGTGTTCATAATTTTTAAGTAGTGTAATTTTAAATTGTGTTTAAACAACTGGTCATTTTAAATAGTAGTTTTATAGTTTTTGTTTTAGAGTTTAATAGTAATAGGCGAAAAAAAGCAAATTAAGTGAATGTCAAATCCCAAAACTCCAAGTCTGCTCTTGTATCCTTCGAGAAAACATTTTCTAAGTGGTCTTGAAATACTACTTTTTCTGTCGGAAGCTACTTATTTCCTCAAGACTTGTGAGTTCAACAGGTTCAACATGTTCAACTGGCAAGAATAGAAAAAAACAGAAAACAAGACTTCTGCTTATGTATTTGGCTTTTTAAATAAATGTTAAAAAAACATGTTTTTACACTGTATTTATTTTAAATGCTCAAAACTAGTCACGGTCTTGCATCTCACTACTCTTCCTGTTTGCTTGGAGAACTTCATTTGTTTTGCAGCAGTTGTTTTATGCATCTGTTTTTCCAATATTAGTAGTATTTATTTTCTTTTTTCTCCTTTATTGTTGCTTGTGTTGCATCAGCATTCCCCTTTTGTATGTATATATTTGCATCATTTCTTGATGTGAAACAAATTTTCTTTTAATATTAGTGCTTTCATATGCGTTTAGATATTTTATGTACTCCATAATTTGGAGCATATCTTTCTAAATGTTTATGCTCATGCTCTTGAAGCATGATTGTCCATGAGGGCCACTGTAATTCCTAAAAACTAAGCTGTGGCTTGGCTCCAACATATGAGCCATAAAGTTAATGATGCATCCTACACTTTAGAATTACTGACAGCTCCAAGGGGAATACCAATGTCTTTTTAATCATTGATATATCTCACAACACGTCAGAAGCTACTGATTAGATCTGGCAAGGTCTTTGATGGCAATGAATGGTGTCTCTACTTCCCATGCTCAGGTGATATATGTTTTACTCATTTATGCGCTTCAACTCTACATCATTATTGGGCCCATAGTCTTTACTGTTAACGTGACTGTCACAACAGCTGTAAACAGATTGCTGTAGCAGTAGATTGATGCGAGGGACATCTGTGACAGACGGCTCCTCCAGACTGTGTGACTGAAGTTCTTCCTCTCCCTTTTCTCTCCACATACAGGTTTCACATGAGTGTTCGCCGACAGGCAGAGAAGTTGACTGTAAACACTGTTGATCTGTTTTGATGACGCACAACCCCAGTGCAAGCTCATTGATATGGAGAGGGAACTGAGGGCAGGAGCTTCTTCATCAGCAAACACATTCCTGTGATGTTGACAGAATGAACTCTAGACTCTACCACATAGTATTCAAACGTGTGTGGGTAGATGTGCATAAATGGAGCAAAGCCTAAAAGTTAGTTCACATGGACAACTCAGGCGGCTTTGCTCCACTCACATGGCATAACTCTACTTGCTGCAGCGTGTATATCCAACTTAAAGGAATAGTTCCACATTTTGGAAATAAAATGTTTATCCACTTTCTCGCTGAGAATTAGATGACAAGATCTCTCATGTCCCCCTGCCTCCAGTCGGCTAGGCTAATTGCCTCCTGGCTCTAGCTTCATACTTAACTAACTCTCAGTGCCCTGGCTACTTCTTTGCTGCTGCTTCTGTTCATGTAGTATTTGATAAAACAAGCTTGCTTCTAACAGTCCGACGATGGCACGTCAGTACCGCTTTTTGGAGGTTTATCTAGCCCTTCCTGCGTCTGCTGTCACAATTTCGCAACTCTATGTTAGTCCTGTAAGGCTCAAGCAGTTTTCTATTCAAAAGATGTTTTCTGTCATCGGCATTGCAGTCTGTGTTTGTGTGCCGCCAGTATGGCTGACAACACTGCTGGACATTTTTACTTTCTCACAGATCTTCCTCTGGGAGATGCATTGACTTCTGCTGGCTGCTAATTTAAATAGCTGAGCTTCTGTTTTACACTAAGCCACATTCATTGCCACCGTCATCTGCTCATCATGCTACATAACATTTCGTTGGATGGAACTGTCTGCTACAAGCTGTAATTTTTATGAGTTTGATAAGTGTACCTCGCTCCTGCAAATGGATTGGATTGGTGTAAATCTCTGTGCTGAGCTTGGCAGATGCTTGCGGGGAGTCACGAGGTCACAGCCACACACCAAACTTTGTACAGCATGTACTCTGAATTTACATAATTTGTTTCATGTGAGTTGTGTGTCTGAAATGGTGTCAGTGCAATTATGCATGTATATTCACACAAATATGCAAACATACAAAGATACAAGGTTAGAATGTCTCACACATGCCTTGAGCGATTACCACTTTTTCTTTCCTTTAATCCCTGTTTCATATAACTTTCTTCAGATTTTTTTCTATTTACTTAATCCTCAAAACCATAAATGGAAAGACGATATGTTTGTGGTCATGCTGATACTGGAGTTTTGAGCACTGTGATGGAAGAAATCCATGGGGAGAGTTTTTCCTCTTCAAAAGAGACAGGCATGAATGTAATTATCGCACAACAATGCATATAATTAGCAGGAGTACAAGCTGGTGCACTTTAGCACAATGACGAACCTTGCTCCAGATTCTTTGAATCATATTGCTTTTTCTTCTTGTTAAAATGTTCATTATCATATGATGAACTGTGGACCTGCCTCTTCCTGCTCCCATCGCACTCTGTTTATTTCTCTGTCACTACAGATAACCCCCTTCTTGTGCTCTTCCTTCCTCTCTTCTTTATGCATTTCTATTCTTTCTGCCCTCTCTCTCACTCTCTCCCACTTACTGTAAAGAGTCCTTTCCATGATCTCCCCCGCCCCATCCCATCTCCTCCCTCTGTCCCTCCCTATTCTTATTAAAAACTCTCCCACTTTAGTGTCACCCTGGCCCAGGTCCCACTCGCCTCCTCTGATGGATCTGAGGCATCTTCCAGGCGCTTCTACTCCTTTCTGTCCTCCCTCCCTCCCTCCCTCCCTAACTCCTCTCCCTGTCCTCCCTCCCTTCCTAACTCCTCTCCCCGTCCTCCCTCTCTACTTCCTGCTCTCTCGCTCTCTCTCACTCGCTGGCTCGGTGTGTAAGGAGTGACGCACGGCCCTGCTGTCAGGGAGAGATAGCAGGCCTGACTGGCTGTGACGTCACCAGGTTATCTCTAAGCTGTCCTTCTGCAGAAGTCAGACCTGCTACACACACACACACACACACACACACTTGCACCAATAGTATTTGGTTGCTCATAAGCACAACCGTCAAGATTATGGTGCTTCTGCATGTACAGTATCTGAGACAAGTGCACACATTCACGCACACACACACACACACACACACACACACACACACACACACACACACACACACACAGTCACGTTTCACACCTCCAGAACCCCAAACCCGTTATCAGTACGCATGTCTTAGTGCCACACTCTTGCATGCCAGTCACACTCTCTACAATCTACATGAAATTATTAACATGCAAGAGTTATCCTTTTCCCATGTCTCACAGGGTTCCTTGGACTTCAAACAACCACCCATGGACAGATATTCTGTCCTGTTAGTATGTTGCGATCAGACATACCGCATATGCAAAAATGATGATTTCTCCTACTTTATTTTATACTATAAAATCTCAGATGATTAATGAAATCTTGAAAACAGAATTGTCAAGTAAGGATGTGTGATATGAAATGAGATCTGTTATGGAGTCATTATAATAAAAAATATGTTCTTTTCTTTCTGTCCTATATATTTCACAGCTTTAGACATTTATCTTCATGTTTGTTATGATCATTGTCATTACAATTATCAAAACATGGAAAAAATATAATTAATCACGAAACATAGAAAACCAGAGATACTGAGGGAAAGGGATGGATAAGTGTTACATTTCTGGTTTGTCACTAGTTCTCAAAGTGTACTGATGAATACTACTGACAAATATGACAAGCAGTAGTATTAGTATTAGATATGGTTTATATATCTATTCATAGTCCAAAAATGTATTTTAAATGCAAGGCAATTTCATGCACAACAGCAGTTAAAGTTGCTTTACAAAAACCAGAACAGGGCTGCAACTAACAGTTATTTTCAGAGAAAAGCAGAAAATGCTCTCATTTAAGAGGCCGGTACCAGCAAATGTTTGTAATTTTATGGCATTTTTGCTTCAAATCTGACTCAATAGATAACTCAATAATCAAAATTGTTGCAAATTCATTTTCTGTTGCTCAGCCAATCCATTAATCGACTTTATCTTCAAATCAGAATACAAATAATCAACAATCAATCACTGGATAATGACCCAAAAAAAAAAAGTATAATAGTGGAAATGAGAGCAATAAACGGGAAAACCAAATGCAGTATGTGATGCCATTGTACCACTGGAGAATACATGATGAGCTGCCATGTGAGGCCCTGCTCCAAAGACAGATAATGGAAAAGTATCCCAGCTGTCCAACCATTATTGGGGTTAATTTGGAACCAGTGAGCTCCGTTGCTGCACCATCTCCTCCAGTAATGAGAGGAGAGCTGTGCTTTGCTGTGGTGTGTTTTCACAGGTGGGCGATGGACCCAGACTGTCCATGATGGATGGATAGGGAGGTACCAACCCTTGGACAGCTGTTTCATCAAGACTCTCAGCTTGTAATTAGGGTCTCTGTGTACTGGATATTAATGAGCATATAAATTCATTAATTGTTCTTTGTCATTTGTGTCTTCTCCTTTTTGTTCCTTTTTTTGTTTCTGTCTTTTTTCCATGTTTGTTTGTTTCTTTCTTAGTTAGTTTTTTATTCGTTTTTTTATTTGTTTGTATGTTTGTTTCTGTTTCTCTCAACACGTGATTTTTCAGGGTCTGTTGCAAAATGTGAAATAAAAACAACACCTTTGACAGTAATGGTTGTACAAGGGTTAAAGTAGGTCAAAATCTGTTTATTCATTGGACGTCCTCTTGAGGTTCAGTCCCTTATGTCCTGTCCAGTTCAAACCTCCCCTAATATGCCTTGCATCTGATACAAAGGTAAGCTTTGTTCTTGTTCTTTGTTAATGTGACAGCATTATCCCTGAGGTGCTGTCAAAAGTACACCAGCTCCACAGAGAGCTCCACAGGAAGAGAAAGCTTCTTTTCTTTTTTTAAGTAACATTTCTAATGCCTGATTTCACATTTACAGTCAGTCTTAGAGTAAACCCCAACCGAGTCCCAAACTGATTGGAACCTTTACTCACAAAGCATAAAAAAGGGCCACTCTCTCAGTATTCCTTTGAAGTGGAAAATCAGGCAATGGTGAAGTTCATTGGGTTTGGGTGGGATTCACATGAATAAAATTGGACAGCCCGCTTTTTTCCATTTCATTGAATTCAGATCAGAAAATGACGCCAACTCTTAGATGTGTCGCAGAATTTGGCATCGCCAGTGATGGCAGAGACAGCTGTATCTAACAGCCCCCACCTCCATTAGGACTAGAAAACTCAACCACCCACAATGTTCCTGCGTTTTGATCATCCTGTACTTTGTTAAAATTTATGGATCCTTCTTTTTCATCTGATTCATATTCTCTGCTGCTTTCTTTGAAAAGAGTAAAGAATGCTCCAAATTTCATATTGTTGTGCTCATATTGCATACAATTGTTCTCGGGATACATTGTCATCATCATCCTGCCCAGCACTTGGCTGAAAGGGATCTGTAGTCGTAGCAGAATTGGGACAGCCAGACACAGGCAGATGTTTGGAGTGGTGTCTGGGTGTGGCCAGGGACTATATCAGAGGACAATAGAAACCGCAGGACAGGCTTCCCCATAGTAATGACGCTGAGTATTCCTGCGTTTTCCTTTGTGTTCACCAGCTTACATCAGCCAGCCATGATGCAACATGGCAAAGGAGAAGAGGCTCACAATAGACATTGCAATGTTACAGAATAGCACTTTGAACATGAACTGTGTGTGAGAGCACCTTGTGACATTTGCAGCTTATCAGGAGAACTCGGATCAGAGTTTTCTCTGTAAGCTGGGACATAGAGCTCATAGAACTCTGACCATTTGATCACACTCTCCCTCTGTTCACTCAGTTTTAGTTATATCTGAGCTCTGTGGAGGAGGGATAAAGTTACACTTGTGTGAATTTAGAAATGCTGGAACCAGATGAAATACAAATGAGATCAAATGTACTTGATAAAGAGATTTGTCACACATTTGCATGAGTGGAGAACTTCTCATATCTGATCAGTTTAGTCGGGTATCTGTTGACGGAGATGATTTTTGGCGAAAGGGTGACACTGAGGCACTTCTCCTCCAGCTGTTATACTGTTATCACCATCACACCTTTTCCTCTCCCATACTGACTCTGATACTTAAACTCAGGGTACTGGATGATATGTGTCCAATATCGTTTCTCTTTTTTTCATTTTCAATTTAAAATCAGTAACATCACTGTGTGGAAGTACTTAACTACATAACTTCTTAACTATACAGGGCGACGTTCATAGGCCAACATTCTTTTTAAAGGAAAAGTTTTACCTTTTGGGAAATGAGAAGATTGATACCACACTCATATCCGTTAAATATAAAGCTACCGCCAGCAGTCGGTTAGCTTAGCTTGGCATAAAGACTGGAAACGGGGATCTAGTCTAAATCTGTCCAAAGATAAAAAAAATAAAATCCCACTAACAGCACCTCTAAAACTCATTAATTAACACATTATATCTTGTTTGTTTAATCCGTACAAAAACTGAAGTGTAAAAACGACATAAACAAAAATCACAACTTAACATTAAGATACATACAGCAAAAAGAATCAATCATTACCTGTCACTTACAGCTTTAGACAAGCTTTCCATCCACTGGCCAAGTCTGAATGCTGATTATTCAGTTAATTTGTTTCTGTTGTACACGAGGGCTGAATGAAACAACTCTACACATGTAGCAAACTGTATGCACCTGTCGTCCAGTTCTCTTTCAATATGCAACATGCATTTGTGTCTCCCATAATGTTCTGGATGTACTGACTTCTTTGTTGGGGCACCAGTCCACATCATTGCGCCAACCTTGATTTATTGGAACCTATCAGTAATTCAGAAGCATAAACAATTCTCCATAAACAATGCATGAGTGTGACGACGGACAAGAGTTAACAGTGACCTGATGGAGACGGAGAATGGATGGGAGGAAGTCACCTGAGAATGCCGACAGTCACTTCTGATTACATTAGAGCTCTCGCCATCATAATATATTCATCATCTTAAAGGAAACACATGTAAAGACGTGACACTGAAAATATATTCATGGAGGCAGATGAAGAATGCTCGTTCTTTCATTTTTTAATGCTTCACCTCAAGATTCAAACCACACTTGGTGCAATTCTGTCAGGATGGATTCAAGAATTTCCACATAATTAGATGCCTATCCAAATAATAACTTAAGTATAACTATCCAAATATAAAGTGCTCAGGTTCAATCCTAGGAGTTACATTTTTATGAATTTATATCGTTCGATTGTCCTGTCACATCTTTTAATGTGCAGTTCACCTTGATTATTGAAAGATAATTTGGATTCTGGCTATAAATTGTCATATATATATATCACATTATTGCATACATTCATACATAACAGGTATAGACGCTAACATTTTCAAGCTCCTAAATTTGGTGGCCAAAGTACATTTGGTGGCCGAAATGTAAAGTTATGTAAAAACAATGCAGAAATGGCAATTGAACACAACTTAACACAGCCTTCCTTAACTGTGACACTTCAATAAATGAAAAGACATTAACAGAATGAAAATATATTTTTATAATCATTTATTTAAATTGAAAACTCGAAGTTCTTTGTAAACATATGGTACATATATTCTCTCACAGTATCTTAGTTCTCACAGTCTCTCTTTTTGGGATCTCGCTCACTCCTGCAGGCCTGATAGTGTGATTCATAGCTCATCTGATTGTAAGTCAAAGGAAAGAGAGGGACAGCGACCACAATCCCTCTGTGGCCTCAGACGTGCTAGCGAGCCTTTAGTTCCCTCCTTCACAGTGAAAAGTGAGAAATGAGCGATCTAAAAAAGGCAGTTTGTTTCTTGAGCTCCTAGCTGTTAACCTGACAGACGGATACGAGAGTGAAACTTTGGTTCTTCATAGTGATCAGAGGCGTCACAGGAGACATAGACAGCGCTAGAGCTGGGAAACAATCTCTTCATTTTCTAGACATCAAAAGAACGTACTGTCTGCGAATTTAACGACTCTAAAGGGGACAGGAAAGAGATTAGTGTGGAGCTTAAAATGGGAGACAGATAATCGTGTCCTCAGTTTGCTTTGGCAAGATGCTTTCCTTACTGAGCCAGAGAAATCAAACAGGTCAATGAACTATACAGAGAGATAGCCCCGAAACCTCAGCCAGTTTCATCAGTCACCCTTCACTGATGGTTTTACCTCTCACTGATTACTACAGTAAATCCATTCAATAAAAGTTGTTTCCCAGTTCACTTCATTATGACAGATAGATAATAAAAATCCAAAACGTGTCCAAACTTCATGTTCTGACAACAAGCCATTATTCTGTGTTGTGTATCTGGGGGAGGATTTATTTGGCCGATTGAAGAAAGATGACTATCTGGAGTGGAAATGTCCCTGTGCTTACATCTGCTGTCCTATGTCTAAGGAATTAGTTGGAATTAGTTTAGTACTGTATGATTGATTCATGAGCTTCTATCAACGGTTAAGAGTTCAGTACACTGTATGCTAAAGGCAAAAGTGTTTTTATCTGTTCCAAATGGCCACACTCGAGGCCATGGCGAAAAGCCTGCCATCATAGAGAGGGACTTGTACAAATGGGGATAATGGCCCATACTTCTGGACAAACTTGCGTGTGCACCCTCAAACCACCGCAACTGCATAATTGGGGCTGGCGCAGGAACCCGGCGTGTGCTTCAAATTTGAAACATCAGTCTGCGGTCGTCCCAACTGTTGATGATTGACTCGTTGTTCTGCGAAACCCCCGTCCAAATGACTTTCTTTTCCACCTCCTTCCAAAACACACCAGTAACCAGAGAGCTGACGTATTTTTTATGACGAGAAGAATGCAAATAGCAAATAGAAAACATGTAGCCATTGTACACGTGTTGTGCAATGGCTACATGCAACCATGTAATTTTTAACAAAAAATGTCACATGCAGCTTTTAACAATAACCTCTTCCACAGTGGCCTTCGTGTGTGTTGCTGTAGATGTACATTTGTCTACAGCTCCCACTACAGTGTCGGAAAGTAATTCTGCCTCCGCACAGAGAGAGCATGACTCGTGCGAGTATATACATATTAATTGTTGCGGACATTGCGCACACAGCTGCAGAGGAGATTGACCATGTTGAGATCTTAAGGCATACATGGTGTTGCACTCGGTTGCACACATGAGAGGTGATGGAAGTAAATGTGTGAAGTATGAAAAAAGAGAGCTTGAGAGAGAAGTTTAAATCCTGCATTCTTTCTCAACTCTGCACACCTGGCCAGTCATGAAGCGGGCATGCTTGTGGGATTGTCGGTTTTGGAAAATTACAAAAATTGTCAAACACGGACCCCCTTCAAATTATGACAATGGAAATGTGTGGGGAAGGGGTTCCAGATGCTGGTAGACAATCCGACAAGCACTTTGTGTGAAGCATACTGACGCCTTATCATCCACATCTGCTTCTGTTAAGCGAAAATGTCTCCAAAATGTCAACTGCTCAAGGCCTGAAAAAGACCTACTGAGATGCAGGTGCAAATCCATCAGACGCACAAACAAAGGTGAAATGTCATTTTTGCCAGGTGCAAGCCCATTTGTTTTTTGCGCTTGCACTTTGCACTTTGCACTTGTTCTGTAATTTCATGAATCCAAGGTGGGTGGAGTGGAGTGTGACAGCTTGATCTGTTACTAAATAATCACTGTCTGTTGTCAGTATAACACAATAGACCCTTTTCACGGCCGACATTTTGACTTGTCAAAGTAGGAAAAGCACAGGTGTAAGTAGTAACATTAATGATGGCTCCATTCCATTAAGTGTCCCATTAAGCCATGTCAGTGAGTGAGCATGCACAATACCAGAGCCCTGGAACTGGCTCTTCTAAATGGAATGCAGCCATCATTAATGTTATTAATTCCACCTGTGCTTTTCCTGCTTTGACAAGTCAAAATGTCTGCTGTGAAAAGGGTCTATTGTTGTATTATAGAGCATTTGCTTGCAGCTATGGATTATAATCGCAATATTAATGTAACCACACAGTTACATTGGTGTCTTTTGCATGTTTAATATACCGTATTTTTATAGTGTAGGTACCACCTCTGTAGACATGAACAATTTCAGGTACAAGTTCATATTCTGTTACATTATTTGTAATCATCCATTTTCTATACCGCTTATCCTCTTAGAGGGTCGCGGGGGGCTGGAGCCAATCCCAGCTGATAGATTATAAAACATACATCAGTTAGTTAGCACCAAATTATATAAATGGATTTGAACATGACAGGTCAGTCTTGACCTTGGAAATAATAGTTTGATTTTATAAAAAAAAAACCATAACTCTCAGTTACAACTGAGCAAACTTAATCCACTGTTAAAGACTGTGGGATGTGGTTGAAAGATCCAGAAAAAGCTAGAAAGTGGACCTTGAGTTAGATGTTTTGTTTTTTCTTTGTAAATGGAGGTTGTCTGAGTAATTTAAACAAATCAAGATGTGATTACTAATTAAGATGTCACGCAAAGCTTCATGCACAGTTTTTAATCCTGGTTTTGTTTACCTGAAATTCTACACTTTCATGGGCTGCCACCCTTCAGGTTATCCAATGATCAGGTAGATAATCTCCTGGTGTTGTCAGCACGACAACAGAAGGCCAAACCCAGAGGTGGCTGTGATAGATTACTGTGGTGCCCTCTGCACTGTTTATCAGACCTCTTCCTTTTTACTGCCTGCATCTATCAGACTCACAGTAGTTAAATACTGAAGATAAAAGCATATAGTGCAGGGCCCACATAAAAACAACCACTCAGCTGATTTATTAGGTTGTCCTTCACCAAAGATCTGTCGTTCTCAGGGCCACAGTGCAATGACTGCCCTGCAACATGCCATGTATCCAGTGTTGTGTTGTATCCACTGACAACTCTATCCACTGTGCCTCCTGGCAATAATTGTCACCTCCTTAATGGCTCTGTTTTTCGGCTTTGATGCTTTTTCTCATGTTGGTGAAACGTGGAGCTACTTGGAACATAGTGTTCTTTAGGTGGCTGGCTGATGTCGCACTAAAGGCCAGCCCGTGGCACATGTTGCCGCACAGTTTGCTGTGCCACAGGTGACCGTGGTGCTGCTGCTTTTTATTCACTCTTTGAAATTCAAAGGGTTTCTTGATTTAATAGTATTTGAGGAAACACATCTCCTGTGTCCTGCCCGTGGTTAATCTGAATCTGACACTACGATGGTTGTTTAAAATGTGTTGCCTGCAGTTCTTCTCTCTATTTGATTGACATTTAGAGATAGCCGAGGCTGATGGAAAGGGTCTGTTTGCTTACAGCGATGTAGGAGGAGGCTGTGGGGAGCCGAGAGAAAGAGAGGGGAAAAGATAGACAGAGAGATAGAGAGAAAATGGGAGAGCAGAGCATCCTGAACTACGATAACCTTAAGTCCTCCTCTGATGACACATGCTCCCATCTCTGACTGGGTTGATTATGGTGACAGCAGCCTTTGCTCATCTCAGTCTAGTCTCTGCATCACATTCCTATGATGAAGACACTGGAAAGGAAAAAACAGTCTTTGTTGTTTGCTTTGGGAGCAATGCCTCTGTGTATCTATGCCTTTGCTGTGTCTCGCTATTGAAGAGGGGTTTCTTTTTAACAGAAAGAAAGATCTGCTTTTGAAAATATCAAATGAAAGTTTTGATATTATTTTTTTTAAAACAACTTAAACAGGTTGAATCCTTTATTTTGCAGACCTGAAGTATAAATTCCAGGGAGAAAAAAAAAAGAATAGTGGAACAAAACAATTCAATACAACTCCCAACATTAACATGGATAGGAGCACTAGAATTACGTAAGAATCTAACAGTTACAGTTACAGTGCTGTTACAGTAGTATATAATACCTTTGCTCCACATTGTTTGTGTTTAATGTTATCAATATTACTTGCAGTGACTTGTTATTTAGTAGAGTGGAAGCAGCTCTCCGATCATTTTCTGAAGAGAAAATAATATCTTTTCGAAAACTGGCCATGTTAATCTCTGAGAGGAGAATTACCAAACAACAACATTATTTATGGAAGTCAGAGAGGAAGTGTGCAGTCTGACTGGAGATAACTTTACCTGGCAGTTGATAGGGAGTCTGAGAAAAAGTGCTTTATGGACTCGCTGAGAGTTTTATGGTACTATAGTGAACCACGATGACCCACTGTCATTACATTTTTACTGAAATGTTTCACTTATCTGATTTGATGAATTCCTATCATCTGAATTATTAGGTGTTGAATTGTTACATGTAGTGTTAACTATCTACTGTGATCAAGCGTGGGCTATTGATCTTTTATAGATGCTGACATATATGTTGTCCTTGTGTGGGGCCACATATTTAATACCAAGGCCTTAGTTAATGAATGGCTACAGTTAGAGCTTGTGTTACTGGTTACATGTTGAATGAAACAGAAGATTAAAAAAAAAAAGATTAAATGTAATATTCTGTCATCTGCATCACTGAACGTCAGTTTTCTGAAAACAAATCGCTGTGTGGTCGAGTGTCTGTTCCTCTAACTCCACTTGGTGCAGCTTGTTGGCTTCATCGTGAGACCGGAATGTTCTGCATGTGTGATCATGTGTCTTATTGTTGTGAATATTTGTGTATGAGAGAATGTGCGTTTTGTCTTATTTTATATTTTATTTGACCATTATTTAACCAGGATTGTCTCTTGAGATTGAAATCCTGGCCAAACTGGCCACATAACATGTTTCACAAACCAACATTCACAGAGGGAAGAAAAGTAAGAAAAGGCAGAAAAACAATAAAAGGCATTATAAGACTCTATTGGGGACATGCATATATACGTATATAGTGCATACACTAATGCGTGCGTGTGTATGACAGTCTCAAGAGATTCTTCACAGCCACTGGAATTTTACATTGCATCATGTTCTCTTATTTCGTCTCTTGCATGAGATCATGAAGGAAACATAGTGAGCGAGGCTATTGTTTATGCCTATTACATTTAGTGGAATATGATTCTTGCATGCATTTTCATTTCCATCTTCTTGCTCTTTGTATTCAGGACATTGAACATACAGCACATGCTTTCAGCTGCAGTAGACACAGAGCTGGTATATGATTAGAATCTTCCAGCCTGACCACAACCACCGCCGCCGTCACCACCGCTGCCACAGTCCTTCTAAGAAATAGATCACCTCCAAATATTGTGTTATGTAACCTTTAAACAACTGCAGATTTCTCTCTCTGCTCTTTTCTTGAGAGACACGGGACCACAAGCGTGCCTGGAGGCCAGATGCAGATGATGGTCTGTCAGTTTGCGGACCCATGGTCAGGCCATCATGATGACATTAACACTCCAAGAATGTCTGTAGCACTCACTCTCAACCATCTTTCCACCCTCAGCTCGAGCAGTGTAGGCTAATTCTCCCCTGCAGAATGTGGATTGTTATGAGGGATTGCTTGTACAGTATGCTTGTTAAACCGCAGTGCTCGCTCTTTAGGTAAGCCTTTCTTTTCTTTGTGGTGTATGAAACTCCTCGAATTCTTTATATAGTGCAATATATACTACAGGCAAGATTTTACATAAAGCTTTAGGGCGAGTGCTAGAAGCACAAAATGAGAGAATTTTCATTGAATTCCTTTAGTCACCAATCAATTTTGATTCAGGGTGTAAGCATCTACTGAGTTATGTGTGATGTGGTGGCAACAGCAAACTATCAGCCAGTTTCGACCATTCCAGCGATGCCGTGCAGCATCAGGGGGAGTAAGTGAGGACAGATGAAAAGAGATTTTTCATGCATCATAGAAGTCCCTCTGGATCTGCTCATGACATGCACAAGAGCTTCAAATACTTTGATGGGGTCAAGCTCACTTCCATTGGCTCAATCTTACCACCTGATTCCAGTCTCTCCTCCTCCTCCTACTCCTCCTCCTCCTCCTCTCTTTTTCTCTCGCTGACCTTTTTTGTGATAGCAGCCCTGATGACGAGGGTTTCATGAAAGAAATATTTAGACAGATCACAAGCTTGAGCCCGTGCTTTGATGCCCACGATGGTGGTGTTGACAGCCTAATTAGGCTGCGGAGAATGCACCTCTGTGAGGGCTTCTCTGATGCAACTTTGGAAGGAACCCAGCTAATGCCACAACACAGTAGCTTAACACCGTGAAGATAAAGCCTGCGAAATAACCGATTAGTGTTTACGCTGTGACACTCACATCTGCAGCATAGATTTACATTCAGGATGTAATTGCTGAGCGCTTTGGAGAATAGCCGAGAGAAGCTGTTAAGTTGTTAGTACACTGATCTGAAATTTTAGGTTAGCAGGGGTGCGGGAACTGGGCCTGGCGTATCCCTCAAGTTTGATGTACAGCCTGCTGAACATAAATCTTGGCTCTGAGTTCCGCCCTGATAAAATATCCGAGGCAGGAAAGTGGAATGGCTGTCGCCTGTAAAGCCAGCTTCCTGTATGGAACCTCGCTCTGCGGGGCCTGTATGAATTAAACATGGACTAGGGCCATTATAAATGACAGGGTCAGAACAGCCAAATAGGGATGTTGGAAAAACAATGCGACCAACAGAATCTATCATCTCTGCCAGCTCAGTGAAACTTTGTCAAGTAAGGCCTAGTCAGCAACTATAAAACTACAGCTCCAGTGAACACTCTGATTCTGAAATGAACAGAGCCTCATTCAAATGAGTATGACAGTAATGGCTGGAGAGGAGTGCAGTGACGTTGGTTGTGTACTGTGGTATTGCTGTTGGTATGTTGTGAATGATAATCTGATACAGGCTGCTTACTAATTCCCACAAAATAAAGATGTTACACTACAGTAGAGCCCTGATAAGCTATTTCTCATATGCTAAAAACCTTGTAGGTCATCTACTTCAGGGTTTGATTAGATAGTTTAGGAGACACATTTAAGGTTAAAGATAAAGGTTAGTGTTAGACTTAAACTTGACTCTTTCGAATTTTATAATTAATCTAAATATTTTTTCTGGGATTATAATTAACGATTTTTTACATTTTCAATTATTCTCTACATTATTTTCCCAATTAATCAATTGAGAATTTGATCAATAAAATGTCAGAAAATAGTGAAGAATGCCCATCACAATTTCCCAGAGAGCAGGCTGACATCTTCAAATGTTTTGTTTAGTCTGAGCAACAGTCCACGACTCAAATATATATTATATTTACCGTCATAGAATACTAAAACAGCAAATATTCTCATTGATGAAGCTAGTACCAGTACACTTCTTGCTTAAAAAATGACTCAAACAATTATCAAAATTGTTGCTGATTCCTTTTTTTGTCGATTGTTTCAGCTCTGATATCTTCTTTTATTTTGTTTTATTGAGAGTTGAAACAATTAGTCGATTAATCTGTTTTTTTTTATTATTTTAAGCAAAAATGCTAAACATTCTCTGTTTTCAGCTACTCAAATGTGAGGATTTGCTGCTTTACTTTGTCATATATGATAGTAAGCTGAATATATTTGGGTTTTGGACTGATGGTTGGATAAAACAAGAATTTGAAGACTCTATGTTGGGCTCTGGGAAATTATAATGTCATTTTTCACTATTTTCTACCATTTTATTGACAAAGGGTTTGAAAGATTGATTAAAAATACTAACCTAACCTAAGCCTAACTTATGATCAAGGTGTTTGTAATATCTGTGTACATGTTCTGTGGCCTCCTCTTTCCCTTGAAAATGAATTGCACTTGAGAATTTAATGGATTTTCAAACAAAGCCACGCTGGCATTTCCTGACAGCACTGACTTGCCACTAGCAAGACCTCCCTTAGCTGCAGGCACCTTGTTTTCACCCAGCTAGAAGTGTGGAGAAGAAAAATAACAGCATATGGAGAAGTTTATTGCGTAGTGATCAAAAAGAATAATCAGATTATGATTGTTGAATCCTCTTTACAGTATTAATCACCACTGGTGTCATTGTCGCAGCAGCCTTAAATGCACTGCGGTACTGTTTCCTCTCTGGGCATTGGTTTGCTACATTTGTCCAACCTCTCCGTCGCTGATGAGGATGAAACTGGGTGCCAAAACTCTGGCAGCTCCAAATCTCTCACTGGATAAAAGTTGGAAACTGTTTGTTTCATACGCCTGAACTTTGTTATCTGGACGAGGAAGAGACACATTGATGAAGTGGACCCTTGAAAAACAGTGGAAGTTGACCAAAACACATCCGTCTCTCTCTCGTTGTGAAAATAAACCAAAGAACTATATAATTAACACGCAGGCCGGGGTGATCCTTACTGAGCTTGATTGAGCAGTAAACACTGCTGCTTTTGTTTAATTTTGAGACATTAACACATTACAAGGGGGAAAAAATCCTTTATAAGATACCATATACCAGTGTTGTTACCATGTTCTTCATACATGGATAGACGAGTTATCTTGATTTGATTGCTGATAAATGTACATGGTCCTGGATTTGAAATTGGTTCAAAATATATCCGGTGCTTTTGTTAGAGCAAGAAGGCCTTAACCTGCAAAATATGGACCGATTCAAAGTTAAATGGATCATGAACAAGTGTTTTTATGTTTACTCCATCCCTGAACCCACCAATATAGGTATGTTGCAGTAATTATGGTTTTTAGAGAGGAAAATAAGTTTGTTTTTTTCCAGTGTACATGGGATATATTTATGAAGTCAAATATTAATAAATCAATTCTCCCCTTGCGTTTGAAAGACCAAGTTAACCAGGTGATTATTAACAAGATATTTTAGCTCTCCAGTATCATAATAGTAAAGCAAAGTACAAAGAATGTGCAAAGGACATGCAAAGGATAGCTGAGTGTCAATGTGTTTATTTATTGTCCTAAGTTTAACAGTATGGAGCTGGTCATGTAGTTGCATCTCGGCGTGTAACTAGCTTTGCAATAATAAATCTCTAAGTCTAGTGAGAAGCATAACCTTTCATTTTAAATAGACTACATCCTATACAGTATATACAATAGAGGTCAAAGGTCAGGGTCAGCCATGCTGCAGTGTCTCAGAGGCAGCTACGGGGACAGAGCTGACAGTATTTAGCTCTGACTGGGTTTAGCTGAGTTGTGTGAATATTATCCTTTTTGAAATCATAATCCACTAACAACAAAGATCTCAGTTGTAAGATGCTCTTTGGAAACCGAGCTAGTCCTTTTCATCCCTTGACATTATCTTCTCCGCTTCTTCTCTGCCGTAAATCCACTCTCTTACAAAATGCTCTAAAAAACCATCTAATTGTACATTGCTAACCAAACAGATTCCTTTGTTGATTACTGCACAGACACAGAAGCCAGCTGGAAAGTTTCCCTTCTAGATTTGGCCCTGAAGACAGAGGAGCAGACAGGAGAATCACTGGTGGGGTAACAGGGTGGCAGGGTAGCCTTGTGTTCAAGGATTTGATTTGCACTCGCACAAATGCAGGATCACCCACAGCGGTTTGTAAATGACCACACAAATTACAGTATTTACAAAAGTCATAGAAATACAAATAATTTTTAACTCTATTCAACTTTTGGATCCAAATGATTTAATCATTTGGGCTGATAATAAAACTATATGAAGACATCTACAAAGTGTAGATAGAATAGTGGTCTCAAACTGGTCAACACAGTCCTATTTCTCATATTTCTCATAGATTATTCCTACCCTTATTTTCTGCTGTAACATTGTTTTATATGTGTATCACACTGTGGGTGTCCTGTAGTGTTAGTATGACTGTATCTCTCACATTCTTCCTTGTCAGATAGACTATCGTCTAGTGTGGTCTGAAAGGTAAACAGGACCCAGGGGGGTCTGGGAGCTCCAGTCTGCATTCACTCCTCAGTGTCAGAGTCAAGTGTTGGCTAATGGAGCCTGTCAAAATCCCTGTAGCCTAAAACCACCTGCCCTGAGAGGCCTTGTGTGTGGATGTCAGCTCACTATAGTAATACCCACCAGCCCTGCAGCTAGACTCAATACTGTGCTGTCACACTTGATTTATACACTTAAGTGGAGAGGAATAAATGCTACAATTAATCTTAATTAAGCCTTGGTAATCCTGACAGAACTCTATTAGCTGTGACTTGTGTGACCTCTAAATTGAAAATCCCTCTGTGTTGACTTGGTCAATATGGTAACAGGCCTGCCATCATTTAGATTTGAGATGCAACTGTGTGGCAGTATTTTCATGGTTTTTATAAATGTTTTTTTCAATATATTTGACATTCTGTAATTATCTGATTGTTGTTTATCATTATTATTGAGTGCTTTAGTGGTTTGGATAGATGAGTAGTCTGGCTAATATAACTTTAAAGGATCTGAATTCAGTGTACCTCATCCCAGCCTGTGTGCATACACACACACACGCACACACACACACACACCATGTGCATGCATAAAGAAAGAATAAACGCGTATTGATATCACTTAATCTGTAACTATTTTGATAACAATTAATAGTTTGAGTCTTTTTTACAGCAAAAATGTAAGAAATCAATTGGTTATGACCTCTTAAATGTGAATATTTGGTGTTTTTTGTTGTAATCTATGACAGCAAACTGAATATCTTTGAGTTTTGGACTGTTGGGCAGACAAAACAAGCAATTTGAAGATGAGAACTCTGAGAAATTGTGATGGGTATTTTTCAGTATTTTTGGACATTTTATAGACTGACAGATTATGTGATTCATCACTTACTACATCGCTTAGCTTACCAAAGAGTAGCATATTAGTATAAAACACCAATTCTTAAATATTTGTTATGATAATAGAGCATTCAATGGAGCACAGTCAGTCAAAATCTACACATTTATAAAATGTGATCTAACTGAAAGTAACTATTTGAACAAAATACAGAAACAAAATCCAAACTGATGACTGGCTCTGTCTTTCTTTGTGATTAGAATATTTACCAATATTTACCATGTGTTCCCAAGGCCAAGAGTGAATCGTCATGCTCAAAAAGTGACTGTGTATTTTTAAAATGTGGATTCCAAAGATAATGGGAGAAAGAGTCAACGAATCTGAGTAGCTTACTTACAGGGTGAACTATATCAGCCAACATTACTACAGGGAAGGGCCATTATACAGCAGCATATAGTATATATCAACCTCTTTACTCTGTGTATTGTATTTATAATAACTGTGAAAATTAACCCTAAAGAGAAGCTTAAAGAGATCTACCTACTCTCCTTCTCAAGACATGTCCCCTCAGCTCTCTGCTCCTGGTGTTCACACATGCAGTGTTCATTCATGCTGCAGACACACTGCCGGTCGGTTGACTGAACCTGGCTCTCTCGACTCGCATTACCAGCAGCTGTTATGTGAGCTGGAGAGCCACAGCGAGTGCAGGAAAGTAGCTGATGCATGCTCAAAAAGTCTTGTATTTGTAGCTGCCGAGTTTCCCATTCCCTGTAAAAGTTAACTGTAGCTGAGCATACTTTCTATTTTACAGCACTGTCCTGGTTTCAGATACACTGTAGGATTAAAAAAAGTAATAATAATAAACAATCAGAATGCAGGCTCAGTTATAGCAGATTATTTTAGATTATTATTTTATCGTCTTTTAGTTACAGAAGAGTATACATGTTTTGATTTTAGATGGCTTTGCAAATTACTCCATGACATCAGTGTGCTTACAGTAAAAGCAGTCTTTCCTACTTTTAGTATGGGCTCCTGAAGCATCAGCCAATTGGAGCGAGTTAAGTATGGACCAGAGTTCCAAAAATGAGATGTAAGATGGCAATTTTCCGACTGGGGCTTTTTAGATAAATAAATGTTAAAAAGTGGTTATTACGTCTGTCAGTCAGGGAAGACCAACCAACCTTATCATTTAAAATGCAGTGGCGAGTGTTGTAATTATCTCCAGTAATGAACCTGAGAGCGAGTGGTAAACCGGATCTCAGGGCCTAAATGTGGCGACAGCATCATGTCTATAAAATGACACCCTCATAATACAGGGTTGAGAGGAAAACCCTTTCAATAATCCTCTTCCTACACCTCAGAGGGAAGGTGCTCCTGTTTCTTTACATAAAGCCTAACGTTTAGCAGCAGTTTAGCATCAAGGTTTTCTGTATTAGAATGTGAACATCTCGTCAACCCAGGCTATATTTTGAGACCCTTTCAATATTAAACGATAACGAAAATGATATTGAATAGTAACATCTGTATAAAGATGTGTGTCCTTCTTTAACATCTCTCTGAATAGATATTTTATAACGCTACAGGGCTGTGAACAAGACAGGAATGAGCACTTTTAAATTTACATCCCACATACTGTATTGACTCTAAACACTATATGGTACAACACGGGAACAGGCTCTTCATTTGTACTATACTGCACTGTACATAGTTACTGTGAACAAGTGGGGAACACTGCTTTATTTTACAGTCTGCATATGTAGCTTGTAAATATCCTAAGCAACATTATCCTGTGACCAATTATGATGCAATTTGAGACTTTCCCCGTAATTATGTTAATGGACCACATGATTAATGTGTTAATCCCATGTAAATATAAAATGATTGTCTGTTCCAAGACATCTTGTGTTGTTCCCACGTAGGGTGTTAACTAATCCATTAGTAATCCATTGCACTCTTTATACTTGCACTGCACTCTTTCCTACTTTGTACTGCAGCTGCTGCACAACAATTTCCCTTGGGATAAATAAAGTTCTGTCTTATCTATCTTAATAGTAATGTTACCTTTGAACAGACATGAGTGTCCTCAACGATATTGGGCTGACTGTGAGATATTCCGCACCTGTTAATCCACTCTTGACATTGAACTACATGTTGTAGGCTTTGAAAATGGTATGAAAACAACACTGCCGGCATGATCAGGATACCAAGTGTTGCTGTTACATGCCCTACAGGCACATCTTTTGACCTGACCATCCTCCAAGTGTCTTTGTAGTTTGTAGTATATAACGTGGATCTAGGCACAAGGCAGCTTTTGAGTGTACAGTCGACCAAGGTTGTCAGAGTGTGTGCTTAGCTGTGATTGGTGCATTGAGGGAAAGAGGTGGCGCTTGGGATCGGTAAGCTATTTTGTTAGCTATTAATTAGCATGCTGTCAAAGCCTTATGGGAGCTGTGGTTGTTGTTTTTTTTGTTTTTTTACCAGCATTTATACAAGATGTTCCTTGACACTGCCTGGTGTAGATACATGTACGGCATGCTGACAAACATACATTATGACCATGAAATCTTAAAACAGCATCCTCTTGGCATCATCGTAAGTGACTTTACACTACTTTTCTGACTACTGCTCTTTTCTTTCTAATACATAAAAGGGTGTACTAGTTGTAGTTCTCAAGATTGGACAAATATGAAATCAGTGCTCTCCACATTAAATCAAATGGATTGCTAAATACATTTGCCAGTGCATTGCTAAATCAAGCACGCACAATAAAGAGCTGGATGATTTCATCAGCCCCAGTTTAACTTCCGTTTGATTGATGGACATTGACCTCCTGCTATTTTTAGGTCAGTATAATAAATCCAGGGTGGGTTTATGCTGAATACCTGCATATATGCCATACACCAGGGACTGTGTATGCTTTTTAAAGGCTTACCTTAGGTCAACCCAAGGTCAATGAATGCAATCACATGATGTCAATGTCTCCTACAGAGCACACTACACAGCAAGTGTTTCTCCTTTCTCATGCAATGGAAACTCCATACATCTTCTCCGCCAGTCACCATGGATCAGCAAAATATCCAGCCAAGGAAACTTGAAAGTACGGAGTATGTTCTTCCCAGATGGTGTGCCTGCTGTATCAGGCAAACATGATGTGCATGTGACCTCAGCTGCACATACAAGCAAATATAAAATGCTCTCATTCACATGCAAATATTGCTGCAGGCCTGGTTTGTCACGCACACTCAGCCATGGTTACATGCTCACATCTATCCATTGGCATACTTTCCCTTAACAGACTTAATGTTTGGATTCCTGAGTGGTTAGTTAGTCTGTAGGCTTATCTGGCAACGTCAGAGTGCATGTGCAGAGGAAGGAGCACTTTCCTTGTGCACCGGAGTAATAACAAGCTGTGCTGGGTTTTCTTGCCCAGCACAGATTAGATCAGAGCCAGGGCCTGATGGTTTGGTCTGTCTGAGAGCTCCAAGTCTTTGGTTTTTACCACTTGGACTATGTGGAGCCCCTCTCCCCAGGGAACAGTCCAGTTGAGGCCAAGCAGAGTGGAGTGCTGCAGGGAAAGTCCAAGTCCAACACACATAGGTCTGAGCACCAGGAAGTACAGACAGGAAATGACCTGGGCCTTTGGAAGTCATTAAACCCTTAATCTGATACCACAGGGATAGGACACACTTAAGCAGCTCACATTGCCTCTCCTGTGGATATTTTATTCATTTTATACAGTGAATCTTTCTGTTTGTAATTTTAGTTTTTCTGCTGCATATGAGTTTGTTTGATTTGATTTCTGATGATGTCATATCTAAATTATTAAATCCATTAATGTGTTTTATCTTAATATTTTAAATTCCAGCATATCAAGGCAAGGTCAGATAAAAATGATCTTGTCACCAACATGCTTCCAACAGAGAAATCATTATTATAATTATTTATCTGTCAAATATTGATCACAGTCAGAATCCTAATTTTTTGTTTTGTTTTATGATGTTTTCCATTTTTTTATGTTGTCTTTTTATCTCTTGTTTTGTGTGACAGCAATGTTATTTGTATCCTGTTGAAGTTGCTATATAACACATCCCCCATGAACATCAAACTGGTAGGATAGTGAGAGAAACAGTGCAGTGCACAAGTCTGGCAAAAGGGGGGTGTTTAAATTTTTAAACATATGCCATTTTAGCACTTTAATTATTGAACGCCCCCAGTGAGGCGTGAATAACTTGTGCATAATGCAGACCCAGAGAAATGTTTCAGCACCATATATTCTGAAAAATTTGGCTCAGGTCTGTAGCACTCATTACAGTTTTCTGAAAGAGAAAAAATAAGCAGTCAGGGGTTTGTTGCGTCACAGGTCTTGAAAGTCAGCAAAATGTTTTGTCAACATGAAAACAAATTCATAGAGAAGATGACCTTGACTTAAAGCTTGCTGACTTATTCATCAGGCCTTGTGTAGTTGAGTGAATACCATTGTAACTGTATAGGTGCTGATACGAAAGCACGCCAGCACAAATTACAGAAGACAGAGGAGAATTCAGATTCCATTAATGTGCTTTGCCTCACCTTAGACCCACACATTCAGGCAAAATACTTACTGAGTGTGATGTAACATGTTTTAAGACGAAAAGTGTAACGTTTAAAGTGCAAAGTTAGAACTTTTTCTTGCTCATGATGTTTTACTTCAAATATGCTGATAACTTTATTATTGTATTTCAGACAATCAAAACATGTGTACCCCTCATTCTTAAACATTATTTTAACAATAACATGCATCTCTGCTGGCTTTGCCTTTAAAGGGTAACAGGGATCTGTTGGTGCAGAGAGTCTGTGCATGCACCAGGTTCTTATAAACACTCCTGACACGGGGTAATGTTCAGTGTGTCCCGGGGCACACATGCCTTCTGTAAATTAAACCAAATCTCTTTTGCTCTAAACAAAAGAGGAGTATAAGACAAAGCTTGTCATCCAATAACAGGGAAAGACAAATATTACAGCTTTGATTCAATTTCATTTTTGTAATTTTATGCCTTAAAATATAGTAATGAAATCTAGGGTTTTGTGGTAAATTAAACACACGTCCTCTCTCTGTGCCAACTCTCTGAATCTCTGTTTAAACAATGTCAGTCAGAGAAATCCCTATTACCAACAAAGCACTGCATTTATAGATTAATCCAGTCAAATGCTTTTGCTGAGCTGCTGCTGACTGACGGTATTATATTTGTGTCAATTTCCATGGCGCTCTTGTAAACACATTTAGGAGCTGAGTACTTGACCAACTGAGAGAAAGCGGCTTGACACGTGAACATGAAGAAAACAAATGTAGGAAAACGTGGGGAAGGCTAAAGTGCTTTGACAAACACGAGAAGTGTTTGCATTGTCGCCGCCATCAGTTTGGCATTTTAGCCAAAACATCTTAAACGTCTCCCTTTTGCTGGGCAGCACATTGTGGGTTTTGGGACTAGTAATGCTTAGATTGCAGAAAATATGAATATGGGAAATATACATTTTCAAAAAAAGCAAAGTTTGCTGTTTTACTTGAGGAAGAAATATGAACTAAAATACAAATTTGAGTTATAGGCCTCTCTCTTTCTCCTCCTTTAGTCCACTTCTATAGCACCTCTGGATTTGCAAAGCTGATTATTAATTTTTCACTGCTGGGGTCAGGCTTTCACTTACCAATGACACAGTGTTTTATGTCATGCCAGATGTATTTGCTTGGATCTCTGAGACTATAACAGGGTGTTAGAATTTCATTCCTGTGTTTTGAGGTAAAAAATGAATATCCTTTAAAATTCTGCCATGTTAAAACTTAACATATAGCACATATTGTACTCGGCAGAGGCTCATAAGCTGCAAGGATCAAGTACGATGTTTCCTTGATGTTTACAATGCTCAGGCTTAACCAAATGACAACTGTAAGCTGTTAGAGAGGTTTCTCATTTTTGTCAGTTTACTTAAGACAGCCTTTCCTCCATTAAATGACGTCAAACAGCCACTGGTTAGACTAAATAGGGCTTTTTAAAGTCTGTTGCCGTCTACACAACTGTCCTCACACTGTTCTTAATGGGAGATTTTAAGTCCCTCCTCCACAGTTGATGAAGGGAGAGAAGTGAAGGGGTGGAGATGCTTTATATTCTCAATTTAAGAGGCAAAAACGTTGCCTTAAAAGTCTTTGTTTAGGGTATCAACCGTGTCGGTGTTTCCCATAAAATCTTATTGATAGAAGAGGGAACAAGAGAGGAGAGTGAGAGTTTGTAAATGGAGGCCTAAATCCTGCTTCCTCTTGAGGGACCACACACTCTATGGATCACTTCCTCCTCTTTTCTGGTCCAAGAACGGGCTGACGCGTGCCGGCGCCATGCTCTGTGATGGCAACCAGGATAAACGGTACAAACAGCGGGGGATGCATGGCAGCTTAAAAGCCTCTGTCCCAAATAAAAGTTACAAAAAAACAGAAACAGGCAGAGGGGCTGTCAGAATCTAGAGATGAAGACCAGCCATGTGAGATGCGAGCTGATTGGACAGAGCCGGGATGAGGCCAAGTCCGCTGCTGCTGCTTTTTGGGGACAGGAAGTCTGCTGTGGTGTCCTGTCTTCTCTCCCTGTCTCTCCCTCTGTTTAGGTGCCAGTTTGCCTGTCTGCTGTCTTTGTCTGTGTGCTTTTTTTGAGCGCCAACCGTCCAAAGGTTAGCCAACATCAAGCTGAAATCTCATTCTCTCCTTTTCATCACAAAGCTAAATCGTATTTTACAGTAAATCACCTGACAAGTGATTCAGAAAAACTGACTTTTATGAAGGTCTGTGGAAGTTCGGAGGATTTGGCCTCAGGAGAGGAAAGTTGACTTGCATGTTTCCCTGAAAGCCCACAGCTGTTGGCTGCTTCTGAGTAGTACCCTAAATTGTTCCGTAGCATTTCATCCTTGATGATTGTTTGCGTCTGGCATTTGAAAGACCAATAGCATGTACTTCAGATTCCTCTGTGTATGAAGTCCTCCCTAAGCAGCCAGACACATTCTCCAATAGCATATTTACACCCCAGGAGAATAAAAAGGACTGCCAGTCTGTAATGTCACTAAATTATTACATACAGCTTGGAATCTGACCTTTTCTCTCCTGATACTGATTCTGATACCTAAACGTAGGGCCAGTGCAGAGTACCGATACCAGTGCTCACTTTTTCCCAAATTCAAAATCTGTAAACCTCACTGCCTGGAATATATTTGGATATTTCAAATGTAAGGTAACATTAGACTGTATATCAAAAGACAACACTTATACAGAAATGGAGATGTTTATACACCGTCCTATTAGCCTTCATTAACTGATGTTTTGGCCACTTGGGGGCAGCAGAAACAAGCTGTGAACACAACATTGACCATTTTAAGTTGATATGGATAAACATGTTAGCAAACTGTTGCTTATTTACAGACCCACCAGACACAGAGCAACATTATCATCAATTTGGAGTCATGTTTGTGTCCACCTGGTGAATATAAGTCCAATAATTACTCTCTTTTAGCTCCGTTTTTGGTCTCCACCAACTCCTGAGGGAAATATGTGGCTCTTTAGCTGCTAAAAGCTCCACTATGTTCACCAGCTAGTTGCTAACTTTCTCTGTCTGACATCTGGTGCTGAGCAGGTAGTGTACAGTGGGTTTATCAGTTTTTTCACTGAAAACAGCTGCCTGCTGTGGCCTAAAACAACGCAGATGAGAGCAGTGAGTGTGAACCAAAGCAGTAAAGTTGTCATGTGATCCATTGTTAATAGTTGTTTTATCATATTGCTCTTGACAGTTTGTGAGATTGTGTTGTTATAATGCATCAGCCTCAGTTTGGTTTTTTTAGCATATCACCTTAAGGAAGAAAACATGTCAAATTTTCTTCACCAACTAAAACTAACCTACAAAACAATGTAGTTCCTCTATTGTGTTTTTGTTCTCAGACTGCTACAATTTTGACATTTATGAGATAAAACATGAGTCCTTGTTGTCTTCTGTGCCACTCTTCTCTATCAAGTTTGTTAAACTTGTAATAAAGAAAATTGTCCATGCAATGCTTCAGAACAACTTCTTGACCAAAAGTACAGCCATGAAAGTGAGAAATTTTATACTGACACTGAAAAGAATCGGGCCTCTGCAACATATGGTCAATACCCGATCTGAATAATAAGGTCAATATTGGGTCGGTACATCCAGGCTTTTATTAATATATGTCCATCCCCAGTGGACTGAGAATATTGCTAGGAACAAAAATGTTATAGTAAAGCATCACGAAAAGTCGTATTTGCTTACTTTAACTATGAACTGGGAAAAATTCATTTAAAAATGTACATTTGTGTGCTCAACAGGCCTCATAATCTATCAATCACATTTTGTTGCTACAAAGGGAAAACTTGGGTCTCCAAAATGTCAACTGCTCGAAGCCTCAAAAAAAAAAGAAGCTTGACAGTTGTGCATTTTTGACTTCATCCAGTTGGCTTGGAAAGAGTTTCATCAACATGAGTGTCATGGGATTTTGTCCTCCCATAAAGGTCCTTGTGATCTTTCAGTTGAAGAAAATACACAAAACTGGAGTTGCACAGTTTCTCCCGACAGTGGTGATTCCTTTCGAGGGTTGTTCCAGGTAATTTGTTATTTAAACATACAGAATGAGGCAGACGCATGTTGCAGTCAATAAGAATCTGTTTGATTGTTGTTTGCGATTATGCTTTTGGAAAAGGTTGTCCATTACCCTCAACATTTTTCCCGACTGGAAAGTTGCCGTGAAGCACTTTACCCATGACCCCCTGTTTCCCTGACAAGTGAATAGAGCCTAAGGATCTGTTTCTGGGCCTGAGCTCCCAACAGCATTCCTCATGTTTAGGAAAACATGTAAACTGACGTCAAAAAAATAAAAGTGAGCAGTCAGCTCCCTTGGCCTTTCTCACCTGGCCCAGATGCCCATATGAAAGCTGACTTTTGTGTGCTGGACAACTCTCATACAAGGTGGACGGCCGGTGTTTTTCCTGGCATGTCTTGAACAAACACAGACCAATTACACTGGGCTGCCTGGTGTGTCAAGCCATGATCTACAGTTTTATTTTGCATTATTTGAGAAGGCTTAGGAAGTAAATCTGTACTCCGCAGAACAAGAGAGACAGAGATATATAATAGAAGTTCCTGCAGTTTCCCTGGGTTAGCATAAATCCCAGGCTCAAGCAGATATCTAGTGTCTAAGACAAGCAGCACGTCCCACGCCAGCTAACTGCCACATGGTCTGAGCAAGCTGCGGTGGCAGAGCAGCTTTGAAAACTTTGATCTGAAATATTCAAAACTCATACATGCAACTTTCCTAACTCCCCTGAATATATATGCAATAAAATATGTGGCTCCTTTCCCACTCAAACCTTGGAATTGCATTATTCATCTGAGGCAGTGTTTCAACTTTCTCTCTTTCTCTGCCCGCAGTGCTCCCACCCACACCAGTGAATTAAGTACCCTTCTTCTAATTCAATCCCAATATTCTTCCCCATCGTTCTCCAAAAACTGAGCCCTACTAGTGTGCACATGTTCCATCTGTATGTGCATGGTGGAGACACATAAAACCATTTTACCTAAACATGCCAGAAAGTTTTGTCAGATTGAGATAATATTATGTGTTATATGTAGTGTTGGAGAAGGTATTCAGATCCATTGCTTAAGTAAAAGTAGCAATACCATGTTGTAAAAATACTACTGTACAAGTAAAAGTCCTGCACCCCCATGAGTCTTATACTGTATATATTATATTATTAGATTATTATTACCAGTGCAATAATGTGTAAGCAGCATTTTACTGTCGTAGTTGGTTGAGGTTAAACTCATTTGAACTATTTTGTAAACTGTTGGGTGGTTTAATCTATAACAATGCATCATATTTTATGAGCTCATCATGTATTTTTTTATGTAAAATCTTAATTTCTAAGGTAACTTAGTAACTATAGCTGTGAAATATATGTAGGTGGAGTACAATATTTCCCTTTGCAATGTAATGCCCTAGAAGTCTAAAGTAGCATGAAATGGAAATTCTCAAGTAAAGTTAAAATACCTCAAAACTGTGCACAAGTACAGTACTTGACTAAATTCACCACTGGCTATATGCATGTGTTATGATTAGACTGATGTGCAGCCAGTTTGACCTTTTATTAAAGAACTACCTTCAATAAGATAAAGATTTCTCCTAATTCAGTCTTGTGACCATTTTATTGATTTGTTTAGTTGTTCAATAAAGTTTTCTACAAGTACATTTTTAATGTTAAGACCTTACAGTTTGCCTTTCTGTTAAACAGATCTAGAGCTACCAAAATAATTAAATTAGCATGGGTTTTGGTGGAGAGTTTATGTCCCACTGGTTGAATGTGTTTTCAGAGGACATATTCAGGTGGTGACATTTTTTTCTGCCGTGAAAATGAGCAAAAATTAAGATACTGAATTTCAAAACCAAAACAGCCATTGGCAGTCTCTGTACAAACTTATTTCTATTGGCTCAGCTTTCAGAAATCCATCTGTTAAACCCCTGTGTGTGTGTGTGTGTGTGTGTGTGTGTGTGTGTGTGTGTGTGTGTGTGTGTGTGTGTGTGTGTGTGTGTGTGTGTGTGTGTGTGTGTGTGTGTTAGTTTTCATGTGCATGTACTGTGTATATAGACGTTTGTTTTGGTGTGACATTTTATAACCCTTCGTCTAGAAACAGTATGTTACAGTCTGCCATGTCAGGAGAGTCAGCAGTGTTATTTACCAACACGCACAGAAGGAGGCCACAGATGGCAGACAGAGCCTTTCCTCTTCAACAGCAGACTGTAGTGAACAGTGGATAATCTTCATTACTGATTAATCTGCAGATCATTTTCTCTATTAATCAAGTCATCGTTTGGTCTTTAAAACTTTGTAAAACTGAAAATTGGTTATTACAATTGCCTAGAGGCCAAGGTGAGGTCATCAGTTGTCTTGTTTTGTACGACCAACAGTCCAAAAGCCAAAGATATTCAGTTTGCTACAAAATAAGACATGGAAAAGCAAAGCTGGGACCATCAAATGTTTTGCAGGTTTGCTTAAAAACTGACTGAATTACATTCTGCACTGATAGTATTGGCCTTGTCTCATCATCTTTGGCTTAAGCATTTTATGTCAGTAGGATTTATAAAATTGTATCTAGACATCTAAATCCTATGGTTCTCTTGTGCCATCGAATCCCTGGATTGAACATGATTTAAATTTGAATATTGATGGGAACAGTTTGGCAGATGTTGAAATCATTGATCACGACTCATACATAATGCAGTTGGCTCTGCTGTAGGTCCCTGCTCCATTTTTGCCCTGATTGTGTAATACAAGATAGCACGGAGTAATTACAGTTTGGGTAACAGCATCAGGTCAGATCCATGTTTCTAAAGAGAAAGGAAGCTTGTTGATTCCTCGGGTGTCCAGCCCAGAAGGCCCCTGTTCTGTGGGCACTCTTGCAACTGTGTGTGCACACACATGGGCAGATAATTGACTGTCAGGAAGTGTGTGCACGTGCACGTGCATGTCTGTATGTATGATGGCGGTGGCCTTTATGTGTGAGTGTGTGTGTGTGTGTGTGTGTGTGTGTGTGTGTGTGTGTGTGTGTCTGTGTGTGTCCACAGCACCTCAGTGGAAACTTGGCCATGAGCCGACCGTTGCCCATGAGGGCTGGTAAACACGCTGCGATGGATCTCACTCTGCACACAAGTGCCAAAAACAATGTAAACTTGTTTCCATCACACCATTCAGCCACTCGCTCTCTTTTTTCCTTCTGTTCTTTAGTCTTTCTGAAACACGCTGTATTTTATGTATAATGTATTGAATAATGTGTAAAGATCATCTAACATTTAATAGCTCAATCTGCTTTTTGTGTGTCATTGCAATTCCTGCCAAACAGACAGCTGCTCTTGATGTGATATAGTTATGTTTAAGATTATTGGAAGCTATTTACAATCAGATTTGCCTGAAGTGTAAATCATGTGTGAGGTATGTCATCAGTTAATTTTCGTATGGGATATGAGGAAGGGAGAAGTGCTTTAATGGTGATGGTACACATCAGATCAGTCGCAGCCCCAGAGGCCAGTGCAGGTCTGAGTGAGGTCACATCAGATGACTGCCCCTCGTGCAACATCCAAACCAGATGTCGGATGAATTGCTCCTCATAAAAAGATTCCTCTTTTACAATGGACCGTGGCATTGCCAAATAGGGTAAGACGGTTACGTGTGCATTCCCCAGTCGTTAAAATTCTTACGGGTAATTCAGAATGGCCTCTAGACGTGTTTGTAGAGACAACTGAAAGAAAATTTTGCAATGATCCTGTCCTGAGATGCTGAGGACAGCAGAAGGAAAGTGGGGAAAGATGCAGGATATGATGAGTTTCATTCTTCCTGACCATTGACAGTGTGCAGGAAAACAAGGACAGCTTTTGGCTTCCACATTTGATAACACGAGTGTTGTTGTTTTTCTCTTGTTTTCCAGTCTATAACATAATCTGCTTCATTTTATATTACATTACCACACAGAGATATAGTTATTTTGGACAACCTGTTGCCCCTCATATGAAGGATTTGCCTCTGAAATGTAAGAGGACCAACAATGTCACAACATAAGTGCACCACAGTATCCTAAAATGAATGCTTGTATATCCCTGTTTTCTGGCTGACTTCAACTCCTCTCTCCTTTGTCTTGCTCTTATCTTCTGTTTGTAAAGAGGGAATGTTTCTGTTCCTGTCACCCGTGACATAAACCAGTCACATGAAGCAATATTGTTTCAACTCCTCCACAGGAAAGTTACCTATGGGCTCTGATAAGGTGAAAAAAAAACAGATGTTGTCGCAAAAATCTGCTCACACTTGGAGCCGCCAGCTGTCCTGTGTGATGCACTGCACTGAAAGGGCTGTCTGGCACTCGGTGAGCATGTGCTGAGAGGTGATGGACAGGACCTGGCCTCCTCCTGCTCCTATCGCTCCCTGTTAGCACTTCTTCTCCCTCCCAGGCTTCCCGCTAATCACAACTGACAAGGGATACACAGGACTCCGTCTACACCAGTGGATAGAAAGAGTCGTGCTGACCTGTCACAGTCTGGGGGAATGAGCACAGGTAGAGAGAGGGCTGAAGAGTGCCAGCATTGCAGACACGAGTCCTGCTAAATATGCTGCTTCTCTGTTTTGAAGGCTGCAGGATTTCCATAAATTAATGAAGGAACGTGGGGCTGCAAAAGCAAGAGCATGGTATGACAGAGCATTGGCCATTAGAATGCTCCGTCTCCATTTAGATGCTGTGGGAAGACTAGATGTTGAAAAGCTTCAGGGTTAAATGTGCAGTATAAAACTGTGTGTGTGTGTGTGTGTGTGTGTGTGTGTGAGTGAGAAAGAGAGAGACAGAGACTGACCACATGCACAGTATGGATGTCAACTTCTTTGTGTGTGCATCAGCAAATGTGAGTGAGATTACGTGTGCTTGCTTGGCTGTAGATGTCTATATATGTGAGAGGGTGTGATCCCATGAGAGCGTTACATGGACATCTGAGGGAACACACGTGGGCCTCTTGAACTGTGAACACATGTACTTTACTGTATGCACGCGGAAGATCTGCGTGCTGAAACATTGATGGAAACCCTCCACTGTAACGCAACACATCATCAGTGACACTTAAAGTGGGATGAATATTTCAATGACCTGGTGGAGTGGGGACCTGGAGGGCAACCACAGAACTATTCTGGGAATTTCACTGCAAAACAGTTTGCATGCAGAGCTCCCATTTCTCTCATCAGCATCTTGACACTTCTCCCCAGTTAAAGATTGATTCCAGTTGAAAGCCCTCTAGTTAGCTTGGTAACCTTGCAAAGATATTACACCAAAACCAGAAATCAAAATGCACCAGATTGGGATAAAACATGGCCTGAAATGTTTGCTCCTGAACACAACGTATTTATTCCATTCAGAGAGGAATTCACCAGGAAAATATAGGTCAACCCCATTTATACAAAAACAGGTTTTTCTGCAGTTTAAATAAAAAAACCTAAGAATAAATACTTCTTTTTTATTTTTTTTATTTTTTTTGTTTTTACAAAAAATGAAATATTCAAACATTTTGAAGAGAGAAAAATCTAAACACAAGTCAGATCTAGTGAGGACAACGCCTGCTGGGCTGGCTGAGAAAAGATTTGGGGGTTTCAGTGCTGCTGCAATATCATGCCCCCTGTGTGGAATCGGAACTCGGGGGTGTGAATGAGCTGAGACTCACGGCTGCTGGTTGGAGAGCTGGTGACAAACACTTCGGATTTGCCCCTCAAAACGCCGAGCAATAACCTGACGGACACTCACTCAAACTGCTTAAATTCCTCAGCAGCGTTTATCCTCGAAAGTAACAAGGGAGCCTCTACCGTTTCAGGAGAGACCGGGAAGTGGCCAAACAACGGATACAGAGAGCGCGTTTTATCGCTGAATGTTCACGGAACGGGACTGATGTTTTGCAAAGACTCCTGCTGCACGGACCGGGCCGTGGAGCCACAAAGCGAAGAGAAGGACAGCAGAAGTCAAAGAAGAGACGGCGCTCCACAAAGGAGGGCAAAGCAAGACGCGTGTGTGCAGAGAAGCAGCGCCCTAGATCTGAATAACATCTGAGTTACTCTGTCATTCAGGCTCCTTTCACGCTGTTTCGGGCAGCAGTTTCTCAACCCGCACCTGGAAAAACAAAGAGAATGCTTTGAGTGGCAGCGCATCTCCATGCGTAAATGGAGACGCATCGGTGCGTATTCGCTGTACTTTTTCATTATGCGTACAATGAATGATGTTTGTTTTGTCACTAACTCATGCCCTGTCCCATGACCACACTGTTATAGATGCATTATAGACTTCCTCATACTTCATATCTGCAATGAGTGATGGCGATGCCTGCAGAATCTGACAGTACCGGTGCGCAGAGCAGCACTCATGAAAAAAGCGTCAGCGCACCGGATCGCAATGGTTATGTGAAAACATGTGTCATCCCACTGTGCCGTGACCGAGATTACGACTCGTGGGTGAGGCTAATGTTCACAAAAATATGGAGTTTCCAGAGACTCCGGAGTGCGGTGTGTGCGGGCTCGCTCTCGGTTTTTCTCGCTCTGTTGGTCAAATGTGCAGACTGGAAAGCTGAAGCCAGCAGCAGCGCTGAAAACAGACTCTCGCATTCATCGTCTCCCCTTCACTTCGTTTCAGGCTGCGCGGCGGAGCTGTTGCAAACTTGCTGGAGTGTGGTTTCGCCATTGTTCACCCTCGTATGTGCCTTCTTTTGGGTCGGTGTCTACTTAATCCGCTGCGGGGTTCTAATCCAGACCGCCCTCTCCCTCCTAACCTTGTGCCACCTGGGCGAAGCAGCGGCGTGGTCTCTCCTGGACGGGACAGATGAGCAGCTGTTTTCATTCACGACAGCAGCCGTGGTCGTGCTCATCTGCGTGGCCACCGGCGCACTCATGGTAGCACGGCTGAATCAGGGCATATCTGTGATCGTTTTCATCAGCATAGTCAGGACTATCTCACTCTTCTCGCTACACAAAGTACGGGCCACTTGGAGACCGTACGTAGCGTATTTGGTTGGAGTGCTGGGCATCCTGCTGGCGAGGTATGCTGACAAGCTCCTTCCCAACCAAGGGAGACACAAGGAGGGCTGCACCCCCGTGACTGGAGCCAGGGAAGAGATCCCTGTATTTAAAAGGCGCAGGAGGTCCAGTTCTGTGATAGCCTCAGACATGGCGCACAGTCAGTCCAACAGTAAGTCACATCGCCGGACCTCTCTGCCATGCATCCAGAGGGACCAGGTAAGAAGTTTCTGTCCCATTCAACTTTTCTAATTCTGGCTTGTTATCTTCTTCTAATAACGAGTTTTGTGTTTGAGGCGAATGGAAGAAAGGAGGGAGCAGTGAAAAGGCAATAAAATAAGGACTGTTGGCCTTTTATTACTCTGATTAGAATTTTCAGTATGATTTGACTATTATTATGGCTGTTAAGCAATAAATGAAGGTTACAGAGTTTTTAAAAATTTCACATATGTCTTCTGTGTATAGTGTAACACAACAACAACAACAACAATAAGAATAACACACTATTACAATTATTATTATTATTATTATTATTATTATTATCATTATTGTGCATTTACATTGTGCATGGTCCTGTTTTACATTGCATTGTGGATATTACAGTTTGCTTGGATGTGCCTTGACCTTTGATCAGTTCTTGTTGTTCTGATCATGTTTGGACTGATATGTTGTCATTTACTGCAGAGCCACTCGCAGCCACTGGCAGGCAAACATAGAATTATAACAAATTACTACATATTTTTTCTACTTTACCTTTACAGTAGCATTGTTATATACTTTTAATAAAAACATCAGAAGTAATTTTTTACTAAAATTATCAATTAAGCCAAATTTTCTTCTGAAAACGTTGCACCCATCAGACCATGGTGATTATTTAATTCATGTGGACACATATGGTATAGTTGCAGGTGTAGCTGTCTCCTGTCATTTGAAAATAAAGTACCACATTTGGTATTTTGTTGCTAAAGGGATGCTATTTTAGAAACAGCTTTCAAGTGCTGATGAGAAAGGGAAGCTGAGGATACAATGTTAGTGATTCATCTCATCCCTAATTATTTATGTCAAACATTTTCCCCAGATAATCTCTGAGCCACTGCCACAAAAATGACAAATGCCTTTTTATCTTTCTGTCCTGGACTTTAATACCACTTGCTCCTCATCACTTATTGGGGCTTGCAGTCCTTAAACTCCAGGAATGTAGCAGCTCTGGCTTTTAAACCTCCTCTAATACTGATACACATGTGTACCTGTGTTAAAAGGAGACGGGGGTTCGGGGGGGGGCTTCATTCAAGCAGACTGGTATTAGCTCCTCAGCCCTCCTTATGGAAAATCAATGAGCATGCAGAGCATGTGAATGGGAAACAGACTTTTGGAGTGATCAAAGCTCTCGTTGTGACCTGTGAGTGCGGTTAGGTTGGGAGATGAGAGGCTGCACTGTCGGCCCCGGCCACTTGAAAGATGCCCTCATCTCTCAGGGCTAGTTAGCGTTGTAGTGTGCTTGTTTGTTTTTCTTTGTGGTCACACACACACACACACACACACACACACACACACACACACACACACACACATACACACACACACACACATTATCACACACACATACACACACACTCCTGCACATACACAAATCAGATATGAAAAGACTCTTAGATATTTTACAGTTTACACTTTATTCTGATTCAGGTTTGATGTCTCAGTGGAAGCTTATTCAAGTGTCAATCATTATTAATTTGATATGCAGTTGGTTTGCTGCAGTAATGGAGTGCGGCTGTATCTTTGTTTTTGAATGGGTGATGACCTGGAAAATGGCTGGCTATATAATTTACATTGAATAGTTACTGTATGGCTTTAAACAAGCATGTGCGCAGATAGCAGATTATTTTACACTCTGCTGTGTTTTAAAGAGCAATGCTGCAAACGATGGAAAGAGAAATCACTTGTTCAGTAATAATATTTATTCACATATACAAAGAGAACAACACATTTAGTATACGTTGTTGTTTATATCTTTTTTTGTTGTTATTGTTGCATTAAATAATGAAGTTATACCTTCCATCTATAATCTCATGCTCTGTGATCATGCATCAAAAACAAGAAGGAAACTGTATATAGGTGAAAGTTGAAAAAACAAAATAATAATATTTTATTTCCACTTCACACTGTAGTGTTTTCATTATGGTAAGTGTGAACATAGGCATTAGACAACCAAGCTGTAATAAATTCACTTTTACCTTCTTGCGTACAAAAACAAAGGAGGATGGATACCATTATGTTTGGATTCAGACTCCATTACTTTAAGGGACTCAAGATGGAATTACTTAGAGAACAATAAAAAACAGCCCCAAAATCAAGACATTAGTCGTAAACAGCTCTCATTGATGCAACTACGGCAATTAACACGTTTTTGTCTGCTTTAGATTCTTTTTTTTTCTTGCAGCAATGTCCCATAAAAGCTGAGCAGGATGGAACTACCAGACAAACAAAGTAGACAAAGTCATGCAAAGATGCAAACATTTACAACATCTCTGCCTCTCCTCTGCTCTGTCGCCTTGGCCAGGCTGGAGCCCTCTGCTGAGAGATGATCTCTATTGCATGTTTTTATTGTGGGCCATAAAGACAGCAGCCTGTCTTGATAGTATGTGAAAGTTAAGTTAAGAATATAATAGATTTTCTGTAATAGATTTTACTCTCATCTCTGCCAAGCAGTTGACCAGTCATGACCTGCCTGTAATTGAGACACACATGGCGTACATATGCTGCCTTAACCGTGTCTTGTCTGTGTGGTCTGTAATGTGTAAACAAGCCCATGCTGACCCACACTAGTCATCAACTCGCACAAATGGGGCTCTGGCCTCCCTAAGGAGGGTCAGACGCACGTTTGGGGGCCACAATGCAACCACCACATGGTGATGGGAACAGCAGAGATGCCAGACAGAATAAAGTGTCTAACTGACTCTGCCTGGAAGAAAAAATATAGGCTAACTGCATGACAGCAATGTGGCCATAATTTTCCAGGTACTGCTTCTCAGTTAGATGACCTAAAGAGGGTGAATGATGTTTTAACAGTTCTGCCCTTTTGCTGTGTTCAATAGAGTTATGATGTTTTAAAGAAGCAGTAAGAACGCCATGACAGGGAGTAGCTCTGCACTTTGTTGATGTGACGATATTTGCATTAGTGCTGTGCGTCTGAAGTGTTTGAAGAATAGTGTGAGGTTGGATGGAGGATTACAGTTGATACTTAACTTTGTTTTTCTCAGGAAGCTTCTCCCACAGACCTTAGTGTCTTATGTAAAGGCCCTTCAGATTGATAGTCACTGTGTAAAAGCTGTTTATTCAGAAAATAAACAGAGCAAAGAGGAATCCCTCTGTCTCTTCTTCCTTGCAAGCCTTAAAGCTGCCGTGTTGCCCTCCGCCGCTCTGCCAAAGCCATGCTCCGAGGCTATGCTTCAATCTGCACAACTGTAGATTTTATAAACAGCCATTTTCCCTCCTTTTGATTACAAATTGGCTGCCAGCATCTATCAGCTCACTAAGTATATGCATTTCGCAATGCCGGGGTCGTCCTTCCCATCATGAGCATAATAAAAGAAAGTCATTATCAGCTGATCTGATAGCGGTTAGCGGGGGCCTCTGTGGCATAGCTCTTCTTCTTGGGTTAATACAAAATGACAGGCCGGTCTTCTGTATTTCAGCTGGGGATATTGAACTGGAGGAAGAGGTGTGGACTTGTGGTGTGGATCGCTTTTCACAGCGTGTAAGGAAATTTGAGTCCAAGGCTCTCCTGCTGCAGACATCAGCGCTGTCATAGAACCTTCTCTCTTCTCAAGCAGAGGAACGCGATCTGCCATGTTGCCAGCACACATCGAATGTTTTTGACTAAACCTACCTGAGCTGCAAAGTTTGAGCAGAGCTGATTAGCCAAGACGGAGAGTGGACATTAGCAAGACGCTTCTGTTTTTCAGATGATTCTCGTTACGAGGCGCTGGAAGCCACTCCCTTTTCTCCACCCCTCTTCACAGCGCTCTGCTCTCTGTCCTCTCCCTGACACCAACACAAATATTATCCCAACCAGAGGAGGAAATTCTTTCTTAACTTGGATGATAAAGATATTCTTGAAATCTATGGTAATGACTTCCTGTGGAATGGGATCCAAACATAATTACTGTTGCTGTTGTAAATGTTTCCTGTTACTCTATTTTTGCTGCACCGTCCATAATTGAATTGTGTTTTGGATGGAGGAGGTTGTTGATAGCCTGTAGGGCAGTGATTTACCACTGGGCCACTGCACACTCTCATCCCAAACAGCTTGTTTGTATTCTAAACACATAGCCTCGTGGGATATGATGTTTTTTTTACTTCTTCTTTTTTTTTTTTTTTTGACTGGACTGGCCTCTGGGTTAGAAACGGTCTCATTGAAAGCCTCCCCCTGCATTTGGAAAGGAAGCTGATATCAGCATGGGGTTGTGCGTCTTGTGATTGGGCGATTCACTTCACACTTTCAATCCCCATTCAGTCCCAGTGTATTAGCTGCACTGTGCATGTGTGAGGAGGCAAGGGGTGGAGGAATCAGGGTAGGAATGAAAGTAGGTCATTCGAGGGTTTGTTTAATAACCAGGCAAAACAGCAGGCTTACTCTTACCCCCCTGAATGGTGGAAGAGTCTTGTGTTTGACTGATGCAGTGTAGCAACTTTAAGCATGCCTCTGCTCCAGATTTGTATGTGTTACCTCTGCCATGTGGGCTACACAGCGTGAAGCCACATTACACTGGGTTTCGGCAGTCTGTGGCAGCATAAACAAGAGCTTCTTGGCCACGATTTTTGTCTCACCAAACAGACAGGTTCTGGACAGAGTGCTGCAATGGCCAGCTCCCAGCTGTTTGAAGGATAATTTGGGTTTATTCCAACCTCGGTCTTATTTTCATAGTTTTGGCAATCATTTCAGTCTGTCAAGATAACATTGTACGCACCAAAATATTTGTTAAGATTTGGTAACACGGCGACATCACTACAACAAAATGTGACGGAGCAAGAAAACAAACCAACAGTTTAGCCAGATTATCTAAACCACTTTATTTTTATTTTTTAAACCAAAAGTGAGCACACCTGAAATGCTGGTAATAATTCCTCATTGCACAGGAAAACTACACCCAAGTATGCTAGGTCAAAGTTGAACCGAGAAGTTGTCTGTAAAACGTGAAGAATGTTTACAACAGACAGTTTGGGTAATAATTCTACAATTAGCCATCGTCCTGTCTTCCAGAAATTGACTAACCTGGTGGTTTGTTTAAAGGAATAGTTAGACATTTTGGCAAATATGGTTATTAACGTTCTTGCATAGAGGTAGATGATTAGTTTGATACCCCTCTCATGTCCTATTGTAAATACAAGGCTATAGCCAGTGACTGATTAGCTTAGCTTAGCAAAAACACTGGGAACAGGGGGAACAGCTAGCCTGACTCTTTAGTGTTAATTAATGCTGGTAGGCAGATTTTTTTTTATTATTATTATCTCTGGACAGTGTCAGGCTAGCTGTTTCTCCCTGCTTCCAGTCTTTATTCTGAGCTAAGCTAATCAGCTGCTGACTGTAGCTTCATATCATCCTGAGATATTGTTCTTGGAACTGTGTGTAAGTACGAATTCCTTGTATGTGTACACGTGCTGGCCAATAAAGCTGATTCTGATTTTGTATCAGTCTTCCCATCTAACTCTCTGCAAGAAAGTGAATAAGAATATATCTCACAATTACTATTCCTAACTATTCCCTTAAAACCTGTACGATCATCTGACCGCCTGCGCATTGCCCCATCTGAACTCTTTTAGTGATGCCATGTTCCTGGATCTCAGCAATTAACTGGGTGAGAACAATGTTATTATTACAGATAGCAATGAAAAAACTACAAAAATAAGACCCTAGATGTAATAGAGCGGAATTATCCTTTAAACTCTACATTACATGGCTTGCCCATCTGTGTCCAATTCTTTCATTACCTTCATTTACAGCACCAAGAGTAGCTCATATCCTGAGTCTTGCCCTGTGTCTCTGATCACCTAAGCCAACCAAACCAGAGGTCCAGGACTGAGCTGTGTACCCCTCTTCCCTCTCTTCCCTACCCCTGGCACGACCACGATCTGGCTCCCTACTGATTACCATGGAAATTATGGAAGGACGTCTGTGTGAGCATGTAAGCGAGTGTGTGTGTATGTGTGTATGTATGTGTTGCCAGCAGCTTGATGGCTGCCAGCTGCTGCAGGCTGAGAGGTTGAATCCGCTCGGAGAAACACGGAGGGCCTCAAACCACAGACACAACCCAACGCAGCTGGAACTGCTAGACAGGCACAGGCCTCCAGTCCTGACACACAGCACACATATTAACACCTCAGGATCCTAATAACCGCCTCACATTTGAATAGAATCGTAGCATCTGAATGTTTTGTGTGCGTTGAAATGCAGATTACAAGCTGTACTTTCTTCTTCTGCTGTCTGTTCTAGACTAAGGCAATTATGTCACTCAAGTTTTCTGTGTTACCATAAGAGACTGACTATTTCAGTGATGGAGGTGAACAGAATGTTCCTGGCACAAATGTGTGTATGCCTACATTACGTGGGTGTGTGTGCTTGTGCATGAGTGTGTTTGTGTGTGTGAGGCAAAGATACAGAGGCAGAGAGAAAGAGAGGAGAGTGCGCGTTTGCGTTTGTGAAGAACTGGATGCACTTGCATATGTGCATATGTTAGGTGTATGAGTTTCTGTACCGTTACCATAGCGATATTTTTGTTGATAATTTGCTTAGAGAAAAATTAACATATTTTTCTATAGAAGCCTTTTTTTGTTTAGCAGAAGCCAAACTTCTCAAATGTTAGATGTTGTCTGAACACAAGCAGCTACATAGATGTTTTCTTGCCGTGGCTGGTTGGGGGCTTCATTACTTATTGGTGGGATCATAATTTGTAGTAAATACATAAACAAAGAAGACTAGGTGTAAACCTGTGGAATTTGAAACAGTTTTATTAAATAAAAAGTTTTAAAATTAATTATAATATTCAGCACTCTTATAGGAATGGCTGACCCAAGTGCAGACAGAGGGCAGGAAAATGCAGACATAGACGACAACTGACTGAAAAGTTATAGGCAGAATAACACAGAAACTACACATCTCAACAAACAAGCAGCACAGACAGGGGATGCAGGAAATGTCCTCAAAAAAAGTTGCATCTTTAGTGACAGAATATTCCTGCAGAAATACTGCTTATTCCAGCTTCAAATGATGGTTGTGCATTTAGGTACTTTTTCAAAGCTGGACGCCAGGGTCCTTCCTCTGGCAGTTGTCCGGCTAACATCGCCAACTTCACTGCCAGGAATGAGCAGCACCAGAGGAGCTAATGTAGCTGTCACAGGTGGTCTCCCCCTGTTCGGACTCTCTGTCTGGACGCCAGCCTCAGCTTTCTCATTTTCGTGGTATCTCTTGACAAAGTTGTTTGATGATGAAACAATGTATTTTGGCACGTCGCTAGTTTACCAAAGCAAACTCAATAACTGTATAACTGTACATCTCAAACTTGCCCAGCTGATTCCAGTGCACAGAAGTTTGCCATAGCAATAGGGGCACTATTGGACCAGATCAGCTTGAGAATGGGAGAAACATCCTCCAAATAAAGAGAATCAGAAAGGATTTTGTATGTCAAACATCTGGTAATTTCTTGATGGTGCTATAGCCATCTCGCTCCACCCTAGTGCCTAATATAAATTATGATTTAAATCAGTAAATGATCTGATAAAAGCATTCAGTCTCAACTTTCAGCACTTTCAGATACTCGGCTATGGACATATTTTGGTTCATACCAAAAAATGACTGAGGTTCGATTCCCAGCTCTATACATGATAGAGGCACTTGTGTGTGTAACGCTGAAGCAATGTTTTCACTCTTTAAAGGACGGGCAGGTTAATAGGTACCAGTACATATCCGGTACGACAGCACATCACTTTGGGGAACTGAACGCAACACGTTCGGCTTTCATCTCTATTTATCCTCCTGAAGGGCCTTTTCAATCCCACGAGGAGCCCACCTTTAAGACAGTGATCCCTTACATGAGGGGACATTCCTGTGCTTGCCCCGGTACTAAATGAACTGGAATGTGCAGGTTGAGCAGACCCTGAAGGACAGGCCTGTAGGCCCATTCACCCAGCCATCCCCTCCCCAGCCCTTCCCTCCCCGCACAGCCTGACCTGAGCCAACACCACCATCCTGGGCTGTCACCAGGTGTGCAGCTGGCCTCTGCCGAATGAATAGACACTCTCACATCGCCCCGGGAAGTGTGTGCTCGAGTGTGTATGTGTGCATGTTTTTGAGAGGGAGGTAGCAGCAGAGAGAAGGGGGAGAGGAGTCCTAGACGTAAATAGCTGCAGTCACTAGAATGTGTGAAAAACAAATGGAAGAAACAACTGTTAATTTCCCCTCTCAGAGTGTGCACGTGCACATTTGGGACAGCGGTGTCCCAGAAATTGATCTCATGGCCTTTGATTGGTGTCCTGGTTCAAAGATGAAGTGCAGCTAATCCCTCAGGTCCAGTCTGGCCATTGTGTCTCCACTAGAAACAGACCAGGCCACAGTCGCTGCTGCCGCTGCCATGATTCATTCAACAAGCAGGAACATTTTGAACCCCTCTGACTGGGCCTGTCCAATAAATCCAAACATGGTCAGCTATTAATCGATTATGTATTTCAGGAGCGTGACAAGGAACGTTGTTTTCATTGATGGATTATTGTATTCAGTAATCCACTGCCTGGCTACAACTGGACAGGCTATTGCATATATTTTATTTGATTCATATAGTTCATGCAGCATACATTTTCTTTTAAACATTACAACAATTTCACCACAGGACTGACATTATTTCCAAAATAGTGGTTTAAAAGCTTGATCTGCAAAGTTAAATGTAGTTGAGTAAAAAGTACAATATTTCCCTCTGTCAGCAGGCTGCATGTCTGTCTAGCTCGATGGCGTGGTGCGAGGAAATGTGTTATTGTAACCTCTGCCTGGTGAGCCCTCCCCGTCCGTCCAGGCCGCTGCCTCACTGGCTCGCCATGGGCCTGTCTGTCCGTGCAGCCAACAAGGCTTCTGCTGTTCCCTGCTCAATGCTATGTTTTACTCTCTAAATATGTTAGAGAAAAAAAAAATCTGTCTGTACGTCTGTCTGTCAGTCGGGTTATTTCACCCCTTACAGGGGCGAGAGTCTTAGGGTTTGGGTTAAGGGCTGTTTTCGCAGAGTCACTTTCAATTAGTCAGATATTAAAAGAGCAATGTATAGCTGTAGTGCTGCGCTGAATTTGCATGACGGTATACAGTGTCTGTATGATTTTGTTGGTAATGTTGGGATATAACAGTGTGGAGCCATTTTTGTACCACTTTGGTCACATTTCTGGATCCACTATGCAAACAGAAACCGCTAATGGTCAGCTCAAGGAACTGAGTTATTTTTATTAATTAAAAATAGCAATAAATGGGGAAAGAAGTCAAAAATGAGTGTTTTTTTTTTTTTTTTGCTCTGTGATTCTAGTGTTTCCTATTTATCTGTATTTGTTAGCACCATTCCTTGTAGAAAGACGTGTCTGGAAAGTGTGTGGAAGTTTGTGCATTATCACTTATTAATGTGGGAACTTTTTTCCTTTCAATGTGCTAAGCGCAATAAATATTTCATTATATTTTTTAAAGTGAATGTCGTCTCAAGTTAATGTTCACTTGTTAGCTACATAGTGAGGCAAGTGTGGGAATATCCAGAGGGCCCCGAGATATTCCCACACTTGCGAGACTTCAGCTACACACTGTATTATTCAGTTTGAAAGTGTGAGTCTCTGCTCAGTTGTTAGAGAATTGGTGAGACGAAGGCAGGCGCTATGGCTTATACTCAGTCCATTTTCCCAAATCCCTGCTCAGGACCTCTGCTTTTTGTCCGTGAGGCGTATGATAAAGTGGTGACCCCCTCCAGTACGTCTTTTCTATACACTGTAATCACCTGCTAATACACACACTGACACACACACACACACACACACACACACACACACACACACACACACACACATACACACACACACACGCAGTCCTGCAGACTGGCTAGGCGAGGTCTCATTGATTTGTTGCTGCTATGCTCTGCATTGCCTGGAGACACTAAACGATGTCAGGGCTGACGTGCTCTTGTGTCGGTGACATCCGTTTATACTCCACAATTGATGGCTATGAACAGCAGGTTCTTCTGTGCATGTGTGTGTGTGTGTGTGTGTGTGTGTGTGTGTGTGGTCAGACAAAGTCCTGTATGGAGGAGATAGTGGGCTGTTCGTTCCAAGAACCCCTTCCTGCCCAAGATAGCCAAGATCACCAGCTAATTGCTTTATGGAGCACAAGCGCAACCCTGATCCATGGACGCTGGCTCAGGTCACGCCTTCGCCTGGAAAACAAGAAGTGAGAAAAGACATGCCATGACAACATGTGAGCCTCGTTGATAAGACGCATGGCATTGTTTTTGAAAACTTCAAATGAATCCCCATCTGCAGCCCTTCGCCCACCCAGAGAACACATAGCTACATGCTCTGTGTAAAGAGAGGGTGAAAATTGAAAATGGGGCTCACAACAATGTGATTGAGGTTAGAATAGGCGTACTGAGCCTTTATTTTAATGGTCATATGCCTGGAGCTGCCTCAGGTTTCTCTCTCCACACTCTCTCTTTCCATAATGTTTTCCATTAGCTGCCGTTCCATTCATACTCTTGCTGATCCCTGCGTTGTCTCCTCCGGGACTGGACAGCTTAAATTAAATCTCTATACCTACTGTAGCAGACACCTAACCTCTTCTCTTCTCTCTGTTTATTTTTTTATTTTTCTGTCCTCCCCATTGACAGTGGAAAGAGTTTAGTGTCAGGTCTTCAGACTCGGGGCTCTGAGACCACATTGCAGATTCGGTCTTTTATAGAACAGTGCTACCAACATTGCACCTTCCTTTTACCTCTCTCTTATTGGTATTTTTTTGAACTAATGTGAGAATGTGTGTTGACATTTTTTTTAATCATGTTTTTTCCTCCGTGAACAATCAACCATTCACCTTGTGTCTCGCTGTCATGGTTAGACCCACTTCAGTGTTAAGATTAAAGAATTGTGAGAGGTTTGGCAGGTGATTCATCAAGGCTTTGGAGAGAGCGTTTCCATTGTAAGGACGAGGAATGGCATGTGGTGGTTTTGGCAAAGCTCCACAAACTGGAGAGGCAGAAGGACTTTTGACGTCATCGGGAAACGTGACCCACTTCTCAAGAGGCGAGGAGCCTTGGGCTGGTTGAGCAGATGTTGCACAGATGAGCCTGCACGCACACACACACACACACACACACACACACAGACACGCACACATGTGCACCTTCCCTGTACGCACACTTTCTACTCTGCCTTTATTTTCCATTAAAATACCCACAGAAAAAGAATCAACAGCACAGGAACTTTGATGTGGTCGTCAGCTTGTGCGCTTTCAAATGAGGTACAGCATGACAAAAGGGAGGGTGTTAGTGGGTCATTCAGGTCATATCTGATGCGTTTAAACGGGTCTCAGAGGGTTAGAAAGGAACCTGAAGCAGCTTCTACAGTATGCGTTTCAGCTACATTGCTCCTGTTATGTAAGGTGGATGTAGGGAAGACGAGGTGATGTTGGGCACAAGAGAACTACTAGCTCTGTTCTCCATTGGCTCCATCAGCCAGGGGCACTCTCCTCCTCTGTGCCGTCACTCAGCGCTTTCAGACATTACATAAAGCCTTTCTTTCTGGTCTGTCAGTTAGTTAGACGTGTTACTGTGCAATAGGCTCTTTTTATCTCACTGCTATTGGCACCTTTTATTGAAACTGTAAAGGTGCCTGTCGTAGTGCTTGTTCCAAGAGATTGGATAAATCGCACAGCTCCAGGCTGACATGCATTCCCACTGGAGCACCACAAAATGCAAACCAAAGCTTTATGGGCTCTCTCTATCGCTACCTTTCTATTATCTTAATTTTAAAGTGGCCATAATCAATATTTTTTTTACTAACAAAGGATCACATATAAAATGTGTAGTTTGTAGTTATGAAGCCACAGAGAAATTATCACCCGACTCTGCAGTTCCCTTCAGTTCCCCTCCACAGAGCGTTTTAGTGTCTTTCACCTCATTGTTTTGGTTCTATGGCCGGCCCACTACTTTACTGTTGCGTTGTTTTCAGGCCCAGCAGACAGCTGTTTTCAGCGGAAAAGCCTAAAAAACTCAATGTACTTTACCTCCCCAGCACCAAACGGCAGACAGTCAAAGTTAGCAACAAGCTGGTGAACATAGTGAAGCATTTTACAGTAGCAGCTAAAGAGCCAGATATTGCCCTCAGAAGTTGATTGAGACCAACACAGAGCTTAAAAGAGAGTGAATATATATAATATATGTTTGGCATATCAACGTAAATGGTGATAATACTGTATGTCAGTGTTGTTTTGCCCCAAGTGGCCAAAAACTGCTTTATTCCTTTGCTTTCCTATCAAGTTTTTTTTTTGTCAGTTTGTTGGTTTTTCATGTGCCATCATGTGGATCTGAACTCAGTCCCCTGTGGGAGATGATAATGTATCATCTAATCTGATTTTACCCCCTAAACCTGATACACACATCACGATTTGTGGTGTAACCGATTCTCTACATCATTTCTGGTAATGAGGGGGAAAAAAACTCAGGCATTTCACAAATTTCAGTTGATTAAATCGAATCATGGATACAGTATCTTTGTTCACAATGCTTGTGTCTTTGTTGGAGAAAGTAGCGGGCAGAGCAGTCCAGCCTGCAATGTGAGACTTCATGTGATTTGTACATGAACATCACAGGTTTGACTTCTTCTCCATGTAAACAACTCATTTCATTTTCTATAGAATCTTTCTTTGCGATCATTTGGACCACTTTTGTAGATATTTTATCTATGTTGCATATAAGTTTCTTATAATGGGGTCAGAGCATTCCTCCATTTCAAAGAATTGCATTGCTGCACTACTTGCCAAGCCGCAGCTGGCAGTTACTTCCCAATTTCTGAGAAAAATCTGCTGAATATCCCAAATCTATGGAAAGGAGAAACATCAATGCCTATTGATCTCAATCATAAGCTTGGCTGTGTGCTATTTATATGTTGATATTGTTTCGTTTTTAATCTAGCTTTCTTTGGCAGCCGTGTCCTCTTCATTTGTTATCTTTTCCCCAGGGACGAGTCAGAGGCTATATCATTTCAGGCAGATGTTGGGATTGGGCCTTTTTTCTGTGTGTTCAGAATTCAGACAAAGTCCAGAAAACAAAATGGTGGTGAGAGGCTGCTCGCGCTGTCTATGATGAGCTCATTATTTCTGAAATGTCAGTGGTAATGAAGATTGGTCACCTTCAAGAAGCAACTCAATTTACTGTGACTGAGGTCTTTACATTTCTCGTCACGCCCAGCTCCTCGCGGTTGTATACTCTGTTGCTGAGGGACAGCGAACTGAGAGCAGACCCGACAACATTACATGCTTATAAAGATTATTGCTGCTTCATTTCACATGTGCCGATATTGTTGCTTGACGGCAGGAATGCACTTAGATGCAGAAGGAAGTACAAGCAGACAACATTCATGAAGCACACTTGCACAGCACACACACACACACACACACACACACCTGCGTAAAGGGGGCCGGAGCCTGTGATGTTGCCACGGATGCAATAAGCACTCATTCATTTCCACATTGGCGGAATGTTAAGACTGATTCAGGGGCCGGTAGATGAAAAGGTCAGTGGGCTTGTTTTCAGTGAGTGTAAGATTTCCATCATCACGCCGCACGCTCTACCAGGCCCAGTCCAAACTACACAAACAGTGTCTCTGAAGCCCTTGACAGCCTCGATTCTGCCATTAAGTCAATAATCTGCCCTCACTCTCTCCTTCTCCTCCTCCTCTTCTCTCCTCCCCTCACGACTGACCTGCTGTTAGTTTACGTACTTCCCTTTTTACTTACCCTCAACAACGCTTGTCCAAACAGCAGCATAACTTTCCTCCTTATGTGTTTCCCTTTCTCCCACCGTGCCATTTTCCACAATTCTTCCACTTTTTCTCCTCTCCCCACTTCTCACCCAGCACCTTTCATTGTTTCCAGACAGTGGTGAAACATATTGAGGGAAATGTGTGGACCGTTAGACTCTGTTTGCACGGAGAAAGACAGGGACACACACACACACACATACACACACAGGAGGAATTGTTCCAGGAAAGTGGCATCTGTGCAGCCCATTAGACAGGGATTCAGTAGACCTGTGCGGGCCTTTTACATATGGTAGTCAGCTGCTGGAAAGGAACTGGAACCAGGGGTCACATTTGAGAGAAAACATTAGGGGAGATGATGCATGTTGGACACACACACACACACACACACATGCACACACACACACACTCACACACACTTCAAAGTCCTGTAGTGCCCTTCACCGCTGCCCTGGTAGCATTGCTCTGGCCAAGTCGTTCACATCCGCAGGGCCTGGCTGCAGGTTGCAGCAGACAGCTACCCTGTGAGCTGCAAATAAACCCTCACTCTCACACATATGGCGCCTCAACAAATTCTAACACTCATCTTCTCCTGGGTCACTCCTTGAACCACAAGCCCTGAAATGTTTGACATTTGTTCTAAGGAAGTCTGAGGATCGTGACTAAAGGGTGTGGGAGAGACTGAACTCTGAGAGGCCTCCCATCAGTAGCAACACAGTTATTATTGCGAGACAAGTCAACCCTACTGTAATGATTGCTGAAATGGCTCTCTAGAGTGCAGGTCTACCCACTTAACTTTAGTGAGAGAAGAGGAGCGAGTGAGGGATAAAGTGAGGGAATGTTTTGCGAAGGTTTTTGGGAAATAAAGTAAGGAGGAGGCCTTCTCTTCAGACCCTGCAGCTGTGATTCATTAGTATATTTGTGTTGCTAGGTCTGAGTGGACTCGGCCATGTATGGACCCAGTCCAGGCCAAGCCAGGATACTTCCTACTGGGCCAACTGTTCTGCCTATGTATCTTTGAACTTTTCTCACTGTTTTTATACCAGTGTGCATAGAGACATTCCTATTGAATGTGCAATGGATAAAACATGATTGTATTGCACTGTAATTTGTGGCTCATCATTTTTTGTTTACATTTTTCCAAAAGTCTTGAAAAAATTCAAAAACTTAATCAGAATTAATTTTGAGTATTAAAATAAGAAAGAAAACACTGAAAAAAAAATCACGGTGAAAAGAATTCATAGCCATTTATAGCATGGAGAGTCTGTAATTTTGAAGCTTTTTAAAATTATTTCTGATAGTTTGAGGGCCTCTGGCTGATTTACAGCATAATCAGCTTATTTTAAATGTTTTCTCCTAATCTTTTCTTCACCATACTCTGAGCTCTTACAACAAGACAAACATGTTTACTGAAAACTACAGAGAACAATGTCTGTAACAGCAGGAGTTGTTTGATGCATGGGCGCAAAACCTTTGTGAAAATATGTTTAATCCAATCACGTCCTTATGAACAATATATTAACAATTCCATACAAACAATTTAGGGAAGGAGGGAGAGTAGGTTGTCCAATAATCATTAGGTTTTTGGTTCCATCCCTGGCTCCTCTTGTCTGCATGTTGAAGTGTCCTTAAGCAAGAAAGTGAATGGCCAAATTGCTCGCGGTAAAGGGAAGGCCTGGACATGGCAAAACAACTTGTGAGGCATTAGTTACTCATGGTGATATTACAGTATTTAGCTGAGCAGTCATTTCTCTTGAATGGAAGTTGATTATGTTGACCCATAGCAGGCCATGTGCAACATTAATGCAACATTTTGTATGCCCTATTGTTAAATCACATTAAATAATCTGGAAAAAAAAAGAATGTCCAGACGCATATATTCAAACAAAAAAGGCCCTGATTAATAGATTATAGACACAACATTTGACATAACTTCACATGTAGTTTGCAGAGTTAGGTTGGTAGTAGTAGTTTGAGTACCTTAAATCATTTTACTGCCATGAAATTGGAGTCGATTTCCCATTTAACTTAATATGCTACATTTATAAAAGCAATATGATTTATGCAATGTGATTATAATTTTTAGAAGTTCGTCAGTAATAAATTAAATTTGGAAAGTAACTCAATCACCTGTTTCTGATCGTGTTTGGAGAGCCTCCCATGTTTTAAAAAGTTAGTTATAGTCAGTTAATGTTATTAGAGTGAAGTTTTAAAGAAAGCTGTTCCTTCTGGGTGGTATGTTGTTGGTCACGGTGATGTTACAAGAGCTACGGCCCTCTGGGAAGATCCTGCTCACGTTGTTTGAATATGTGTTGTGTCAGAGCACCTGGTCAGAGCCTCAGGCAGCGGATGTGGCTGTGCATGCTGCATGAATACGAGATTCATTAAGTTCACTGGCCTGCCAGGTGGACTGCAGCTTGTTCAAGCACATACACACACACACATGGCTTACACGCACACACACTCGGACTGTGATGCATGAATGTATACATGTGTGCTTGCTAGAAGGTGCACAAATGAGACACGTTCACACACTTTGCGGGGACAGACAGAGGGAGGGAGAGCTATTGGGCTCGTAAGCCTCTAATCAGATCAACTCAGATATGGTATCATTGTAACCAAATTAGTGATGATGCAGAGTATAGTATATCAGGTTTTGGCCAGAGCTCAGTCACATTTGTGGCAGAGAAGTGACATGGAGCACTTGTTCCAAATGCAATAACAGAACTTGCGTCATGCACATTAAGGACAGTTGAAAATACAGATAATGCCGATGAAGATAGACTGACGCTGGACGAATCTCACACATGTAACTTCATGTACGAACAGAGAGAGACAGATGCTTCTGACTGGAGCTGTTGAAGTCACTCAGCTGCAGTTACAATGCTAATCTGTCTCACTCGCAGCAGACACTTTTTCAAGAAAAAACGATGAAGATTACCATTACAAAGAGAGGCATCAGTTTACAATATTTGATGTGTACGCTTATGAAATAAAACTCAATGTTGGAATAGTGTTGTTGCTTGGCAAGACATTTACTCATAATTGTAGCTCATTATTTTTATTTTATAATTAAAAACAACTGGGAATATTTCTGTTTATTATAAATACTTACTTGACAAGTGAATTTTTTTAAAATTTTTTTACAAATACCATGTAGAACACAAGCACTCTCTTGTATTACCTTATTTACTTACTTAGAGGGAATGTGGTGAACAATTAACAGCTTCTCATTGCAAAAAGCCCTCTTTTACTGTCAACTATCATGATCATTGCCTTTTTGAGGTAGTGTGTGGAGACTTGAAATCTAGGTGAAATTTTGTCTAGACCTATTTGCTGCTTTAAAAAAAATTGGGTATCTTTTGGTAAAAATATAAAACTGCATCTTGTTATGTAAATGTGATGGCAGTGCCGGAGTCACTTTTACGTAAAAGTTGTGACAGCAATCTTACTAGGTTGGACATAATATTTTAGCACATTTTTCAACATGACACAAGCCTAAATTGAAGGATGTCACATTAACATGAGGACCACAGCAGTGAGGTGGTTGAGGTTAAATACGCAAAAAAAACAAAAAACAAATGGTACAACTACAATAACCAGAAGCCTCCCTTCCCAAAAATTGTATTTTTGGTTCGAAATTGGATTTTGTTATTAAGCTGATAAGAAAAATTCAAGAGTGAGAAGCAGGGCAAAGCATCCCACGCCACACTTGTCATTTAACAAGGCTTCAACAGCATAATACATTTTAAAATCCATCAGTGATGCAGCATACGAGAGAACAGAAAAGCCTCTTCTTCCTTCATGTTATTACTTAACTCACTGCTGTTCTCCAGTAGTGGCACTGCTCACTCTTACGCACCAAATATCACACGAGCATTGTGGCTTTTTCCATAACAGTCCTGTCATGTCTGAATAAACCCGCCGAACATTTACATAACAGATACCCACTGTATGTCTTCCTTTAACAAAGACATGAAGTTACATATTTCATGTCCTAAAAGATATTTACGTAGATGTTTATCTAGAGATCGTACATGTGTAGCTGTTTTATTTGTTGTCATTTTGTGCACTGTGTATCAGAAAACATTATTGTTCTTGTCGTCAGAGATACACAGTTTTTGAGTGAAAACACAGTTAATATGATCACAGCTGAAACTACTGGAGCCAGTCTCGGCTTTTTGAGTTCTGGTGACTCTCACTGTCTGTCTGGACTCACCTAATGGTCTTTGTGGTGGGAATGCGTACGGCCCCAGTAATGGAGTCTGGATCACATGTTTGTCTCGGCATACTCTTCTCTGATAGGCCCGTGGTTCTTAATTACCAGAGTGACTGTTTATCCACACTGTTTGCCTGGATCCTTATCAGCCCTAACAGTGTTTTAACTCCCAGTGGAGAATGTGTGGGAGATGGCGAGAGGAAGTGTGCATGCCTGTGAGTGTGTGTGTGTGTGTGTGTGTTGTGACGCACCATAGTGTACATGTCAGCGTGCATGTTTGATGTACTTTGTCAGACATGGGTCAGAGTGTGTGGAATGCAGAACACGCAGATTCTGCCAGTGATATCTTGGTTGTGGTGATGAGGTAGTGCTTGCACTCCTCGCTGTCGGGATGGAGAGTCAGACTTGTGGTCTGCAGTCACCGAGGGGACACTCGTGTTGAGGTTTTAATGCTGAGCGATGAGTGTTCAGGTTATTGCCTCATTCCTCCGAACCAACATTATCAAGCAAACGTTGAATTTGCACATTTTGCATTCCAAATCAGGAGCCCTTGTAAAATTGTGACGATTTTCCGGAGTCAGGATTGTAAAAATGTTCATACGGTGTATCATCACTCTGCTTTTTATTTAAGGTGGAGCTGCCGGAATGAGTTTGTGTGTTTACAAATGTGTTCCCATATGCTTTTGTTTGTATGTCTAGTATATGTGTGTGTGTGTGTGTGTGTGTGTGTGTGTGTGTGTGTGTGTGTGTGTGTGTGTGTGTGTGTGTGAGTGCGCGTGCAAGCATGTGTGTAACATGAGCTCTGGCCATCTCCCTGTGTGTGAGTAATGGTCCCTGTTTTATTGGCCCGCTCCTCAACAGACTCTATGAGTAATCACATAATGCCTGCTCTGACGTCAGAGCTGTTTCCATGGTAACACAGTGCTCCCCACTCTGGGGAGGTGCATTAATTTTTTTTTTCTTTCCCCCACATCTCGTCCTATGTGTGCTCAAAGCTCCGGCTCCGGATGGAGACATTACTCCTCAAGCTAAAATCGCCTCCCCCTAATCTATAGTTTCACAATGTGCTCGTATGATTAGAGCCCCGCACTTTGCTCACTTTTACCTTCCACTTCTTCTTTTTTTTCATTTCATCCCCATCTCTCTGTGTCTCATTCTGAGCCTCCCCCTCTCCTTCTTCACTGTCCTTATTTTAGTCATCCTCTGTCTCTTCTTGCCTCCCAGCTCTGTCTCTTTCATGATTAGCCCCCATTTTACTCTCTGTCCTCTCCCTTCCCCTCTCCTTTCTTCTCTTTTCCAAACTCTGTAATGCCCGACAAACCACCTCTCCTATTTCCATGCCAGATGTATTCATTTTTCTCCCTGCCTTTCATGCACTGTTGAATTCCACTGAACAGTCGACCTCTCTCTTTTCTACAGGCTCTTCCTCTTCACAGTTTTGCCTTTTCCTTTCTCTTTTCTCGCTCTGATGAGAGGACAGGCTCGGATGCAAAGGAAACATACTCCCTTGTGTATCCGTGCCTACATATGATTAATACAGAACCGGCCATCCCCAGGGTGCAAGAAGATAATAAAGCAAGTTCAGGATTAGTTTATTACTGAATTGAAAAAGAAGTATCATGAAAAATGATCACTTGTGTAATTTTATGGTTGCTGGAGTGCACAGATACTCTATTAATTAATTTGTAATGAGTTTCACATTAAGTTAGATACATTTGGACGTACCACTCCAATAACCTGGTTATATGCGTAATTCATTAAGTACCGCAAAGCTTTTTAAGCACAATAGCCAAAATCCATCAGAGTTCTGCAGAGTCTGACTTTTTCCAAGCCTGAAACCATCAAAATGTCAATAATCAGGCCAGCCTCAATCTCTAGCTAACAGCGGCCAGTCGTCTGGCTAGCCAAACACTCACACAGTGAAGCCGGTAATGGCTCTGTGTTATGTCTGTTGTCATTGCTCAGAGGCCGGGGCTGAAAGCATTACACTGCCCATTTCCAACCCATTTCCTTCCCCTACTGAAAGTGGTGTATCGCTGCTGAGGAAAGGGGATTGCTGTCTCCCAAACCAGCAGTGATCTACCGATGCCTCTCTGTCATGTGGATGCTCGGCTCCGTCACTCATCCAGTCAGGAGTGTGATTGGTGGCTAACGATGAAGACTGACTCGTTGTCTGGGTGATGTGTTTGGGTCGGGAGCAGGACCACTGTAATAGACTCGGTGTTTCTTGCTAATCAACAGGGCTCGCCTGGCACAGGCGTCCGTCTTCATTTTCCAATCAATTAGACCCCAGTGGAAAACAGGCCGCCTGACACAGGTGCATGTGTGTGTTGTGTGTGTGTGTGTGTGTGTGTGTGTGTGTGTGTGTGTGTGTGTGTGTGTGTGAAGTTTCTCTGTGGGATGTGTGGCAGTGTATGAGTTGTGTGTGAATGTGTGTGATTCTGTGCGGTTTGCCAGAGAGGCAGCTGTACCAGATGACGGCCATAAAAAAGTGCAGTCTTACAGCTCAGCCTCGAGTCACGGCTGGGTTTCTGGCTGACTTGGCCTTGACTTGTTTCTGAGGCCCAGGGACAGACAGAGCCATACCCATTAGTGCGTTGTTGCATGTGACTGGAGTTTTGACCCGAGACCCTGGGAGCACTATCGAACCATAACCCAATGAGCCACAGTTGACCGCGTTATTGCCCGGGGCGATACACAAGTCCCCTGGTTGCCCACTGTTTAGCATGGCACTGCCAGCTCAGCAGAGGGATCGAATTCAGTCAAGGACGAGGACAAGGTGAGTGTTAGAGCCAGACAGGGTGAATTTACACACTACAAAAATGTTTGGAAAGTGAGAGAATCATTTTCAAAGAAATTGTTTGACATTTTGGGAAATACAGGTATCTGCTTCCTTGCCAAGAGTTAGATCAAAAGATCGATACCACTCTTATATTTGTCTGTTAAGTATTAAGCTACAGCCAGGAGACCATTAGCTTCACTTAGCTTAGCATAGCTTAGCATAAAGACTGGGAACATTGGAAACAGCTAGCTTGGCTCTCTCTGTCTACCAGCATCTCTTAGGATCACTAATTAACACAGTGTATCTAATTTGTGTAATCCTTACAAAAGCCTTTTTTTCAGTCTTTATGCTAAGCTAAGCTATGGCTGTAGCTTCATATTTGACAGACAGATATGAGTGGTATTGATCTTCTAATTTAACTCTCGGCAAGAAAGCAAAAAAAGTGTATCTCCCAAAATACTGAACTATTCCTTTAAATGAATCCCTCTCATCAGCAATGCTGTTGTGTTACAGCCCATCAGGGTTAATCTACCAGTTGGTATCACAGTGTACAAAAGATTGGAATGAAATGTGACACATGGAAAATGCACTGTTCTACTAAAACAATCTCCCTGCGACCTGACAGGCATCATTTAGCCATTGGTTTCCAACTTCTGACAGCTCATTATTGTTGCTGTGATTAGTTCTGTAATGTTGTAATAACTGACAGTGAATGTTTTGGATGTGGATGCAGGTTGGGTGCGATCGGTCTCCAGTTTCTTCCTCCCTTCTTGTCTTCAGGGTTTTACAGTGTGACTGTGGCAGTGACGGCCAGATCTGTGAGCTCTCTGTTCACACCCCCCCACCCCTCCTCTTTATCCCCGCTGGTTGTCTGCATCAGATCCATTTGGTTCAGGCTGGTGCAGCTGTACTAATCAGGTTATATGGGGAGAACTAATTTGTTTTGGGGTCTGTTTTCCATTAGATTAATGCGCGCATGCAGATAATAAACATGCAGATTTTTCAGATGGAAAAAAATGACCATTTGCCCAAATTTTCATAGTTTTCAACTCCACGATGGCCATTTTGTATTCAAAAGTGTTGCACAGTGCAGCCTTATCAGCCATGCAGTTGCAGCTGTTTATGGCTCAGTTTTATGATACCTCTTTTCTAGTCTACCTCCCTAATTAATTGAACTACTTCCCATTATACTGGATTATCCTTTCCAATTGGGCATTTTTCGAGCCAGCATTGTGAAAACAATCCTGGCTGATGGCCGTCATTTATCCAGAGTTGCAGCAGACGTTATTTGTTTCTGCTTTTCCATGGTCTACGGAAAGTGCAATTACAGCAATTACAGATGAGAAGTCACACTAGCTTCAGGCTACAGACCCACTTTGTTGGACATATACGGGTTGTGAACCTCTGCTGAACACGATCTTAAAACCAGGATTAATCTTTCTTTTCGCTGTTTGATTAATTATCCTGCCATCATTACTGATTGGCCAATTAAGAGAGTAACAAATGAGGATTTGGACAGCGTAATGACTGAGTGAGGTTAAATGCAGCCTCCATCACACTCTCCATCATGTTTTCTCTGCTTCTTCAGATGGCAGCGAGATGAGCCTGCTGTTCTGTGGTGTCTTTGGACCATGTTGTGGGGCGCAGAATGTGAAAGGCAAAGGTTTCAGCTAATTGTTTCCTCAGCTGTGCTGCAGAGTGGACTGTTTAGGATGGGCTAAGAATTTAGAAGTCCTTTTAGAGTTGTGTTGTCTTAAACTTTCTCTGTTGTGAGAAGTTTTGTGGCTTTCAGCAACAGAATGCAAAGTATGAAGCTGCCAGTTTGTCAAGGAGAAAAACTAGTCAGAAAAGGGAACGAGACGGGCACGTTTTTTCCTATCAACAACAAAGTGACACTGGTGTTTCCTGTGTTCATGTTCATGATTGAATTTATTGTTTTTGTGCCTCATGAAACCTGTAGGGAGGTGGTTAGGGGTGGATGGGGGTCGTACAAAGCTTAAGACTGGTACACCAAAGACTGGGGTTTCCATCCTGAGTCCCGGGTGTAGTTAGGTTTTGACTTTGGTTAACTTTTTTATGGTTAGGTGTGGTTTTGGTTAAAGGTTAATAAAGTAAACATTGTCTTGTGCTTCAACTCACTTTCTCAGTATTAAACTATCTTAAACAAGTACTTTGAGTGCCTAAACAGTTTACACATGCTGTAGGTGCTACGAGCAGATATTGTATTGCAACAGCGGATTGGGGCAAGTGAAATACATTTTGCTAATGTGTTCAGAATCAACATTTCGCGACTTGTCAGATAGGTTAATTCATGTTTTCCTTATTAGGTTGATAAAAACATACCTGTCAGCATTACGTTTCCTTGAAAACATATTTACTGTTGCAAAATTGGAGTATAAACATAATTTCTAGGAGACAGGGTTGTTATGAGCACATGATTCTAACATAATGTAAAATTCTATCGACTGGTACATGCCCTTCTTTGACAACTAAATTACTCACATTAGGCCTACATATATACATTAATCAATCAATGTTTTTGGCTATAGCTAGAAAATATTGCAGTCCAAAAGCGATCAGAAATCCTTTTCTATTATGTTAACAATGTTGTCTGGTAGGTGGTGAGTAGCTCTAACTGTTGGAGAAGAAAAGTCCTGCTTGCTTTGATAGTCTAGACAGTTCAGTATCTTCAGCCCACCACACAATGATTCATTCAGTTACTGTACATTATCATATACCTTTTACTGTAGAATCCTCATTGCCGCTATTGTCCTCTATAATACAAGAGCGTAAGAGACACTGATTTAACAATAAGCTGCAGACAGGACAAGCAAAAAACCAAACAAAACATACTGTAGTTTAAAACTGAAGTATTCATGCATATTTATGTAGTGAGTTGTTTGTTCCCTGCATCCATCTCTTGACAGCAGTTTTGCAATTATTTATGGATTCCATGTTTTAAGTGGAACAGGAAGACTATTTCAGGCAGTAGCTGTTCATGAGCACACAACTGCTTATGAAAACAGATGGCAAACGTGAAGTAGTGCTTATTTATTTTATCAGGAAAAGATAAATATAGCAAACACAGGCCGAGTGAATGATTGCTGCTTTTATAATGTATGATCTCTGCTCCCTCTGTTCCGCAGTATCTGAGACAGTATCATCGAGAAATGAGACTGATGAATGTGTGGAATGTAAGCTAACGTCACTGGACGTACCGTAGATTCACTCACATGGCTAGGTAAACACAAGTAGCCGTTTGGCCTGGTGTGTGTGGGTGGCACCAGTCAGTGGCTCTGATCAAGAGGATCCTGGAGCAAAGTGTTCCTTCAAGAGAGTTTTGCTCTGCGTTGTTGAGTGTGAAAAAAGAAACAAATGCTTTGTGTATTTTTACTAGGATTCCTTCCATGTTTAAACAGCAGACTAACAAAGTTTTTTAACAGTGTTTTTCTAGCTTGTGGTTGGCCTTCATGCTGTTCCAGATCCCGAGCACATATGCATACACGGACACTATTACACATCTGTATGCACACACAGACATAAAAACAGAGCCATGTACAAGCATATATATAGGGATATACTGTATGTTTACTGTACACCTGTACACATGGATAGCTGTATACATGGATAAGCTCACAGACATACGGTGTAAACACACAAAATACCAATTTTGTTATATATACAGACATGTACTGCAACAAACAAACATGCATTTAAACTCACTCACGTGCTCACGCCGGTTGTAGAACATTTACTTGCCACTTTATACCTCTTCACCACTACATTTCATGGGAAATATTATACTTTTTACTCCATTACATTTATCTGACACCTACAGTTATTAGCTCCTATGAAGACCAGGGCTTTACATACAAAACCGATATTGAGATTACAAGGTAAGATGAAAATAGTTTAAATTAGCTTCACTTCAACCAAGTACAATATTAGGAAACTGTTTACGCATTAATGCATCAGTAATAAAAATAATCTGATAAAATTACACTGACAGGGGGAATTGTGCTCAATAGTGAATAGTGTAATAGTTTCAGCAGGTGTTCAGACAGAAAACAGCCCTGCGTTAAAAAAAGGCACGGGTCTGCGTTCAGTAACTCCAGTTTGAGTAGCAGAAGTGAATTGGAGGCTTCTCAGACTCCAAAACACTGCACGTAATACTATGAGACAGGATTTTACAACTCTGGAAACGTATCACAGCAGCAATTATTTTATCTTTCGCCACGACGATCGTGAGGTAAACAGCAGAATTGTAAAAAAGACAAAGAAAATGCTGCTTTAAGTAAAATGTTGAATGCAGAAATTCTTTTTGAATACTTTTACATTGTGGTATTACTACTTTTACTTAAGCAAAGGATCTCAATACTTCTTCCACCACTGGCTTACACACATATAAACACATATAAAGCAGGTATCCACTCACAAATTCACAGTTTGAAATAAATGTGGCCCTGCAGTGGGCTTGTGAACAATCACTCTGGGTGGTCCAGTCACAGAGCTGTTGTCAGTTTTCAGTAGAGCTCTACTAAAACCGTACATCATTGATATACCTTTGCCAGAGGCATAACTGCCGCAGGACACAGTGACAACATATTATTACTACGGTATCTTATATTATCACATCATTTATCATTTAGGCGGGCGGGACAGAGAGCTTTAAGATAGTATATATTGTGCATTGCTTGCTAAGCCTCAGTGAACCCCAGCAAGGGTGTGATCGATGAGAAGATGGCTCTCTGTCACTCATGGAGCCTGAAGCCTATATCCCCAGAGCACATCCAGCATCTCCTATATTTTATCCCCCTGTTTGCTTCGATTTAAGCTAGGTTTCCAGGATGGCTATCAGCATGATGGCTCATTCTTAATGGCTCTGTGCTTTGCCTCATAGAGACAAGCCCACCAGAGTGTGTCAGGGAGGCCGCCTCTTGTTCCCCTGTACCTTCGTGGTCCCCGCAGACCCCTACATTCCTTCTACATGGGGAACTAGAGCCCTCTGTGAATTTCACTAACAAAGCAAGTGTTTTACAAGCTAATGGTGGAAAACCTGCCCAAGGGGCTGACCTGAGCCTCTCCTAGGGGAACGGGCTCTGTAAGGCAAATCCTTCCACCTGCAAAAAGAGGAAGCAGAGATTTATGCCCCCACACAGGTACACATGCTGTTTATTAGAGGCTGGCATTCACACACCTTCATGCATGCACACACACACACACGCTTTGAGTACATCAGTCAGTACATAGGTGCTGTCCAAACTGTACGTTTATGTTTCTACATTAGTGATTTATAAAGGATGTAGGGATGTGATTTAAAGGCATATGCTTGAGCAGACAGTCGCTGTCTGTTTGTTTACTGGAGTCCTGTGGGAATCTTGATGGGATTGTAAATGTTCCATGTGCAGCTGAAATAGTGGGGTAGATAATGTGTGTGTGTGGTCCTCTCTCTGATGAGCACAGACAAAACACAGAACACAGACCTTGCTGAGTCAGGCCTGTGAATAAAAGATGAAATAATGTATTCACAGGAGGCAGCATTCTGGTTTTGAACTCTGTGTTCTCATATTCTCATTCCCTATTCAGTGAATTATCTTATAGCAAAGCTTAAGTGGGATTCTAAAGCTAGAACATTGTAATGTCAAAAAATAGATTTCCACACGTCATTATTCAGCCAAATTTAACACAGGTCCAGTGTGTTTGCGTCAGTTCACATGTCAAGATCAGGTCCAAATTGTTTTGTTATTCAACTGTTCATTAACTTTGAAAACCCCTTTTGACGTAGATTGTCTCCTCCAAAAGAAATATTGCCTCCTGTCCCAGTCAGACTTATGGCTTCATAAAAACATTTTACAGTGGAACTATAACACCCAGCCCTGTTGTCTGAGACCTGCACTGTGCACTAAACTGGCACAAAACTATCCATTTTTCATTTCTTAAATAAGACCTGTGAGCAACAAAATAGGGAAAATGTGGCTTAACTCTTTTTATCAGCCTACACTCCTAATCGTCTTGCCTTTCATAATGTAATTCATAAACGTTACAGAAAGTGTTTAAGAAGACACATAAATCAATATTACCATTTCCATTTTGTGATGACAGCTCAGCTGGAAAATACCCAGTTGGCTAAAGCAGGCTGAAGGGCTGAATCACCGAGTTGATGGATGATGGGGAAATGCACTCTTTATCTCAATGCTGACCGTCTTTTTTGATGAACATGAAGACAGGCCAATAACACATGAAAAGCACATAAAAGACAATTTGTCGTACTCTTGATGTGTGTTTAATTGGCCAATCAACAAGCAGGTGCAGTCACCTTTGGGGAAATGTATCGACCACAGAATGAGTGACAGCACAAGCTTAATGTCTGTATTTCAGAGGAAGTTAGCTTAGATTTATTAAATGAAATGTGGCGTCATAACCTATTTATTCTGACATAACTCCTCGAAACAAGTGTGCTGTGACCATAGAGTAGCCACTATTGTTGACACACTGTACACAGTTTGAATCAACTGTGAATTAAACCACACAAAGCCCACTGGCACTTTGCAGACTGAACAGAGCAGAGGCTTGTAAAACAAACAAACAAGTGAGTGCTGTGTTCCCTTCTCAGCTCTCCAGGCCCCAGCAGTAATCCTGACTGGACCATTATACGCTAATGGCATTGGCATGCTGTTTTGAGGTGGGCTGCCAGGTCTACCCAGCCAGATCCCCTCTTTTTCACCCAGCTGAATGTGCGGAGCTGGGAACCTAACTGCTTGTGAAGGAGTCGTCTGGCGCTCATGAGGAAGGAAAAACCGCGTGTACACAAATAATATCGCAAAAAAATAATAAAAGATGATGCTTTTAAATCATGAAACCGCACGGACAAGGCTTTATCCATTCAGGCTTTCATGAAGAGATTTTCGTTTTGTCAGTGACACATTTCATGCCGTCGTGTTTGATAGTTTTTGAGGTCAGAATATGGGGTACTCCCATTGAGGTTTTCTCTGGGCCACGGCATCCTTGTGGCCCGTGCTTTCACCCTGGGAGACTGACAGATCTATCTCTGGTAGAGACTCTGGGTTTCTTCTAGGATCAGGCTAAGTCTCTCCCAGGAAACATAAAGACAATAAATCCCATTAGTCACACTTCAGAAATTAGAAGAGTCTGAGTAAGAAAGTGTGAAGAGTAGGGGAGGGGTAAACAGAAGCTAGAGTGCAGATGCAGTGCTGGTGTGTGAAATATATCATGGGATCATACTACGTGCATGTGAGCGTTTTTAGTGCACATGCAAGTGTGGTTTTGTTCATCAAGTGTGTGTGTGTGTGTGTGTGTGTGTGTTTGCGTTGCAGGCCAGTGCATGAGAGAGAGAATGTGAGAGTGTGTGGATGCTAATCTTCGCATACACACAAGTGTGTTCCTCATTCCCTGCACACGGCCCCCTCCGCTTTGGCAGCCCACCTCAATAGTTCCCTTCCCTCCAGCGATGACGCAAATGACCCACGATGACTGACCCCCTCGGTAAAACCTGTAAAACATTAGCCAGCGTGAATAGGAATGATTCTCCATACTCTCCCCTCAGCAGACAGGCAGGGAAGGATTTATAAGTGTCCTCCCAGCGGACGGCTGCCGTGCTCAGGGTGGATGTGGCAGAAGAGAAGGTTCAGCGAGGTTGTCGGAGTCACCGGGACAAAGAGGCAGACAGTTTGGGTCAGAAATTTGTGTCTGCCTGGACCCGAGCCTTTCCACACTCCTGCAGTTTTACTGTATACTGTACACACCCCTTAATTCTTACTAGTACTTTATTATCTATTTTCCCTTGCCTCCTCGCATTACTATTGTCTTGTGTCCAATGAAATTCAGTTACAGTTTATGAAGAAACTTTCCAAGGAGGATGATAGTTTATTTAATGAAAATGCAAGAGGGTGGAAAATACAAAGAGTGAGATAGTAAATGCATTATGGATAGAAAGAAGTTTAAGACTTATCCACTTCTCACTTCCATCTATTATATCTGTTTGTTAATCATGTGAAAATTTAACTTTTTTAGTTGTTTTAGCCTCTCGTAATGTCAGTGATGTAGCAAATGTAGATAGCTGGCAGAGGCTGTTTTTGCAGTCCAAATGCTACATGCAATCTGTAAGGCTGACACATAAAGACACTCTGTATCTGTCTAAACTTCAGAGTAAGAAATAGATAAAGAGCACCAGGTAGACCAGAGGGTTCAATTATCAAAGCCTCCTGCACTTGAAGCTTAGGTAGCAATTAATGGAGATTTTAAAATTCATAAGAAGTATTATACTACATTAGTTTCTCCAACTGGTGCAGCAAAATTCTCCCATTATCCAAGAAGGGAATCCTGCAAATATACATTTTTTAGATTCTTTAAAAAATCTGTCATAAAATAAAAGAGGACAAATTCCCAAAGAGGGTCCCAAGAGAAACCAGCTATATGACACTAATCATGAGAATACCTCCACCTGGGGGTGCAAAACAAGATTACACCTTATTTTCAAAGCCGTGATGAGCAATATAGAGCTTACTGTGGCTCTAACACCCAGGAAAGTGAGTACAAGGATCTTTGATTGTTGCCTTGATGGTGTCCTTACAACTAAGCCGCTGTCATTTCTGAAGCCTTCATATAGTGAGACTTAGTAGAATCTGACCTACTTTCTTTTTTGTCGACTGAAATGAAAGTGAGTGCAGGGATGTCTGAGTCAAGCACTGCAGACGTCAGAATATCTTTGACAGAGAGCAATGATAAAAGAACAAAGGAATAAGTAAGAAAATATTTTGAGATCTCGAGGCAGTGGATGTGAGTCTGAGTGCATGTGTGTGTGTGTGTGTGTGTGTGTGTGTGTGTGTGTGTGTGTGTGTGTGTGTGTGTGTGTGTGCACTTACATAAATAGGCGTATGTGTGAATTCATGACTTTGCAGACCTAACGGTAGAGTACAGTGAGTTTAATTGGACAGAGAGGTTGTGCATAAAACCCTTGGGTCAAGTTGATTGGAAATCCTGCCGACTGATCTCCTGGCCCCTCAACACCACCTTAAATAACCCAACCATACTGTAAGATCAGCACTCTCTCTTTCTCTCCTTCCCTCTTCTCCAACCAGAAGATCTCTAGTCGGCACTTCTTGTAACTGTGTCCTCAATGGACACTGAGTTTGGGTCCCAGTAAGTCCAGTGCGCTAACAAGCTAACGCTGCTACTGAAGATCCGAGTCGACACACATCAACTCCACTGACATGAAGCCAGTAATGAGGGACAAAATAGGACGCGGGAGGCAGAGAAAGAAGAATGAAAGCCTGATCATGAATGAATGATTAAGAAACACTGCTAGCAGTTAAATCGCGCTGAGCTATATTAGGACGAGGCAGTTTCCGGTTCCCTTTCCAGACAGATTTAGAAAAGTACTCTGTAGTAAGTTGATGACAGTGGGTCGGGCTCATTGCGAAGCTTCAAGATGATCAGTGTGAAAGTTGAGCTCCGCTATGGGTGCTGCTGCTGTAGCTCCCACCACTTCACACCCACAGGGAAGTGGTTCTCAACTGGTTATTGGCGGGAGCAAGTCAAAAAACAAGCATATTCCAGTAGTTTGTTTGTGCTTTGACACCGTGGTGTTTACCCAGCACCTCAGAGGCACGGCAGCTTGCTGTGGGCTGTGGCTCGGAGCCATGGTGGTGGACAGGGCATGGCTGCATGCTGGCATCCACACTGCTGCCCTCTTAACACTCTTGGTGAGAGGAAGGCTGGGAGTTTACTTGGCTGGCACTATTTTGAGTCATGAGAGTGCAGCTCATTTACAGGGGCAGCGGAATATTTTGGCTGGCTGCTCTCTTTGTATTTCATATCATCTACTTATGAGTATCCTTTCCATTATTTACCTTTATGCCTATAAATATTTCTAAACAAACTCATTTAGCTGGACAGTAAAAGACAGGACTTAGGACTTCTTGTACGAAGACAGGTTAAAATCTAAATCTTTATCACTCTTCTCCATTCCATCTTAGAGTGACCACACTGTAAGAAATCGGGGACAAGATACACAGTACTTGTTTTGTACTGTAAGATCAGCCAAAGCTAATATGAGGTATCATCAGACTGAGTTAGCTGAATCGAGTCTGTATCTTGGTTCTGGTAGTCTTGTGAAAGTTAATCGCCAGTGTTTTGTTTTGGCAACAAAGCTACATGCAACTACTAGGAAGTATCCTTCTGCCGCAGCTTAGCAATGACACATCATCCGAGGTAACATAAAAAGGTATTTTGTGCTAAAAAGACTGCAACGTCTGGAAAACACTCACTCTATCTGGTTAACTCAGACTGGAGTCTCCTTCAGTTGATCTAAATTACAAAAAAAAAGTATTTTCTCACTTACGTCTAGTGGTATCTAGCCATGCAGAACATGCTGGTTTAATTTGTTCAAGTTTTGAAATATCCCTCTTTTTCTGCCTCCACCCCAATTCAGTGATGGTGAATGGAATTTTGTTTTTGGTGCTCACAGCAATGAACATTCAGAAATCAACAGCAGCATCCCTTTCCAGGAACAATGTCTCGGTGACTCTGGATGTTCCACAGACCTCACTGTACACAGGCCTCGTAGGTAGAAAATAGTTCCAAAGAAAACTGTTGACATGAGGTTTGTGGGTTATCCACAGTAACCGGGACATTGTTCCTGGAAAGACACATTGCTGTTGATGTTTTAAAATGTAATTCTCCACCACAAACGAAATTCCATTCATGTCCAGAGTATTGGGGTGGAAGCAGAAATCAAACAGATATCTCAACACCTGGGCAAATAAAATTAAAACTATCTGTATGGATAGAAACCACCTTCCTGAATCAGTTGTAACACCACATGCTGCGAATGAGAGTGCATGAAAAATAGTTAGCAGCCACAAATGGCTACAAAAAAAGGTTAAAACATCCAGCCTCTGCCACTCGTGTAGTGGTAGTAGTATGAAGGCAAACTTGACCAAACCTACTGAAAAATAGATACAAGAAGACCAAACAAATAATGTTGACAATGCCAGAATCACAATGTCTTGTCTAAAAATATTACGTTAAATAACGTCCAGTTTAAAATCAATGCCGACCTGATAAGTGATGTAGATGAAGGGGTACTTGAGCTCAGTTTGATTTTATCATTTCTAATTTCCACTTTATTTTATGGAAAGATCCCTCTTACTTGGCCGCACCTTCTATCACCATGCAGCTAAGCTACACTGTTATCACTTCTTCCACTTGTTTGTTTCTTGAGAGTATCACTCTGGATCATGAAAGTACAGTAAATCTCCAGAATGCGTTCACAATGGAGCCAGAGTCCCATAAAAATGCCTTAGAGCTTATTGAGTGTGTCATGTTACTCTGGTAGCTATTGTGTCGTGATTGAAAGACATACTTCCACTTTGAAAGCATTTTTTCTCCCGAGGACTGGCTTCAGTCTCTTATAAATCACGAGTATTGCTATAAGTGATGGAAAGCCACTGCTAGACCTGGCTTATTCTGAGTTATAGGGCGGCATAATGAATCTAGCAGAGGGTGAAACAAAGGGCATAACTTCTACAAAGTTGTTATTTTTCCCAGTAGGTGCACTGGAGCTTTAGGACAAAAACAAATCCATTTGGAAATTTTACTGCTTCGGCTGTGTTATGCTGCCTGGAGGGTGTCCATGAAAAACCAGGAGATATCTAAGAAATCATTCATGTGTGGTTTTACCTCTTCAGACATAATATTGGCAGTGAACTGTCATATGTTTTAAGTATAATCTTAGATCTCCATCCTCCTGAAGCAAAACAAGGTAATAAAGCTTGAACAGGACTTTTATTTATTTTATTTTTTTTATCATTATTGTTTGTAAAGGATTAACTGGCTTGAACAGAAGATCTATAGCCTTTTTATCTTGTCATATTTCTTGTTTTTTACAGTGAAATATACATATTTTAGCCTCTGTTGTTGTCTTGTTCTGCAGTTTTCTTGGACTCTCGTGACTGATATTGTAGCTTTTTGTCTGGATAACAAACAGATGATGTTTGCGTTACAGTAATTTCATGTTTATTCTAACACCAGTGGTTTCAAGTTTCAAAGCACTAACACCAAAATTGTGTTTACTGATTTTCCATCACTGGTAAAAAAAAAAAAAACGTTTGAACACAGTGGCACCAGACTGCATCCACTGTTTGGTTTAGTAAGTGAGTAGCACACCATCCACATGTATTTGTTGATCAAATTTTTGAGCCAGTCTCAGAGGAAATGAACTCCACTGTAGCCTGTAAAGTCACTCTGAGCAAGAGGCTATCTGCAGTGCTCAAATTTTATGCTCAGCTTTGATTTTGTGTGGGTTTTACTGTTTTCTCACATCAAAGGGCACATGTAGACTTCTGTGTAGTCTGGGTTTGTCTCTCTGAGCGCGGGGATGAAAGGTTGGGTTACATCAGACCGTAGGACCAAAAGGCTGTTTATGTGTGTGCGCCTGGAGAGCCTCACTGATAGGACCTTCTAATGGAGCAGGACTCCGCTGTGACCATGGAGGAGCTGCTGCCAGCTCCTATACTGTAAAAGCAAAACCCCGTCACCAGAGCAGTAAAGAATAAGACAAACAGCTCACTGGCTGGCTAATAATATCATTTTCAGTAATTTACATCTCATACATAAGCCTTTTACACAGCTGATTGCTCGTTAACTTCCTTTTTCATCTAGTATGGTTATTTTAATGCATGAGAAGGTACGTGCACGCTTGATGGAGCTTTAATGTGGCTCACAGATATTATCATGCTGATGATCAGAGAGTCCAGGCTCTTCATAGCTGCGGTCCTCAGGCTAGAAAATGGAGGATGAGAGAATGAAGATGTTTGTTGAGAAAGGGCAAACCTCTCACATTGCATTTAAAAAAAAACCCAACAACTCCTAAATGTCAAACTGTGGAAAAGCGGTGGCACTTTATGAATGGGTGTGCATCGTGTTGTGTGTGATTGTTATGATGTTTGCTTACTGTCAGGGTCACCACGTTCTGCGGAGCAGTACCCATTGTTACCAGAACCTTGACCAAAGGATGAGGTGTACAATAACTATCCCACAAAGTAGCCAACAGACCAGACTTTGTGTCCTGCCCAGCTAAATATGTTGCTGGTATGGTGATCAAAATGTAAACAAAGGCATCACCAACATTTAAGACACAAGATTTAAACCTGCTATGACTCTGATTTACAGAACAGGTCTTTAAAGGCCCTGAAAACACATTTTCTATTTTTTACCCCAAACTTTAACTTATTGCTTATTGAGCCTTGAATATTTCATGTTATTGACAAATACTCGAGATTTAAAGGGACTTTAAAGGGATTTTAAATACAGGGATCACCAGACAACATCTTAATGTAAGTTATTTATATTCTGTTCTATTTGACACTGCAAAGGCTGCATTATCGATTAATCTGTTGATTTTTTTTCTCGATTAAGTGATTGATCCTTTTGTCTAAAAAATGTCCGAAAATAGTTAAAAAAGTATAGAATATACATAATATATCATAATTTCCCACTGCTCAAGGAGATGTATTCAAATTATTTGTTTTATTCAGTCTATAACTGTCCAAAACCCAAATATATTCAGTTTACTATCATATATGATGAGCAAAAGCAAAAAAAACTTCACATTTAAGAAGCTCAAAGTAGAGTATGTTTGGCATTTTTGACTGAAAAACAATTAATCGATTATCAAAATTGTTGTAGATTTATTTTTCGTTGATTCACTAATCAACTAATTGACTAATCACTGCAGCTCTGTTTGACACACTTAAAGGTTTAACATCAATGAGCACTAAGACAGGTCTATATTTTCCAGTATGATAAGTTAATAAACATACAAAATGTCAAATTTTCATTTTTAAACAGTTTCCACTGGAACTACTTGGTCCATATGAAGTGTTGACAGCGAGGTCTGTGTATTATCTAGATTATTCAAGACATTGTTTATGCTAAGACACATTGCTGCTTAATTTTTTTATTTAATTTTGAATGCTTTGAGCAACACAAACAAATTTTCCATTCACCTTCATTGACTTGGAATGGTCAGCACATAAAACTAAAACTATCTGCGTGGTTAGACACCACTAGGGTTACAGTAAGTGAGGAAAAAGGGTAAACATTAAGTAACATTCTTCAATCTTCAATTCAATATACAATACAAATATACCTGTACTTTTTACAGTCAAAAATGTACAAACTAAACTACTTTATAAAGAGGAAACAGGAACAGTAACTTTACTATTGTAGTTGTTTAGAACTACACAGCACTGTGGGAAAACACTCCACAAACCAACACTGCTGTCCAGACAGGCCCATAGCACTGGCGACCGAAACCCACTGTTTTCCTAATGTTTTCATTCACAGCATGACACAACTCAGTGACCTCCACTGACACAGTAAATTACACCTGAATTATCAGTTTGGCTCTTATACTGAGCCCCTTGCCTCAGTGTGTGCAGCAGCAATTTGTCACAGCGACATGCTGGGTTTCTCGAGGCTTCTCAGTTCTGGGCCAAAAAGCACTAACAGAGGCGGGGGGGGGTTTAATGTTGACTCGCCTGCAACGTGTTCACCAAAAATCAGTGACAGAGCTGCACTGATACATTTGGTGACTCCCAAGAAAGTGGAAAACGGGTTTACGAGGCCTGTGGGAGGACACAGTGGCTGGTAATTAGACAGCATAAAAATCCTCAGCCTCCACCAGCCCCTTAGGCAGTGAATAGGAGCTAAAGTAAACCAAACCTGACTGTGAAATTGCATTAGACTTCTGTGCTTAATGGAAAGTGAAAAAAATAGACAAAACCCATTTTTGCGTTTATGAGCGTTTCCATTCCCCCCACACTTCCTCGACTCTGTGCATCACCACTCCTGCTCCTCCTCTTTTCCGCTACAGCACAGGATATCTCCATTATGGTGTTGCCTTTGTGGGGAAGCAAGTCTGTTGTAGGATGCTAACAGAAACAGGATGTGCAGGACTGAGGTTTGAACATGGCTCTGTCTCTGTTTTCCCACAGATGCTCCCCCGCTCGGATTGGGACCACAAGAGAGGCTCCCGAGGATCACAGGTTAGCACTGTCCACAGAAAGAGAGACACACTAGTAATAACAATAATGATAAACAGCTGACAAGAACTAGCTCCCTGATCTCTGTCACTCGGCTACACACACCTTATAAATGACGCAAATAGCAGAAATCCTACCATTAACAGGCCTGTTCACACACTCATTTTAGCCGTGGTTAAACAGCATGTCCAGAGGTGTCACTTCCCACCAGAGTCCTTGTTGTACTCTGTTAGTCTAAAGGACACAGGTCTGTGTTTTGGCTGTAAGGTGCTGCACAACCCAATAAAGGCCAGGGAATTGAAACTAGAAGGACTCGACACAGTAGGCACAGCTTGTAGAGGGCACACACACACACACACACACACACACACACACACACACACACACACACACACACACACACACACACACACAGCCACATCCTTGAGATTACCTTTCCCATCTTTGGGGGGAGAATGTGTGCGTGTTTGGGAATTGAAGTGTTGAGCTGCTACAGAGCCACAGGGCAGGACTCTGGAGTGCATGAAGAACAAACAATGCCCTTGGCGTTGGCATGGCCATATACAGTATGTGCATGTTCTCCTATCAGGATGAAATCCTTTAGATATGAATAGAAAAGGCATCTGTGCTGACAGTGTATGCATGGGTAGCTAGAAATGCCGAAAAGTTGTGGTTGGAGGAAAATTAGGGGATTTTTCATGAATAGCGATCATAACTGTGCAGCACAGGATTGGGCTTGAAATGAAATTACACACTGTATAATTTACTAGAGATGCTAAGACTCATAAAGTGGTATATCTGTTCCCAAAATCAGTCTTACAGTATTATCCCCTCAGAGTGGAGAAACTTTCAAATAGCATGTTACCCTTTTGAAATATTGTCCAGGGCTCATATCAATTTGTTATGTGGGGTTAGTAGGCAAGCACATATTTTTTGATTGATGCATTCCCTAAGCTGCCATTTAGACTCAGTGGTCAGTTCACTCTTCTTTTTATTTGGATTGGTGCAATGCGTTCGTCAGTGGAATCCCGTAATAGTCCAGAGACTGACAAGACGTGTAGGAAGTCGAGGCTTATGTTGGCATCTCTCTCCATCTCGTGGCTATTTTCCCTTGGCTCTGCTCTTTTGGACCAGGTTGTTGGTCAGAGAGGCTGGTAGCGCTTCACTATGTCATGGCACCTCGTGGAGTGTGTAAATCTCACACTCTGCTCTTTAGCCGACGACCAGAGCGCTTGATTGATCTCCACTGTGTCGTATTCGCCAACATGCACACATTAGCAGGCTCATTTTCCAAACCGCGTCTTTTTTTTCCCATCCAAAGCTTGCGGTGGATGTTTTAGCTTAGGAATTGACAGTGAAGTTATGTATGGAAAGAACTATTTAAATATTTGTATTCGACTTGAAAACACATTGGTTTTGGAACATTACCCGAGGAGATTATCGGAGAAAAGAGTGTTTGTAGGCCCCAGATCTTGTGACTGTTATTCTAAATTACAGACAGGCTGGAAGAGTGGTCTGTGAGGCAGACAAGCCATGACATTACAGTCATGTTGAAGATTTCTCAAAATCACTGTGAGCACTTCAAACACTTGAGATCAGCATTTCTTAAACTGCGGGTTTTGGGAGTTGAAAAAGGTCACTGCCCTTTTTCTGGTTGGTCCCATCATGACGGCCTAGTAGAGTATTTTCTCATTAAATTGGGTCCTGTGGCAAGACACAATTTAAGGCTGAAAGAGACTGAAAACATGAGTCCTCTGCCTGGGAAATAATTGGATCTGCCACAAATAATACAGAGGCATTAGCAATTTTCAAGCTCCTACTTTTTATGACGTGCAACAGTAAAACACCTCTGAGCTGGTGCCATTTCTCTAAGAGAAACTGAGGAATAGAATGACATTTAAATTGGTTTTATTTATAGTATGCCTATTCAGTTAGCAAGATTTTTTAAAACTTGTGACTGTGCCTGCTGCAGTGCTGATGATGGATATATGTTTAACCACTTGTATCTTGTGGTAAATCCTCGCTCACTCATCGCCCAGCATAAGCCATCTGTTTTACCCCATACATCTCTTTTGTTTGCTCTGTCATTTATGCCAGCATTTCTTGCTTCTGTTTCTACCAGTCTGTCTGTGTCTCTGTTTTTTGGCTCCTATGCTGGAATCAAACACCCTGAAATATGTGGAAGGAAAAACAAGCCTCTCCTTGGAGATGAGATGGCTGCATGTTAGGGGTCAATTAGCTTGACCTTTCCTAGTAAATCTTTAATGAGGCAGTTATTCTTTTTTTGTTTTGTTTTGATCCCCCCACATCTCCCAACACACCCCCTTTTAATAAAATATGTAATAGCTTGTAATTGTATCCTGGCTGCAGCCGAGGACCTGGCTCAGCACGGCTTTGGTCTGAGCTAACGGAGGGGTTGTGAGGGGAGTTGGGTCGCGGTTGGGGTGAGTGTTGGTTGGGAAGTGCAGTGCTGCAGGGCGTAGTTTTGGCTGTAGGAGCTGAGGCAGGGAGCGAGCAGTGTCTCAGTGGAGTTTTGTGTTACCGTTCTGCTGTGATTCGCACTGTATCACTGCTCTATTATTTTAAGCAGAGAACATCACCATCTCCCAGGCTCCTCTTCCACTAATCCATCTCGACAGATGTAATCAGGGCCATTACACTAACTGCACTGCCACTGAAAAAGAAAGCTGCATGGTAATGATTTTTTTCTGTGAGTTCTGTGTAAATGAAATCAACCTAAGAAAAAATAATAGACACACTTAAGTATTTTTTTAATATATTCCCCAGCTTCTGGCTCAGTACATTCCTGCATTTCAGAGTGTGAGGATTTGTGCGAGGGGTTAATTGCAAAATAAGCACTGCAGTGTGTGTGTCTGGTCCTTACGAAGAGCCAGAGTTGCTTACATAATTGAAATGTGTTTACTAAGAGAATCAAATACCTTTCTTTCTCCAGTAGCCATTTGTCCAGTCTCTAGCTGTCCTGTGGGATACATCATATTCTCACCATTGCACAATTTTAAGAAGCCCACATATCACTGCTGTTTTACCAGAGGCTTAGAAAATGTATGTTTAGATGAGAGAGCCGAGGGGTTAAAAGTGCATGAAGTGGACCGCCTCAGAAATGCCAAAAATGTGACCTCTCTGTCCGTGTATCCCATTAATAATTATCATTAGACAGAAGGATCAGTGTTTTGTTTGTTGCACCAAATGCACTTCATCTGTCTTCTGCAGAGTTATTGGCAAACAACATGTGGACACAGCAGGAACTCCAACAATCACACTTCCATTGCTCAGTGGTGTTGCAATGGTCGATGGTGTTGTTTGGAAAAAATTATGTTTCACATGAGAAATGTACATTTTGTGCATGCACACATATGAAGTTTATGGGTTTATGTTTAAATATTGTGTATGCATGTATGCACGGCTGCTTTTAGCAAATCATTTTCAGCATTGTTTATTTTATGTATTTTTTAATATATCATGGATGGATGTGGTTTGACTTAGTTATTCAGCAATTCAATAATCTTTTAAATCAAACATTTCTAATCATTAACCTAGTACAATATCCAGCACTAAGAATTATTTGCAAATATTATTTGGTTCATTTTTGTGTGCACATTATTGCAACTTAAGCTACACACACAGCTGAGTAGGGCCTTGAGTACAGAGACGCTGTGTGGACAAACAGCTTTTCACTCTTCACGAGTGATTGCTGGTTTGTTTTGACTGGCCCTTGGTTTGGTTTACATGAACTGCTGCGCGGGTGTTAATCTATGGCATGTCTATTGACGTACTGTTCCAAACTGTGTTCACACAGGCAGTTAAGGCCATTGATCACGTACACTGTTGTTATTCATAGTAAACTGTCATAACAGAATGGTTTAGTATATGACTTGGCTTGTTGAGGAGTCATAAAAAGTGTTTATTGATGCTGGTAGTCAGTTTTATCAAATGTAGCATGTCAACAAAAGCTGGCGGCTTGTGACCAGATATCGCACAGGGACCAGATTAGGAGGATCAGTGGGTGTGTCAAGGGCTGGCATCAGTCCAATCAGGAACTTCCCTGCCTTTCAAAAGCAGCGTGCATCCTGCCAGTTAAATGCAAAAGATTGGCCAGCCACAGAAATGCCAACTGGCTGCAAGCAGGAAAGAATCCACATGCTCCAAAAATATTACTTCTTGGATAGCACAAGGTCACTACAGTTAATCCACAATGACACAAAAGTAGAAAAAAATTGAATAATTATTGATTTAAATGACCCAAGTGTTAAGGTGCCCTTGAGCAATGTATTTAAATACTATGCAATTGTAGTCATAATTTACTTGTCCTTCCCTAAGAGCGCCAGTCCACAAGCTAAAGTGCAACATAGTGTTGTATAACTGCTTCATTTATTTAAAGCAACAGTTTTACTATTTAAAGCAACAGTTTGACATTTTTGGAAATACACCACTTTGCTCTTGGTGAGAGTCAGACGATAAGATCAATACTACTGTTATGTCTGTAGAGTAAAAATGAATCTAGAGCCAGTTATTCAGTTATTAGTTATTATTATTCAGTTATACAGCTAGCAGGCTCTAGCTAGCTGCTCAGCTAGCCTAGCTCTGTCTAGAGGTACAGAGTAAACAAACAAGATATAACGTGTTAGTTAGTGAGCTTTAGAGGTGCTGGTAAGTTAGGCAGTTTTTCTTGCCTTTGGACAGAGCCAGGCTAGCTGTTCCCCACTGTTTCCGTAACCGGCTGCTGGTGGTAGCTTCATATTTACCGTAGAGACATGAGAGTGGTATCAATCTTCTTATCTAACTATTGGCAAGAAAGTGAGTACGTGTATTTCCCAAAATGTCAAACTATACATGTAACAGCCTTTTAGTGTTGCTGGATCAGGACAGTAAGTCATAATTGTTTTCACTGTGCATCTATCTAAAATCTCTCGGTCATCCAAAGTCAAACATCAGAAGCCAGTGTAAATTCAATAGGCTGGTGAGCAGTTCATCCAATGTGCCATTGGAACCAGATGAGGGGTTGTCAGCTTGTCACTTTAGCAACAGTGCAGGCCTGCTGCTGCCAGCTGTTTTTCATGGCCACCGACTGTGTGTGTATGTTGCCTTTAAAAAGACAGATTGAGCCGTCTCACTTGGAAACAGAGTAATGATGAATCATTTTCAAACCAAGGAAGCTGTTGTTTCGATGATCAAAGAGGCAACATTTTTCTTTTTGCTCTATAATTTAAAGTAGTTACTCCCACATCTCCTCCAAACAACTCTCCAAGGTGCTGGATCCCTGACTAACTCTGAAGGGTGTCTTTCTCAGAAAAATCTCTACAGAGAGGAGTGTGAGCCAACGGCAGACGGGTGTTGACAGTTCCCAGATGTGAATGTGTTACTATGAATGTGGACTAGGGCAGCAGTAAAAAAGAGCATGTATGCTTAGGGAACCATTTAGGAATAAGTCATTAAACACATAAACAGCCTCACTGGAAGGTTAAAATACACTGATTTTAATCACAGCATTTAATGGAATTTACAAACACTGCAGATGTGTCTAAGGAGAATATTTGCCATGTTGCTTTCAGAAAAATATTAAGAATTTTGAAATGCTCCATCATAACATCTGTCCAAAAGCTTTTTTCTGTGAGACTCAGTGCTTTTTCCCAGGCAGGGGTCACTTTGTGGGGCTCGTATGAGATATACTCCCAGAAAGTAAAGCCTGCTGCTACAGAGGTGGCCATGGCTGATGAATGAAACTGATCATCTAACCTGACAGGAAATGCTTATATAACCTTATGATATTATGTAACTTACTCACAATTTGATCTGTTACAGGATGTCCACTGATGATTCAGGAAGTTTTAGGTTGCAGATTGTTGGAAGATTAGGAACATCAGGAGGTATCTTCCAGTCAAGACACAACTTTTCAAGAGATATGTAAAAACTTGAGCCAGGGATGGTCGGGACTTTGCATTCTTTATCTTTCCCTGCTGCCAGCTTTGTTTAATAGCTCAAAGCTCTAACTCCTTGTCTCACAAACATTCTGTAGAGAAGTTCAAAGAGAGGATTTGTAAAAGTAGATATATTTTAACAGCACATTATTTCTAATACACCAATATAATGGCTTGTATATTGTAGCATACAGTTACTGCCATTTTTTCAGGTCAATAAGAATAGTACAAATTCAGTGAAAGCAAGATCCCCATTGTGTCCCAAAGCTCATGTCTCAAATGTTACCCATGCACCTGGAGCCCTTCACCACACTTTATTTTTCATTTCAGGTTTTGGGCATTAAGTGGCTTGCTCCCAGTGCAAAATAAACCCAACACATTTATCATTCCCTCCCATTTCATGGCCACTCAGGTCCAATTTTGGAGTTTAAGGTTAAGCTTAGTGACACAATGCTCATCCTTCTTGCAAAGTGTGTTTATCTGGGTGTGCATGCTCAGGATGATGCCTTTTGTATTTGTTTATGCGCCAATGTCACTGTATATTTGTGTGTCAGTCTTTGTATATGTTAACTAGTTTTCACTCGCCTTTTGCGAGTTGGCTGCGGTGTGAGAACAAGGGGTTAAGTTTGTAGAAGTTGCACATGAGTTTGTGTGTGTGTGTGCACGCATGCATGTTTGGAGATGCTGAGACCAGCCAGATGTTCTCCAGCAGCTACATTCTTCTTAAACTCCCTCTTTAGCAAACTCCTAAATCAGCCTGTAAATGAGCTGAGAGACAGGTGTTTACGTCTTATCCTCACAGCATGCATTAGAGGAGAGTATAGGAAAGAGGAGAGGGAGGCGAAGAAGAAGAAGAGAGATGTAGAGGAGAGTAGAGATGAGAGTAATAGTCGTCTGTCCAGAAATGTTCCATCATGCATCCCACAGGATGTCTCCTTGTCTTTAAAAGAGATTAGCTTGGTCCCAGTGCTGGTCATGTGTCAGATTTATCAATACATGTGTGTCATCATCACATGTGGATCACCACGTGTGGAGGCATGCCCTCACACCCTGTGAACACATGCCTTTTGTATTTTTGCAGACCAATAGGAAAATTGTATCAATACAGTGACTTATCTGATATGACTAGGAAAATAAAATGCAAAACCCTCACTGTTCCCACAAGTGGAGACGAATGAAAGGTGTTCACACGTGTTGTTCAGGTCAACCTCTTGCCACATAGCCAGTGTAAACAAAATAATTCAGGGTGCCTGGCAGCTGGTGTCAAACTGAATGGGACGTTGGGGGAGAAAAATCTGATAACATTCTTTGGGGAAAAAGGGAACTCGTGAGCTTATTAGATAAATTTGCTGGCAGCCAAGACTGATCTGTGTTCAGTTGTGGTTATTCAACTGCTCTAGGCACAGCCATTAAGAGTGGGTTGTGAACATTTCACTTTACCCTGCAAAAACAAGGCTGGCTCACACTACGCTGGTGCCTTCAAAGCTGTGGGGCAGACGGTCGGAAACAGACGATGGCTGTTGGCCATCTGAGGGGTCAGGAGTGAGGAAGTCAAAGGTCACATTCTAACTGAGACTTTGCTAATGAGTCCATTCATTAAGCATCAAGTAGTGCACAACTGTGCTGAACATGTTTCGACCTAATGTTGTTGTTCAGATGTCTAAAAGGCAACTCCTACTACTGTGAAGAACCACTCCCTGCTCCTCCTCGTGTTTTTGCTTTCTCTGAGCTAAAAGGAGCCATATACAGCATAGAATAAAGCCTTTGATGTGTGAGTGTGTGTGAGCGTGCACGTGTGTGTGTGTGTGCGCGCCTACATGTGCGTAGCTTGGTGTGATACCACAACTATAATACACATAACAGAGTTTGGCAGAATGTCAGTCTGACACTGTGATTGAATATGTCTCCTATAATAGTGGTCCAAAATCAGTTGTCTATTGTTTTCTCAGTTTCACTTTTTTGTGTTTGGGTATTGTTAATGGGTATCATTTGTTTTATTGTGTGCCATGTTGGTTTTTCCCTGAGTTAAGTGCACTTTTGAAACATGATTTGGTTATGGCTGTGTGCGCTGTCATTGTCCTTATATAATACGTTCTCTATTAACATGGGACAAAGCTCCTGACGAATGTTACTTTTTGCCACTGGACAATTGGCCTCCCACATTATTTTTGCACGCAGACTGTGGTAGTTTTCGAATCAGTCTTTGTTGTGTCAGCTGTAGTTGTTGCTGTGACATAATATTTTATGAGTAAAGAAAGACTAGTGGTGAAAGAAGTATTCAGATCCTTTACTTAAGTAAAAGTAGCAACACAGCAATGTAATAATACTCCATTACAAGTAAAGGTCCCGCATTCAAAATCTAACGTAAGGAAAATGTAAATACACTAGTATCAAAAGTGAAAGTACTTATTATGCAGGCAGAATGGCCTCCATCAGTGTTATATTATTATATACTATAATATTTGACTATTATTACTGATGCATTAATGTGCAATCAGCATTTAAAGAGTAACTTAATACCAGAGTGAAAAGCGTGTCTAACTACGGTCAGCATCATTAGTGGGTGTAGTTGTGTTCTGCCAGAAGTGTGCTCTGTTGCGCCTGTAACCACATCTAACAATGACGTCACGGTGCACTGACACACCCAGGAGGTCAGCAAAAACATGATTCTGAGCTGCTGTTAAATTGCTGTTTAATGCTGAAGCTAGTCAACCTAATTAGTTAGTTGTTATTTGCCCCTGTCTTTTATTAAGTTAAATTTGGGACTATTTATTCATTTGCTGTAATTTTTATTCTACTGTTTAATCTGTCTTATTCTATTTTAACTTTTTTTTAAATCCTATTCATGTTTCTCTTTATATATTGCCTTGTGTTTTTATTTACATCTTTTTGCCTATATATATCTTAATTTTTAAGAATAAGATATATCTAAATGTCGTTCTGTCTCATGTAAAGCACTTTGATTTGCCATGTTGTTGAAAGGTGCTTTACAAATAAACTTGCCTTGCCTTTCCTCGACAAATGTAAGTCCAGTAGTAACTCCTAAATCCGTTTAGTTCAGTTTTGTTCCCCACCAACTCCTGAGATAAATATCTGGCTCTTTAGCTGCTAAATGTTCCACCAACTAGTCGCTAACTTTGTCTGTGTGTGTGTGTGTGTGTTTTGGTGCTGGGCAGGTAGTGTACAGTGGGTTTGTCAGAGCTATCAGATGTCTGCTGTAGCTGAAAACGACACTAATGAGAGCAGAGAGACTGAACCAAAACAATGAGCTAAAGATGCCAAAATGCTCCGTAAAGTTGAGGGAAACTGTAGAGTCAGGTGATAATTCTCTACGGACAACACCTTTCATATTCCACATAGTAACATGACCCATTGTTTATATAAAAATATTGATTAATGCAACTTTAAGTTAAATACAAATACCTCAGAATTGTACTTAGTACTTGAGTAAATGCACTTTGTCAATTTCCACCACTGAGAAAGTTAAAACTGTTTGCCTTAATGCAAAAACATAAACTACTGTATAAGTTTGATTTCTAGTTCTGTAGGATAAACAACACAAGTGATGCCAATGTCACCGTTAACCACATTATGTCCTCACACGGGAGCTGCTGACATAGTTTACACACCTGCTCTTCACGCCTGCCACCAAGAAGCTGCACACAGCCACAATCCGACCAGCCATTAATATGCATCAACTCACATTAGTCACAGCAGCAATGATGTTTATTTCTCGTTTCTCTGTCTCCCCACAGTCATCAGGCACCACTGTCATGGTGGACATAGCAGTGATGGGAGAAGCCCACGGCCTAATCACAGACCTGCTGGCTGACCCCTCTCTGCCCCCAAACACCTGCACCTCACTGCGGGCCGTCAGCAACCTGCTAACCACCCAGCTCACCTTCCAGCCGCTGCACCGGCCACGCCCTGCTCCCCTGCTTAACCCCAGCGATGCCTACACCTTCTCTGACTCAGAGGAGGGAACTGAGAAAGGAGAGAAGACGTCCATCCACAAGGTAAGGAAATTAATGAAGACCAAGTGTCATGATTTACACTTTACTGGTAAGATATGCAATACTAGGAAGTCTAGATGAAAGTGAGGATATTTCACCCAAATATTAAAAGTCAGAATTGTTCATCAAAAGTAGTCAAGGGCCAGATATAAAACTTTTTTTTTTTGAAACGGCTGAAATAATCCTTAGATGGAAATGCAGTCCACTTTATTAAGGCCAAATGATTTACACACCACACAGCGCTCCACACACACGTTAATCTTTCAGCCCATGTTTCAGCTAATGAGTGCTTCCTGCTCTCAGAGCTTTTAGCATCAAATGAAGGAGTGTATTTTCATAGAGTTGAGTGAAGAAAAATAGAGCGCATCTACTGCTCGGAGCACTGTTCTCCCTTTCATAGCCACAGCTGTGTCAACATGACAGATGTGCAGAGCCAGACAGTGTGTGTGTGTGTGTGTGTGTGTGTGTGTGTGTGTGTGTGTGTGTGTGTGTGTGTGTGTGTGTGTGTGTGTGTGTGTGTGTGTGTGTGTGTGTGTGCATGTGTGTGTGTGTATGAATGTGAGTCGAGTAGAAGAAGAGAGGCAACATGAAGGTGAACGCATCTCTCAAAAGGTTACAAAGAGGGACCCTCACTGCGATTATGGATCCAGTTATTTATCTGAGGAAGATACCTATCCTGGCTGTCTTGGAAGCTGGTGTGTGGTTGATGGCTGCCACGCCATCAAGCCAATCGCTTGGCTGACAGGTGTATTTTTACATCGTCTGAACTTTGTAAAAGTAGCTATGACAAACTGCACCTGTGGAGTGGCCAGTGAGGCTGCACTCATTAAGACTCTGTTCCCAAGAGACGACGTGCCCGGCTCTAACTGCCCGGGAGGAGAATAGCAGGGGGAGTGAAGGCGCTTAGTGCAGGAGTGGAAAGCCCTGCGCTTGCTTTTCTGCCTCCTGGCTAAGAGTTTGATGTCCATCGTGGTGCATACTGATGCCTTTCAAGCACTTTTCCAAAACTTATTTTCTGTCCAACACATGTTCTCTATGCTGCAAAAAAATGCCCCTGTATTGGAAGCACATACTTACATAAAAACATTAAAAAAAAGACATGAAAAACAAAACACACTACTTGTCAAATGTTTGAAGTTACATTGATCTCACGTTTCTCACTTAAACAGTTACAGTCCAGTTATAGACTTGAATCAACACTGGCAGCAGCAGGGATCAGCTGCAATTTTTTTTTGAAGATGGCCTGGTTTTGCCACGCTGTTGCTGATGGTGATGTGTGTGTGTGTGTGTGGTGCAAAATCATACCATAGCTACATTATTCCACTTTCAAAATTAAGTGAAACGCATATTTTCATTCAATCTTAGTACACACTATACAAAACTAAATATATATAAATATAAATATATGTATATTTTTCTAATCAGCACCATCATACAGAGGATTTTTTGAGGAGACCCCTGGTCTGTGGATCTGCATATATGCAATTTAATGTGCATAAATGTGCCAGTGCTTGTGTGCACATACAATATGCTCTGATTTTCCATGGTTCTTTTGTAGGTGTATGTGTGTTTTTATTAAATATGCATTTGCATTCACAAATTGATCTGAAACTGAATTCAGCACATGCTAAAATCTGAACAGTTTTCTGTTTTTATTGGGCTTAAATTAAGGTTATGGTTAAGTCAGTGAAATGTCCACATTGTGCAGTGTATGACTGTGTGTGTGCTTACACTCAGTATATGACGCCATGCTGTGAATGGGCTCATTCAGGATTCTGAGGCGGTCTTTACTAGGTCACCCTGCAGAAGACTGAGAGAGAGAGCCTGCCATGTTTTAGTGCTGCTGTGCCAAGCTGCTGCATGGCACCGAACAGATGGAGGCATAACAAGGGCACAGACCACTGGGAATCCCAGAGAAAGAGCAAAGACGAGGCAGATAAAGAAAGAGACTGAGAGAATGAGACAAAAGAGACTGACAGAGAGAATGAGAAGCAGAGAGGCAGAATCCCTATGATGAAATATATCTGTGCAATGCAATACTGACATTGTATCTAATAATGTACCATGAGGGGCATCATTGACACAGCTGCCTGCCAATATCCTCCAGTCGGTGAAAACCGCAGTGTTTATTCTCTTTGGATCCAATGAAAGGAAAAATTAAAGTGCCTTCAAAGATGAAAAATTTTCCAGGTTAGATCACCTGCATCGTTTGTTTCATCTTGGGCAGATTCAGGAAAAACAACTGTCTCATCTAGATGATCCATTTGACTGCAGATAAAGCGAATAAGCACTAACTTTATCTTACAGGTGGGAGTACTTTTAGAGCTTTTATCTCAACGCAAACACAATTACAGCCATGTTTTCTTTTTATTCCTGTAGTTAGTTATGAGTGATGATTTTATTCATTAATAAAAAAGTGATGAGAAGGGTTTTCCAGTAGTGTTAACTGTGTGTGTGTGTGTGTGTGTGTGTGTGTGTGTGTGTGTGTGTGTGTGTGTGTGTGTGTGTGTGTGTGTGTGTGTGTGTGTGTGTGTGTGTGTGTATTGTATATTTTCCTGTGTCTGTGTGCAGCGTCTGAGGCGGAGTCTCCACCCTGGTCTTCTGAGGAGGATCTCTTCCACGTGGACCACCACCACCTCTGCCACAGGCCTGCCTACCATAGAGCCCGGGCCCGTCCGAAGGGACCGCAGCGCCAGCATCAAACCCTACCATGAAACACTCACCTGCAGGTACCTGAACTACAGCTGAATGATGATGTTTTGTTGTATTCTCTCTCAGCATACACCTCTCCTGTGCTCTGAAACTTACTTTTACTTGTGCTCCAGTTTTTTTTCTTCCCCAAATTAGATCCTACTTTGTGACATTGTGCTATAGGTATACACAACTGTGGTCCAAATGCTTTAAGGAGGACTCCTACAATGGCTACCACAGTATGACACATCACTCTGAAGGTTAAAGAGGTTTATTTCCAGCAGTGTGGCTGTAGTTCTACCATCAGCGTGAGTGAACAGTAATGGTGCAGCAGTTCGGAAAAGGATGTGTGTGCAATGGGAGCCAGAATGGAAATATGCCCCACAGGCAAACGCATTAACCTGAATAACTAAGACACACATCAACTCTCAGCGCATTAGTGCTGAAGATAGCACAAGACTCAGGCTACACAGAAGTATCATGGTTCAGAAGTAGATCTGTATGCATGTGCTATAAAGGACAATGTGTGGTTTTGTGTCAGTGTTTGAAGGTTTTTGTAGATTTTTGGGAGAAAAGTGTTGTGGGATAGAGAAGGTTGCAGGTTATGTTTGAGTGCTGAAGTCTTTGTGTGCATGAAAGCATGTATTTGTGTGGTGGGGTTTATGCCTGGATGCATTTTTTGTTTTGCAACCGCTGTTGAGAAAATCTGGCCTGGTAGCCCCATTGTGTTCAGACAGGGCTAATACAGAGGCAGTGGAATCAGTGGAAATGTCAAGACATGACAGTCACGTATTGTTGAAAAGACAACAAATAACTGTGTTTGTTTCTGCTATTTTTTGTTCTGCAGGTAAATCATATTGATGATCTAAATGTAGGATAAACACAGGGTCTTAATTTATTAGAGTAGTCATGATTACTTAGTGAAATGTTTCAGCGTAATTAACTGTGATCAGTGCAGAGATTGCATTCCTTGCAATTACTTTGTGATTACTGTGACGTTATGTTTGAATTATCTTAGAACAGCTCAGTGGAAATTATGTTTTTTTATGAATTTCAAAGGGTAGAAAATGGAGATTCATCTTGAAAATTTTCAGCTGTGCATGTTCGGGTGTGCTTGAATATGAATTATAGTGCATACAATGTTTTTTATGATGTGGGTGCACAAGCAGTACTAGACAGCAAATGCTCCCTGTCCTTAAAATATTAACTATGCCTAAGCAAGAAAGAGTCTCTTCGTGTTTCATCTACCTTATTAAGTTTCTCCCCTGTCGAGTTTGTGTCACGAGCACGGAAGTCTTCTGATGGAGCTCAGCGTTATGCAGACACTTCTGTGCTGCAAAGCACCATCGCAGATGTTTGTGGTGTGCCAAGCTAGGGGGACAGCTAGTACATAGTGTAGGTTTGTGTATGTGTGTGCGTTGTTGTTCAAAGTCAGTTTAATTTTCAAATGTTACATAAGAGCATTTGTCTGATCTCTAAACTGAAGTTGGAGCTTAATTATTAATGTGTGGTAGAACTTTAGAAAGCCATGTCTGATGTCTGACTCAAAGACACGCTGAAAGCTGCCTGCATGGATTCAAACACTTCAGTTTCAACTGATGACAACCGCTGTGTTGTTCGGTTGCATTTGTTTGGAAGTGTATGTGCAGACGTACAGAACAACAATAGATATCTCTTGTTTCTTGTTCTTTGAACCTCGTAAAGACAGAGTACATCTCACAAGCTTAGTTTTCACTACAAGCTTTATGTCTACAACTTGAGATTTGAATCAGCTTGCTCACGTACAGTACTTACCGAACCAGTCAGTGAACTTTTAGATGAACTGCTTTTGCAAACCCCCTGAAACTTGTTAACAATTGTTAAAACTAAGTGTTGTAAAATGGGGCATGACTCTGCAACTGCATGGTCTATTTTCCACCTCAGATTCATTTAGAAACTCATTTTGAGTGGAGAGTTTTGGAGAAATTTGACGTTTCCAGAAGAATTGCCATGTTTTTTTTAGAAGCAACAACCAATCACAGGACTGCAAGTAATACCTTTGACCTTTCAGGGGTACAAAGGGTTTATATTGGTGACTAAGTGAAGGGGTTACTGGCTTATTGTACTGAGTATAGTTGGTATAGCTGGTATATATATACTCATGCAGAGCTTACTTGAAATTATGTCTGTCTCAAATTTATTACTCCATGTTGTTGCCAGTGAAAGAAGCCAGCCCTTCTTTAGCTGTGTATTGTTAAGTATTTTTGTTGTGAGGAGATTTGTTTCATGAAGCTATTAATTGATTATGGCTGTACTGTAAAACTGACCTGTTCCCGTAAAAACATGTGGTTCCTGTTTTCCAAGGTAATTGTTTAAGCCAAGCTGCCTGGAGAAAACATGCTAACTAGCCAGTCAGACAATGCCTGCAGCTCATGGTAGATAGACACACCTACAGTATTTGCTCACTTTATGGCCATTATCTGATACCCATGTGGTTTTAGGTTCAAATATCAGGTGCAATAATATTTCCATGGATTTTTACCTTATTGGCATATACAGTAGAAGGCTTTCTTTTTAAACGCTTATTAAAAAGGGCAGATCAGTGTGCTGCTGCATCCATCAGGACAGATCATGTGACACATGAGCAAAGGCAACTTCAGCAACTGCACAATGTATTAAAAAATATGAATGAAATATGAATGGATTTCTGCAGAAATCTGACCTGCTCCAGTAACTACTGTAATGTGTTTTGATATGCAAAATACTGCTACCATAAATACACCAAAAGTATGTGGACACCTCTGTCCCCTCGCTTTTGTGTACTTTTGTTGTTTTTTTATGCGTCCCCTTTGTTCCAATCACAGGAAATCCTAATTTTACAACATACAGTGATATTTTAGACAATAGTCCAACTTTGTGGCAACATTTTGTGGAAGGCCATTTCCTGTTTCAGGATGACAGTGTCCACGTGCACAAACAAGGTCTGTAAGGAAATTGTTTTTGGAGAGGAGTTCTGGGTTTCCCTGAGCAGAGACCTTAACCCCATCAAACACTGTTTGGATGAATTTGAATGCCGACTTCTCCCAACACAGTGCCCAACCTCACTAATGCTCTTGTGGCTGAATGGGAGAAAAACCAGGCTCCAAAATCTTGTGGAAAGCTTTCCCAGAAGAGTGGTGGCAGATATAGTAGCAGATTAATGCTCATGGTTTTGGAATGAGATGTTTAATGATCATGCTCAGGTGTTTGATCAAGTACTTTGTTCGAGTTTCCATGTACGTTTGGCTTCTGTCTGTCTGTGTGTGTGTGTGTGTGTGTGTGTGTGTGTGTGTGTGTGTGTGTGTGTGTGTGTGTGTGTATCATCTGGGCTGAACAGAATTCTGTGAGCCTGTGTCCTTTTAGCCTGCTGTAGGGGGTGAACTTCTCAGTCTTGCAGAGCAAAATATGAAACAAAATATTTGTGTGTGTGATTTTCCCTGCCAGTTTTGCACATACCAGTGTGTGCAATGAGTACATTCTTTGCTAACCACTAAGAAAACACATTACTTGCAGATTCTGAGGGTTCAGGTGAGATCATTTAACAGCACTCTCAGCTTTCCACTTGTGTGTCTCTGTGTCCAAGTTCCCAGACAAAAAAACAGAGATTTTATCCAATATAGGACCTGGACATGCATAGACAAAAATGAAATAAAATAAAACAACCATAATATAGATATAAGTAGAGTATAAATAGCATATTACACAAACAAGGTGTTATGCATAAGACTGAAGCATGACACACGATATAAACACTACAAGTTAATATCACTTATCTCCATAGTGGTCCTGGCCTGCCCCAGATCATGATAATAAAACAAAGACTGCTGTGCATCTGCTACATTACAGACTTTAGTGAAAGTTGTAACATGCTGATTTAATCATAGTAGTTATTACTCATTTTACAAATAGTACTAAAATACTAAGTATAGTCACCCAACTCTCTTCTTTCCATTGCTGTTATCAAAACATTTTTACACCTCTTCTTAAAAACGGTAATATCTTCTATATTACAGTTGATCCATATTGTAAAATTGACGTAATATACTAGAAAACTGATACAAAAGTATACAAGTGATGACTACGGTATATCCAACTTTCAGTTCTAAATGATATTGTTTACTGCACTGAGTTAAAAAAAAAAATCTGCGCACTGTTTTGTTTTGTGTCTTGAGGCCTCTAAAGAAGTGTGTGGGCTGCGTCTGTCACTGGCTTGTTTGGGCCTGTTTGCACAATGACACAATGTGATACTTGAACAAGTTCTGTAAATGTAAGCACACTGAGCGGCCTCTGTACACAAAGGCCCTGTCGCCTGGTCTTAAAGCTCAGCCCAGCCCAGCAGCAGGCCCCGGCTATGGCCACTTATGGTGGTGTGAGTATAAACAAACACCTGGGCCTCTCCCCAGTCACCAGAACCCCACAATTAACACACACGCTTTAGACACACTGTCACAGCTGTTTCTTCTGGCAGGGGTTATACAGACACAATTGGAGAGCACAGAGAGTCTCTGGGTTTAGTTTACTGCAGCTGAGAGGGCTCTCTTCTGAGTAACACTTCATTTAGATTTGTTTTAGGCATCTGGCTCTTATTCAGATGCCTAAAATGAAGAAGAGAGCAGGTAAGGCTGCAGTGTTGAGATAAAAGACACTCAAACAGGGTCCATGCCTGCTGACTTGCTGTTGTTGGGATCAAACCTGTGATGGTCTCTTAGCAATTGGCAACTTGCCAACATATAACAACATCTTAAGTGGGCTTTAACACAACAATGACAAGGTTTGGGCAACATGTAATGTATGTATTGTAACCAGTATCTGTCAGTGTTACCCCCTTTGAGACCTGGCCAAGACACAGAAACATATGAATTTATTCACAGAACACCAATAACCAGTCCTGATATGTAATGAGTCCTCTCAGAAAGGTGAGAGTCAGAAATAGTTGGGGAAGAGGGAAGGAGAGAGAGAGAGAGAACACATGGAGGGGAGGTTGGGAGAAAATGAACACATGGCTTCAATTGCCTTCTCTCTGCTCCATCATCAAATCTGTACAATCTTAATTAGGACATTAGGCTTCTTTTTTTCCCCCCTCCTTTTTCCATCATGTCAGCTTTCAGTGACGTACAGTGTTAAGAAGGAATAACAACGACTTCAAAGCTACAATATCGGCTTTTTATCAGACAGACCCAGTAAAAAAGAGGGCGATTGAATACCTTCCATTTCCCTTAGCCCCGGCCACTGTGCTGTTATCTTCTTCACGTCATCTGGCTCGAGAGTAGGTAGATTACTGGAAGCAGAAATAATGGCTGCTGTGTTTATCGTGGCTTGGACACTGTCCGTTTGGGCTCAGAACCAAAGGTAATCTGTCAACCTGCTGTGAGTGGTTTGAGTATAAAATCTGGGAGTAAACTGCAGTAGAGGGGGGAGCGGGCAGAGGCCAGTCAGAGCTTATTGCATGGCTCAAAACATTAAGATAAGCAACATGGGAGGAGGAAAGGCAGCAGAGCTGTTCTCAGAAAAAGCAGACAATGTTACAATTTATACAGTATTTCCTACTGCAGGATAATTTACTTCATTAAGGTTTATACTGGAGAATGCCAAGGTGCTTTTGTATGAGTGACTGAGAATGGGAGTCATTTTCTACTTCAAAGAAAGACTCCCAATTGACTGTTGACAATTCACTTTGGCTGTAAAAATTATGTGTAAAGCAAGAAACCAATTTTGACCTTTGTATGATTAGTCTTGTAAAAAAGCACACAAAATGTCCTACAAATTATGTTTATATACTATAAATTTACAACAGAAAATATGTTTGGAAAAAACGTCTATGCCGCCCGAATTACGTTTCATATCATCATAGTGAGGAAACGTTTATTTTACTAAATAAAAGTTTCTGCAAAGTCACAAAAGGATCATACAGAACTTATCCAGAGTTTCAGTCATTATTTTCTTGAGCAAAAATGCCAAAAATTCACTGTTTGATGCCTCTCAAATGTGAAAATATGCTGGGTTGTTTTTTAGTATTCTATGAAAGTAAATGTAAGATCTTTGGTTCTGTTGGTCGCACAAAACACATTTTAGATGGTGGGAAATGGGATTTTTTCCTATTTTCTGACACTTTATAGACCAAACAATTAATTGATTAATTGAGAAAATAATTAGCAGATTAATTGATACTAAAAATAATAGGTAGTTGTTGCCCTAAACATATCTGAAAAACGTTGATGGACAACATATTTAATTTGTTTTCCCTACAATATCTGCTAGTAAGAAATACGGTATCCACTTTTAGCAACTAAAGCATAATTCATGTTTTGCTGGTTGTGTTTAGGAACTCACAACTTGGTTAAGGTTAGAGAAAAATGCTTAAATCTAACCACACCACGGGATGCAGGCTGTTTCCTCGACTGAACAAACATATTTGCAGTCAGCAGTTACATTCTTCTCAAAGGTATTTGGCAAAACAAATGATTAGTGTGTAAACCTTCTAGGAGACAGGGTTGAAACAAAAACATACCGTGACAGTTAAATTACTGTGCTAACTACTGTAACCACACTTAAGAAGTTTTTTGTGATAAAAGCAGAGTCACTTGATACGTGACTGACAGATCCCTCGAGTGAAAATGGCCGGCCTTCTTATTTACATTCTGTGCTGAAGGCTCAATGTCAGTAGCTGAGGCTATTCTGCTGCATTAGCAGAATAGGAAGAGTGTCTGCCAGTTCTTCAACTTTCATTAAAAGTAAACCTTTTAAGCCAAGCGCTGCTGCCTGCCCAGACCCCCCTGACAATAATGTACTAACTGTTCGCCCGCCAAACTATCAAACTATTTTATATTCCACACCTGCTAGGCATTACACACAGTGGTCCAACCTGGCCATGCAAACACAACAGAACTCCCTTTGTTGGGGCCTCAGGACCATTAGGCAGGGTGGGTACAGCTCAAAAGTGTTCAAGAAACAATTTATCAGAAGGAGATAGACACACTACAGGCCTTTGTGCTCCCTGTGACACCATGCTCTAACGGCAGGCATTTCCTGCCTTGAGAAGGCAGGTTTTACAACATTTAGTGAGAGGTATTTTAATTGGAACCACCTCCAGCCTGACAGAGTCCTCCGTGGAGAAACATGGAAAAGCTGTTGAGAGCAGCTCGGGAGGCTCCCCATGGTGTCACAAGGCTAACTAACCAGCACAGGCCGACTCAAGGCTCTTTCCGTAAAAGATAATATTTGCTCTTTGATTTATAAACCAGTCTATACTTGTGAATATTTTCATCTGTCTCTAAGATTGTGGGTAGCAGTAAGCTGTTCCTGTGGCTGACACTGATTTGTCATAAAGCTCAGAGAGGGTGGGCTCAATTTCTAATGAGTCATTTATAACAGTGCCAGTACCAGCAACTGTTTCAGATTTGTTTTGTTGTTTATTCTCATTGCATTGTGTTAATGTGTGCATCCATTAAGTTCATTAAGGAGTATTTTTCTTGAAGCATCTGTGCCACGTCTGTTTCATGTGGCGACAGCACAGTAGGAGTCCCATTAAGTTTTTTTCTTGACAACTTCTGCCGACTGGTTAGACATCAAAGACAGATGTAGTGAATGGCATTATTCCCAATTCTTTGGCGCAGCTACAGACATGATGCTTTCTACAAACAAACACACATACTATTCTGCATTTGTCTCCCAGTGTTTTTTTCACTACGTAGAATTCTCAACATTATGATAAACACTGCATTTTCTCAACAGAGTAATTCAAATGTATACACACTACACATATACACTACACAAAACTACAAAACAGATTCTTGTATTTGATTGGCAGATGTTTTAATACACATTTGGATGTAAGTGTCTGAACAGAGGATAAACTTTACCCTGATAATATTTTGACATTTAACAGTCTTTCAGTCTCCAGCATAGATGTTGAATATGTTCTTTCAAAATCACTGAAATTGATTGACTCTGACATATATATGCGGTAGTCGAAGATGCAACACAGCACCAGCTGCAAATATCACGGCGTTGCAACAGGGAATGTCATACGCTATGGAGTTAAATGAAACATTTCCCTTGTATGCATTTTATCCTTAACCTGTTAAACCCCTCTTGTCTACAGCTGTGGGAGACCATACATCAAACTGATCCATGGGGAGGGTTCAATAGACAAGGGAGACAGGATACCACGGTCAGGTATGGTCTTACTCATACTGTAGGAAGAGTGTTTGTGGTCATATATATATATCACAGTGTTTCTCTCTCTCTAAGACTGTCTGCGCCCATTATAATAATTATATTCATTTTCAGCTTAAAGTAAACATCAGATTTTGGTCAGTCAAATTCTTACCACATTCATTATTTTGCACCAGTATTCAATGACCAATCAGTTAGAAAACCAGCGTTGAAAATGCAGACATACCAGTTTTTCTGATGATACAAACTCAGACTACTGTATGAAGCATTGCTGCAGCTAGACACACTGTAAGACAGAGTAAGGGACGTGGCACAGAGATGCACCAGTGTTGACGAACAAGACCACTCACCATCTCTGGGACTTTCATTCTGAGAATTGCAGAAAATAACCAACTATAATAAACCGGGATTAGGGGAAGTGGATATACCAGAGAAGTAAATTGAACACCCCAAAAAACCTGCACGATATGCATCAGCGTAAGGAGATTAACAGTGGATTTTTCCCTTAGTCCGCAGCGTGACATCTCTTTGTTTTTTCTTTTAATAGCAGAGGACCAAGTGGTTGTGTCATCCGATTATGACAGCACCCATGAAGCCAACCACAGTGACAGCAGTGATGTAGCACATACAGAGGAGGACACAGAGGAGGGAAAAAACCCTGCCCCGAATGTCATCCTCCACCCACTAATACCTCCAGAGGTAAGGCGAGGCAGAGTGACTGCTGTATATAACTCTGTTAATGAAACACACAGCCATATTGGAACATACATTACTTGCAGTGTATCTATTTGTCTTACCACTTTTCATCGTGTGTCAGGACAAACCCATTCTGGCTCCTGAGCCGTTAATAATGGAGGACTTAGAGCCTTTGATGAGTCAGCTAAACAATTGGAACTTCCCCATCTTCACTTTGATGGAGAAGACCAATGGGAAATATGGACGGATCCTCAGTCAGGTGAGCACCTCTGAGCGCACCAATGATGATGATGATTCAGCTCAGAGGTCAGCCAGAGTGTCAATAAATGTTAACCCTTTAATGATACATAGGATCTGGACAAAATTTCAACAATAAAATGCTACTTAGAAACATTATAATACGATAATCTTTAAGCATTTATTGAATACCAGTTTTGGTATTTTATGATGTTCACAGACTCTCTGACAATTTGATGTTGGTGTCTCAGGTCTCCTACAGGCTCTTTGAAGACACTGGTTTGTTTGAGACCTTCAAGATCCCTGTAAAAGAATTCATGAACTACTTCCATGCCCTTGAGAATGGTTACAGAGACATACCATGTAAGCTTGAACATCACTCTCTCTTGTATTTTTTAATAACATTGTTTGCAGCTGTAACAATGAAACCAGTCACTAGAGGGAAATGTCATACCATTTTCCCAGTGTTAGTCATATATGACTGGATGCAGCCTTTATGTTGTTGCAAGAAACATAAGCAGCCTAACAGTGCACCCTGGTGGACAAGATTACACAGACTGAATACACTTGTTTTCTTTCCTGACCCAGATCACAACAGGGTCCACGCCACAGATGTGCTTCATGCAGTCTGGTACCTCACCACACAGGCTGTTCCTGGCCTGCCCAGCCTCATTACTGACCACGGTTCTGCTAGTGACTCAGGTGTGTCCATTAGTACATGCATGCAGACATTTGCATGTCCTGGTGGGGGTGCTGGTGAGATGTGAATCCATCCTCTCTCAATACCAATACCCAGCTCTCAATACCTTTTTGTTCAGTTTTTCCAAACTTTTGTTAAGCCATTTATTACCATAAAGAGTGTCTATATGTAGGCAATACTTTTTTTTTTCCCCTCTGCCTGCAGTTTTACTATGAGCCATCTCAATAATGTCAGCGCATCAAACCTGCAGGAGTGTGTGTTCTTATCTTACTCACAGTTTGTCTTATCTTACTCAGGCTTTTGGCACTTGCATTTACGTACCAAACACTATTTGAAGTCTAGAACAGCATGAAATTGCAGGCAGATTAGAGTTCCCTCTCACTCATATTTCCATAACCTTATTTGTATGCCTTACTAGGGCCATCCCTTTGATCCACATATAAGTGGATTTGAATGTTCAAGTGTGTGATTTTTTGTGTGTGTGCTCTAGAATGCGCGCGTGTGTGTGTGTGTGTGTGTGTGTTTAGGGATGTGCACATGAATGTACAGTATGTGTGCTTGTGTAAATTCTGCCACCCTGCTCTTCACCCTCCTCACTTTGTGTGTTCCCCCGCGGCTAGACTCTGACAGCGGAATAACACACAGTCATATGGGCTTCCTGGTTTCAAAGACCTACACTGTGTCAGAAGATGGTTATGGCTGCATGTCAGGCCTCATACCTGCTCTGGAGCTCATGGCCCTTTATGTGGCTGCTGCAATGCACGACTATGACCATCCCGGGCGGACCAATGCTTTCCTCGTGGCCACCAGCGCCCCACAGGTACTCGTGCTATTCAGCCTATAGTAGAGAACAGTATCTGATTAAGAAGAAAGTAAGTAGAAGTTCATTTGCTTGATTTACCGTTACACACTTACACACTTTTCTTTTATGATCATTTGATTGCGATTTTTCTTCCACTTTGTCTATTTCACTGCCAAACTGCACAACTGACAGTGTAATCAGACAATCACCAGTTACAGATTTTTAAAGGTCTGTCTAGATGTATACTGTATTTTCTGTCTAGACATATCTCCTAAATTTAGGTAAACAAGCTGTCATACTATCAGAGAGTACCAATGTAGTACAATGGATTTAATTTTCCTGACAGTACTTTGGTAGCATGATGTGGTTTTCCCAATTCTTCCAGTGTTGTAGTGACTTCCTACATTGTTGGATTCATATATAGGCATTTTTGTACTTGTTTATGTAAATGTAAAGTGTTTGTGTGTTTGCAGGCAGTGCTCTACAATGATCGATCGGTTCTGGAAAACCACCACGCTGCCTCAGCCTGGAACCTCTTCATGTCTCGGCCAGAGTACAACTTCCTCGTCAACCTGGACCACGTGGAGTTCAAGCGTTTCCGTTTCCTGGTCATTGAGGCCATACTGGCCACTGATCTGAAGAAGCACTTTGACTTCCTAGCCGAGTTCAATGCCAAGGTAATTCTAAAAGCATAATTGTTTGACATTAAATATTGAAAAGATATTAGATATGTTAGATCTGAAGAGTTTGTGGATATGGTGATTAAATCCTTTGAAAATGTTAATTTGACAATATCATGAACTTACAAACTTCTCGGACTGTTTATTTACCTTTAGGTCGATGCCAACACTGGGTTATGAATATCCATCCTCAGATATAAAGTGAAAAGTTTATGTTTGAATACTTCTTTTTTTGTTGTTGTCTTTGGAAACTAGCTGAATAATGAATTGTCTGGTAAACCTTAAATGGGTATGTATTCTGTAGAGGTGCTCGCCTCATGCATTCATACCTCAGCTCTTTTAATACTGGGGAAAAAAAGCTTTATTGAAAGGGAAATGTCCAGTGGTTTTCAAGGAACAGGAACAAGGAACATTGCTGCACTTGCAGTATGTTCAGCTCAACAACACAAAGCGCCCTGCAGCTTTTCAAGAACTTATTTGAGTGCAGACAGAATGTTGGCTTTGAATTTGAGGTCTTGGGTTTTTCCATTGTGAGTATTAGTACAGTGGTGGTGCTCAATGGCCACGGCCTGTCAGCTAGCATTGAGTTCGCAGGCTTGGCACCAAAAGTTACAGCAATGTCTCTCAGTGTAGTGCACCCTGCTCTGCTCTTCCTGGAAGCAAATTAGCCCTCTGTGAAGTACCCATCAAGTTTTGCACTTGATCTCTTCAGCTTCCTGAGTTATTAGGTTAAAACTACTGGAAGTCAGTGGTCCTCCTCCAGATCTGAAGCTCATTAAGCATAACTAGAAATAATGAATTCATTCAAACAGTGTAACAGATTAATGCAAGCTTAAATTTCATGTGTTTGAGTGCTACCACGTCTGTAGAAATAAGTTGATAATTACAAAAAACACTGATTTAATTCAGAGAACTGCATAACTAGTATCTATAGTATCGTATAGAAACTGTAAGTGTTCATAACTTATTTAAAGCGTAGTGATTGTAACCTCTACGTTTTATAAATAAAGCACATTTCATCACAGGAAAAAGTCTGCTTATGTATCTCATAATACAGGTGGAAGCTACAATTAAAAGTCAGTGCTTTGTCTCATCCACAGTGCATCCCAGTGTTGCTGCATGTTTTCTCCCTGATTAGTAAATCCTCTAGACATTAATATGAATACACAATCTTTGAACAGCAGATCAATGGCATTGCATTTACATAATATCTGCATATCACATGCTGTGTCTGCCAACATGTTTGAATATGTTAAATGTCAACCTGTCTGTCTGTTGATCCCCTAGGTGGGTGATGATCCATCCACAGGTATTGATTGGTCTAACGAGAATGACAGGCTGCTGGTCTGCCAGATGTGCATTAAACTGGCTGACATCAATGGGCCTCTGAAGTGTAAGGACCTGCATCTGCAGTGGACAGAGGGCATTGTCAACGAGTTCTATGAACAGGTGTGTGAACCGTCTCTGATGGGAACTCATTTGTATTTGCTAAACTAAAGATCAATGTACTGTCATGTTTGTCTGCAGAGGGGAACAAAACAATACGAACACCTGCACGGTATAATACACTACAATCCAATACAGTACTTCTGTAATACTAAATCATGCCTTTGTGAGAGTTTGGTTGAGGTTTTGTTGAGAGTGTTGAGGTGTCAGTGTTATATATATATATATACAGTATATATATATTATAACTTCTTTCAATTAGCTCCACCCTACCCTCTTCATAGTTGAAGCTATGGCAAGAAGAATTTAAAACTTGTTTACATATAAAGAAACAATAATATCCAAACAAGATAATACAAAACAGTAATACAAAACAGAGCCCTGCATCTCCGCCTGTGTTGTTCCCCTAACAATCCGTACTTTAAAAACCTATTATTTGGCCAAACCTCATTGCTGACCTATGACCTATTTTACTTTGAAATCGTTTTGGTTCAGTAAACAAGGAATAATTTCAACAGCTTTAAATGGGAACACAATATGAAGACCTGACAGTTGCAGTGTAGACATATTACATGACCTGAAACTTAAACAGACAGACAGGCAGGCAGACAGTACAGGAAATTATGTGAAACTTGAAAAGAGTAGATGAAAGTGCACGTTTGTATTGCTGCACTTGTGAGGAACCTGATTGACGTAATGCATTCACTATCCACAAACACATAACCTTGAAGGATAAGTCTGATGGTATTCTATACCTTTCTTGCTGTCCATGAATCCCATTAAAAGACCAAAACCAACAATGAGTTGATCCTACAAGTCTGATTTACCTCATTCTTTTGTGCCATTGTTGTCCAAAAACTATTAAAACACACACAGTTGATGAGCCACACCGTTGGTGACATGTTCCTTCATTACCGTTAACATGGACACAAGGACAGTTTATTTTGAGTTGATCCCACACTGTCCTGGTGCCATAAATACTCACTAGCTCAACAAATGTCTATTAATCCGCAACAGAAAATAGTCCCCAACATTTTTTTAGCATTTTTTTTTAAATGAGTGTTTATTTGTGATGCTTTATTAACGATTTTCACCTTGTAGAAATGAATGGGCAATGTTTTCTCTCAAACTAAAATAGAGCAGAGGAGCAGAACAGAATGACTCTGTGTGTTTCAGACAAATTCATTCTATTTTGTCTTAGAACCCACAGAAACAAGTACAGAAACTGAAACACAGTCCTACCCTCTTTGTTTTTTCCTCCACGTAGACTTTGGACAGATTGATTTTGCTCCCTTTAATTCATTTTTCACTCAATCTCTCTGACATATTGGGATAGTAATGGCAGTGCTCCCTGAGAGCTGTTATTGTGTGAGGAGGTCATGAGTCCATGACAAGATTTATGTATCTGTTCAGTTATGTATTCTACTTTTAAAATAATAAAATTTATTATTAATAAATTTACATACTATTTACTTAGAAGCCAAGGGAACAGTAGAGACTGTAAAGGTATCTTGTAGTTTTTGCTCTAAGAATGGGTAATTGATTCACATGTATGTGGTCAGATGTATATTTTGCTTTATTGTCAGTGTAATAAAATCATTTGTAGTCGTGGCTTCATTTTTAATATACACTCAGTGGCCACTTTTGTAGGTACACCTGTACAGTCTATTGCAATTCAATACAACAGCTCTGTCATAAATTCTACCTTTAAGGAGTTTTTAATGTTCTGTTCAATGCTAAAACATATAATTGAATTAACACCTCTATGACAGTGGCATCATAAAAGTAGACTTTATGGCAGAACGCTTGTATTGGATTGCATTATGGATTGCACAGGTGTACCTAATAAAGTGGCCTCTGAGTGTACAGTGCTGCTGTAACAAACAGAATCTAGTCATGTCTTCAACCTAATGCCACCTTCAGTGACCTTTGTTACAGTATGTCCCCTTGGCACTGAATGGCTATTAATCTCTGCTAATTGCTTCTGGATCAAGCTCAGACCCTTATGTACCCTGCTACTTCAGCTTGGTGACTCAACCAGCTTGTTACAAGCCACTCTGAGGTCTATGGGTGGGAGACACAGGAGTGTGGGAGCCTCGCAGGAGAAATGCTCTTCAGTCACAATAGTTGTAGTGCCGCTGGATGTGGTGACGCAAGCAGGGTGCCCCGTCAACTGTCATTCAGGTGGAGCAGCAGCCTCTGATTACACTGACAGCCATGAGAGACCAACGACCTTGAAAAAAACAGCAAAGCAATACAACTCTTCCTCAATACAGAACATGTTCAGGCATGTATACAAAGCATACACACTGTCATAAACATACACACACACAAAACCACAAGAAAACATGCTGACAGAGCCTTAGGATAAGATTTGTTCACCATGCTGAGAGGCTTTCTGAAATTGATTATAATGTGTGAACCATGATCTGGGTGTCTTGAATCTGTTCAATGCTGGATAAATCTCTGGGCTGGGGTTGAGACTTAATAAATACCTCTTACTCCCAAATATTTAATATTATATTTATTTTTATTTTTAGCTCAGTTAGAATACATCTGGCCACCGTCTCTTAAACATATCACAAAGACATGAGACATTAATTTGGGAAAGCTAACCTTGCAATGCCTCTGAACCCTACCCATCTGTTTAGGATGTAGTCATGGTGACAGCTGCATCTCAGAGCTCATCCTCCCCTTATTCCTTCTGCCCATTTATGTCTGCTCACCTGTCAAGAAATTCCATCAAGTTGCAGATCCCTCTGAGATCCCATCTTTTGATGACTCTCATTGTGCTGTACATTAGCAGCTCGCTCTGCAGGAACAAAAGCATTCTACTGTATAGTGTATGGGATGACACTTGGGGACAGTTACCAAGGCAACCAGGAAAACTTGCTATACTGTAGCTGTTTTTCATTCCCATCCATAGACAGCACACATGCTGCTGCCTCACAGCCTTCCCACTATCACCCTATATTATTTAGGCCTTTCTGTAAATAACTTCCATGAATGCATTTGCTTCATATTTAATGGGGCCCATAGTTTTTTTTTTTAAATAATTCCCCAGAAAAGAATTGTAATCGTAAATTCGTAGTAAGGTTCTTAGAAAGGACTATGCAAGTACTAAATATAGGGAAAATGGAGACAGTGTTCAGTTCTTACATTTTCATTCAATTCATTCCAAATAATACATAGCTGAACCTTCTGAGTCATTTAGTCATTGCACAGAAGGTCAGCTGAACCTGCAATAATGTTTGTTATGTACATAATTTAACATATATAGACGATTAAGTTTCCAATAACAAATAAATTGTGAATTAATATATGCGGTGTAATAATACTTGAGTTCAAATGGAGCAGTTATTTCAACATCCCTGATTGCTCATGGGTCAGCAATCAAGCCTATACTAGTAGTTTCTCATCCTGGTCTTCAGCACCCACAGTGATGCTGGTTTAATTGCATTCACTTGGCATCCCAGGTGTAAAGTCTTAATTGATTAGAAAGCTGGGATTAAAATAAATATGCCCAGACTATTGACTGCCCTTTTGCTGGAGATGCTGTAATTGGTTTTATTTGATTTATTTGCTTATTACTCTATCTGAAATAGTTTTTATGATCTGTTTGTTGTGAAGTTGTTGCCTTGTGTGAAGCACTTTGTAACGTGGGTTTAGAAAAGTGCTCTATAAATAAAGATTATTATTATTAATAATAATTATTATTAGGCTTCCTTCTTTTGTTCCACGTGTCACACTATATGTTTTGAGTGTTGACAGTGCCACAAATAATTTTCTTTGGTTTCACCTTTCTGATGCAGGAGGCAACAAACTTCATGTTCTTACACTATTAAGACTCAAAGCTATCCCTTATTGTGAAACAAATAATGTAATGTAGTAGCTTGATGGACGTAGGCTTGACATTAATCCCACTTATTCAGTCTGGCCTGAATGACTTCTTTTGGAATAGTATGTGTGATGAAATGTGAATCACACCATGTCTTGGCATTTATTCAGCTGGTGACGGATTTGCACTAATGTGGGTCATGCTTTATGTAGGGCGATGAGGAGTCCAGCCTGGGCCTTCCTATCAGCCCCTTCATGGACCGAGCGGCACCACAGTTGGCCAAACTCCAGGAATCGTTCATCACACACATCGTGGGACCGCTGTGCAACTCCTATGACTCAGCCGGCCTCATTCCTGGACAATGGGTGGAACCCAACCCAGAGGCGGAGGAGCCAGAGATCACGGAGAATGAGGAGGAGAATGAGGAGGATACCGCAGAGGAAGACACGTCCACCAGCTCAGAAGAATCACGTAAGCACTATGGCCTAAAACAAAGCTATAAACCTGAAGTAGTAACACAAGCATAAACTGGAAGTGATCTGAATCATGTAGCCTAGGATGCCTGGTTTGTGTGAAATTGTTTGTTATTGCCATTTATTCTCTTTATGTGGATTTGATTATACAGTATAACATACTGCAGGACATTTACAAGTTTGATAACAACATTAAACAGTGGTTGAATGATGGGAAATAAATTAGTTTAGCGGATTTTTGTAGCTTAAAAAATATTGCAGTTCAACATTGGATTACAAAGCCACTGATCAGAATGTACTATATATGCTAATGAAAACTCATTGCAAAACCAAAGGAAAGTGCTGTTTATAGTAAGCCTCTAGACCAGCCTGGGAGTGATACTGTACATGTTGTAGAGTGTATTTGTAATATATAACATATCCGTTATTGTTTGCACCCCACCATTTATGTACTTATTATTTCTAGTTTGATGAGCAAAATAACAGAAAAGAATTTGAATATTTTCATAACAATCTGACCACATAGAGTCTGACAGAGAGACCAATTACTGTTCCGATGCTAGAGGCACTGGGTTCAGTTTGGGCTTACATTGTGTAAAATAAGTCAACAAAAAGCTTTTAAATAATAATTTTTTTTTTTTTTTTGCAGAGAAAGCAGCTCCCAAGAAGAGGAGGAAAGTCTTCTGCCAGATCACCCAGCACCTGCTGGAGAACCACGAGATGTGGAAGAAGGTGATTGCAGAGGAGGCCCAGAAACAGGGCCAAGGAGTAGAGTCTGTCCATTTAAACAATGTAGTTGAGCCAATCCTGGCTATTCATGAGGAGGAAGAGGAGCCAGGCAGCAGAGAGGAGCTAGTAGAAGGAGAGGATCCAGAGGAGGGAGTGGAGGACCCAGAGTGGCCCGTGTCTCCGCAGGAAGACTCTAAATCTCCAGGGGAACTAGCGGAGGGGGACCCACAGTGAAACAGCCCCTGTGAAATATGGCGTCAGTCAGGGCAAGGACGTGAAGAAGTATTTCTTGTTTTCTTATCCTATCAACTGACTCCTGTTTTTGCCAGCACATCACTTAGACACAACACTGTAGATGTTTGGGAAATGTGTGCCTATACAGAAAAAAACAGGGTGGGAAAATTTGTGCTTTACACATTTTATCTGAATATCTGGTTTCACCAAACATTTAAAGGAGCTTTCCATATTGCAATACAGGATTATTTGTGTACTTTGGGATACAGACTCTTTTGCTACTGTCAAGAGAAGAGGAAGACTGGTTGCACAGACCTCAACCCAATGTGGTAACACAGGACTGCAGAAATTTGCTGCCAATTTATACATAATTATTTTCTGAATGCGATTATATATAGACATCACAGTTACTTGTATTTGTGTTTCAATTTTAGCAAGAGTTTTTGAGGTCTCACATGGGCCATAATGTTTATATATATATATATATATATATATATATATATATATATATATATATATATATATATATATATATATATATATATATATATATATATGGATTATAAAGGGAGTCAATCAAATGAGGAACATTGGCGTATCTTTCTTCCTTTCAACTTCTGCCAAAATAAATCACTCACCCATAGGCTTTAGCATACAAAATCAAATTATTATACATTTATGTTGCCAAATTAAGTACTTTATACTATTAGGCGTAGCCATATTAGTTTAAGGAAGGAGAACAGAGGCTCCTCACACTCTGTATGTGTGTGTGTGTGCGTGGGTGTGTGTGTCTGCGTGTTTTAATTAGTGCACTCGAATGCACAATTCCTCTGCAGAGGACATAGATAAATTCAACAGATTGCCTGTTATTTATGCCATCTCTGGTCTCCAGTCCCAACATAAATATAGTGGTCATTAAAGGGTTCACTGTCCCAAATGGTGTAGTCCAGATGCCTGCACTGACAAAGCAACAGTGGGTTGTTGGAAATGAATCGGTGCTGAATACAAGCCAAAAAAGGGAGTACCAGTACACAGAATGTACACTAACACTACCAAAGTGTCAGGAAAATAGAAGGGAATAATAATGAGGAAGAAAACAACAAAGCAGGTAACCTTGCGTTCGTAAAACATTATAAAGAACCAGAAAGCATCCACAAAAATACCCCAAATAAATAAAATGTTTAATCCTACAAAGTTCTTTGAAAACGGCAATAGGTAGACTAACCAATACAGTGTCCTTTGTCTTTTCTATCCATTTTTGACTCTATGACTATGTATTTGGTCTCGGTGTGCTGTATTATACTCTACTTCTACTCATTATATAAAAACCTGCAAATGATGCTGAACTTTAACCCTCAGGAAAACCTCAACTGTTGAAATTCAAAGTAAACATCTGTATCATCTGTATCACAAGTTACAAATATGCAGCGATAGTAAGCTAGTTTAGAATATGTTCATAAAAGGCTTTGAACAAGGCTGAACTTTATGTCACAACCCCCCATTTTTCTGCTCTGGCTATCATAACATCTTTGCAGATAAACACGGTGAATCTGTCTGAAATCTTCTCCTGGCACCTCAGGGAGACTTTCATTCTCTCAGAGTTAAGAGCAAACACTCCTCCAGACTGCATCAGTTGGATGTAGCTCTTGTGCAAGTGAAAGTCCAATCTGATAAATCACACCTGTTACTGCAATGATACACGGGGAGGTTATTCTTGTGGAATTGAGCTAGAAATGTTTTGTCACATAAGAAAAATAGTTTGAAATCTAGCCAAGGTTGATTTTCAACATCAGCCATTCGTATGTCAGGTGACCTGTCCTTGCACCACCACAAAACAGTGGCGTGGCTATGAGAGCTGAAACAATTCTCTGAGGTCAACTACTGTAGCTGTTTGATGCCAACTGAAAAGGTTGTTCTGTCTTATATGCAGTGGATAACCTTGTAAAATTTACCTTTTCAGTAATGGCCTAGATGACAGTGATGGCAGCAGTATGTGTTATTTAATACATTTTACTCTTTGAAACATTAAATTTGTCATTTGGAATTTCCCATCGCCCAATAGTCTGTTAGTCATACTCACTCATGTGAATTTGGCTCTAACATTTTGTGTACCTTCACTCTTTTATGGTGGGAAATAACTGCATTAGTAGCACAATTTAGACATGACATTCTCTACCTATAATGTACATTTTTGGGTCATTGTTTTCTTATTTGCTTCACAATCACTGTGAAAAGAAATAATAAAAAAAATGGTTGTGAGTATGTTAGCTTTAGTGATTGTTGAAATTAATAATGCAAATAGCAAAGAGAAACTGCTTTCCAAGAGTTTCTAACAGACATAAAAAGCATTGTATCTAAACATGACTTGTAAATGGAATTTAACATACTAACATTACTGCACACAACATGATAATAGTGGAAAGGTCGGGGCCTGATGCATGACGGCAAACAAAATGGAAAAGAATGCTCGTGTATAGACTTGAAGTCACATGATAGCCCCTACTTTCAACTGAGAAAAAGCCAATACGTAAACAAATTAAACAGTAGCTTGAGTAGGATGCGAAATGTCTCTGACGAATATCCCACTTTGCTTGAATAATTCACATTTACATAGAAAGAGTGTTTGAGAGCCCCCAAGGAGATCTTGAGTTGAATGAGAACAGTGCCCTACGCTGAGTTGGCTGGTCAACTTTCTGTCACACTCGAGTGCAGTGAGGCAATATCTAATGAATTATGCTCTGCTAATCTTGTCGAGTTCTCATGACCTACATGCACATCTGAATCTCTTGTGCATCTCATCTCATACTGCACCACTGCTCTCTTCCATATTCTCATTTATTTAAACTGCTCTTCAAAAAGCTGAACAGCAGCACATGTCAACCTCTAGATAGGACATGATAAACCTTTTCTGTGATTGAAATTACATTGTAAGATACAGGTATAAAATATCATGTCCTTGTATCCTTGCAGATCCTGCATTAACATACTTCATTACCACACAATGTTCCTAGCTGTGGTGAATTGCGCATTACATCCGTAGTGCCTGTATACTGCTGCTCAGACTCTGCTACAGTGTGGAAGGGGGACGAGGATCTGAGCCTAATGCAGTTTAGGCCACACCAGTTGAAGATAATTGGTTGACCTAGAGAAAGGCATTAGTCAAAGAATCATTTACCCTACATCCTATATCGGACCAAACTCGTTAGAAGCGTCTGAATCAGAACAACTTTATTTATTTATTTGGTCTATAATGGTCATGTGTTGCCTCACTCATTGTATCTTATATACAACATGCCTGCTGTTTTCTCTATGTTGCCTCCAATTCATCCATAATCAGCTATAATCATTCTTACAGACACAATGGATACATTTTATTCAGTTTTTGAAAAACCTGATGAGATATCACCAAGGTTATAGGCAAGCTATTCAACACAACACAGACATCTCAACTAAAGTGGTCCAGAATGAGGAGAGAAAAAACTCACCTTTTCTTTCTATCATTCATTGAGATGATGTAATTTCCACTTCTACTTTCCATTTCAAGCTTCCAGGTTGTACACTTACATAATTACATCAGCTCAAACTCTCCAAAGCTCTTGCTTTGTGAATTTATAAATACAGTGTGTGTGACAGAGCAAGAGAGTGTGTGTTTGTGTCTATGTCTATTTGAATTCTTCCATTGGCCTCTCTAATGTGACTCTGTCCAGTATTTGGCTAGCTTTTACTGTTTAGTAGAGGGGGGTTGCTACTTTTACTCGCACGTAGAGGTGGAGATACAATGAAGGGTGAAGTGATGCAGTAAGTAGTTTTTCTTAGATACTCAGATGGAATTGTTATTCGCAGAAGGTCCTATAACATATTTCTCCTTGCGCTTCCTCTTTGATCTGTCAGCAGCTTAGCCTGCAGATCAGAGATCCTCACTGGCAACAGAAGTAGAGCTTTCATCACACAGCGTCTCTCGTCTATAAAGGTGATGGGATTCGGTCCACTGTGTTTGTTGGTGATCTCTTTTTTTTTTTAGAGTGGACTATGTATGTATTTTGCCCCCAGTCACACCAGTCTTAAGTCAATACTTGCTTTGGAGCTGATACAGTATATCAGTTTTGATAGTGTATTTTTCATGTCTTAATTGGTTTTATTTGATTGTCATACTTATTCACACACAGTAGCATAATTGTAACCATGGGAACCAAACAAGCTTTACAATTATGTAAAAAAAAAATGAGATGAGTATTTTTATATAGTTGACACATGATTAAATAATTGCTTTCTTCTCACTAGTACCTTGCACTTACCACATGTACTAATACTTACACAAGGAAGAATATGTCCAAATACACAGTATTTGTGAAAGTAAAATAATTAATTCTCTTGCAGGTTGATGCTCCATTTTGTACAATATACATATATGCTGTACAGTAAAGAAGTTTTAAAACTACAAAAACTCTTTTAGATATACATTATTTATTTTTACCATTTTGTAATTTAGACACTATACTGTAGCTTCAATATTGCCAGACTTACTGGAAGTGCCTATATTGGTATTATGTATCATACAGTGAATATATTTGAAGATCATTAGAAGTTGTCACAAACTGAACCATGTGGATGTTGTAATGTGAATACATTGAATTACAAGATTATAATTTCTGTGGTATCCCTGTGTCTGTGTTTATTTCTCATCTTTTAATCTATATTTAGATTATGTGCTTCATCAAGACCATCTTTGTGCTTGAACAGAGTTTAAGTCTTGAACCTAGTCTAGACAGTTTTATCCATTCATCATTTTATATTTAAGTGCATTTCTCAAATATTTGGCTATGTTGAATTGGTTAGAAGCAGACAATACTCCACAAGTCCCTCTCTGACCACAGATGGAGTATGCATGTCCACATTTTATTAAAGTTGAGGGTTTGAATAGAAGATAAAGATTTTACTTAAGATAAAATGCCTTTTCTGCCTAAATGGAAAATTATTTTACTATTGATCATTCACTAATAAAGAAAATAATATGTTTTACAATTGAAGGGAATTATTTCTAACATGAAATCACAGACAGTTGTGAATTATTCCCTCTTTAGAGTGAAGCTAAAGGAAGCACACACTCATCCTTGTATGTTGTTTGATAGACAGCCAGTTGCAGGAGATGGCTCCAGGATAAGGAGTAACAGGGAGACCAAGACATGGAAACACCCTTGTCAAAAAGGTAAGGATTATAGACTCATATACTGTACATAAACATGACTATAAGTGAAAGTACTTGTTAGCAGCAGAATGCCCCTGTCTGTGTTATATTGTATAATATCTGATTACTGTATTATTACTGATTTTAATGTTATAGCTGGTGGAGGTGAACTACTTTAAACTTTTGGACAGCGGACTTGTTATAGATTGTTCTTAAGTACAGTACTTGAGTCAGTGTACACTTAGTTACTTTCCACCACTGGTGCACATTTATTTGGTGTCTTACAAAATGAGCAAGAGAATATGTCACTTCCGGCTGCCATCTTTGTTTAGTTTAATGGTCAAATCATGGTAAAAGTGGTAAGTGCTGTCACATGACCGGCAGTGTTTGGCTTGTAATTGCCTTTCAGGAAAATACATTTTTCTGCCTTGGTGCCAGCATCAAATGAAAGTTTGTTCAGGGACTCAAGAGTATTGATTACTTTTGATTTTCACTTCAGCAGAGCCTTGAGGACGACATTTCGAAGGAACCTCGCTGACATGTCTGGTACCGTTACATATGTTTCTACCTGCACCTTTATTGATATTTTGGATTTGCACTCTTTATGTTGGCACTCATACCTTGCACTGCAACTGCTACACAACAATTTCCCTCAAGATAAATAAAGGTGTTTCTTACAAAGCAAATATGGCGGTATCACATTTAGGCTTAGGGGATACGATAATATATATTGTGAGAGGATTGTCTACCATCAGAGACTTTGCCATATCGTTGGTACCGTTGTAGCTATCACTTTAATGTCTCTGGGTGTACTGTATTATACAGAAGCGTAATGCATTCACTTGAGAAAAAAAAATGTTCGCTCTGTTTTTCTGAATTAATGAGATAGCTCAAAATCCCAGGAGAAGCTCTCATTTACTTGAGAGCTCGATTTCATGGAAGCAAACATTTCCCACCTGTTTAGTTTAATCCAGTTTTATTTTGTTTTGGGTTTGAGACATTGGAAGATACTTGTTTCTTTAAGTAATATAGATGGTATTGTTATTAGTTTGTCGACTTTGCATGTAACATGTAATAAAAACCTTATCTGTATTGACCAGGTAGGCTACTTGAACTCATACAGCACTGTTGGAGGGTCGGGCTAATTAGCAGCACCAACCGTACTCCACGCAGGTGAGAGCTTCTGGCAGGATTTTGAGGTATCTCATTAATTCAGAAAAACAGAAGATTTTATTGTTATTGCCCGCTCCTAATTACAAGATATGAATTAAAATTTTACCCAGTGTCCCTTTTACTATAAGGTGACAGCCAGTAGGCCTGCTTTGTGGCTCCAGCTCAAATTTTACTATCCAGTACAGTATTAGATTCTCATTTATTTTAAAATATGGACAAAATAAATGCCTGTATCACGTTTGTTCATCCTGTGCATACCATTTTTATAAACTAATTATCAAGCACAAAGCACAGAAGTGCCATCCCTACATGGCTGCAGCTGTAAGCATGAGAAACACAATAAAATAAATCAGAAGCAGAAATTAATATAGAGCATTTCAGCCAGCCACCTTAGCCAATTCTGTATCTCACTTTGAGTGTTTAATAGGTTATGTTAACCTACCCCTGAAGCCACAGAGAGAGGTGTGAACATGTTCACAACAAGTGGGTCTGCTGTGTATCCCCATAGCAACAGAGAAACTTGAGAAATGAGGTCTGACCACCTGGTGTGTCAGTGTGCTCAACAGGGAAATGATGACCTTATCTAACGATGCATTTTTTATCAGGGGGGCAGGCATTAAAGGTGCATTGGTACCCTCTTGTTTATGTAGGCTTTTTAAAATGTATCTGTATCTCTTTCTTTCTTTCTTTTATGAAAATTGCACTTTGGATTGAGTTAAGGAAACTGTTTAAACCAATACAGCAATTCATTTTTAACAGCACCAACAGTCTAAAGTTAAATGTGAATTTAACTGTAAAGCACCTGTATGCACCCTTTCATTTATCAACTTCTTTCCATTATTTTCTTGGGTCGAGTTCAGTGAATAGTCTAATTAGTTTTCAGGCAAAGAACTGAACTCTATTTTGAAAGCTGATTGAATTTTCACTATTTGTGGGGTTATTTTTGGTACCTCTATGACTAATTTTAATGAAGCTGTCTGCAGTTAGTTGGACTTATTTGGTGGAGGGTGCTAACGCATTTCAAATTCCACTGCTTTCCACCAAGCAATGTTTTGTGACTTGTTGAAGAGAAAATAAAGGAGCCGGAGGGCGTAATTTTCTGTCATTCCCATTCATCTTATTTTCCCATGAATATTAATCCTTTTAAGATAGAGCATGGGACTCACTGTATTCGAGGAACACAGGTTTATAGCCATGGATGAGCAGTTCAACGAAAGTCTGCTGCATTATTACAGCATCTGCTTTATTTAGAATAATTGACTTGCTCATGGCTCATGTTAAATGAGCTTATCAATTCAATTTCATAGTGAGTGAATAGTTTAAAAGGCCCTGTGCACTCCATTTAACTGTAACAAAGTTGGCAGTGAAGATAAAAATGAAGTGGTCCACATCTTCTCAATGAGGATTATATTTTATCAGTTTAAATGTGTCCCCATTGTGTAAGCAATCTGCATGATATGGTTTTGCTGTTTATTATTCTGAGCCACTACTGTAGGAGGGGGGGGATAATTTATCCATGCATGTTTGCATGTTGTCTGAGCAAAATTGTGGTGTAGAAAGCAGGTACTAAAGGCAAATTAATGCCACAGCATGCTGCAGGTCTAACATATTAATTATTAATTGCAGAAATCTGAATCATGGCTTCATGTTTTGGGTTTACAGACACACTGCATAATGTTTGCAATAACATTTGAACGCTTATAGCGTTTTAGAGCTCAGTGAAAAGGTGGGATACGGTATGGCAAGTAGTTTTCGCAGCTCTTTTTGACGCATCACGTGTGGTTCACTGTGAACACGGTGCTCAGTATCCACCCTGCCGTTCCCGGTGAAACACATCGCTCTCCGCAGCAGAGGAGCATGTACTGTATGAGTAGGTGACTTGATTAGAAGAGGGTCATTTTTACGCGGCTGAAGCCTTTTTGTGAAACAGGATTCTTCTTGCCTCCATTTGTATTTTAAAATAAGAAGTTAGAGACGTCGTAAAGGGAAAGGGCTGACGCTCCGAGTTGGGTAAGTATCATGATGTTCTCTTTTCAGTCACTGAAAAACCATGCGGATATTGTTTCCTTGACGTTTTGTTCATTTTCAAGGCTAGAGTTTAGTGAAGTTGCAGCGATGTGATTTCCGATCATTGCAGATTGAAGTGAAAGGCTGAAAATGAGTTTCTGTGCCAGTGAAGCATCAACACAAACTCTTAACCGGTGCAGTGCATACAGCTGTCCGCAGAAACAGCAGGGGATTTGCAGAATCCAGAGAAATCTTATCTGGTTACTCAATATGCATTGATTAATTTACCTGAGCGCACGTGGTAGCCTATCGCCAATAATTCGAGAGATCACGTGATTGTTGCTACGTTTATTCAAGACAGGCCTACTTAAAATTCTCCTTGAACACAGCACAAGTTTACTCCCTGTTACTTGGTGTATTAAACATCAGTTTGTTTGACATGAATCTTTAGTCTTTATCAGTGGGTTTTAAAGATTTAAGCCACTGGAAAAAATGTTAATTTGTCTTTATGCACCTCCTGTGATTTTAAGTGCAAAGACCATTCTCTACAGCAGCCAGACACTTGTTGATTACTGTCAATAATCTTGATCAGAAAGCCAGTCGCTTCCTTTAAAGGACAATTAATCGTTTGTAATAATTACACAAGGCTATTTATTAAACATACAGGGCACTGCATCAGTTTATGAGCCAAACATTTGAAGGCCATGACCAAGAGTGCATCATGTGTGAAGAAACGGAGTTTTAGATTCAGCTGTAGCTGCTCAGTGACATTTAGTATGTGGGATTTTGATTCACAAAAGGAAAAACAAAACAACAACTCATATTTGTGAAGTATTTCACTCACCTTCAGGAAACTCCCCCCTCCCTCCTGAAGGGGGTCTGAATCCCATAGTGACTCTGGAGAGAAGGCAGTATACTTGTGTGTAGGGAATGTAAGCCCATAAACAGCCTGTCTTGGACCAGATACAGATAAAAGCTTTAAAACAAACTGATGAAAGTAGTATGTGAAATACTTGTGGGACGCAATTTAGAAGATTGTTAACGAAAGTAAAGTTATTGTCATCTTACATGATGGTGAGGTGGGATGAATGGCTGTTCTTTTTATGTGTATCCCTAATTGGTTGTCCAGTTTTATTAAAACTAAGAGCTGCTTTCATGTATATAAGAAAAACACAGGTTATTATTGTTTACAGTCTTGTTGTGCCAAAATTCTGTTCTACTGAATGTCTGTTGGTTAGATCAGCATGAAAGCCCTTATGTCATCAGCTGCAGCTACATTTCTGTTTTTGCAGAGTTCAAAGCCATGCCGTGGTTTGGTGCATGGAGGAGGGATCCATAGGGAGTTGTCATGTCACTGAATAAGCAGTCTGCCTTTTTAACACAGCTCCTCTCTTTGCACTCTCTCGGATTCTATCTCTCTCTCTATCATCATCATGTCATCATTCAAAAGCACCAGACTAAACAGACTAACAGGTTTTTTTTTGGTTGTTGAAACGACTCCCTTTTTCTCTGTCACACTCATACTGACGCTCATTGTCTTCCTAGTTTGCTCTCTGCAGTAGGTGGCTTGGTACATTTGTATTTAAGATTAATACTTGTGCAAATGTCACTACGTCTTTTACAGTGTGTTTGCGTTTTTCCTTAAAACCGGTTTGCTGTCACATTATTGGTCGGATCGCACTTGCAAAGAAGTTTTTTGAATCCTAAATGGGTCATGGCATACAAATTCCAATTACAAAAAAATAAATAAATAAAAAAAACACTGGCCAAGTTCAGCAGAACATCTGAAGCAAACCTGGCTGACTTTGTCATGAAACCCAATAATTTACAGCCCAATCACACCGCTACAGTCATTAGTGAATTCTTACTTTACCTTTTTCTGTCACTCATCATAGAGTTCTATCATTCCTCTCAAAGTTAACCTTCACTTTTTCTATTTTAAAAAAAACTCTTAGTATCATCACTTCTACTGCTGCTACTGAAGAGATTATTCTAACCATTAGATGAAGGAACCTTTTATAAAATTACTCATCTCTTCAGAATGATATGGTGCCTCTGGTATTTTGTTTATTGTCTAGACCTGTAGTAAAGAGAAGGGTTCTTGTAGCTTCTTCGGGTTGTTGATGGGGATGACGGATGATTATGATTTTCCTGGTGTTAAACATACTATATGTGCATTTAAATCAGTATTTCTTGTATTTCTAGATTAGTTCAGGCTCTTTGTCACTTGGATTCTACAAGATCAGCTGTAATCAGTTTCCTCTCCAGTTTGAAAATAGCCCTTTTTCTGTATTTACTGAGCTACCCATTGACTTGTTAAATCTGCTTAAGGCTTGTTTTTATTTCCCAATAGGTTCTTGAGTGTATTGTGAGCAGCAGATGTAAGCATACATACATATATGTTGAATGTGGTGTAAATACAGTCAAGAGTCATAAATTACTGTATATCTTATGACATCTATTTAACCTCTCGTAAGAGCACTGCATATTTTACACATCATGAACAAAGTTTATGAAAATGTAATGTTTTGCTCTTCTACTTGGCCTTGCGTTAAATGATGACTACCTTATTCAAGCATTTACCATGCTTGAATAAGGTGAGATTTGCGGTTCATTCATTGATTTCTTCACCTGCTTATTACCAGGGTTACAGGGTTTCTCTCTACTACTTACAGTAATTCAAGGAAGAAGAAGAGTCTCCAGTCTATTAAGCATGCTGTGGTTCAAACAAATCATTAGCACAGGTCAATGTCACATTTAAGGAATCTTGAGTCATTCTGGGGAACGGAGGCCCATGCCTATGTCATTTTCATATCGGTGAAGGTAGTGCAAAAAGGAAGACCAGCTAACTTTAACAGCTAGCAAAAAAGGAAAAAGGTGCCATCCAAAGCTATTGTGGTAGTTACAAGTATAGCCAAGAATTACCTGGATTTTGTTCCTTGCACAAATCCAGCCACTTCATGAGGAGGACAAGACTTCTTAGATGCTGTGTGCAGTCACTGCACTGCTGTTGGTCAGTACAGTAAAAAGCTCCACTTCTTAAGATAACTGCATTGTATACATTTTTAAATACACGAGATACAGTGTGCATATATGACATCGTTGGAGTTGAATGGAAGGCACTTTGATGGAGCTACCTCCAGTATTTTAAGCTAGGCTAGGACATACAATATCTGTTGTGAATGTGCACAGAGATAAAAATCTATATTGACCATGCTTCTATGTTGTTTAACCTTACTTTAGTCCAATGAACATGTTATTCCTATTACATAGGCCTATAATGATGTGCTGTCTTACAATAATTGTTGTTGAACAAAATGACGGACTTCTAAATCTGAATTACGTCCAACAGGTGTGAGTGAGGAAAGCCACAGTAAATCATCTAAAGAGAAACCACAGCTCAGGCAAGGTACAGTAGGAGGCTGCCATGAAGAAAACGGACAACAACCCTACCTCCTCCGCAGTGAAGAACTCCTGCCACCCCAATCTAAAGGTACTGTACTCTGGAAAAAAATTAACTCTCCCTCTCTTGTGACAGTTCCTGAATATATATAACATAACTCAATCTTCAGCGAACTGATATGCACGTCTTGAATTTGGGTTTAAGTCTGTTGTACATCGGTGAAGTCAAAACTTTGCCATATTATAAATTGTTTTCATATTTTGTGTAAAGACGGTACAAAACTACCAAGATTTCAGAAAAATGTTATGTATATCAAACTTGGAAATACCTTTTATTTCCACAATTATTTCATCTTGTGGAATGTATTTTTTTTCTTTTGACCATGCAAAAATCCAGTTTTGAAGTGGCAGGGAAAACCATTACACATGCCAATGGGGACAGCGTTATATTCCAGAGAACATGTGTGAAGTGTTTCAGCCTGAAAGGACAGTGGGCCCAAATGTCATTTTTAAAGTCATCTGACTGGCCGAGAGGGGAAACACAAATATCTCTTCGAGGACTGGGGTCACATGTATGTAAGAAAGAGAGACACAGAGTGCATATGTTGGTGAATGCACCCTCTTGTGTGTGTCTGTGTGTGTCTGTGTGTGTTTCATGTATGTGGAGAATATCTAAAATCTGTAGCTGCAGGCATCTCTGCTGTACTGTGTTTTCTTCAGCCAGGTCATAACCAGCTGAATAAAACCACTTTAGGCGTTCTCTGTGTATGTTGATGTAAATCCATGAATGTTTGAACACTGAAAATTTGAGATGAGCGTGCTGCATGTTTCTGGTAGGCCTAGTTGATGTGCAAGGTGTTGAGTGCAGCAACTCTCTGTGCCCTTTGGGTATTAAGTCGCTGGGAAAAATTCCTTAAGACAAAGTTGTGCTTCAGTAAAAGAGCTCAGAACGGAGGGTCTGTACCTCTTTATTGGATTAAGAAGCACATTGGACAATAATTAAAAAGCTGCTTAGTGAAATACTTCTGTGTGTGGTAATCCTACAATGAACCTCTCAGTGTGGTGCTTTTGATACAACATTCATGTGTTAATCTACAGAAAGGGTTTTTGTCTGCTTGTAGCACAAGCGTGTTCCTAATATTCACAGCAGCGTCCTACATGTTTGTTTAGCCCACATTAGGAGTGTTCTACATACTGTACAATTATTCTACCTCACGTGCAAATATTGTGAGATAAAAGTAGTGACTATTCTCTGTTTTTGATTCTTGTAAAGATGTTTCATCATTCTGGTTCTATTTCCAAAGCTTGCACCGTGTAGACCTCTGAGATTAATATCAAGTTTTAAAAAAAAAAAAAAAAAAAGAAAAGTTTAATGAACTATACAATATTCAGATAACATTGTCAGAAAAAAAAACACTTATCACAATAAGACTATTTTTTTTTATTTTATTTTTTGGCCACAAAGCAGCATATGTAACAATAAGAAATGTTGCAGACCTTTTATATCAGAATTTAAGAAGTAAAATACCCATCAAATCAGTGGAATTCACAAGGTGATGGCTTAAGATAATTTAATAAATTATAACCTAAATTTGGTATATATTCGTTTTGGAAAACCACCTTATGAAAGCTAAAATAAAACTAAGGACACCACTTTTGTAACAAGCACTTTTGAGGAATTTAAGTGCCTCACATTTAGTAAAAATTTGGTGCAAACCAGATTTAAAAACAGAACAACAATGTAAAACAAAGTAATAACATTAATCATAGCAGGTATAGATAATGGATGGATAGATGCATAGATAGCCATAGCAGAGTGATGCTCACAGTAACAATGAAGCAAGAAGGATATAAAATGATGTTAAAAGTAAGTTTTAAGAAGAGATCTGAAATGATATTCCTCACACACCTCACCATTTCACATTTCAAAAAGTGGTGAAGGTTCCATTTAAATTATGGCATTTGGCAAATTGTCGACACCATGATGCTGGTATGAAGTTTCTAGATCCCCAAGTCAACATTATTAATGCAGACATATGAGAACCATCGTGATTCAGCATTCCTGCAGATTATATCCACTTATATTCTGTGGTATGAATGGTAATTATGCACTTGACATTAGAGCGAAGCCTGCGTTTGTATTGAGAGATGTATTAGAAGCTTCTGGCTCAGCTGTATTCTGATTGGACAAGCTTTGGGTCAAAGACAGATGGGGTTACAATTCACATGACATAAAGTTTGAGTGCACTGATGTGAAATCCAAGCTGTGTGCAACGTCCACAGTAGCACTGCTGCAAGATTTGGCGTCGCTGGGATTTTCTTAAGCAGACTGTTTTTTTGTTTTTTTTTTTGAGCCACTTCAACAGACTACTAAACCTGTCAAGTTCCTTACTCATGTTGTTTAGGATGGACCAGTCGATATCGTAGTGGACTTGTAGCTGGAGAGGTGGTAGTTCACCTCAGGGGGCACTGCCGAGGTGCCCTTGAGCAAGGCACCTAACCCCTAACAGCTCGGGGTGCCTCCTCTTCAATTGCATGTACAGTATAGGTATCAAATACTTCACGATCCACTGTTTAACTTGTGCTTACACTTGGAGCCATGCTCTGAATTGTTATGTGAATGACTTTACTTAATAAGCAAATATGCTTAAAAGTCGCTCGCTCCAGCTTCTCAAAGGTAATTACATTAGCAGGTTTTTAAATGTTCCACGATAGTAAGTTATATATCTTTGGTTTTGGACTGTTAGTCAGACAAATGAAGATGAATATGTCAACGTGAGCTCTGCAGACTTGTGACAAGCATTTGTCACTATTTGCACACTATATGCATTTCATTTCGTAGGCCAAACAATTATTGTAATAATGAAGACATCATCAATAGATTCCATTTTTGGCCTTGAGAGAGTGTCACATCTTAACAGTAGCACATCTATCTGTGAATGTAAGAATTCATTTTCAGAATATTTTAGTAGTTTAAAAATATTCACAAATTTGCACTTGAGTATGTTCAAAACATACCTTATCGATACATTAAGTCATTTTGTATATTATGTATTCAGTGTTGATGTTTTGAAACTCATCTGTGAATTGTATTGAGTTTTTTAACATTTTGGAACACATTTTGAGATTTTGGACAACCAGCAGGGGTGTATCTTTAAAACTGGTTATTAATGATAATACCATTATTGTCAAAACCAGTGGTATTTGAATTCATAGTTGCATTCAGATGACACTAGAATAGATTCAGTTAACTGAATTTGGGAAAAACAAGAGTATGCATGCGTGTGTTGGTCGGTGGCACGTGCGCCTCTTCTGAGCTCAGGCTATTTTCATCCCTAAGAGTGCAGGCTATGGTTACCTCTCACCTGTTTCCAATTATGCTGCATGTCAGCCAGTCTGTCAGCTCATAGTTCAGTGGATGTGTCTGTGTCCCAGTGGGATTGGCTTCTCTAATCTTCCCTTTGTTACTGACTGTCATTGTCCACAGGTGGCTTTGCAAAAGGAGGAGGAAGCTCAATGCGCTCTCTGGCCTAAACTTAAAAAGCACATTGCATGCTTTCCTTTTACAAAGGTGTATCTGCACTGCAAGTTTAAGTCATATGTACACACATGTTCACTCAGAGAAATACACATCACGAGCTAGTGCTTGGTTACATGTAGTTTTCCTTTGTTTTAGACACTAAATCATTATATTCCAGCCTTTAGGATTCGACTTTCTTACTGTTCATCCTTTCCACTGTGGCTTCTCTGCCTATAGATTTGTAGTTGACTGTAAAAATGAAGGCAAATAGTGAGATGTTTGAACTGCACTACTACTAATACTAATTAATATTAATAATATGATAAAAAATAATAATAATAATACAGGTTGATATATTCTTAAAATGTAGAGGAGAGGAACTGTACAGCCACTTTTTTTTTGACTCAGTGTTCTGCCTTCTCTTTCTGTATCTCTGCAGATGTTCCTTGCAGCCTTGTCCTTTGCCTACTTTGCCAAGGCTTTATCTGGCAGCTACATGAAGAGCACAATTACACAACTAGAAAGGCGATTCGACATCCCCAGTTATCTGATCGGCATCATAGATGGGAGCTTTGAAATAGGTGAGCATAATTCCATTTTGTCTGTGTGTCTCTCTATTTACTGAGTATTCGTGCACGTTTGGAAGCATTTAGAATGCGAATGAAAATAAGCCAAGAATATGTCCTCAGCCTGTCAGCGAGCTTGACACTGCAGCATATATGCATTCCCTTTGAGCTTTGAATAGTCGCTTGTCAAATACCTAATTGACTCTTAATGAATGAAAAATCCGCTACAGCATGTAAGCTTGGAATAGAGGGACTTTTTAATGGTTTGTGCAGTCGTGCAACAGACTGGGGACACTGGATAAAGAATATGTGATATTGCATGTGTATGCCTCAGATGAATATGAATATTTACACTGAGTTTGATAAAAAAATACACAGTTCTCTAGTAGGGCTGTTACTATAATTGATACACAGGCAGTGGAGTCATGAGACACGTGTGTCCCATACATTTTGTGAAAACCCAGTTTGCAGTGACTGAGATACTGTGTGCGCGATGCAGACACGTAAACAAATATTATAGAACCACCCTTTGTCCATACAGAGCAAAGACATTGATAAACAGACCAGTTTCATGATGGAGGACAAATACATTTAATGAAAAAGCTGTGTACTGTTTTCTAATACATCCAAGGTTAAAGCAAGGTGTGTGGGTGGCATGACTGCCATTTCCCCTGTATGTATATTTCTTGGTAGTGAGATGGATCAGAATCAGGGTTTACATGAGATTACATCTGTCAACATGTATCATTTAGATGACTGATTCAGATTTAAAAAAAATGATTTAGATGTTCTTAGATTGTTGGTATTCTGAAGGCCTTTTATAAAAACTGCCTTTTGTAGTAATTGAAATTCTCTCAACAGTAGGTCTCATATTTAACACCTCTGACTCATCTCCCTTCTCTGATCATCTTAACCCTGTAGGGAATTTTTTGGTCATTGCCTTTGTGAGCTATTTTGGTGCCAAACTCCACCGACCCAAGATCATAGCAATCGGATGTATCTTGATGTCTTTTGGGACCTTCTTGATCGCCATGCCTCATTTCATCATTGGCCGGTAGGCAAATTGTCATGTCTGTGTGCATGCATTGCAGTTCACAAATTCCATCCATGTATATCTTTGATTTGAGACGGTATTTCTTGCACTTTGAAAATGTACTCTCTGATGTATGTATTTGTGCTTCACATTGTGAGTATCTAACGATACCTGATGCTTTCTCCCTTCCCTTGTTTAACAGTCACATTGGTATTTTGTACGCAGCTATAAGATCGAAACATCAGTTAGATCTTCAGTGAATTCAACCAATAACCTCTCTCCATGTCCAGCAAGCTCACCTGAGTCCACCAGGGCAGGTGACAGACCCTCTATACTGCCCTCTAGAGGTAAGATTAGGATGGTCCAATTCTTTTTGCCAATACTTTTTTCTGTATTGTTTTTTTCCGTATTGGGACTAACATGTGTTATTAGTGTTAGTAAATCCGTGTGTTTTACATCAGAGGACATTGCCGGACATTGCCAGACAGCCAGAAAATTTTTGTCACATAAATCACAGTAAATTAGTTCACTTTGACATCTGTGATTTACATGACAGTGCTGGAGTTGTCCTAATGTGATGTGGCACACCAAAATCATCTGTCTCGTCATGATTAATAAGAATAATATAAGAATAATAAGATTGTAGTAATACAGAATATATAAAGATATACATACATGGATTAAGTTCATTCAATTTTTTGGATCAAAATAACATTGTTCATGTTTGGTCAGGCTTTGAAGATTCTCATCAATTTTTTCCTATTTCATTTTGATCCGTAGGCTGTGAGCGAGAGTCCAGTGTTTCGATGTGGACCTATTTGTTACTGGGAAACGTCTTGCGTGGGATTGGAGAGACTCCAGTACAGCCTTTGGGAATCTCCTATATTGATGATTATGCTCAGTCCGAGAATGCTGCCCTCTATATTGGTAATGCACCTTACTCGCTGTCTGTTAGTAGCTTTGGTACCAAGATTAAGGTCACTTCCTTTTCATTGTAATTAATTCAGGAAGTGTATTTGTATAGTTGAATAAAGAGGTTTTATATCCAGGCAAGAGAGATTTTTTTTAAATTTTCTGAACGTATTATTCAAACTTTAATACTTATTATCAAGATAATATCTATTGTTCTTAACGTGCAGTATTATATAACATAGTATATTACAAACTGTATTTTGTTTAAAACAAAAACAAAAAACGTGTTGTATCACAAGTCTCTGGCTAGGATGACATGGCTTTCTGGATCACCAATGTGTATTCTGTTTGATATCATACATTTTTTTCCCTTCAGGCAGAGTAACAATTAAATTAAAATCTTTTTTTATCGTCACCCCACTGTGAAAAATAGTCTAAACTTGATTGCATTATATAATGGAGTGTGTTACAGTAGCAATACCAAATATAAATAAATCTTAACGATTAAGTCATTGCTGAATTGTGTCCAAACATAGGTTTGTATGTTTTATGTGAGTAGGTTTTGAATGTGGTTAAATCAAAAAACCTTTCTTTGTTGTGTATTCTAGGATGTGTCCAAACCATATCAATTATTGGTCCTGTCTTTGGGTATCTGCTGGGGTCGCTGTGTGCCAAGATTTACGTTGACATTGGCTATGTGGACATGGGTGAGTAAGCTATTGTCTGACTGATACACTGACTGACTGATAACAGTGTCGTGCTTGGTAAATTGTTGTTGCGGATTATAATTTCTTCATGCTGCAAATATGCATTCACACTCCTCTGGAGAGGTGGATTTGGAAATTGGTTCTTGTACATGACGGTGTTAAAGCTACACAAGACACAACGCACCTGCCAAGAGGAAATTAATTAAGGCAGGGTAAACCTTGCAATACACTATAATCTGACTGGGAAGCAAACACTTTGAAGCTGTTGTAAACCTCTCTGCGTAACAAGTCAGGAGGCATCTCCTCATGTTATGAGTTGTTGCCTTTGAACATTTACAACAGCCCTAAATCTTAAGTGTATGTAAAGCACTTTGAAACTGACTCTGTATATAAATTGTACTTTATAAATACATTTGCCTTGCCTTGCCTTAGAAATGAATATAACAACATAAAAAAAGAAAATGTAGCTATAGTAAATGAGAAGCAAATAAAAGAAAACGAATCCCCGTCCTGTGCTGATAGGGTTCTTATCTCTTTGCAGAGACGGTGACTATTACCCCTGGTGATGCCCGCTGGGTGGGGGCATGGTGGCTGGGCTACCTCATCGCTGGTACCATCACCCTCATGTCTGCTGTTCCTTTCTGGTTCCTTCCTAAATCACTGCCCATGCCTGTGGATAAACACGATACCAGCTGCACTCCAGAGCAAACCAGGTTTATCAAAGATTCCCCAACCATGGAGCACAAGTTCAGACCTGAGGAGCCAGCTAATTTACATCAGATGGCCAAAGGTAAGATTATAGTCACACCAAGTTTTAATGTTGGAGAAATGAATATTAAGCATGGTAATCTGTATGAAGTCCGTGGAATCGTTTGGGATGTTATAAATTCCCCTTCTACTTTTTACAGTAGAAGCAGTAGTCTCTTTTTTGCGACTACTTTCCCAAGAGACCTTTATTGACCCACAGTATTCTCACATTTCTACTACAACTGAAAGCTGATTTTTTTTTAAAATGGCTTTATTTCTTCTTATAGATTTTAAGATTCATGAACAACTTTGTTGCCAGGCAATCCAATTATACAAAGGTTGTGTCACTTTGTGGGTCTAGTTTTGAACTTTGTATGCTTGTTATAAATAAATATAAAAACACACACAAAAAAATGCTCAGATGTGTTGCAAGAGGCAAAGCCGACATTTTAAGTGGTATTCATAAACTTTCCCACACAGAATTTGTGCCCACAGTGAAGAGTCTCCTTGGAAATCCTGTTTACATCATCTACTTGTGCGTCACCATCATTCAGTTCAACTCTCTCATCGGGATGGTCACCTACAAACCCAAATACATTGAACAACACTATGGCCAGTCAGCATCAAAAGCCAATTTTCTCATGGGTAAGCTGGCTGTATTGATGATTCATAATGTTTACCTTTTTCTCGTGATTTTTGTCTGGTCATTTTATCTTTGTAGATGAGTTACAATGTGTTCAAAACCTGTGTTGCTTCAGTGAAAGGAAAGTATTTAAGGATGCAAAGTAATGTGAGCTGGATGGCCATCATAAGTCATTCATGAGGGAGCTTTTGATGATTTTTTTTTTTTTTTATGCTCCAACTCCCACATGCCTCTTCAGTAACCGCTGAAGCTTCAAGATAACAACCAGGTTTACCGCAATCGTTGGACAGTCTGAAATGACAGTTAGGCATTGATATAAAAAAAAAGCACACAGATTAATGAAACCAATTATTAGGTCATAACATAACAGAATTCCGTATCCTCTCAACCATCAAAAGTAATTTTCATCTTCACACAACTTCACCCCAGAGACTACTTTGATATGAACAAGTGTTCTGACTTTGATGCCTTTTGGGGAGCGATGTTGCTGCCTGATGTTGCTTGTTTATGTTTTTTCCTGATCCTCTACCCCTTTAAGAGTCTGTTGTATTCTGCGGTTTAACTAGGCACGATCAACATCCCGGCTGTGGCCCTTGGGATGTTCTCTGGAGGGGTTGTCATGAAGAAGTACAAGCTGGGTATCATGGGAGCGGCTAAATTTGCCTTTGGGACCTCCCTGCTGGGCTACTTCCTGTCGCTCTTTTTCTTAGCCCTGGGCTGTGAGAACTCCAAGGTGGCAGGCATCACAGTTACATATACCGGGTATGTGATGTCTGGATACATTTCCCTCATGTCCTAGTGGAATAGGTAACATTCAGAAGAAGGAGCTAGGTAGGAAAAATTCTACAATTAATCGTTACAGCTAACACACTTCCTAGAGTTCTTTTTGTGTTGTGTTGCCATTCATCTTTGTCTCTATTTTCATATTGGCTTCTTATTTGATCAATTTTTCATGCGAGCTATCAATAATGTATGCATTTTCTTCATGTTGTCACATGCAGAGTGGAAGGCTTGTCTTATCGGGAGCCGTCTCTCTTCTCTGACTGTAATGTGGGTTGCTTGTGCTCAAGAAGGGAGTGGGATCCAGTGTGTGGAGAGAACGGGATCACCTACGCGTCCCCGTGCTTGGCTGGATGCACCTCCTCCACTGGCTCTGGCAGAAATACGGTCAGACACACACCACTTACTTCAGGACACATCCATATTTCTAAGTGTAAATGTTGACTAACAAACACAGCATAATATTTAGGCTTAATTGCTGTATTTCATTCATATCATGCAACAGTTTTTGCTGCTGCCCAATATTACTGACTCTGTTGTCTTTGCATGACACCTACAGGACACATGTTTCCTGCGGTGCTGCAGCTCATCTATTATTAATAAACTTTTTCTTCTTTGTTAGGTGTTTGACAATTGCAGGTGTGTAGCGCTGGCTGATACCCAACCAGGCAACCTGACGGCCACTCTGGGCCAGTGTCCACGCAGAGACAGCTGTGACAAAATCTTTCCTTACTTCCTGGCTCTGTCTGTCCTCAGCTCCTTCATCATCTCTCTTGGGGGAACACCTGGCTTCGTGCTGCTTGTCAGGTCCGTCAACAACACCCTTGTGGAATCACTAGACTCACTTCACATGCAGCCTATTTTTTTTTAAAGCAATACATCATCTTGTCATTCTTGGACAGATTACACTTCCTGCTGTCATCAGAAAAATTTGATCGCTTTCATATTTCATAAATAACTAAAACTGTCAGAACTTAGAAGTTTGCATTAAACCATTTTTTCTACTTTTGTACCTTAAAGCATCTCATGTAATGCTCATTCATGGCGTTTTGTTACGTCTTCCAGTACAAAAATAATAAATCATTGTCCTCCTTTAGGCTACTTTTTTTAAGTGTTGCGAGATTAAATTTTGAGTCTCCTTTAACGCCTCAGTCTTGTTTCTATAGGTGCATTAAGCCCGAGCTGAAATCCCTTGCTCTTGGAATCCACACATTGGCCACCCGCACCCTCGGTGAGGACCACCTTTGGTATTCTGTGCATTACTGTCTGCTTAGTGTGAATGTCAGGCGCATGGAAATCTCCTAAGAGCTGACATTCAGCATACTGTATGTTAGAGTGAGCAGAATTACTGGATATTATTCCAGTAATTCTGCTGAGTATGGAAACAAATCAATACTTGAAGCTCATCATTAAATCTTTCTAAAAATGTAAAGGATCCTATGTGAACATTTTTTGTCACCAAGTATTTTAGGCACCTACTTTCCATTAAATAGCATTTTTATAATGATTATAATAAGCACAGCAATAATAATAATTAGATTTTGTCAGTTTATAAAGATTTCAAATGATGGATACCTTGAAGCATCCCTTCATTTGGTCTTTGTTGGAAGTAACAAGTTTTTTTAAATTGCACAACAGCTGGAATACCTGCCCCTATATACTTTGGAGCCATAATCGACACAACATGCCTCAAATGGGGATACAAGATGTGTGGAGGGAAAGGAGCATGCAGAATATATAACACCTCAGCTTACAGGTAATTTGTTCTGTAGGGCTTATGTTATAGAACTCTGTATATATCGACTAGGATGTCTTTTAAACTCTATAGAGTTCACTTTGAAACAAGACAAAACAACCTAGAACCATGCTAGCTACCCTGTGAGGCTGTAATGCTTATTATATTGCTATTGTTAGACCCTTACCACTAGTATAACACATAGGTTTGCCCCAAGGGTGGTACCAGATGGACGGCCATGTTAGCTGTATCCTAATTTAGAGGCTGCCACTCATAAAGGTGGGTCCTTTAAGGACCTGGAGGCTAACCTAAACCTTCCCTTCTGCCCCAAATGAGACCATTTAGCTGATACTTAGTCAACAGTATTGGTCACTTTAGGAAGGTAGGAGCTCTACGAGTTAATAAATAAGAGTAGAGGGTGTAGGATTAGCTGTAGAGAAACAAAAATACACAATAACCTGTTTTTTAATGTAACGGTTTCAGTAAAATGCATTGAAGAGAGAAATCTAAAACTAGTATAGTGTCATTGTAGTGGGCACCAACATTCATAGAACTTAAAGACTTGCATCCTGACTTGCAATGTGATTATAAAAACCTGAGACTCAGGGACCTGTAGCTTGACTCTGTCCCAGTTTGTCCCCTAACAATATTGCTTTCTTCTTTTTGCAGGATAGTGTACCTGGGTCTGACATTGGGCTTGAGGACAGTCTCCTTCTTCCTTTGTATTTCAGGCTTTGCTCTACTCAAAAGACATATTAAGCGTGAGGAGAAATGTGCCCTCACCAATGGGAGTGCAGAGTTGGAGTCACTAAAGAAAGAGGAGAACAGCTCCATACACTGTGAGCAGTTTATACTGGCCTTGGACCGCAATCCTGACCGAGAGACTCGCTTGTGAGCTTCAGCACAACCTTTTCTCTTCTCACTCGGCTCCATGGAGCACCTCAGATGTATAGAGGAATGCACACTGTGGACACTTTTCATAGAACACAGTATATATTTGTACAGGATTTGTGTAGACGTACGATATCTGAAATAAGAGTCATTTTAAAAACAAAATATGCTATTTCTGGAATGTATAAATGTATGTGTTTGTGTTTTTCATGAATGGAAGACTTTTGTAGAAAAAGAAGAATGTAATTGTGCTGTATTTTCTATGTTTGTCTTTGTTTTTATGATTAAACTTGATAAAATCTGTTTTTAAATTCAACATTACTGTGCTCGAATTAGATGGTTAAACACCAACATGTCAGTCTTGTGTTTGTGGTCTTGCTTTCAACCAGTGAACAAATAAGGTCAACAAGCAGATCAAAGTGAGAGGCAACACAGGAACAGCAGCCCTCTGAAAGATTATCCCCTACCACTTCCTGTCCAGATTTAACAGAATAGGAATAGGGTTTTGCAGAATTGGCTTTTCAGTTATGACTCACTTACAGTGGGGCAAAAAAGTATTTAGTCAGCCACCAATTATGCAAGTTCTCCCACTTAAAAAGATGAGAGAGGCCTGTAATTTTCATCATAGGTACACTTCAACTATGAGAGACAGAATGGGGGGAAAGAATCCAAGAAATCACATTGTAGGATTTTTAATGAATTAATTGGTAAAGTCCTCGGTAAAATAAGTATTTGGTCACCTACAAACAAGCAAGATTTCTGGCTCTCACAGACCTGTAACTTCTTCTTTAAGAGGTTCCTCTGTCCTCCACTCGTTACCTGTATTAATGGCACCTGTTTGAACTCGTTATCAGTATAAAAGACACCTGTCCACAACCTCAAACAGTCAGACTCCAAACTCCACTATGGCTAAGACCAAAGAGCTGTCAAAGGACACCAGAAACAAAATTGTAGACCTGCACCAGGCTGGGAAGACTGAATCTGCAGTAGGTAAGCAGCATGGTGTGAAGAAATCAACTGTGGGAGCAATTATTAGAAAATGGAAGACATACAAGACTACTGATGATCTCCCTCGATCTGGGGCTCCACGCAAGATCTCACCCCGTGGGGTCAAAATTATCACGAGAACGGTGAGCAAAAATCCCAGAACCACACAGGGGGACCTAGTGAATGACCTGCAGAGAGCTGGGACCAAAGTAACAAAGGCTACCATCAGTAACACACTACGCCGCCAGGGACTCAAATCCTGCAGTGCCAGATGTGTCCAGGCCCGTCTGAAGTTTGCTAGAGAGCATTTGGATGATCCAGAAGAGGATTGGAAGAATGTCATATGGTCAGATGAAACCAAAATAGAACTTTTTGGTAAAAACTCAACTTGTCATGTTTGGAGGAGAAAGAATGCTGAGTTGCATCCAAAGAACACCATACCTACTGTGAAGCATGGGGGTGGAAACATCATGCTTTGGGGCTGTTTTTCTGCGAAGGGACCAGGACGACTGATCCGTGTAAAGGAAAGAATGAATGGGGCCATGTATTGTGAGATTTTGAGTGAAAACCTCCTTCCATCAGCAAGGGCATTGAAGAGGAAACATGGCTGGGTCTTTCAGCATGACAATGATCCCAAACACACCGCACGGGCAACGAAGGAGTGGCTTCGTAAGAAGCATTTCAAGGTCCTGGAGTGGCCTAGCCAGTCTCCAGATCTCAACCCCATAGAAAATCTTTGGAGGGAGTTGAAAGTCCGTGTTGCCCAGCGACAGCCCCAAAACATCACGGCTCTAGAGGAGATCTGCATGGAGGAATGGGCCAAAATACCAGCAACAGTGTGTGAAAACCTTGTGAAGACTTACAGAAAATGTTTGACCTCTGTCATTTCCAACAAAGGGTATATAACAAAGTATTGAGATTAACTTTTTGTTATTGACCAAATACTTATTTTCCACCATAATTTGCAAATAAATTCTTTAAAAATCAGAATGTGATTTTCTGGATTTTCTGGATTTTTTTTTTCTCATTTTGTCTCTCATAGTTGAGGTATACCTATGATGAAAATTGGAGACCTCATCTTTTAAGTGGGAGAACTTGCACAATTGGTGGCTGACTAAATACTTTCTTGCCCCACTGTATAAAACAGAATGTGCACCTAAAAATACAACAATTCTAAAGCTGCACATGTTTAAGAATTGTCTCTGAGAGAAATCTTAGTTTATGAATAATAGGAAACTGTTTGATCTTATATATATTGTATTTTGGCTTTGATAATAAGGCTACCAAGGCTATCACATCTACCTGGTTGTGTGGTGTGCTTCATGAAACTATTTTGTGTCAATGTGGAACCAGCCTTTTCAGTGACTCTATGATTGATCTCAGCATGATAATGAGGAACACACTATCTTGGGTTTTGTTAATTTTTCATGCTCATGCCTTTTTGTCATAATACCAACCAAACTGTCAACAAATTACAAATTGTCAAGAACAGCTGGGCCAACTGAAAAACCATTTTGTCAAGTTATACGTGTTAAGGTTTGAAGGTAGATCTGCCATTCCAGGATGCTTAGTAAAGTTAAAAGGCATATGTCAGTCAAAAAATAGGTAATTTACATAATTTGTTAGAATATCTGTTGAGAAAACACATTGATAATCAACAATCAAGTCAAATGCACCCCTCTCACTGAACTTGAAATGAAACGGCTTCCGTCTAGATTAAAGGTTTATAATAAATCCAAACAAATGTGACAGACATTCACTGATGGTTGTCAGATCAGTAAATTAGAATTCATGACTCCCATACAAATGCAATAATTTAATATACAGGTCATTATCTTACAAGAGGACATTATTGCTGTGGTCTGGTCTATGCAAATCTTTGAGTAAACCAGTAGGTAATGTATTTCTGGGACGTTGTCAGGTAATAATCACCATTAAATGTTAGCATTAGCAATAAACGGGAGCCCCTGAGATGACATTTCAATTCATTGATACACTTTTAATACTTAAAAGAGTAACATGCAAAAAGATATCTTTTTTTGTTCATGATAAACTTTTTCAGCATTTGAAAACTGGACATGCTACCGTTTATCCGATATACTGTAGCCTACTGTTGGTTTAATCCTATCAATAAAAAAACAGCACCTCGGTTCAAACTTCAAAGGAAAATGAAAGTTGTAAAATAAAATACGAACGTGGCCTCTGGTGGTGTACTGATTGAAAAGAAAAGGTTTCCATGGACAGAGGAGAAACAACACCTGAAAACAATTGTCACTGTGTTCCTGTGGTTACTGATCCTTTTTGTCTGGAGCACTCTGGAGATTCTGTGGATCAAGTAAAGGATTAAAAACAGAATCACTCCAGTATTAGTAGGGTTAATATACAATGTTTGGTATTGACATGCACATATAAAGTTCATCTCTGTGTGTGTGCGTGTGTGTGTGTGTTTTACCTGGAGTTGATGGTGCTCCATCAATAGTCTGTCATACTCTTGTGCCAGACCTTTGGCCTGCCTCTTCATGGCCTCCACTTCAGCATGAGACCTGCGCACAGCTACACACCCAAACAGCACTATATCTATAAATTGCTCTATATATCATAAATGCCCCCTAAAATCAACTTCTTTCATGATACCACAGCTGGTGTTTGTATGCAACTATGCAAGAAATGGCCTGTGGTGGTCCATGCTCTGTTTAATAGAGTGCTTTCTTGTGATTATAGCTTTTCATGAACATTTTATTATAAGACCGGATCTTTGGTTTTAAAAGGTATGACTGCAGATTACTCACCCTCCTTAGCGGCCTTCACTTGATCTGTTAGCTTCTCAACCTCCAGCTTCAGTTGCTGGTTTGTTGCTGACATGGATCTTTCCTCATCCAGGAGAGCCTGAGCACAAAGGATTCCAAGCTTATATTGTTTATGTTAACAGCAGACAACAGAGCACATACAAAATACAAATCACAGAAACAACACTCTATGAAAAAGTTATGTTATACTGAAGGACAGCACACGATAAACTACAGTAGATACTTATACTACTTATTTATTGATATTCGTGCTCTTAATTATTTTTGTTTTTTTGTTTTATTATTTTTGTTCTATTTTTATTCTATTTATATTCCTATCTATCTCTTTATTCTACCTCTTATCTGCGCTGTAACGATATAAATTTCTCCACTGTGAGACTATTAAAGGATTTCTGATTCTGATTCTGATTCTGAGATAGATTTAAGACTGTACAAAGTTTAGTTTATCATCAGACTCTGATTAAGTCTCACGTGTTTGAGCATCAGGTTGTCGTCCTGGTGTTGCTTGGCTGCTTTGACAGCACTGTCCATCTGGGCCTGAAGACCTGCACTGTTCTCCAAGGTGACAGCTACCTGGTTTAGCAAGGTGACAACTCGACGCATGATACTGTGATGCACAGCACAGGAAAAGGCAAGAACCGGAAGGAAAAAAGGCAGGACAAGACAAGATAAGACAAGACCTCAGAAAGGGAATTGTAAAGTGTGAATAAGCAAGTGGACAGTTGTGAGAAATGGTAAAGTAATGTTTGTCTTTAAGGTACCAAACACATTATTCTGTTATTCTGAATGGATGTGAAAAGAAATGACACTAACAGCCAGAGGAAGAGAGAGAAGCCTGATATGTAGAGGTTCCTCTGGGCTCTGAACAGCTTCATGTGGACGTGGTCGTACACATTTGGGTTCACCTTGGCATCGTGCATGGGCTCAGGACCCGAGTACTTCTGCACCTCACGGACAGCATCTGAGAGTGGGCAGGAGGGATAGAAACATGACTGATGCTGGCTGGGCTGGAGTGACAACATGCTGGCAGTCTACTCAGTATCATTCAATGTCTGTCACTCACAGCAGATTGCTTACCCAGGAAGAGAACAATAAGAACCATGATCATAGTAAAGAAGCATTTGTTCCAATATGGAGATAACCAGTTCCATATTCTCCAGCTGAAAACCAAACGCCATCTACAAAGTAGGTAAAAAAAGACACTGAGTGTATCTACACAGAAAGGACACGGATGCACTCTACTGGTGATTTGTATGAACTGCCTCTTTCAGTGTTCTTATCAAAGGCTTGCACAGGACTTTTTGATTGATTCAGAAAATGGGCCACTGACCATGAGTTGCTGGATGAACTTTTGATTAAGCTTTGGCTTTGTGTGTTAAATTGCAGTACCTCTGTGCTGATATGAAGGGTATACACAAGATGATGTTGACTGCTATCTCTGCATACAGGAAGAAAGCCACAGCTGTCCACTGGAGAGTCATTGTGACTCTGATTTCCTGAGGAGATTAACAGGTTTAATTATATAGTATGACTAACAAACCAGAACTGAAATATTATAAAGTTTACACTTTGAGACATATTCTTCCATTATCAGATATATGCATTTCTCCATTAAATCATAATAATTACATTAAACTATCATAACAATCATTCCCACCAAACAAATGGAAGTGGAAGTCAATGAACATGCATAAATACTATATTTTTATTTACTTTTATTTCAACTAAACTATAAACAATATATACTACTGTACAATGCTAGAGTGACTTTTTGAGCATACACACACAAATGTTTCTGCAGACCTACTGCAAACAGGCGATCTGCAGCAGGCATTCATAGCCCATTTGCTATTTATAGGCTTTTACCTCTAAATCTATTCTTACTCTTCAGCATTAGTATCATCGGCTGGTGTTCTCATTTTGTTTAAGCGCGGGAGGTGGTCAATCTATACCAAGCAATAAATAGAGTTGTTGGCTTACCAGACAAAGTTGTACGATCAGAAGATTGGGAAAGTCCAGACACACACACACATACGCTCACACACATTCACAACACCTGCTGGTGGGCATCTGAGGAGCTACAGCCCTAAATAAAACTCTGCTTGACAGTTGACATCATTGGTCAGTCCCTTTGTATTTGTTAAAGATCACAACCTGACTGACCAAACTGAGCAAAAGCTTTGTCTTCAGTCTACTGTGAGTACTGAGGGCAAAATCTGGACCTGTTTTTTCTCTGGTGTGTGTGTGTGTGTGTGTGTGTGTGTGTGTGTGCGCTTGTGTGTGTGCTCTTGTGTGCTGATGTCTTCTCACATTTCATGTCAAGGTACAAAAATAGTCATGTGAAGGGGGACACTGAGTCTATTTATTTAAATAATTATTAACCCTTGGTGTTTGTTATTTATCCCAAAATTTCTAAAACAAACAAACAGACTTAATACTTTAACTAGCTCTTTGGATATGTTGACTTTTCTGGCATTTTCTGCACCAAAGACACCAAACAAAGGTCCACAAGAGGGCGGTGTCATCTAACAATATAATAAAGCTTTTGCACAAGGGGAAGGAAGTAGGAAGTCATGTATGTTTTGCAATTATTGGAGCAAATTCAATCTAAATATTCCCTATTTGTCAAGGAGATATAGACAGCAGACAGCCCACGGTGTGGATAAAGGGCTCAGTTTACACACCAGCTGAATATAAATAGTTGTCAGTGAAATAGCAGATATAGGCTCATTCATTACAAAAAGACTTGAAAGGATACTTGAAATGACTGCTCTTTTTGTCCTTGTGTGCCTTTTAAAAAGGAACACAAACAGCTGTTGGCTTGCTCATGAACACAAATTGCATGGGTATTGCACATCAACAACAGAGACTGAGGGAATTCTTGAACGTTGCCTTCAGTTCACTCGTCTTCCTTTTAAATAATGAGGTTTTTTGACTGAATTCAGCTCCAAGGACTATTGTGTGTATTCTGCCCTCTCCACTGTATTCAGCTTGCAAAGTGTATTCACACAGGCTTCTTCTGTGAACGAGACCGATAGCTGCTATCCTCTTTGACTGCATGTCTCAGGAGTGCTGAGGAGCAAAATGTTTACAGCTGCACCCTGTGATAGCTTTTTGAGTGTGGGCAAATGACTGTAGCAGAACTGAATGTGCTTTGATTGCTCTCCTCTCCTCACCATCTCAGAGGTCGCAGCTCAGGAGACTGAAGAGTCATTACAGCAAAATGCCTGCAATAAGCAGATGGTCAGGGCCACAGTGATAGTGTGCTTGGTGAAGTGCTACAACCTGAGAGGTCCATCCATTCTATTTATTGTCTGTCTATGCACATATCTGTCATGACAGGTACAGTAGTCAATGTGACAATGCATAGGGTCTTCATAAATGCTATCTTAAACGTTATATAAGATTGTTTTCGATTTTGTTTTTTTTTTTGATCCAGGGAAGTTGCCATGCACAAACTTCTGTCTGCTCACCATTTATAAACCTACTATTGTCACAGTGCAACCACAGACCTCTGATGCTATAGCTACTGCACATATATGTTTATTAGAAGTGTATGCAAACTATCTATTAAATCTTCACACCCACATCAAATGCACCAACCAAAGGAGTTCCTTTGTGATCCCAGGGCATTCCTGACAAGTGAGGAAATATAGGCCCTATTGAGTATTATGGGTGTAATGTGGGGTCTACGCATAGTTGTTTGCGCCCAATACCTCCACAGAGAGGCATCCATAAACTTGAGTTTTTCATGTATATTAGAGATCCTTACCCTGTCCCTGAGGGGTAGCACAGATACCCTGCAAAGGAAACTCATTTTAGCTGCTTGTATCCATGATCTTATCATTTCAGTCACAACCCAAACTTATGACCATGTTGGAACATAAATTGACTTGTAAATTGAGAGCTTTGCCTTCAGGCTCAGGTGCTTTTTTCACTATAATGGCCCAGCATCCATCACCTATATGCAATTTGCTGCACCTACTTGCCTGTCTCACATCCATGTGGGCCCACATGAGTTAGGACCATCATGAGCTCCATATAGGTCCCATATGTGTCTGTCTGTGTGGGTCACCTGTGGGGTCCATATGAGCGATCACCCTAAGGTGCCACAAGGGCATCTTGTTTACTTGAGGTCTTTCCTGGCAAAATTGGTCTATGGTTGGTTACCATGTGAATTTAACATGGCGTCAGATTGCAAAAACATATGAAGAATATAGACCCAGGAGGATGACAAGCGACTTCCAGGTGTCACCAAACAGATAGGACCTAAGCCGCATGACCTCCTCTCCACCACGGAGACCTGGAAAGAGGACACACTACACAAACACACAAGAGGAAAAATTCAAGCACACCATTCACACAGAGGGAGAAGAGACAATTAACCATACACACAAGGAAAAAGACACAAAGTGAGGTTGAGTCTCCTGGAGCACAAGGATAAAGATCCAAAACGTCTGAAATGAGGTACCAACAACCAAGGGAGAGTTGCTTGGCCACAGGTGTTTGCCTGCTAGACCTAGCTACATAATGGGGGCCTTATTCTCCCTGGACAAGGCGAGGTGGCTGACTTTATATTTTACCTTTTCGAAGGAGTCAGTGAATTTGCCTTTGGCTGGCCCCTTGCAACATCTGCAAGCCTCAAACTGTGCTGCACTTCCATTCCTTGACTATTGGTGGCGCACGTCTTGAAGCGCAGGTCAGAAACTGCTGCTGGAACTTCTTCAGCCACAGGTGTGTGACGAGCGACCAAGCTTTGCCAGGCTTTTTGCTGGATCAGTGCTCCACGAGAATAGACGTGTGGATTCGGGAACTTTAAGAACACCGTGTCGCATACCGGTCTGGAAGTGCTGAGGCCAGAAATGAATGAATGTAAAACCGGGACTTCTGCTGAGTGAAGCCGTCCCCACCGGTCAGTGTTTTTAGCTAGCTGCTTGGCTACTTGTTTAATTCGTCTAGTGTTTCAGCGTAGGTTTTTTTGTTTTTTTGTTTTTTGTTTTTTTCTGTGTGATCATAGAAACGCGGTGTACTTTCTACATTTTAGTACTTACTTAAGTAGTTAGGCGGTAAATAAGTTATGAGACAGACCTTTGGCCAACGTCCTATGCTAACTTTCAGTTAACGTTAAGCTAGTCTATCTGTTTATTAACTGGGAGAAATATTCTGCTAATTAGCTGGGTAATCAAATTTGTATTGTTGTTACATATAACCAATATATAGAAGTTATTACGAATTTAAAACGTACATATTGTAAGTTACACTAACCTACACTAGTTTATGTTGTTTCCCAAATATGCTGTAACTGCGTTATCTTGATGAAATTTTCACATCTGTTTTGCAAAATGCAGTTTCCCCCTAATTTTACTACAGCACGGTGCTTTAAAGTCATCATGAATATGGTTAGGATATAATTTACAGGCCGTGAAGTTCTAGAAATACCCATATTATTCTTAAATTTGAACTAGAAACTGATTTGAGAGTTAAAAAGTCACAGATATGTACTGAGCAGAACATTTTACACTAAGTAAACTTCTCTGTGCTCTCCGGTGGACAAACTATGTAATGGCATTTCTGTAGGCTTCTGAAATTTCTTGTTGCTTATGGCCAACATATGGCATATGCTAATACAATGGTGTGGTCAGGCTCTAGTCTTTATCTCTGCATGAATGAGGTATTTAATTTTCTAAATTAGCAAAAAACACTTCCATCTGGCTGTTTTATCCTCTTGAACTGTAAATGCACCATATAAAAAATTGAACGTGAAGTTCTCGGGGTGACAACATTCACAACATTACATAATTTCAAAGAACAAATTAAATGCATCCAGTCTGTAGTTAAAAAATTACTTTTGACTCTTTTAACTATTGTTGCAAACTTACATTAAGCTACATCAAGTATGTATACTAGAACAGACTATTAATCATTATAGGCAAATGTGAATTTCTTTCCTTTGTATGCTTGGGTAAAAAATCTCTTTAGATGTGGAGGACGTGAGTAATTTTGATACTGACACTGCTGAGTCCACACTCAGAATCAACCCACTTACAGTGGGTGTTGTAGTTTAAACACTGTCTCTTATTTGGATTATGGTATATAGACATATGTGGCATAATAGTAACTGTGTTTGTTGAATAAGGAAATAAAGCCAGGTGATGAATTCAAAGTATATTTGCAATTTCCTTGCTGTATAGATTGTTCCCCAGCAACGCTATTTCAAGATGCGTGTACAGATAGGGGATAGAAAACAGTTTCACAGAGCGCTATGGTAAGAGGAGTTGAGGGGGAGTTGTTGTGTGGTTAACTGCGCGAATCACAAAAATGAGGGGTTGGAGATGTTCAATATCAAAGAACATTCCTTTCAGCACAGAGAGCATAAATATACACATCCAGGGATCATAATGTGGAGGATGGTTTTCCCCCAGAAAGTGGTGTGGAGAAAACACAAGCAGCACACACTGTTACTGCGTGTTTATGGCTAGTTTAATTACAAGAACAGAAGTTTGTCCGTGCTTTGCTGATCTATATACAGCAAGAGGTATTTCAGGTCTTATGGAGGAGGCAGACTGAGAACATTGGATAGAGGATGAATCACTTCGTGTCATGTTAGTTAGAGCTGCTCAGGCATGCCGAAATATAATGAAAAAGTGAAGATAAATGTCCAATACAAATTTACTCGTAAAAAACGTTTTCCCACCATTTGCTCTAATATTAACATTGATGCAGCTCATGGTCATTTTCATTATGAACGACTCTGTCAATTATTTTCTTGGTTAATCATTTAACAGAAAACAGTAAAAAAAAAAATGCCAATGCCAAACAATTTATTAACCATCAAAATAGTTACCAATTATTTTTAGTCAATCGACTTTATCATATCAGCTCTATTTTAAACTACTGAATGTGTCCATCACTAAGCTACCATGATGATGTGTGTTTGACACCCACTCACTCCCTTTTTCATTGAATAATTAAAATATCTTTTTTTTTTTTTTTTTTTTTTCACGAAATGCAGGGGAGAGAGCGAGGGGACGACATGCAGCAAAGGGCCCAGACCGGACTCAAACGCTGGCTGCTGTGGTAAGGACTCAGCTTTGACATGTGGTCCGTGCTCTACACGGTGAGCTACCTGGTGAGTATTAAAATGATTCTCTAAACATTCCTCACCACAGAAACACAGCAGTCGCTTGGATAATTTAACTACACTATAGGTTTATATTATAGCCACCAGTTTTAATTATTTCAACTTTGTTTCTGAGAATGTTTTTTCATCAGTTTGGTATGGCAGACGACTCTTAACGCCACAATAACCATTAATCTCAGATGCTGTTGCTATGGAGAAGAAGTAGGGCTGGGCGATATTACCTGAAATCAATATCACATTTACCTCAGTAACGATTAATGAAACATCATCTCCTTATCGCTGTATCTTAGCCCTAGGCTCCAGGGCTAAGTTGTAGCTAACTCTGGGGATTAACATCTGTCACTTTACTCTGCTATTGGTTGGCTTGGCTCTTAGGAGCTGTAAAATGTATTTTCTGACTAGTGTGCCCACACGATTGACATGACATTTTTTTTCTGTACCAGCTCTTTCTCATCTGCACTTGCCCCCAGCTGCAATTTCTCAGACATTTTAGTTGTTTTGTCTATCTAACTGGACACACATGGTTAATTACATTGCTTAAAACTACTTGGTAGAACAATGCAGACTTGACTGGTTGTGTACTTATAGGCTTACAGGGTTATATTGGTTATTGTACTTTTAAGGGGTAACCTGTATGTGTGTAGAGAGTCATAATGTTGGTTTTTGATAACTTTTCAATTAATTGCCCAGCCCTAAGAAGAAGCCAGTCAGAGGTGTGAATCAGAGCTATAGAGATTTAAAATGCTCCCAGGTGATCCACTGACATTCAAAATGCTTCGTCATTGCAATCGGGAACAAAACACCACCCCAAACAGTGGTTACAGAATGTGCCCAAAATTGCCCCAGAACCTGAAAGTTAAGTAATTTAAACTGCTTAATGTTTTATTGGGTTTCTACCAAGGGTAATCTTCAGCTTCAGCTCGACGTTAGCAGCACAACAGAATTTTAAATATGGAGGTTGGTTGCTTTGTAAGGAAATACACCTTGGTAGTCATAGTTAACTTTTCAAGTTTTTATATACACACAGACTAGTAACTTAGACTTTTTTTTTTTTAATTAAAGAGCCACCTAGTTCTCATCTTTTGTACTGATGATTCAACCGTAATGAGTTTCAAGTCCATCCAAGCCCAACATTGTCTATGCAGAAATGAATGGGATCTTTACTTTAGGAGCCCTGGACGCTCAAAATAACTTCTGCCACTTTGCAATTCTACTGTGACATGAGGGCACTTGGAGGAGAGTGGAATCTATTTAAAATGTAATAGTCATTATTTTAGCTTTAGTGAATACAAATGCCACCATGTAGTGTCAGACTCAAGCTGCCAGGCTGTGTCAGTGAGCTCTGTTGTGGTGATCCTGTTCATATCTTTCCATGTGGAGAGAAGAGTGGCGGTATAATCACCAGACAGTAGTCATCACTGTGAGGAGAGCTGGAGGGCAGCAATCTTCTCTCTGCTGTCTCCCCTCTCACACACAGTGGTTGACACTCTGTCACTGCCTGATAAAACAATTGGACTGACACATGGCTGCGCGCACATACTGCATAGGCATAGCTGGACACAAGTACAGGACACGCACATTACTGAATAGATGCATGCACAAACACTCACACAATCGCATACTGACTGGCAGGTTTACACACACAGGGACTGGGCATGCAGCCATGTCGGCACAAAACTTCTGACTTCTTTTTGTCCTTCACATTTTTGGTTTAGTGCGATAAGACTATGCTAGTCGGTCCCTTTGTCTGAGCCACAATTCCTAAAGGATGATAAAGATTTCACAACATACTGGCACATTTCATCAAATGTAAAATTCACACTAAAAAGTCTATAACCATGCTTGATAACACAATCATTTCTTCTGCTATGGCCAGTTTGTCTTCATTTGAAATCCATGATTATATCATCTTTAAAAATTATAATACTACAGTATTCTGTAGTCGACATTAGCATGCATGTAAAGTTGTTTTTTCCTGTTTACCCCCCAGGATTCATTTGTTCTCTGATGTAGCGTGGATAATAAAGGAGAGCACTTGATGTGTCATTAAACGTCTGCTTTCTACTGATACCAGACAGAGAATAGTAATCTGCACAGCATTGATTTAAAGGCAGACTGGTGTGTTCTTTTTGTCCAATACCACACAATGGTGCCATTAAGATCATAGCAGGTAGAGGTCATACTCCATTGCATCTGTCTGCCTTTGATTCCTGGTTTATATCTGAGCCACAGCTTTTTTGAACAGAGATTATAGGTTGTATATCAGTCATATATCTTTCAACTCTATAAAGTGTCCTTCCATCCCTCTAAATGTGGCTTGGTGAGAGTAACATTTGGAAAATGACCACAAGCAACAATCTGTCAAGCCTTGCTGACTGGTGTGCTCAATTCACTTTCTTCTTCTCTACGATAGCAGAATTACAGTTGAGTGTTCGCTGACCTAATCCAATAGAGGCTCCATACAGACAGAGTAATGTGATTTCCCAGGCTTTTATTCTGTGTCTGCAGCTGGATGGAGAGGGGCCCTGAAGAGACGGCATCTGAATTGGGGATGGCTGCATAAGAGAGGCAGCCATTGAGTGAAAGAGGGAAGGACTAATGTATGTGACAGCAGTGTTTCCCACAGATTGAGAATTTGGTGGTGGGTGGCGCTGCCTGTGACGGGCGGGTTCAGTAATAAACTAGCTAGCTAGCAACTTATCAATACATCACTTTGCACTGAGTGTTCAGTTCGGTTTTGAAGCTAACATTACTAGCTAGCCAGTCCTACTACCCTCGTAAGTTAAAATAAGATGTGTAACGTTAAGATTAACACATTAAATACGACAAGGTATTCTTTTTTAGTTATCCAATACTAGGGGTGTAGCGGTACACAAAATTCACAGTTCAGTATGTATCTCGGTTTTGGGGTCACGGTTCAGTCTGTTTTTGGCACAGCAGGAAAAACAAAAAAAAATGCAGACAATAACATTTTCGTCATTTATTTTGAAAAATGTAAACATTCAACAGGGGCTCATTGGCTATAATTCTTACTGTAACAGTTAATGCACTCATATACTGGCATATTGTCAGTAAGGAAAAATAAATAACACAAATGTAAGTAATGCTCCATCTTTAAACTCTGACCTGCTGATAGTTCCTAAACAACTGCAGCTGTCCTAGTTTATACAGGATTGCCACAACGGACTGACTAAAATGCACATGTGAAGGTACATTGTAGTGAGGCAAATTCTGTATTCTCTACGACTGAGTACAGTCGCATATCTGCAGCGATAAACACTCCTGTAGCATTAGTTATTACTTTGGCACGGTCTGAATCTGCAGTGAGATGCTGCCTGAATGCTGTGGGGAGAAGGACTCGCCTTCCAGTCTGGTTTTGTCTCGTTCTGCTTATCGACACATTCAGGTGATGCCGTTGTAAATGACACGTTTGAAGTGTTGCCACAGACATACCCGACTTCACTTGAACAATGTCGGCATACAGTTTGACACTAATCGTTGCCCATTTTCACTGCAACTAACCGGGAAACCATAATGCTCCCATTCAGTGGATCTAAATGTCATGGGAGGACCCTCCAGCTCTGGTCTGTCACTTGTGTTTGCCATTCGGATGGCAGTGGCTACATGAGCTTGACTAACCTGGATACCTGCTAACCTTTTCCTATTTGGGATAATAATGTTGACCTTGACCTACCTGGGCTGCCCAAGTAGAGGCTATGTATGGGAAACGCTGGATAGGGACAGCAGTAAGTACCAGCCTTGATGTGAAGTATACGGGAGAAGAAAGACACGCCATGCTCAAGTGATTCTAAAAAGGCTCACAGTGAATCAGTGAACCTGTGCTATTGACTATGTAGTGTATTGACCAATTTTGTGCTCTGCAGGTCACCTCAGACTAGAGGTCTAGTGGTGGCCTGCTAACCTACCCAATATGCTAACTAGCAATGCTGACCCTGAGATTTGTATCCGTGGCAGCCGTTTGTAAATGTCAACATCATAGTGGTCCCATGTGGGCCAAAAACATGAAACTACGTGCAGTCAATATATTAGCTATCATAACAAAAAGGATATATAATACTTTCTTCAGTTGAATTCAGAGTTTGAACATAATCAAACACATGCCCCTCACAATAGTGGATCATATACAGTAGAAAAAGAAGACGCATGAGATGACTGACTGTAAATTGTACAGCTTTTGTGTAAGTTATCAGTCACATGGTAAACAGAGCATGTTTATGTATGTCACATTAATTTTAAGCTTGATTAATCTATTTTTTTGATATTTATTTTATAGCATTTAAACATTATCCCTGTAATAAACTTGATAAGCAAGGGTATGTCTACTCTATTGCTAAATGCAGCTTTAAAATGTAATTATATTTCATCATAATAATGAGATTGAGACAACTCTGGTACATGAGGAAATACAAGGTGAGATATAAGGAAAGATTCAAGACTTGTTGTTTCTCCCTCGATAGCCTTAATGAGGATCAAGTTAAAGAAGCTGAGAGACTTGGTGTCCACAGTGACAATAAAATAGTAAATAGTTAAATTTACACTGCTCTACATGTTGCAAAAACATCATCTTACTATCAATGAACATGTTAAACTTGACGCTAACTGCTCCTATCCAGTACTCACGTAGCTTCAATGTTGGCTGAAAATGACATAAAGAGAACTGATAGATCAATCTCAGTGATTAGTGGGAGCAAAAAGCCCAGCCCCCCAACAGAAAATGACTAACAAGAAGCAAATGTCAGACTGAAAAATGGAGTGTTAACAAAATGGCCATTGAGTCAGAACATCAGGCTATGTTGGTTGTGCTTGAAAGGCCTTTTTGGCTTAGCCAGTGTGGCTGCACCTCAGGATGGAAAACAAATTGTGACCTCGAAATCCAGTTGGTGTAAATAGTATTGGTCTTTGAGAGATAATTTTAGAAGGTAGTCAATACGAATGATTTTTTCAGTAGCACTGATGAAGTTAGGAAGAGTACCTGACATTTGAGCAGAGGTCTAAATTATGTATTCACCAGGAATGGAACATAGCTGGTAGTTATTATGGTAACAGAAATAAGTCTATACATTCGGATATTGACACCCCACCTTTGAAGTTTGCCTTCTAAACGTTGGACTCACATGTGTGTTTTAAATTTATCCTCTGGCTCAATGTTTCATCTCATAGGTCGTTTTCCCTCCCCTGTCGGCTAATCTGTTGCTGGCTGTGATTCCATCTCCACTTTCAATCACAGACATGCCCTCAAGGCCCCATGACATCCACGCTGCCTGTTTACAGCAGGGTCATAAAGAACCTTGCTTGCATCAATATTCCCATATCAGCCCCCTCTGTTGTGCTACAAACCACACACTGGCAACCAGAGAAGCATCTGATGGAGGTTGTGTAATCGTTCTGTAGCCAACAGCCCTGCTCTCAGGATCTAAAAGGGCTCTTCAATTTTCTACTGTACCTGAAACAGCAAAGGCGTAATAAGCTCATTACTGAGATATACTGTGGAGTACAGTGTGCATATACATTTGTGTGTGTGTACCTTTATGCATGCATGTGAATGCACGGTATATATCCTAATCTTAGACAGAATGTAATCCTTGACCTGGGGATTGTAATGAAGTGAGCCGCCAGGCTAGCTAAGCATGGCTTTATATGCTAATAGATATTGTAACTCTGCATCTAGATTCGGTATTAGAGCGCAGACTGAATGTAATAAGACAGTTTTTTTTTCTTGTAGATTCTTACTACTGAAATTCTTCTGCAGCTGTATGAATAAATTATTTCTACTTATTTAGGGCAAACTTGAGTTGAGCCAAAAATACAAGGCTGGCTGCATTATAATCTACCAGCAGCAGCCACTTGGGAAATACAATTTCACTGTCTTATTCCTTGACAAACAAAGGAGGACACGCACTATTGGTAGACATACACAGGCAGGGAAGAAGAACTTCATTATCTGTTATTGTGTATTTTAAACAGAATCTTATATTAGGCTTTAATATTTTTGCAGTAGTTCTTTATTGCAGATATGAATTTACTTATTTGGAGAGCATTGTTGTTAGGCTACTGTTATTAAAAACAGACACTTTAATAATACAACCATTTTCAACATTTTCCTTTAGTTTGATTAAATAACTTCTATACGAAAACTTAACATCTGAGGGTTCTGTTGTCTTTGAGAATTAAAACAATATTTGTTATTTATTCATCGTGTTCTCCCTGTCACAGTTCCTGTCCCACCATAAAGTCATGCTCAGTTCATCAAACCAAAATAAGGCAACTGTAGATTTTCCACTTGGCTCAAAGATGTGACTGTTAAAGTAAAACAGACTAGGCTTTGATTACATCTGGTTTATCTCAAACAAGGTGATGAGAACCATGGTGTTCTGTTGTGTCTGTGGAATGCAAGTGTTCTTTAACTCTAAAAGCAGTGATTGTGGACAGTACCCCCGTAGCTTTTCAGCCAAAGCAACATAACATACACTACTTTGCTACTTGTGTTCCATTCCGACCTTTCCACGTTTGACCTGGCTGTCATTGTTGCATTCTCATACCTATAGTCTTATTTCAGTCTAAGGGCCTTCCCTCAGAGGGTTCCCAGGCAATAAGGTCAGTGATCACTGGGGATTGCAGGGTCTGGTGTCAGAGCAAGTGGCATGGCGATGAATGGGAGAAATCTCACAGCTGTTACAGAATCACTAACACTTGGGGAAGGGGAGAATATGAAGCCTTTTGCTGCGTTAGGTGAGTGAACACGAAATTTATTATAAATATACATACTGTATACATAACAATTCCTACTTCTCTCTCTCTATTTATATACCTTGTTTACCCTAAGCTGTACATGTATTATGTATGTACACAATGTACTGTATGTTGCTACTGTTACAAAAAGCCATGCAATATCTACAATACAGTAAATGGTGTATCTATGAAACCTACTTTTGTTCTCAATAAATAGTAATAAATTATCCACTTCTTGTGTTTGTACATTCTATTGCACATATTATTTACATTACTGCTTTGGATTAACATTTTCCCTTTTTCATGATGACCTGATGTCAGTTTTAGCTGCTTTTATTGACTGTATACCCTAAAGATAATGAGTTCCTTCACTCCACATCCTCAGAAGAGAGACATTTCTGTCGGGCATCTTTGTCCTCAAATGTCACCTTTTTGTTCCTCTTTGGGTCGATCCAGGAGTTGTGGATAATGGCATTATTAGGGGTAGGATCTGCTTCAATGATCGACACCACTCGCTTCTTCATCTTGCTTTTCAAGACTTTCTGGAACTTCTGCCTAGTAAAAGCATAGAGTAGAGGGTGAAAGATAGTGGTCCCATAAGCCATGACCAGGAAGCCCAGTCTCAACTTGACCATTAGGTCGCTGGGGCCCACACTCAGGATGACTGTGTTGAGTATTGTGATGGGCGTCCAGCACAGCAGAAAGGTAGACACAATCAGGAGGGACATCCTGAAAACCCTCTTTTGGCGCTCTCGCCTTTCTCTGTGGCGCTTAACAGCCCTGCGCAAGGCAATGATGACAGAGACAGAGGTACGCATACCCAGTGTTGGGTTGCGGCTGCCGCTGCTCTGGGATCCATCTGTGGCCTCTTGCTGTGTTGTCATGGCAGTCATGGATGGACGCTTTTTCCTGCGAGCCTTCTTCTTCTGTGAAGCGTGGAAACGTGTGCCAATGCGAATATTGAGTGCCTGCAGGATCTTGGAGTAGGTGATGAGCATGACAACAGCAGTAAAGAAGAAAATAGGAATCTGAGCAAGCAAGTGGTAATACAGGCCTAGTTCTGTGTAGTACTGGTTAGTGTGGACCACATTCTCCACCATTGTCTGGTTCAGCTCAGCATGGCCCTGGGCAAAGAAGCCCACCTCGATAAAGGGTACAAGGAAACTAACAAAGGATAGCACCCAAATGGCAGCCAACAGGGCCAGGGCACGGCCCATGGTCAGCACCCGGTTAGCTGGTTTAACTGAGATGTCATAGCGATCAAGGGTGATGGCAAGCACATTAGCAGCAGTGGCAACACTAGCAAAGGAGACGCAGGCTTCATGGAAGCAGCAGACGAGAGCAGTGTCTCCCTCCAGGGAGAGCAACACCACCACAATGGTGAGGGGGATGCAGCACACACAAACCAGCACATCCAACACATGGAGGTTCATAGTGACGATGTTACTGACAGAACTAATGAGGTTCGACTTCATACAGTAGAGGGCAAGCACAGTGAGGTTAGAGCTCAGGCCCAGGAGGATTTCCAGCATGAGGAAGCCAGTCAGGGAGACCTGGAAACTAACAGGATAGGGATACGGGCTGGGGGTTGCCGGACTCATGGTGCGGCTTATGGGTTCAGTGTTGTCGGTGACCGTGACGTTGCTCATGGTGGCTTCTTGTTCCGGGCAGGGAAGGATATGCATTATCCTGCGTGTAAGGAGAAGAGAGAAAAGAAGAAGAGAATTCATGAGGAGGAAAAGGAAAATGAGAGGTCCATGTTTGTCTCTAAAAAGTTAACACACATTAACACACATCTGGGAAATTTTCTCAGACAGTAACAGTAATGCTAGTTATGAAATGATAAGGAAGCCTTTTGAGTTTAAAATGCTGAGAGCAGACACTTTAATAGTAATGGAACGTTTTTCCTGCCATGCCCTGCAGATTAGATTGTCTCACTATGTGCATGGCATGACTAACTACTAACTGCCTTTCCTCGATCAGCTTCTACTTTTATCACCATCCTTGATCAGACAGTGCATTCATAGCGGAGGCACATAAGAAAAACACAAACAAATTAAATTCTAATAACCTCATAGCCGTAATGGCTTGGTATGTTGTGGCTTTGTAGTGGTTTAGTTTGCTAGCCTCTATTTAACAGCACATTCAAGCTGACAGTTTTAATGTATTAGTCTTTTCCGTGTACATACTGAACATGGACCAGAGGTCATGAAGGAGAATGAAGGCAATGATGAAGAAAGCAGATTTGAGCCCCATTTGGATGCAATTAATATTACAGGGGGGAGGTAGGTAATAAAACACTTCCTCCTTGCTAACTAAACTCATCATTTCTGGCAGCATTTAGTCATTGCCAAATTACAGGAGGTGGTTCATAACTGACAAGAATATTCTGCCAGAAAATTATGTTTACCTCATCACCAGCAGGCTTCCAACTCTCAGAGATGCACGTTAAAATGCAAGATGTTTGTTCAGACAAGACTTAAATAATTGAAGGACTAACAGGTGCACGAAAAAAACAGTTGGTATTTGGGACTGTAATTAATATTGGGTTAGGGGGAGGAAAATCTAATACACATGCGCTCCAGAATAAATTAAGATAACCGATTAGCACATGCAATATTAAAATCATCCAACCTCCCCTAGAGAAATAAATCCAATCTGAAAGGGGTTCTAGATGACATGGAGAAAAACAAATGTTTTTATGTAATATTTACCCTTCCCTCCAGTACTATCTGAATACCAGGGCTGTGTAATCAGGCCATAGAGTCCATGTTACATCCACAGAGACAAGCATCACATCCAAACATAGCCAGTGGAAAAGTGTTTCCGCTCCAACAGAGCCCCCCAGTGAGGCTTTTCCTTTCACTGCTAGTCCCTCCCAGCGAGGCTGACAGCCAGAAAAGCACCTGTCCGTCTCGCCAAAGACTGTCTCTGGGCTGCCAGCTTTTTCTTCCTGACCTCGATGGCAAGAAAGCTAAGGAATCAGCCACCTGCAGCCAGTGGATGTTAGCAAATATAGTCTAATGTCCTCTACAGACTTTTTCTCAGATCTCTGGTCCATTTGCTTTGGTGATGGTGGGAGCACTGATGGATGAGGGGAACAGGGATAAGATGTCGGAGCCACCTCCTGTTTATAATCTCATGATATTCCCAGGCAGGAGAGACACAGCCAACCAAGAAAACAAAGAAACAGACTCTTTCCTCTGTGCAGGGCTGGAATGTACTGCTCATAGTACGATCCAAATCCTTGCTTTTTTTGTCCTCAGTGAGGTGATATTAGTCAGATCTGTTAATACAAAAAAATAGTAACATCCATTAGCTTGTACTCCAAGAGAGTTTGTCAGTCAGGCATGTAGATTCCCCATTGTACACCATAGTAATGTCCAGAATCTGTCCAGGAGAGGTCAGTTCTTCCGAGGAGCGTCCAGGCCCATGTCTCCCCTAGGAGCACTAATGGAACAGGCCTTCACTCTCCACCTTTCTCATCAGTCTCTGTACACCTGGCTCCAGCTGCCATTGACTTGTAAATCGAGCACAGGTCTCCAGTTTGCCCCTCAACATGCTGAGCCCTCAATCACTGGAGATGACGGGAGTAGAGCAGATTATTAGAGTGCATGTATGTCCGATCACCATGACGTGTGATCACTGTGACATTTGTGAGTACCAATATTTATATGTGCATGGGACGGGGGTTGATTCAGCGATTCAGGAGAAGGTCATCCTCATGAGGTAGTGGAAGTGAGTTCATCAGACAGAGAGCCTGCCTTGTAGAAATGCAAAAAGATCCCAGACAAGAATTGGACTTAAGGAATCAGGAGCTGCATACAACATCACGTGTCTGTCCTTCAATCTCACATCTTTCTTTCAGAGTGACCTGAAGAGAGAGAAAGGATAGGGTAATGGATGATAGAAAGAGAGATATAGGGGGAGAGAGAGTAGGAGGAGTAGGAGAGGGAAGTGTGGGGGATGCGTTAGTGAAAATAAACATATCCTCAGTAGAGAGGTGACAAGGAAACTCTCATTAGCATAGCAACAAGTCTCTGATGTCTTATCATGTTCTGTGCATCGCCTGATGCAATTTACATCTTTGCTATTGCATTAAAATAACAAGCACTAATAAAGGGCTTGCACAAAAGCAACTGGTATTTTACATCTTCTGTTTTCAGGTTGAAGATTAATTGTAGTAATATTTTGCTATTCTTGTTGTGCATAGTGTAAATTATTACAGGAAAATGCTTAGTGTAAATTACTGTATGTCACTTGTACAGCCACAGTGGTGATAAAATGTTCATACAATTTTCATGATAGGAGAGACTTGCTTAGAGCTTTAGCGCAGTGTGATTCCTTGGGGAACTTGTCATAAAGACATGAATGCCCCCTCGTGGGTCAGTATATGCGATCCATGCAATCTCTTCAGGGGAACATGTCGGTCATTCCTCAAGGTTGTTTCAGTGAGTGATGCCATATTTTACTATGCCACAATGTCAACAGAAATTAGCAATGAGTATGCTTCTGTACCAGGCAAGAGAGAGGATCATGCATGTTATAAAGATGCACATTACATAACAAGTTTCTCATCTCATAGAGCCTGACAGTTTGGAATATGATGTGTGTGTGTGTGTGTGTGTATCAGTAAGACAAACAGATGTGCTCACAGTATGGGAATATGCAGACATCCTAGTACATAAATTATCAAAAGCCTTTTGCAGTGTGATGTTTAGTAGCAGCTACTTGGAATTACAAGTTTAAGACTGAACATATTTTAGTCAGTTACTAACAGGTTTCACTTTAACCATAACCATATGTTTCTAAATGAAAGTCTTTTAACAATACATTATAACTTAAGTTATTCAGGAAATTATGTTGTTGATGGTTTCTAATCCCATGCATTTGTTGTGGTGACAGAGATGTTTGGCATTGAGTTTTCTTTGCTGTCACATACGCTCTACTCAGCTAAGTGCTGTAAATCAAACCAATAAGTAGAGTGCCCCATCAAAACACAGCAAAGCTCACCATGCACGGTAAACACAGATGCTCCGGAGCTGGTCCATACACCACGCTGTCCCCTCTCCTTGCAGATCTGCAACAATCTAGGTTGACTGATAGAAAACTGCTGGTTTATCTTCTGCTTCTTCCAGCAGTAATCCAAGAAGTGGGATTGAATATTGATGAACATACAAGGGTCACACAACTGACAGATGTTCTTTCCTTCCTGAGTCCCAGACAGAGAAAAGCAAGTCCACAGAGATTAGTCCTGACAGGGATGTTGATGGGATTCTTCTTCGCCCTTTGTCCCCCTTTTTCTCTTATCTATCCATATGGACTGGCTTGTGAATACTCCTCATCTCACCAACTCTCTGTTGCGCTCCCTCCCAGCCTAACTGTCTGGATAGGAGTGCAAACCATCACACTCCTGGTATCTCTCTATCTCCCGCTCTGCTCTCCTCTCTCTCCCTCACTCCCCTGTTCCCTCACTCTCTCTCTTACTGCGGAGGTTTGCAGTGCTCCCCCAGTCCTGATTGGTCTTCTGTAATGGGCTTAACCCTTTCCTCTCCAGCGAGGGGAGGTATTACCTTTTGTTCTGACTCTATCCTCTCTTCCCTGGCAGTAACTGTGGCATCCCGTGTGGGGCTGTAGTGATTTGGAAAAACGCTTCTACTACGCTTCTGCTCAGGGACTTTTGATGCCACAGCACTAAACACACAACCTGCTGCAGAGTTGGATAGGCAGACTGTTGAAGGGAAAAACAGCAGAAAACGCTGGGTTGATGTATTAATTAGGTCTGTCACGATGTAATGAACAAGCAATGTGTTTGTGCACCGTACGAGGAATGATGAGGATGGAGAGCCAGCAGAGAGAAGCAATATTTTTTGTATTGATTTTGCGCACATATAGGTCTTAGTATGCGTGTGCAAGTGAGCATGAGAGGCAGCGGGACTGACAGAGAGGAGATAAATTCTCACAGCTGTGAGTGGGAGAAATGGATTATGCAGGAAAGAATGAAAGTCAGAAAAGAAGAGATGGAGGATAGTGGCTCTGATTGATAGTTTCAATTAAGTTGCTCCATCAGATCAGTAAGAGGTTGACCACCCTCCATTCCTTTGTCAAGGCTCATTTGTCAGATGCAATTATTGCCAGAGGGCATCCTGGTACCTGACAGCCTCTAGTTAAAGAAGAGGAGTGCATCTGTCGCTATGGCATGGCTACCTGATAAACTAACGATTAAAGCCCACAGAAAATACATCAGTTGTTGTTGTTCTGATGGTGACAGTTTAATAATTGCACTTTGCCAGGCAGTTAGTTTTCAAGGAATTTAAAGCTGACCTGCGACACTGAAAGAGAGATCAAAGGTCTAGAGGGGGTAATGTATTACCTTGTTGGTGAGGAAACAACAAACATCAATTAATTGATAAACAGAAAATTAATCGACAAATTTCATAATCGATTTATAATTTAAGGAAATTTTCAAGTGAAAATGCCAAACATTTACTAGTTCCAGTTTCTCAATTGTAAGGATTTGCTGCCTTTCTTAGTTTTATGTTGTTGTAAATTGAATAGCTTTGGCTTTTGCAGTGTTTGTTAGACAACACAAGCATTGTGAAGATGTCATGTTGGGCTCTGAGGAATTGTGATGACATTTTTTCCCAATTTTCTGACATTTTGTTGACTAAATCAACTGGTTAATCAAAAAACTATTCAACACATTAACTGATATGCAGCCCTAGACCTTGTTGCTGAATGTTGACAATTTAATGTCTCCACATTACATGGCCCACATATAATGTTGCCTTTGGATTATGCAGGTAGGAAGTGGTGGGATGAGCAGTCACAGCAGAGTACCCTTAAATACCCCTGATCATACAGAGATACGCGTTTCCCTTCCACTTGACACATGAAGACCACCACTTATTGGAGGATTAAGAGGATCTGCTTATCAGTAAGATTGGATGCATGTGTGTCCTTTAGGATTGCATGTTTGTGTACCTTGATGCATGCACCCAATATCAAATACCTGCTTCCTACACGGGATCCATCTGTACGCCTCTGGCTGTCAGACTATAATTACATAGCACATCAGTGCAAAACACTTCTCCGTGACTGCCTGTAACTCAAGGTGTAGGTACTGTACCTTTCATAAGAAGCATGCTGAAGAGAGTGGAAGGTGGACATGTATATGAAAACACTGGACTGACCACTTGACAGCCTTCTCACAGCTCTTCAGGAATCCTCCTAGTTTTAAGAGTGGTAAACATGCTGCTGAAAAACATTGCAAAACTTCAGAGTTCAATAGAAGAATGACGTTAATATTTCATTCCCATTAATATTTCATGCAGCTTTTTCTCTCCACTGTTTGATTTTCACTACAGTTTTTCTCCCCTTTCACTCTGAGTGCCTGTAGACGTCCATGGATATGCTGTATGCATGTGCCTGTGGATACTCAAGTGTGTGCATTTCTTTGCTAACACACTTATTGCATGTTCACATCCTCCTTGGCACTGTATGTGGTGTGTCTGTGAAGAGGACCCTCTCTGGCCTGAGCTCATCAGATAAAGAAGATGCAGATGTGCTGTCAGTGGCCGTCTTATTTCAGGACCACGCTTTGCATGCCAAACATCAGCAGGCGATCATGCAGTAGTGGGAGAAAAAGCCGACAGGCCCAGAGGACCAGCACAGAGACTTTTATCTCCTCCCTGCAGCAGGCATCCTGCACTTCCATTTGGTGCCACTGTGATTTGCTCCAGATTGCTCCCGAACAGAGCAAGCCCAGTGCTAATGGAGTGGCTGGTTTCAAATGTTGTAGCGGTCTGCTATCATCTGATCTATTTAAATAGCCCTTTTCACAAACCCTGAGGAGCTCCTGGTCCAACCTCACATGGACCTGGGCAGTCACATAGAAATGGAGAAAAACAAATGTCTCTTGAGCTGCTCATTTTTGTTCCCCAGTTTTTTTTGTAGGAAATATATTTTTCTTCTTCCAATAATCGGCAATTTCACCCACTTCCTAAATTATCCATAGTGCACCACAGTGGATTTAGCTCCATAAGAGATGCTCGACAAGAAGGAGACTGAGTAGAGGGAGGTAGTAGTAAAAGGGAGGACCATATTCCAGGTCCTCTGGTTTTTGCCTGGGGTTTGACCACATGGCAGTCTGCTTTGGCCTCAGTCCCAGGGATTCATGCACAGTTGGTGAGAGATGAAAGTGCTTGGATCAAGTAAGAAGAAGAGGAGATGAAAAGAAGCCCATCCTTACCTCCTCCTACGTTAAACACTCGAGATTGATGAGCAGCAGCTGAAGATAAAATGCAACCTCAGTCCTAGAGGAAATGTTAATGTAGCCTCTTCCATCCCTGTACAGGTCCATTACTGCTGAAGTGGCTTCATTTCTGTGTGACATTTAGTGCAGTATACTGTGTAAGGGTTTTTGGTACCATCGGTAAAATACACCAAGTTAATTTGGTTACACAATAGATTACAGCCCTCAAATTATTGTGTAATTATTTTTTCAATTAGTTTTTAATTACGGTGCACTTATACAATAATTATGTGGTACAGTGTAATTAAAAAGGGGAACAAAACAGAAAAATATAGGAATAAAGGTGTAAATATTTGTGAAAAGCAAATATTGCATAGGAAAAATGGTGTAACTTACTAAAGACCAGAGAGGCCATGGGTGAAATTATTTTTAGATTTTGTATTTTGTTTCCTCTGATCATGTGATAACTCTTTTGAGAACCCAACATAGCAACAGACAGTTATTTGTTTTTGCATGAAATGGTGACAACATGCTTTTTCTACACCCTGTGCACCAGTGATGGACCGTGGCACTATAGTACCAAGCTACATCACATGTGGGTGTGGTTACAAGAACAACAGAGCAGATCTGATCACACCCAGCAGTGATGTTGGGTGTGGTCAGCTATATTTCTCCTCCTTTCAAAATCTAGTGTGGACTTGAATTGCTGTGTTTTTTTTGGGGGGGTTTTTTTTTTTGGCTACATGTAAAGTGCACTTTATATGCCTGTGTTGCTGTCATTTAAGGGGGTTTTATTGTTGTCAAATGTTGACTATCATAGGTGCCAAAGTTGTGTAATCTTTCTCTCTCTCTAACTGTCTCCTTCTCTCTTGTACTCAACCACTCATCCTTCCCTCTGCTTTGGTTAGATATAAGCTCCATGTTCTGCCATTGATTTACAGTCCTGGTGGTATTGCGGGTCAGTAAGGTTAGACCCATAAAGCTGAACTAGGTGAAGTCAGCTGTTTAACCCTGACCATTTAGCTTGGTACTATAGTGCCACAGTCCATCACTGGTGCACAGGGTGTAGAAAAAGCATGTTGTCACCATTTAATGCGTTAGAGATTGTCCATGCAGCCTCTTCAATCCCCAACACCCCCTACACACATGCTCGCCTGGGACAGATTCTTTGCTGTTTCCTGCTGTACTGTGACCTCATCACTGTTCTCTGTCACGGAGATGAACAGCTTCTTTTCCATCAACCCCTCAGAAGCCGGCCACTTCCTGTCACGGCACAACATCTGTTTACGTTAGCCATGTCAAAGAGCGTCGGCAAAGGCGTGGGAACGCAAGGGAGTGCATGGGGGACCCCACACGGAACCCACGGGGAGGTGCGAGTGGAGGGCTGAATCTTGGGGGAAGCACGTAGAGGACAACCACATACACACTGCAGATAAACACACAGACGCACACAGTCATGCTCCTCCCTACAGGCACTCAGCCATCAGAGCACTCAGTGTTTGTCATCTAATTTCGTCTGGTCATGCTGCTACCCCTGGGAGTTCATGTTACCAGAAAATGCAGTTTTCTTAAAACAGCCACTCTCCTTCAACAACTAGTTTAAGGACTTCAGTAACCGGTTTGTTGTCATTTACTAACTTGAGGGTAACTGGGCTAGCGGATTTTGAATTACCCATGTTTTAAATGCAAATACATGGCAGGAAAAATTGATTATTATCCATGCATGCTTTGTGCCAAGGACATTTCTGCCCCTGAGGCTGTATATCTGTGTGTCCACGTGTGTTTGTGTCTGTCTTAGTGCGTTTATGTTATTAACAGCTGAGACTGCCATGCTGTCGGTGGTCTAAGCCTGTCTGCCCCACTGGCTTTCCTGACTGACTGTCTACAAAACAATGCCTTATCCCTGTGTTCAGTAGCTATAGGGGAACCAGCAGAGAGGGAATTCCATTCTTGAAAGAAATGACTTGCCAAAGACTACAAAGACCATTAGGCTCTGAAGGCCAGGGCAACACAGACAAAGGACTTCTTAATGGAGCGCAATGACATTTACTGCCATTTTATGCTATTGTTACAGAGTAGTATGCCATTATGGTGTCGTGGTTGGCATTTCCTTCAAGTAATTTGTCCATGTTGGGGTACTCCACTATTAAAAAGGTGGAAAAGGAGCCAACTTTTAAGTTAGATCTGCTCTATCTTGTTAAGGAACACATTGTAATCTCTTAATCTGGTATTGGTTTTATTCTGTCATCTGTTTTTGAAAAGCACTGTACTTTGATTGCCATGTAGCCGTGACTTAAAGGTCCTGAAGCTACATTGATGTGTATGACGTGTGTGTAGTTTGCAGTGGAGGGAGAAGATGCATGTACATTACATACTGTACATGTGCTGAACAGTCCTCACACTAATATAAAGTTGCCTTTGAGGTTGGGACACTGTGACCTTGTAGTTGCTGGCGCCAAACAATGCTTGTTTTTCTCTTCTGTATCTCCTTTTGAGTTGTAGTCTTTAGGGGGATGGAGGGATTAACCTCAAATAGATGGGCCTGTGAACACCAACAGGAGGCCCATTAATAAGCAGAGTTACTCTACATTGTACACGTACACATGAATTCACACACATGCCGACACAAACAAACATGACACATGTTTGCGTTAATACAAAGTCACAAGTTATCCTTATCAAGACATACAGTAATCTATACTTTTTAAGGAAGCTCCATTATTCCACAAAAATGAAAAAGCCAACTAGGGGATCTTATTTTCACATGAGAGCAGTTTCCCTGTACAGTGATTTATTTGGCTCTTGACAACTTTTCTATTTTAAATGAAATGTAATGCCTGCAGGGAAGGGTTCCAATATTACACCTTGTAGACATAAACGGCATGACACAAGCCTTTTGCTGTTGTTCCCTCCCTCAAATTGCCAATTTTTTCCACTCCCTGTCTTGTGCCTTCACCTGGTTCCCTTCCTTCTCACTTTCCTTGCTAGCACCTAACAATAATTAGCCAGTGCTAGCTGTCGTCTTCTGCCTGTCCCTAGTCACACTTTGTCAGCGAGGCCTCTCTTGTCGGCAGTCCACCACTAATGGGCCACTGCCTTGGCTCTGACAGCCAAGATGACCCTTTCTTCTTCAGCTGCTACCTCTTCATTAAGGCCTGCCTCCAGCTACTGTGGCGCAAAGATCAGCACCTTTGTCTCTGTGTCTGTCACGCCAGATGGGGATCTTCACAGCACCTCAGCTCGTCCACAAAACGCCTCAACACTCATACACCTGGCGGGATGGTGGGAGCTTGGATACATGTCTTCTCTCCTGTTCTGGATCTGATGCTGATTGTTCTCAATCATATAAAAGCAAAACTTTGATATCAGCGTAACCATGCTTATCCACACGGCAAGATGTCTGGATGTGTGCCACAAAATCTGAAGACAGTATTTTCCTGTTACTTCTCTGTTTGAATGGAAGGAAATTGATGTCAATTATATGTAATTAAGAGTTAAATGCAGCACTAAGCTGCTCATTTTTGTTCTGTATACTGTAGTGAGGATGTGTACCAGTGAATTGAGCTCTTTATTATACCTAGGCGTACATAACTCAACCTTTTGACAGGTGTGGAATGAAAGATAATTTATCTTGCCATTTTCAGAATTAGTCTGATGTCCTTAAATCACTGCAGATTATTTAGCCTTTTAGTGCATCAGAGACACCAGGTGCAGTTAAGTGTAGTCTCCCATGCATCAGTGGGATGACTGTTGCTTAGGAGTGTGATAGTCTGTGTGGGTGGCAGCAGTAGGGTGTTGGCCCTGCCTATGGGCATACCAGGCTGTTCCCCTTGATTGTCTGGCACAGGGTCAAGGTAACACAGGGCTGGTCACTACCGTCAGCACTTCTCACTGTCAAGGCACATACTGTAACACCACTGGGATGTGCATGACTGTGTTTGTACGTAGATGCATGTGCAACGGAAGATGCTATTAGAATGTTGATGCTATTAGTGCTTTTCTGTGTATGAGTCATGTTAAAGTAGATTGCCAAACTATTTCTATATAATCAATGCATCCTTGCTGATGCCATAGTGGCTGACTCATACACTGCGCTGTAACATGTACATCCAGTGGTGTGTGCTTACTTCTATCCTATGATCAAACACTTCTATCCGGTGGTGTCAAGCACTAGTTCATTCAGAAGTAGGAAGAACCAAGAATATTATTCAGATCTCTCTGTGGTGTTAGGTTTAGTGATAGTTTTCCATTAAGAAATGTTTGACTCCACTGTGAATTAGTCTCTCTGTCAGCACGGAGGATGTTGATGCTCTTTGGTTCTTACTCATCTCTGCAGAATATGAATTGATCATACTTTTTTCAGGCAGAAATCCAGACAGGGTGACTTGGAAATTGAATTGAGAGTGGGACAATGTAAAATAGTGGTGGGTGAAAGGGCTGTCACTTTTTATTCAAAATGTTGAAGATTTTGAATTCGACACCATAGATGGGAAAGTCATGGATAAAGATAAGGCTGTTGGCTTCCATTGTAAAATGCATTTGCCTTACAGTAACGTTAGCACTCACTCAAATGAAGTATCAAAGGTCCTGCCAGTGAACGGGACAACATTAATTCTGCAATAGTTTGTGACCAGGCTACATGGGTTTCATTCAAATTAATTCGAACCAATTACATGTTCTCATTCATTTAAGGTTAATGTTTTTGAAAAACTGACAGCACTAGTGGATAATACGGAAACAATTGTGGTATCATTTTTTTTTTAATTGGGATATTGACATTTTGTGATAAAATTTTATGGAAGACCAGTGGCGAAACCGTTAGAGATAAAACAGCCAGATGGTAATGACTTTTTTGGCTTATCTAAAAATAAATTACATTAGATACTTCATCACATTGACGCAAAAATCATGTTAATCCAATATTGTATAAACCAGTCCTATTAATTGGTTTACATCATTTCCCACAATGGCCACATGCAGCAAGAAATATTAAAGGGATAGTTAGCATCGTATATAAACGGTATAGAAAAATCTATGATGGTTGACAAATTTATTTCATCTCATGGTGTATACCGTAATATTGCCTTCTCCTAATGTGAAATATGGGACACATTTTAATAAATGAACTGTATTTTTTTCAGCTTGTAACATATGAATAATATTCACTGAAGCTGTAAATTTGATATACTAAGACCATTTTAATGACAGCTCTGAAACTGATAGATATGTTCTTGAGGGTATTTAAATGTTGGTTGTGATAAGCTATGAAGGCACAGGGACTCATAAACAGGCTGTTTAGTGGGCCCTGTAGAAAGTAGCCTCGTATCATTAAACAAACAGATTAGATTTTGGTTCCACTTGACAAATTGACTGTAATTTCTTTTGCTGGCTGGATGATCGGTAGAGATTGGATTTCTGCTGGTCTCTGTAAGAAATTCACAGGGAGGCATTAGCAAAACAAACCTCTAACAACTGCTCAGTCTTGCTTCAAAAGCTCTTTTTGCATTATCCAGAGACTGAGAATCCTTTCTGCATGAAATAAAACCATTTTGGGGCAACTCCCAAATGAAACGATTGAGCAACAAAGTTGTTTTTCTTTGCAATTTGAAATGTCAAGACTGATTTATTCCAGAGGTAAGAACATGTAACTGAAAGAGATGTGAATAAGATGTTGAACTGATTAGAGTGATGGAGTGATAAGCTGTCTTTATGACAGGAGTGTCAGAGTGAGTAATCAATGGTGTCCCCAACAGGAGAGATCTCAAACAGGAAATACATGTTCTGGTGCCAAACATGGCAAGCAGATGGCAAGCAACAGGGCCCTGTCAGTCCAGTGTATGGGTGTGCATTTGGAAGAGAATACAGGAAAAAACGGTCAGGATGGATGATATCAGGCCATCTGTCTGCATTACAAGGTGTCATTTTTAAGAGGGTGGAAAACTTGCTCTCACTCTTTCTTCAGATCTGGTCTTTACAGCAGATAGCACATAACAACTGTGCCTCCTCTGTCTTTGACATTTAATGCAACCAAGTCCCACAGTGGCAGTTGCATAATGATGTTTGTTTGAACATTTCTCAATTTGTTTAAGGAAACTGTGTAGTGGCACTGATGATCTCTTACAATCTCTTCATTTTAGCTTTACTCTGCCTTTCCTCTGCTCTTTGTTTTTCTTTAACCTCCATTCTGTGTCTCCCTGTCCACCTGTGATCTTGCACTGCATCAGGTTGCATTGTGGTTCATGGTGGGAGGCCAGAAGTGATTCTGAAATATTCCTATCTCAGTCAAAAAATGATTGAGACATACATAGGAAGGAAGCTTCCTGGAGAAGGAGGCACTGAAGTTCACACACATGTAGGGAGACATTCCGGCTGTTACCAAGTGGAAAGGAGTTTGTCCGCCTACGCACTCAGAAAACCAGGAGATGTGTGTCTGGGCCTGGCTTAGAGGCTGCTGGCTTGCTCTACTGTAGCAGGTGGTGCACATTTTCCATTTACCAGAAAACACTAAGTGTAGGCAGCAAAGAGGAGGTGCTGTCATCTATTCCAGCATCTAACACAACCGATCTGAACCACTTTGTGGCAGCATGGATGGTCACGTTGTATGGATCTAGCTTATTCTGGCACGTTTGGACTCCAAAATTACACAATATAAAGTAAGTGTGGGGGAAAATTTTGATTCATCTAAGAATCACGATTAATATCCTCTAAGATTCTGAATTGATTAATAAATTTCAAAAAACAATTTTTGTACATGTGGACTGTGTACAGCACACACATGCTACTAGTAATAACTTAATAATTAGCTTTTCAAGACAAAATTAAAGTATTTTGTGAATACTAAATTAGCCATCACGCAAAGACTAACCTTGGTAAAGTGGAGCACCGAACTCCAGCACTAGCAAATGAGCCAACCAACCAACATGCACTGCAACTGAGAATAATTTGTTGTATAATCTGTTTTGTTTTGTTCTCTTGAACAACACAGCCGCGCACTGCCAAGGTGAATGATTTGGCACACAGTGAACTGGAGTAAGAGTCTGAATAGTGTCCATTTATCTGTTTATTGAATAAAGAATCGATTTGGAACAATTCAATTCAGAATCGGGAATTGATTCTGAATTGAATTGTTAGACCAAGAATTGTAATTGAGGCGAATCGTGAGATCCCCAAAGATTCCCACCCCTAAAAAAAAAATCAAAAATATGCATCAGTGTTTAGACACTTTCAAGGAATTTTCTTCCATAATTGATTGTCAGAGCTCGTGCTCATCCAGTTACTCAAAGTACCCTTTATTTTGTTGTCTTTAATGGAAGATCTTTTTTGTTAGTGATGTTGTCATGGGATAATAAACTTGGCTGAGGAACAAATAGACCCATTCTTTGGAATCATTACAAAGGTAGTTTTATCACTGCTGAATAGTAGTGTCTGTTTACAGAACTGCATTCCACCTGGAGCCATGTGGATCATTGTTAAATGTGAATGTTTTGGGGCCAATGTAAGATGAAGTTCTTTTTACTTTAGAATTTCTTTTGATCGAGAACAGACCGAGACCTTTAATACATACATTTAGTACACGTGCACCTTTTTGACAATGTCAATGGAAGCCAAAATGTCATGCATGACGTTTTCAACTTTAGATAAGAAACACAGGCTCAGTGTTGGCTCTTATCATCATGACCCAGAAAAGTCAAGGAGAACTCAGGGGGGCATTGCCCTGATTTAGGCGTATTCCACATGCAGGACCGATGGAAGGATGAGGAAGAAAAAAAAATGCATGGAGATGATCCCTGCATTCCTCCAGCAGCTGCAGAATTGGAGATATTATACAAATTATGGAGATTATTCAATCAGCCATTGGTTTCCACAATTAGGATTAAGGTGGGGTTTGTAGGGATTCATAGTCTCTGTGAGCTCTACTCTCATGGGCCCCTGATTGGCTGAACAGTTGACAGAAGTAATTCAAAGTTAAAACCTTGGTTGATTTTGACTGATGCACATTATTCAGTGGTATTATCAATGCTCTGAGCCATACTGTATATGAAGAACCCCTTCTAGTCTTGCATTGCAAAGTAGAGATGGGGGTCTGTGTCGCGTGGGATTAAGCCTATAGGTGACAATTGTATGTCTTCTATCCCTGTGTGCAGCTTAAACACTAGAATACCCCTGATCTGCCAGAGGTATGCAATATGCTCTATCACATGAGCTGCTTTCTTTCTGAATACTAACTGAATACAAAGGCTGTACCATCCGACCCAGGGCACAATGTACATACACGAGTATACTGAGGACTGCACAGTCGTGCAAGTTAGTGACTTAGCTGCAGGTTAGAATTTGAGTTAATATAGTTTTTCTTTTTTATGTAGGGTGAGCTTACAGACTTCACCATCATCACGACTGTCACAATAATATTTCAGTGTTACATTGTATAAATGCAAATGAGGCAGCACTAGAAGGATGGCACAGGCTTTTCTGTGTGCCCCCGCGGTTGATATTTACACTAAACTGAACACTGATGCTGAGTAATGTTTGATGATGGGCCAAGCTTGTCCAATTCCCAAAATGTGACACGCTCCAGTGGCTCAGGTCATTATACTCAGAGCCAGCATGCTTTAGAAAGCACTTTTAATGATAGGAGTTCTGTAATAAACCGCTACAGCTAGACATTGCATTACGGTCATGTGGAGTTGTTACCACCAATTGTTTTATTATTGAAAATATTATTTAGTTGTTAGTGTCAATACTATATAGCTTTGTTGATTTAAGCCAAAAGCATACTGCTCATACTGTCGTGGACATAATTTAAATACATCTGCTTTTGAAAGTGTGAAAGTGTGTCCCTCTCAGTGTTGCAGCGTGACAGTTGTTCAGGGATAAAGAAGGTAACTACGTTAGCTGAAACCTCTTTATGCTGAGGAGCAGTTGGATAGTGATGTTCTTTGTGTTTTACAGTGCGAAGCAGGAGATACATCGTTGATCCAGAAATAATTTCACCTTTGAATTTCTTTTGACCCTCAGACATGGTTTGATGAAGACATTTGATTTCTTGCAATGTCTGAAGCCTCTCCTTCCTGTTTATGTGTTAAGTGTCAGTGTGGTTTAGCCAGGCAGGCACTCACCTCACACATTGCTCAAAATGACAGATTTTTCTGTTTAGCATCTCTTTTTCTTTTTCTTTTTTATCTCTAACACCCCCACCCCTTTTCCTTTCACCTCCACTCCCACCACCTCCCCTTGGGCAATGAGAGCTGAGATGGAAGGAGAGATGGATGATGTTGTTTTGAACTGTGACATGTCTCCATGCAAGTCATTCCATTATTATTCATAAATAATTGGCCAAGACCATCTGTGGGAGCTATTTATAGAGCTGATTGCTGTTTTGCCAAGGAGTACAAACTCTTAGAGCTTTTTTTCTTCCCCTTTCTTGTTTGCCAATCTGAAAACCTAACAGAAGTTTTAGTTCTCATGAAGCTTCTTATTAAGCACTTGACCTCTGGTTGATTTTGTTTGCCCCCAAACACTGGTCAGATGCTACAGTTTGCTAGTGTGGTAAATAGAGATAGATGTGTAAGGTATTGATTCAAACTCTGTCATCTCACCTCTTCCAGCTAAAGTCTATCCAACAGTATAGAGCCGACGTTTAAATATGTCTAATTCTCTTTCATTGGCAGCCAGAGATATTAACTCTATCTCTCTTCTGAGGATCTATCTTCCACTTAGGTTGAAAATCAATATGGACCGGTAAGGCCGGTCAGTTATACTGGATTAGACAGGAGCACTGATCTGTCTAATCCTGCTCCGATTGCAAACACATGAACCAATGTTCCCTTGTTCATCCTGACCACAACATTACAAGCTCCATTGCTTGCTGTGCATGTGTGTGTCTGGAGGTGCCTGTAGTGCTTAGCATGCACTGTTAAATCTTCAGCAGTGCCCTTGAAGGTTGAAAGTGTGAATGACAAAAAGAGAGAGCAGGAAATCTAAGCGCCAAGCGGAGAGAAAAAATGAGGAAATAATCAGATTGGGAACAAAAGAGTGGATTATTTAGCCCTCATGGTTCATCAGGATAAGCCCAGAGCCTTCTGGTGAATATTACATGAGAGTGTTAGATTAGAAGAGATGAAAGGGAGAACACTAGCCCAGCCAAGATGCGCATAAACATACTGTAGATTTAACTGCACTTTGTTTGAGAGACACAGTTTAAATTAGAATATGCAGTTGGGAAGAGAGCAGACGGTGAAATTAGATTTTTTAGAAAGCACCTGGTGTTAATGCGCCTTACACATGCATGTGGGATTAAGCAGGTGGAAGTGCTGGCAGTGCCGGTGGGCTTTCACAATCATCAGCCTCTGTCAGGTCACTGTTTCTGCTGAATCAGGATATTGGGATGTTGAACTTGCTGAAAAGAGAAAAAAAGACAGCGTGACGCAGGTTAGGTCTGAGTCTATCTGCATGACAATAAAGAATTCAATTTCAAACACAAGTCGGAGCTTCGCACGTGCTGTAGCAAAACGTCGTCTTATAAAGTGTTCCATCTCCACTGCAGCCTGACAGCATGAGAACATGGCTGGAATGCAGGATGACAAGGCTGTGTGGTAGAAACAGTCGGCTGTCATTAGTATGCAGCACAGACCCGTCTTGTCTAGCTGGACCTTTGCAGAAACTCTCTCCCCCACAACAGCAGATAAATTGTCTGTAGTGAATAGAGCAGCTGAGGCAAATCTGTGCCCTTTTCTACACAAGGAGATTTCTCTTGTGTCGTTGGATTTGCTCCACACACAGCAGTCACAACAATCTAAAATACAGGAGTTGTGTGGAAAAAAAGGGTCAAAGTTTAACTTAAACTAACCCCTTAATACTGCCATGACAAAGAGAAGCAGAGAGACAGAGAGAGAACCTTATTAAGACCTGTGCTTCAGCGGCTTAGCGCTCAACTCCTGAGTGAATTTTATCAGAGAAGGCCCTTCAAGCATTCAGTGAACCTATTAGCCATGAAATTGACTTTTCTGATAAATAAGGAACAGATGAGAGTCTAGGGGACTAATTCCACATTTCAACCCTTTTGTTTGAAATTCATAATTACATTTGAGAATGAATACGTTTCTTAACAGCTGGATTTGTTTTTCGTCATCAAGTTTTCTACTTGGCTTCTTCTTTTAAGTATGCTGCAGAATATAAATTGGACCGATTTTCTGGGTAAAACCATTCACCCCACACCATAGCCAGTGTTTAGAAAGTCTCAAAACTGTAAATAATGGAATGCTTATATTCAAGGCAGTGTATCAGCAAATGACCTCATGTCTTCTGTCTGCCTTTAATTACTGCTTGAAGATGAACCTCATTTGTCTTCCTGCTGATGTAGGTAGTCGTGTGACACATGACTAAATCAGGGAGTATACTTAAAAGTCAGACAAGAAGCAACAATGGGCCTCATGCAAGAACCAATTGTGCCAAAAATGGAGCTGAACGGGTAGCCTCATGTAGAAATTTGGGGGCGTCAGTAATGCTTATGATCGCATCTCATGAACGCGTACCTACTCATGAACAGCTGGCGTTTATGAAGTTGAAATGAGCAACTTATGACAAGTTTATGCAGAAAGTTTGGTGAATCCCACTTGGAACGCTTGTACGAACAAACCTCACAGAAAAAAGTAAGGGATGTTTAGGATGACAATAGGCAAGTGTTCTTGCATGACACCCGTTGACTGATTTGCAAATATCAACATGATAAATACTGTTAGTTTAATACTGTGCACATTCTTTTGATAGTGCAGAGACTCCTACAGACGCTTCAGGTGCCTCACATAGTGACAGTATTTTTCCAAATCCTTGCAATTGCTGTGGAGAGAAGTCAGGTCTTTTCTGAAACAGGTGGTTTGGCTATTTCATTGGCTAAGGAGTAGAATACCAATGTACTTCAACAGTTGCTGGTGCAAAAAGGGTCCAGACAATCTCCATGTGTACAGAATGGCCCACAACACTTTTCTATTTGCATGGATATCCTGTGACATCCAATCAACATATCCCATTGTGGTGAGTGTCAGACCCTGGTTGATTGATTGTAGTTCTGGTTTGCACCCCTCTGCTCAGAGCTCAGCTCTGCAATGACAGAAAGGACACGCAGATGAATAATTCATGTCTATATCAACCCATCTTGCAAGCACAATGCTAGGAGAGAAAGAGATGAATAGATAGAGAGAGGGACAGATGGACAGGGAAAATGAGAGAGATACCCCAGAGTTGATCAAGATGGGCACTGTACATGAAATTAGAAGCCATGATAACACAATCTCACATAAAGTGTCCAACACAACATGTGCAATAAAATCATGGCAACTGCTGACTTTCATTAAGTTAGCTGCACTAATATGAGTTGAGGGCTCTTTTTTTAAATTCAAAGTGAGACTTTGAAAATAGAAGAGGTTTCAGAGGGTGAAGTCCTCTCACTAGCTAATCTAATTAAAGGTCTCCTTTAATCTTTGAAGGTCTTCCTACTGCTCTCAGAATTTACAAATTGTAGGCCAAAGCCATTTCGTGCCATTCGCTCTACCAGAAAGGAAACTGAATCACTCAACACCTGCTACAATAAAGTATTAATTCTTGGAACACACTTCAACATTGCCTTGGAGTGAGTTATACTCTAAAAAGGGTATCATAGATACTGCAAAAAATATCTTATTCATTAACCTGGCAAGGAGCCATCCATGGCTAAAAGTCTAAGGCCAACATATTGAATTTGTATCAGTAGCTCAGTTGCTCTTTTTTTGGAACGTGCTTAATCACTCTGCAGCAAATTGTATTACCCTCATGCAGTCTAGAAAAAGAAGAATGTATCAGCCTGCTTCCTTCTGTTACACACCATTAGACAATACTGTTATTTTTGACCATTATTGTTCTCCAATGCCATCAAAGTGATTGTGTCTGATGCTTAATGCTAAGGTGGTTTCATGTGAAGTGGATGAGAGGGAAATAGAAAGAATAATAACGAAAGAGGGCTGACACTTAATCGTGCGATCTGTCTTGTGTGAGTGTTCTTAGTAATTAAGACTAATTAAGATGCACGACTAGTAATCTCAATAAGTTGAATGCCAGAATAGGTATGCACATTCACAAGCTGACTAGTAATTAACAATATGGCAATTTTAACATATGTTGGGTAAAAATAACTAATACATTTACATTAATTTATGTGGCAGACGCTTTTGTGAGAGGCACACAAATGAGGTACATTCCAAGCCATTTATTTGGAGGTGACTTCAGCTTTTATAATGTTTTTATTATCAAGTAAACGTAGGTTCTTCACAAATATTTTAATGGACCCACAACTTCTTTTAGCCATGTCTGTATCTACAAGCACTCTCTTTGCTCATATATATTTCTGTCTTTGAGGAGAAAAGACGGGAGGGGTATGTGAGGAGCATAAAAAATGAACCGTTTAGTTTTGAATTCTATTCTGTCGGGTTCCTCATAGCGTGAAACGGAGAGAGATTGGCAGGGCTGTGAGGGGATGGAGACAATATTAAAAGCATGATTAACCCTTAAACCCATCACTATTTACTGTGTATTTTTACTACTTTACACCATCGCACAGGTTCTAGATACGGTAGGAGTAAAATGTATTTCTATATAGAGAGGAATTATTAGAATATTTTGACTGTTATGTATCTGCGTCTTTGCTGCTGTTTTCCTCTGCATGCACATGAAAGGTGTATATTTATGAAAATGAAGAGATGTTGGCTTTTCAAAGCAAACAGAAATATTCGTTATGAAATCTGCAGGAGACATCAGCAACCATGATGATTATGTTAGCAAAAATACAAAATGCATATAAATACCATAACATTTCCTACACAGACAGCCCACCCACTCACACATGCGGTGTCTTGTGTGGCTGCACACTGTTGGCAAGCCAACAACAGAGTCAGAGTAACGTTATTTATTGTACCTCAGTTTAAAACGGAAAAAAGCGTGAAGCTAGCAAACCACATGACGGACTTGACTGTTCTCAAAAAATTAGAATTCAAAGTCTGATTATATCTCCAATCGACTGCTATTCCTACATGTAAGTCGTGGATGTTACAGAAACCTTAGAGTTTCTAAGTAGAATTGTAAATTGTGGCTTGACTTGATCATTGATCATGATTTGTCTTTTGGCAACGTGTTGGATTTTAAATAAAATTTAAAACATCTTTTATATTTTTCCAGTTTCACTACTGCACATAGAAGGAAGGATAAGGATGGATAACACATTTAAGTGTGAATACATTTTTAATTCAGTTTTGTTGGCAAGTGGGAGCTGCTGCTTTTTAGATAAATTGTAAAACTTGTTTGATTTGAGCTTACTTGCATTTACTCTTGAAGAGTCTTAGAAAGAGTTTCATAATGCATAGGATATTTTCCTCTAGTGCTAACAAACACTGCCAGCATCAAAATAAATCCTTTATAATGCCTAAATACATACTGTATGAGTCTGGTATTTAGCTGAAACAGATTGACCACTGCATGAAAAACCCAGACAATAATTACTTTTAATCCAGCAATTGTTGCCAATTGCAGAGAAAGATTTGAATATGACCCAGTTTTAGGAGATTACTTGCGTTTTGCTGACGTCACTGTCTAAAACGCTAGAGGCCTGACAACTTCAGCATGAAGGGAAGGCGTCAGTTAAAATTTTAGGAACTGTATGCAGAGTGCAGAGTTGTGGGAACATGCTGTTTGAAGTCTAAATCCTCCTCGACAGCACAATAAATTTAAAGTTACTGGTTTTAATGGACTTTTCTAATGTTTTCCAAAATCCTATGTTTAAGGATCAGTGATCTTATGTAATCTGATTCTACATCCTCCAGTTTTGACAGAAGGCCATGACAAGATGATTACAGTGTCCTTCACTGCTTACATGCACCTGCAATTTTATACAGTGTGTAACAAGGATACAGCAATCAGGCAGTCACTCATCATGATTAACCAATAAACATTCTAAATAGGTCATTGAAATATCATTTGATCTACCTGTCTAATCTAATCTATCTAACTGTTTCATCAGCGCAGTAACATATTGTGATAGACCTACTTTTCCATTTCATGCTCACAAGCCATTAACCAGGTTGCTTTATTCTATTACAATGTGGAGATTACCTTTGTTTATGCACTTAATTTAATAACCTTTTGTTGTAATTATTGTGGCCCACAATGGCTGAATTTGCAGCTGGCTTTCCAAAACAAGCCACAGAGCTTGTTGGTATGATTTAAAGCCTGGGTGCAAACGCTGCCTTAGGAGACTACTTCTTGGGAAAGAAAGTCCTGCAGTTACAAAAAGGAAGTTGGATTGTTGAAATTGAGGCTGGAATTTTATTTGATTTTGGCTTTTTTTCAAATTGGATGTGAATGGAATAATTTTTATGCAGAATGTTGTGATTGGTAAAATTAGCAAGCATTCTTTCAGCAGGGATGCGCATACCTATACCATGAGCACAGATATTGACCTTATGAGGCTTATCGGGTATTGGCGATGACTGTAAATATAGTTTCTTTGTCACTATCATTATAAAAATTAATTCTGTGTTTCCAGTATCAGTTCCAGCTATTCAGTCATGGCAGGCTGCCAATTCAGTAATGCCACAGCAATCTCTGGCCTCATGTTACCTTACATAAACTGATTCCAATGAGTTTCACACAGTGAAATATACAGATTTTAAATTTGGGGAAAAGAGAGCACTGGTATCAGGTTGGTACTCGGTATCAGCAGATACCCTGAGAGGTGAGCTATCGGAATCGGTAACGGGAGGGGAAAAAATGGATTGATGCATTCCTATTTTTTCAATTTGACCTTTTTTTGTGTGTGTAAAACTCAAATGTGAGCTCTTATAAATATTGCGAGGATTGATAAGATTTGGGTTAATTCAAGCAATCACAAGGTGGTGAATTCCTGGGAGGATTAACTATTGTCCTTACATGGGAAGTCGTGGGGACTACTACAACAACAAATTGCAAAAAGCCTTTTGTGGCTCCTGAGAGAGCTACGCAAAATCTGATAAATTGCCTCAAGTGGTGTCACTGAAGTGGCTGAAGTTTGGAAATGAAAAAAATCTGGGGGTGTGGAGTTAGAAAGAAGTGAGGTTACTAGACCTCTGCAGCCCGCTCCTCATCTCTGCTAGGAGCTTGCAGCTCGAAGCTACATTAGCCGTTACAAGCATACAAACACACCTGAATCGTCAACCGAACAGTTGATGGTCGAGTTGCATTGTGGTTAATGTAGGCACCAGATTTCAACAAGGAATTTCTTTTTTTAGATTTTGATACTAAATAAAAATCTCACACATTGCTGTTGTCATGTTAAAGCCTCTTGACGATGATTTGGGTGATTTTTAACTAATTAATAGCTGATTGCATAAAAAAAATACATGTGAGATTTGCTTGGTTTTGTCAATTACAGTAATGGTAGTCTGCTCAGTGAAATATAAGACAGCTTCCTGTCCTTGTAAAGTATGTTGCTGGATGATGGATTTCATGGTGTGTTCATGTCCTTGTACATCGAATCCTCCCATTTCTGAATTCCCCAGAGGCAGCAATTAGCCCTCAGTCTGTCAGTGGCTAATGGGTTTCTAATTGAGTCTCCACAGGTAGTGTACCTGTTTGTGGAGGTTAAACTGGAACGATGTGGGCAGGACACAGATCTCCACCATACTGTTGTTGTTTTTTTTCTTTTTGTCATCTCAGTGAGCAGCATGACGCAACTTATAAGTGTCCTGTCCTAAGTCCTCAGCTTACAAGTGTCATCCTTTGTCTCTATCTGGTTTTCACCCCACTGCTTCACATCCAGCATGCTGTTGTGTCATGCTGTTCAGCTTTGACATCTGTTTGACTTCCAGGTTTTCTGCTACACCTTTTTCACTAACAATACATAGGTTTTTAAAACACATAGTGTAGAAATGATGCATTACACCCTGCAATATTGATTCAAAACTCATGTACATGTGACACCTCTAAACGGCTAATTGACATAGAACAAAAAGAAATTTTAATTTACAGTATCAAGTTGGATTTCCTGGGTATATTGGTAGATTGTATGTTGCACAACTGCATCAGTGCATTGAAACTCCCTTTGCTATTGCACCACCATACATCCTTCTTTCATTTTTCTTAAAGCCTCTCATTCCTCCACACCACACATTTCTCTACACCCTGCATTTTGCCCAGCCTCTTACCAGCTTCAATCTTCTTTCCAATATCCCTCTCCTAAGATCCATTTTACCACTTTCCATTATCATTCCCTCACAGTGGTCTCTTTTTGGTGCCCACTTGTCATCTCCAAGTCCATCTGTAGGTGCCCCTTTTTAAAAGCCTTTCTTTTTTCTGACCACACTGAAGGACACTACTGATTCTTTTATTTTTGTTGTCTAATCATTCTTAAAATAAAAGTATCATATCTCGTCTCTCCACTTTATACAAATCAACAGCTCTCTGTATTGATCAGATTGGGGAGTGCATTAGTGCCTAAACATGGACTCTCGCTCTCAGGCTGGTAAAGCAATAAAGGGCTATTGATCATGCTGCTCATCTAACAGCTGCCTATTTTGTGTGTGTATCTCTAGCTTGTAGTTGCCCAGTATGAGGTGACGTGTTGCCTCAATAACATCTTCAACGGCTCTGATGTGTGTTCCAGCCGCAGGAATACAGTTGTGCACCTGTCCTTTGTCTTTTCTGAGGAGAGGAAAGGCTTAAAAACAGGATAGATAGAGTTCCCAAAACAACCCTGTGTAATTGTTGTACATTACTTTACTTACTTATGCCTGACACCCCTTCCTGAGTATAGGCCATCGACAAGACACCTACCCCAGTTCTGGGTCATTAGCTATCTTTTCTATCTGATGCCAGGTGCAAGGTGTCTCTTGATGTCTGCCTGGGGATCCTGTCGTCATGTGTTCTTTGGCCAGCTTCTTTTCCTCTTCCAATTGTTGTACATGCACCATTTAAAATAATCAATCAGTCATTTTGTGTGTGTAACAGCCAAAGCGATAAATATGAGAATAGCTTTTCTGTATATGAGCAACAAAATATAATTTATAGGGATGTCCCGATCAAATATTTTTGGCTCCTATCCGAGTCCTTTGGGTATCTGCCGAACCGGTTCAACACCAGTTGATCTGCTTAGATTAATGATAGGATGTGACTGAAAGTTTATCTGAGAGGCTAGAGAGAAGATGTATCACTTGATGGAGTTGTTGGAACTACAGAAACATCACTTGCGATTGAACAGCAGTGTCACTGTTATAGAGTGGATCGTCTTCCCTCGAAAATTATCTTTGGCCGAGTACAGACAGTGGCTTGCAGAGAGCACACAAACGCGACAACAGCCAAGTTTAATTTTGCCATTGAGTTACTGACGGAATGAACGTTAATATGATCTGCTGACCGTGTTGTTTGTTGTTTTAACTGGTGAGAGTGACGGATAACTAAAATTGAGAAGCTGCTACCTGAATGTTTTGTACACTGCTACTCTTTGCCAATTTGAAATAGAGTTAGAGTCAGAGCTTAATGTTAGCAAGTCCGTGTATTTTGCCAACCAGGACATCAGAATTCAGAGTCATTTGCACCACTTTGCCCAAATGAATTTTCATATTCACACTCTTAACTTTTACTTGCCTATGCAGGAACATGCTTGCACTGTAGGCTGGTGTAAAGGAGGGCAGCGCTGCAACAGTAGCAGGCTTAGGAGGACAAATTACAGTAGAGCACAGTGAAGAAAGGATCGGCATTTGATCTCCTTTATTTTAGCTGATTCCGATCTTTAGAATATGACGGGATCGGCCCCGATACCAATTCTTAGGATTGGCTCTGGACATCTCTAATAATTTATGCCGCACATTACTCCTCACATTGCTCCTCATAGCCTATTATTAGAAATTATTCTGTACAAATTTCTAGGGACCGGACAAAGTATTATTCAGGTTCAGTTACATTCCTGTCCTGAGTTACTTCAGTGTTGTTCACAATGTCCTCATAGTGTCACTTTATGTCAGGGTTAACACAGCTTAATTGCCCACTCTCTTGTCTGGCACAGGGCTATTTGTCTCCTTCTGTAACATCTATTAATTATGAATAAAATGAGATCTCATAGTGGCATTGCTCATATTTCACCTCCTGTTCACACCACTCTATCCTTTGGGCTGCTCGCTCCTTTTTGTTACATTGTGTGAAACTAATATGCAGAACCTGCACCCCACTATGACGAAAAAGCTTTGAATATCTGAAACACATAGCATTTTCTGTACAGGTTTTTGACCATTATGTGCGTTTGATAATTTTGTTTCTCTTTAAGTGGTTTTTGAAATGGAATTCACAGATACAACTACCTGCTTCTGTATCTCTTTCCCACTCATTTTGCTCTGAGCGGTGGAGCAGAAAATGGGAGTGCACTGTATTGTATTGTGTGTGTTCGTGTGTGTGTGTGTGTGTGTGTCTGTGGGTGGGTGGGTGTGTGTGTGGGGGCGTATGTACTCACGCATGTTTGGAGTGGGTTTGTTTAAGAGATATGTGAGATTATGTGCATGTGAATTATGAAGTCTTTTCTGTTGTGGTTCAGGGACATCTAGTTTATTTATTAGTAGTGGACAATCTAAAACAATCTAGAAAATCCTCATACTTTTTAGGTTAAGTGACATTTAAATTTTTACAGTCTTTATGGTCTATTTAATGATGTTGCACATGATGGAGGGGAGGGTGTGCATGTGTGCGATTGTGATAGAGGGAAACAGGAAGGCAGAGAGGTGGCTGAGTGTGTGTGTTTGGAGGGAGGTGAGAGTGAAGGAGGAGGGATGTGAATCCATGATTAATGCAGCATTGCCCTTGTATGTTTCAGAGAGGAGAGAGGACGGAGGTGAGCCTAACAGCATTAGCATTCTGTCTGTGCTCCTGGAGGAGTCTGCTATGCCCCTTTACAGATGCTCCACTGCCTTTCAGATTACTGAATAGACACTTCACAGACACTTCAGTCTGGATGCACACCAACCAGCTGTTTTCCAAAACTGTTTAAGGTCCACCGAGTACTTGTGAATCCACTTTATGCGTTAATATAGGTTGTAATGGTGTGTCTGTTCATTTGGTCTCCGCTGTCTCTTCATAGGTCTCATTCTAAAGCTGTCAGTGATAATTCTGTTTGCTACCTCATTTTTCATTCACTTCCCTGATTTGGTGTGTTTTATTTTTAAAGGTACAGGGGAAGTAAAACAGTATTGCCTTGAAGTGGCAAGGTCTGATTTTGAGCTGACTTCAAAACTCATCACGTATTTAAATCCTTTATGCTATGCTGTGCTGCCAAAACCCTTTGGGGTGTTATTTGGAGTAGTGACAGCAGGGTTACTGGTATGCAGAGCAAGGCGCTCCAGCACATAGAAGAGCTACTGGCCTGACGGTGCAACTTTTGACATTCCTGGTACTGTGCTGCATTATAATTTAAAATATGAGCACAGCTACCCTAACAGCAAACTCCAACACAAACTTAACTTTTGTTCTGCGCATCTCTGAGCAGTACCAACTATATGTTCATACTGCAGACGAAGGTGTCCCAATTTACATTCTTTTGCCCTCACATGTGACACAGATCTGAATGTGAGCAGCAAAAGCCTGAGAGCAGCATTTTTTCAGTTTAAATTGGGACAAGTTTTGTTATAACCTGAAATACAGAGGCAGTTAATCTACTTAAGCTATTTGAATTCAGGAGGCACCCATGTTTGAAACGATTATTCAGTATAACACAATTTATACAAATATTTAAAGCCTGTGTGTGTGTGTGTGTGTCTTTCTGTGTTTGTACAGTATTCGGATGTCTATTAAGAAAATTCCTTATGTTACTTTTAAAAAACTGCTATACTGGGGTTTCTTAAGTGCAACATTTTCCAGAGCATATGGTAGTGTCGTACATTGGATGTTGAGTGTGTTTCCCGACCTTCCAGGCAAAAATGTTTTTTTTGTTTACATCTAATATATTATAAAAATTTCAAAAGCTATTGAATTTTTCAGCAGTTACCTTACAACTGACTACTGATTACCTACTACTGACTACATAAATACATGTTCTGGTAAGAAGCTGCTTCTCAAACTCAGAAATGAGAGTTTGCTGCAGATCAGCATCACATTCAGAAGCTACGTTGCTGGAGAATCAAACCCAAAGGACACACAATAAGCAGATATGGGCATTATGAAAAAATAATTTGAAAGCCTCTTGCATTAAATTGGAATGGAAAATCGAACTCTGTGTCCAATCAGTATGTACCGAGTCAGTACCTCTAAATGAATCCAGCTTATTTGATAAATGACACCAGAAGCTAATTCATACCTTAAAAGATTCTGTGTAGAATTGAGTTATTCTTATATTTTGAAAGAGTCACCAACAAGTGGGATTTACATTCACTAATAAGAAGCTAGCCAGAGAGGTAGGTATAGGTTTGAAAATGGATGTTATGTCTTATGTTATAGTGGCTCAGTGCTAGCTCCCAGAGTGTGAAAATCTCCTAGATGTAACTTTTATGTCAAAGGAGGCGATTGTTTTGTGTGCTTGTGCTGGCGGAGCTGTTTAAGCATGCCTCTCTGATCCATAGAGCTGAGATCACCACAGCTGCCATTGTACCAATCGATTCCTGCGTTTGTCCTCCAGTGCTTGTTGTCGTCCTCTTGTTCCTCCTCCACTGGGCTAAGGAAATGTTTGTGCACACAGCTTGTTTGGGTAGTTATTTCTGCTCCTGCCTCAGGTCACATATTGAGCTGAACCTGGCAGTAATAACTTTCTCCACTGTGTCTCAGACAGGTACTGCTGATTGTCTCTGGCTTACTTTTTGTGCTACAATGTGTTTTTGGCACTTTACAATAGCTATCATTCATAAATGATAATTAATCCATATAATATAGTTATTTTGTGTATGCTTGTTAGATAGCTTGAATTAATTAGTTACGTAACACCTGAGATCACCTTTGATCAGTTTCCAACATTGTTAACAAACAGAACAGAAATTCTGTTTGAGATAATTTAGAAGCAGTTGCCATACATAGTTATCCACAGAGCACAGGTTTATTTGTACTGTAAAATGTCTCGCTCCATACATCCTGGTCAGCATTCTTTAATAATCAGATAAAATTATTATGTAATTTGTTTGTGTGAAAAAAATAATATCATCATGATATATCGTTACCAAATGTTGTTTTCACTCTCAAATATTGAAATTGGAATCGGCCTCAAAAATCCAAAAATTCCATTTCAAAAACCACTTAAAGAGAAACACTAAAACAATTTAGTGATTAAATCATTCAATAATAATAACAATTTGACATGATTTTGCAATTTTGTGTGAAGAAAAAAATGAGTGACATAAGCTAAATTGAATTTAAAAAAACAGTCCTGGAAATTGAAATAAAGGCTCACCCCGCTTGTGACTTCTGTATATTGACAACTGTACGATAATAAAAATGACAAGGGCTCATAAACATTTTTTAATGAAAAAGTTGAATTGATAGTTTATAGATAAAGTGATGTATTTATCTGTATATTCTAAACTCAGCTCAACATTGCAGTGGTACCAAATGCTGGTGATATTTAGCACATAACCCCTAGACCTAATGTCTTGGTAATTTCAGACAGCCTGTAATTTTCACTGTCACTGCGATATTTTGTGGCAAAACGTTATGTGTGCTTATTATTTGTGTGAATGTTGACATTAATAGGGAGTTTTACTTCATCAAATAAATCAATGTACACCATGTAACTTTTGAGTGGTGTTGTTAGTTGTGGTTTACCTAGTTGTGGTCATTTGTCTCCAAAAATGCACTATACAGTCAAAATAACCCTGGTTGACTATATGTAAAGACAACAATTTGGAGACTGAACAAATGCACTCCAATGCATTCCACTCTATTTCTGTATTTTCACACATCTAAATAATCCCATTTGGATCACACTTTACTAGCTGGTGCATTTTACCAATTACTGATTTTTAAAATAACAACAGGCTTCCACAAACAACTCCACCTTCTTTGCTTTAGATCTCTTGCTTCTGCAGAGGCTGACGTCTTGCAGAAAAATATAAATTTCAGCTTAAAAAGTAACTTTTGTTCCTCAAAAATGTACTGCACATATTCGTAACCTCACACACATCAATTAGATGGTCACCATTATAGAGTTTTTTCTTTATATACTGTGAAATCAATAACACTAATAACTGTTAAACAATAAGCCACTTCTATGACAGTTAAAATCAGTATGTCGTGCCCACTGCTGACCTCAAGTATCATGTATTCCTTGTCTAGTGAATCCGTATAGTGAGTTAGTAATGCAGGAATCTTGTGTTCAGCCACATGTAAATCAGTGTCTGCATTCAGTTATCAACCCTCATTCATCTGTTTACATCCTCTACCTCTGGCACTACATATTTATCTAGCATATTTTATATCTGCATAATACTGTGGATGGTTTGTGTCTGTGTTGTGGGATTTATAAGCATTGTTAGCCAAAACTGTGTGTCAGCTTGCTTGAGACATAACCGTATGTTAAGCTTGGTAATTTTCACAAGTTACCATAAATTACCATATTTGTATATGAAGCCTTGCTGCACCATAGTTATCTGAATTCATTTTTTAGCTATGATTGGAAACTTGGTGTTAATAGATAATCCAGATATGCACATACAGTTAAATGCTGAAAACATATTATTTACTTTTACTCATGCGGATTCACCAAACCTGAAGACAATGACCATTCATTAAAAATAGGTTTTGAAGTGACTGTCAAATCACATTATGTATTGTGCAGTGAGGACAATATACAAGTTTCCAGATTTAAGTCAAATGTATCTGTGATGAAATGTGGAAGTGTCTTTAAAAGTTCGTTTTTTTTTTCATGACAAAGCAAGTTTCTGCCTATTCATGTGTTAGACTGCCTGTCTGAGCAGTCTTTGTGTCGGCCTCTTTTGCACTCAGACCAAGTATTTTGTTGCCCTCTGCTTCACTGCTCTGTGGAAATGGATGACAGCATCTATATAAACAACACTGTGGAGTTATGCACCACAGACTCTAGAAAAATTCTTTTACTTTTTTTTCCACTGCTTTGACTTCAAAATATTTTTTTTTCAGGGTCTTTGAGGATCTTTGATTACAATATCCAGTACCTTTGCATTCCCTTATTGCACTTACAGAAGAACAGAAATTGACAAGATTTAATTTATTTTGAAATATGTTAATATATTTTGCTTTTATCAGATCAAATACCTCTCAAAAGAAGCTGTTCCGTGTTTTGTGATTGTGGGGAAAAGCGGGCCTCCTCTGGGCATCCCTGTAGAATGACCTTATATGTAGAATGAAATAAGTGACGGGCCTGTCTTGGTGGTGAATGTACTGTAAGGGCATCTATCTTGAAGTGGAAGTGGAGTTAAAAATACAAGCAAGTAGAAAGGTCACACGGGTCAGCCATTAGTGAATGAGATTCTCTGGGAGTCATTGGTCCTTGCCATGACTCCATGACTCTCAGCATTTCCCAGCACCTGGACCCCAAAGTGGGGGTTTGTGTTTGATGCAAGAATTTGATGCTTTTGTGTTTGATGCAGCTTTAATTGCTTTACCTTTGGTGTAGAAGTTAGGTCCTCCACCTGTCTTTGGTGCATGACATGTTGCTCTTTAGATAACGTTTCCATGTGATTCCCTTTATAGTAGGCTCATAGTGAGTTTGTTTTGAGTGACTTTCCTCCCTGTCACCTTCAGACACAGTATTATTACATGGTCTGCACACCTGTGCTCCTTTATTTATCCAGCTGTATTTTGCTGCACTGATGAGCAAAATTCTCCTCAGTCTTTTGGCCTGAATTAGGAGCATTTGTTGTAATTAAGCCTGTGCAAAAGCTGTAACGATGATTCATCTTTAAAAAGGTGCATACATTAAAGGGCAATGATCTCAATTCCACCGAAACGCTCCAAAATTTTGTCATTTTATCTCATCATGCTTAGTAACAGCTAGAGCCAGACGGATACAGACATTTTGAGGCTGATATAGATAACGATATTTGGGAGTAAAAAAATCTGATAATGATATGTCGCCAGGTTTTCATTTAACATAAACACAACATAAATACATTTTGTTTGATCAGACTAGTTTCAGTCATTTTGTGATGTTCTACCAAATTTGCAAATTCCTGTTGGGTATGTTTAAAGCTCACTCTCCAGCAGCGAGTCCAGAAGCTAATGATGTAGGTGTGAACTATGTCATTGTCATCTCTCCTGCTTAATGTATATTACCATGTTACCTATTGGAGTGAGATGATAGATAGTTAAGGCCTTGGTGCCAATTTGGTCTGACATTTTTTCTCTACCTATTCCTTTCCATACCTTTCATCACCCCCTAAATCTAAAATGATTAAGGATCTGCTGGATGATCCATAAATTCATACCTATATACATACAGGGTATTAGTTAAAAACAATGCAGTCTACAGACTGTGTGTATATTCTGTACATGTATTCATCATGGCAAATTTCAGAAGCCTTAGTACTAGGTGTTATGTATTTTCAAAATTGCACTGTGTCCCCACTGTCAGAATCCACAGTTGTTGTTGGCCATAGCCAAAGCCATGCTTGGGTTATCATTCTTTGCTCCTGCATCTTGGACTCTAAATGATTTTCTCTCCTGTCAAAGTGTAAAATGATTGTATGCTGCAGAAGATTCATTTTCACCGTGGGTAAGGACAGAGCACATAAAATAATGTTGATAGGGCTCCATCCATCTTGACACGAGCAAATGTGTGCACAGATCCTGTACTGAACTGCAGCCACAAGTATGGATATAAATACTCCATAAGCTGTGTTTAAGTTGTCTGCTGAGCTGTTTATGCTGAGCTCAATAATGTGCTTTTTCCTCTGTTGACAATTTGTGGTGTCCCCACTTCAGGGTGCGACACTGCACTTCCTGGTTATCTGATTAACCCTAGCCATTTCTGCATCTCTGCATGCTGTCTGAACTGTGTTCACCTAATCAGGGCTATGGGGGTACGTAATGGTATCTATATATCTTTGGGCTCAGTGCTATAAAACTGCCATCTGTAGTAATGTAAATACATTAAAGTCCCCAATCTTCCCAATGAGATTTCATTTCTGTGTCTGTTAGTCCTGTAGGACCCAGATCTACTCGGAGGCAGCCTCCCCATGCGTTATTTTTCATGGGGCAAACAGTGTATTATGGTCCTCCTACTGTGCCCCAGGTTTGAGGCTGTTGCCGTCATCAATTCTGGGCTCAGTGTAGTGTCACTATGACCCATTACAAATCCACACCTCCATCTTGGCTCTGTGGTGATGCATTGCTCTGCACTTCTCATTAATAACCCCCGCTGCATATAGCTTGGTGGGGGAAGAGACGGGGAAAGTGGGCCACAACAGACGATGAAACCTACAGTTCGTATAGGTACAGGGAAGCAAAAGCAATTAATGGCACAATGGTGGAGGAAGCGTAAGACCACCTGCATAGGCTCATCATTGTGATAATCCAATAGCTGGGCAAAAACAACATCCATCTTATAGTAGCCATTTCCATTGATGCTGCTGAGAAATGGTTTGCTAGTATTTAACAGGGTGTAAAGAGGTTCTGAAATACGGCTCTACATTAACCTTTTAGGAGAGAACACTGGGGTAAGAGAAGTTGAAAGTCTGTAGTATAAATAAAAACAGCAACGAGGTCTCCCTCCCCTGGACTTTGCAGGAGCAGAAATGACTAGTGTGTAACTATTGTTGTGGAGAAAGAGTCCCATTGTTTTTCAGAGAGGTCGCAGTGTTCTTCTCCTGGTTGCTTTCCCAGTTTTAGTTGGGAGGTTTTCAAACTGTTAGAATAACTGTAAATTTACCATTAAAGAAACAGATACCTAAGTAGATCTAGCTTAGTGTTGAGTTAGTCTAATTTCCAATTGTGAGCAAAACCCAAAGACTCAGTGTTGAATCTGTGAAATTACTCTTATACATGAGGTTAGTAATAAAGCTGGTGGCATTGGAGAGACAATTAACATGGTAGTTCTAAGTGATAGACCCATAGCTTGCAAAAAGTCAATAAAAGCTGTCAGACACACATTAGAGGATATAGGAGCATTTGCTGCATAAATGATTGATTTATTTGGCTAAGTAGGCTCTGGCCGTGAGGGTATTCCCCAACATCTGCAGTAAAGACATTTTTGTCTTGTTATTGGGTGTCATTGCCCTTCAAAATCTTTGGCAGGCCTTTTATACAGCCTCTCACACAGGAGCAGCTCTTCATGACCTCAACAGCTGCTAATATCTCTGCTCTTAACATTTACATTGTGTCAGGAAATGACGAGGATGATGTATGTGTTCATGAATTATTCACTCTGTCAGATCACAAAGCTTTGAAATGTCCCTGTTCAATATTATAGGTCTCTGTAACATGTCACATGGTTATAACAATCTGTTGAAAAGTCTCTGGTGTTTTTTAGGGGGAAATGTAATGCTTTACCAAGAAGTCTTCTCTGGACACTTGCTGAATGGAACATTTTTACTGCATACCATTAAGATGTTTTCTTGTGTGTGTTGCAGAGTAAAAGCAAAGCAGTTGAATACAGAATTTAAATGATTTTCCCTTGACTTTTTTATGTCTTGGTAAATGTTTTGTCCAGTAAACACTGTACAGACAAGCAGATTTAACTTTATAAATCAATCCTGCAGTGCTTTTGCAGGACATCTCACAGCATAATTTTTGTAAAATAATTCCAAAATACATATATATATTCCAATAAAATCCATACCTAAATCACAATGTGCACTTCAAGCTCAGTTAAATGCATAATAACATCCTTGCAATTAAGCCAAACTTCTATCATAAATGTAAGTATTAAAATCCTCAATTTTATTATTGTGCATTTTTAATAATGTTTCTCAGGAAATAGTATTTATTTTGATTAATGCTTCTATAATACATAATATTTTGAAATTAGCTTGTGTCTCCCAATATACTATAACTTTAAAGCAACTCCCCTTTAAGAATAATAGACTAATCCGATGGTCACATGACTTTCAACTCAACTTGAAAAAAATATTTTCTTGACTATTTTCCTAGTTAGGTTTCGGCTTTGCTACAGTTAGCAGTACAGTTTGATCACAGGTCATGTCATTGTGTCTGCTGGCTGTTAAATTCTGCTATTTTAGGCCACTGTATCTACAAAACTATGTGCAGTTATTAGCATTTGTATTGTGATTAATTTCATGTAGTGGCTGAGCTGATTTTTCTTTTGATTGTTGTTGGCACATACACAACGATGCTTTATGCTGTTGATATAATTATGTTATGCTTCATAGCATAATTGGATCCAAACAGCTGAGCCGGGTCATTACGAAGATGCAGAGCCGAGACGCCAAATATCAAAACTGTAGAGACTCTGTAATGTTATAATACGTAAATCCTGTATATGAGAATGATTTTTGCTTTTTCAAGATGAAGAAACAAAAGAAATACATTTTTAATTTTTTGGGGGGTTTATAATTACAAAACCCAAAATATGACTTCATTATTGGATTCATTTTTTACATTTAGAGGTGCGCTAACCTGCCAGAGTAATCTGAAATTAAGACTTCTGTGCGGGCATCTACGATTCAAACTAAAAGGCTAAATCAAGTCCTGCAGTCCAAAACTTTGTCTGCAGCAAAATATTCCAAATCAAATCCAAAATCACAGATTTTGTCCTTATCACTGATTTTCAATCTTGTTTAAATTTGCAGTGAATAAGTACTGCACCCCCTACATGCCATAATCGGTTACACTCACACATATGAGTGATGAAATAATTATTGAAGAAATAATGAGAGGTTTGTGGTGGACAAAGGAGGTCTGTGAGCAGTTTTGTCTACATTTTTGTCGTGTCCAGAGAAAAAGCATCTCATGGGGTCTCATGTGGTGAAGATTACAAAAAGCTCACAGAATGAGCTGAAGAGTGTGTGTACAGCTGCTTGTAGGGGGAAAAAAGCATTAAACTTTGCTTCACATCCCAGTTGTTTTGGATGGTAATCTCTTCACCATATTGTGTTCCATTTTCTTTTCCCATTATCTTTATCACTGCCTGTGTCACAGGCCTACCTGTTTCAGCTTATTCTGTATTTGTTCAAATGCAGTCATGTCAGTTATTCTAAATGAAGCTGGGAGTTTTCTTTGTGCTAATCACGTTCATCAGCATTTGTCACTTGCCACCAGGGTGACTGGGAACCTCCACAGCAAGGCAATTTGGCACACCGCAGCCCCCAGAATTAACAGTGTGCTGAGTGGCACTGCCAGGACTCCTTGGTGGCTTCGTCACACCGTCACTTGGTGGGATACACTGAGGCTTCCTCATTAATTCAGATTATTGTGACAAGGCCAGCTTGTATCACTTTAGTTTGATATTTGACTCTCAACATCAACTGACATTCTACAGATTTTAATTGTATTCGTTATCAAATAGAATAATTTTATAAGGCTGTCAACCAAGTACTTGATCACCTACACACGTATAACAGACTGTGATTGACTGTTCACTAAGCCCCCCTTAGTTATCATTGCTACGCCTGTCAAGCTTTGCATTCTCACACATATGCAGATTTACCACTCGGAATTCGTAGTCACTTTTGTCTGCGGCTGAGTTTTAATGCTTCCAGCTGACTCAATTTAAAACGTGAATCTTGTTAATAGAGTCCTAAATAAGCACTTTTTGGTTACATACATGATATCATGCTGAAAGACTGAGGCTAAAGCTGCATGTCCCAGGCAAAAAGTCAGCAGCCTCACCAGCTGATGATCCATGTAGAAGACATGAAAATAAAGAAACAGCATTGTTCTTGTATTTCAGTGTAGAGCTACTTGGTCCTAAGAGTATTATAAGTATGATAAGGAAAAATGTAAGATCAAACTGTTCCAGTGTTTTGTAGTAACATACCCCTGTTTGCTGCTTAGCTTACTTACTTGACAGATGTAACGCTACTACAGGTAAGGTTGCTGGGATTCGCTGGAGTGAAAAAATAAAAAATAAAAATAAACAAATAAAGACAAGGACAGGACAAGATAGTTAGCCCGACATGCTAACATTTGCGGCTTACGTTGGAGCAGATAAACACAAAGGTTTTATCCATTCCTGACACTTTTGCTCTTGTCTTTTTGCTTTTGGAAAGGCTAAAATTAGACCACCACCATACAAACCCTTCTAAATGTATCTCTCTCAGACCAGCCCCATTCACACTACTTTGGCATGTGGAGAAAACCAGAGCTTGACAGGCCTGCTGTGCCTAGTTATGGTTGCCAAGCAATGATTGGACAAGTGCTGAAAACAGGGAGTGACAAATTTGTGAGTTTTTTGCTGAGGAGATTTAAAGAGTGTGGATTTAAACTTATGACTTGCAGAGATGGAATTATACTTTTTGTCCTCCTTTTACCTCTAGCTATTAAATATTAAACTATGAGGATACTCCATCAGTCGTACAGACATCTGGGGATAGTTGCTCAGCAATTCTGATGAGAGCTGTTTGCTTTTGACTCTGCGCGTACACAGCAAACACTTAACAGTCTTAAACTGGAGAGTTTCTGAAGTGCAATCACTTTTAGTTGATAGTTTTACATCATCACCTATTGTAAGTGTGAAAGTCCAGCCATGCCGTGCCATCTGTTGGGAGGGAACAGTGATTATTAGCTTGTGTTAGGGTTCTTATTGCTGTTTATGCTGGCCAAAAAGCCATGTGTTCAAAGATGAACCGTCAAGCTGGAAGGATTTATGTGCCTGTTGGAGGTGAGAAGAGGTCAGAGTATTGTGTGTGCCTCTCAAAAACAGCAGTCATATCATCATCCCAAACAAAGCGATCACTGACCACTTCGAAATGTATTTTCTCCAGACCAAACCCAGTTGCTCTAGAAATAACAGTGGCCCTGTTTGTTTGATAGTGATAATAGCAGTGGTAAGAATCAGATAACAAGCAAGGGCGCCGACACAGTCTCCTTGTCTGTCACTGATCCCTTGAATATTTCCCGTCTTTCTCATCCCCAGAGTATAACTGTTTGTCTGTGGCCCAAGCTCAGTTTCTTAGCTTAAAAGATCTTATTTCCCCAAGTGCAGGCTATGCTGGTGTTTCACCTTTCATCCTCTGAACTGGACAACCTTTAAGTGAAATGGTGGTAGGGGAGAGGTAGTCAGATTTGACCTCTTTGTTAAGTGGGGTACAATTGTGTGTAGGTTTCTCTATGGACAGCCATGAGTAATAGTAGCCTTGTATTTTATTATTCACCTTGTTATTCTCTGCAATGGAAAATCAAAAAGGAGCAATGTATTCATTCTTAGTGAGTACAAATGAGTGTAAGAATAGACATTAATTACTCTTATAAAATGTAGCGTGGGAAACAAACCAGTGATGCTGTGTGTGTAACTTATCACTCCTAAAAGCTATCTGGTTTTTATGATGATTTTTTTGCTTTTTTTTGTAAAAAAATCTTTACAAAATAAGAAATGATTACTGATTGAGGTTCTAATAATCATCACAATTGTCATCTTCATCGTCAACATGACCACCAAGGCTTCTTAATTGCAAAGCTGGTTGAAGTTCAAATCAAATGCTACTATAAACATCGTCTTTGCATCAAGCAAAGCATCAAACATCTGAAGCAACCACGTAGGCTAATTTTTTAACAGTATTTATTTTGCTGCATTTCAGTCTCCTTTTTCATGCATGGAAATCTTTCAAAGATCTTTTGTGTGTGTGTGTGTGTGTGTGTGTGTGTGTGTGTGTGTGTGTGTGGACAAAACAGTCCAACAGATCGTGTTATAACACTCTCCCTTATTTACATAATATGTAAAATGCACCAGAGAAGAGAAAAACTGGAGCACATTGGATTAATTACAATGTTGTAAAAGAAACATTGTGCTCCTGTCCGCTCTCCTCTCTGGAGTTTCCTGACCTTGATCGAAGAAGCACCTCGTTCAGCTGCACATCGACGGAAGTGTGGAAATCCCTCTTCATGTTAAATGCAGCTTGCAGCCACTGGTCATACTCAGCCCTGGGAGCAAAAAAATAAAGTAGGTGTTCTAACTCGGTACTAATGGATGAATTTTCTAATGCTTAGCACCATAACATTACTTACAGGGTAATATTATTTGATAAAGATAATGCACAGTAACAATTGTCTTGCACTGGCCTGTTACAATGAGGGAAGAGCTGTGTAGTCCACAGCTTTACTTCAAAATAAATATATAAATCTCAATCAATTCTCTTCAGAAGTGTGTGTCACACAGTTCATCATGCTCCATCTCTGACCTCAGAAATTGAAGCGAGCGAGCCCGCTTATTGAATGTGACAAGTGTGTGAACCTGTCTTTTTTACATCGCCTCTCTTAAAGCTGTATTCTACTGTGTATGATCGGTTGCGTGTCTGTGACCCTGTGTATACTGTACAGTTGTAATTCTGTCTGAAAAGGTTTTCCCAGGCATGTTCAGGACAGTTTGAAGCGTCAGTATATGGCTGCACAGAGAGGTGTTGGGAACAGCAAAGGTAATTGAGGTAATGACTTTATGGTTAGCAGGTGGCAGAAGCACTCTTAAATTTTGCTGCCCTTAGACAAAAAAGTGCGCAATGTAGTTGTACCTTTAATTTCATGGCCATTTCGGCTGATTGCTTTTTGTGTGTATAGTGATTTTATCAGAGATGTGGACATCTTCCTCTTTGAGCCTTTAGCCTATTCTGCAGAGTAAAAACTGGATCCTACTTTTTTTCTTTTTCTTCTTCAGCTGGCAGTTGCTTTGTCTGCATTTTGCTAGCTTTAGGTCATTTCAAGGAGTCAGGTCAATTCCCCTTTCATCCTTGCTGTTGTAATGATACTAGAGCTCTCAACCATCTTTGATGAACTTGCAGTTTGTCTGAATAGTGACTGATTTGAGTCTGAAGACATGCTACTGACAAATAACAGTGATAAATAGGCACATTTAAATAGCTATGTGCCTCAGTAAGTGGATCACAGCACGCCTGGTTTGAAACACACATAGTAGCGACACGGCAACAGAGTGATAATGACGTGCATGTAGTGGCTACAAATCACTAATATTAAATGAACTGGAATGTCATCTTTACCACTTTATTAGGTTGTAAAGGTTTTAAGGGGAATACTGAAACAACCTGCACGTAGAGCGTAACCCCCCAGAAAGTGCTGATAGTACAACCAGCTCTAAATGGTCTCTGGCAAATCCTGCAGAGACCACATGTCAAGCCGTATCTTTGACAGGTAGAGCAGCAGATCTCTAGGTATGTCCCTCACACTTTCACATTTTCCTGATGTACCGAATCTGTAAAAAACAAACTGGGCCAGTCTCCCGGCACACAGCGCTCCAGAAATACCTGCAGGTGATAACTAGCTGAGGTTTTGTAGCAGGTGTCCTGTCACCTTTGCCATCATGTATGTATCATACCTGTGGGTGGAGGTGGTAATTAACTGTTGCTTTGCCATTTTTAGAACGTTGCCATGACAGCTCTCTCTGTGTCTTTCTTCTCAAATTTATTTTCTCAAGAACTGTCACCTACTTCCACATCTCTTTCTGTTCTTTTGTCCCTCTAGCTATGTGTTGTTACATTTTTTTTTTACTATTGTCTTTTTTAAATATTTAGCGTCTAGTGTTTCCATAACATGTAGTAGGAATGCAGTTGACATAGAATCCTCTCACCTTACATACCTGGTACCTGGTGTGTGAGTGTGTGTGAGTGTGGGGTGGTTCTGACAGGCTGACATCCATCATGTCCAGATCAGGTCACAGACTCTGCCCAGTGGGCTGTGGCCTGCAGGTAACAGCAGCTGCAGCACAGTGTTCTCTGCTGTCATCCATCCACAGAATGTCAGTGTGACAAGTGCTGTCCACGTCTGTCTGCTGCAGTTTGCAGGACATTGCTGCAAATAAAATGACTGGTCTTTTAGTGCTCCAAGCCTGCAAATAAAGGCACATTTGTAGCTTGATTGACGCTGATATCCAGGTCTGTGGCTGATGATTTACAGTCTTGTCAGTCAGCATTTTTTCTTGAGTTTGTGTCACAATGTGTATTCACTACTTTCTTTTCTACACAAGTTTCAAATCAGTTGTTATAGTTCTTGTTTTGTTCCAAGTTTTACCTTGTTGAATAAGGATAATTTAATAGTTTGTCTCTCATGTATTCGAAAGAGCTGAATCGATCAGTAAATTAATCTATTAGTTGATTGACAGAAAATGAATCGCAACTATTTTGATAATTGATTAATCCTTTAAGTGCTGCATCAAACAAAAATGTCAAACATTCTCTTGTTCCAGCTTCTCCAGCTTTTCTCTGTTTTATATAATTGTAAACTGAATATCTTTGAGTTTTGGACTGTTAGTCAGACAAAGAAAGTAATTTAAAGGCGTCACCTTGGGCTCTGGGAAACTGCAATGGGCAATTTTCATTGTTTTCTAACCTTTTATCGACGAGACTGTAAACTACACTATTTTTTTAACTGATGAAATAATCAGCAGATTAATCGATAATCATTGTTAGTTACAGCACTAACATTCAATTTCAGTCAAACAACTAAGCTAACCACTGACAAGACACTAGCAAGCGAAATGCAAATTACTTTATGTGGTAAACACTGAAAGTTGCACTTCTAGAATAAACATGAACAACTAGTAGTCCTACTTTAAAAACTACTTTCACCTCTGGTCGTATTTGAGACCATAGTTTGTGGTTTTGTTGTATTGATTTGTAAAGTATACTTAATATTATAAGCTCCTGACCTTACAATAAGATGTACGACAATACCACAAATCACAGCCTCAGCCTCAGAGCCTCTCTGACAGTCTGAAATAAGTAGTAAGTAGTATTTATCTCAGTTCTCTTGTATTAGATTGTCTTACATTATACAGGTGTTGCTTTAATGTGCCCGTCTCTGTATGTAACAAGCACAATTTGTCACATTAAAATGATGAGTCCCCTCCCTAGTCCACTGCCACCATCCCCTGACAAATGGAGTAATAAAATGAAATGGCTACCTGTGGTGAAATATTTAATAACCAGAATAGCAAATATTACTGTTTGAAAGTAGAAGTGCGATATCATCAAAAGGTGAGCATTAGTTTAAGAGGGAGATGATGTTTGAATGATGATATCTGAGGCCTGCGAAAGCTCTTCTCTGTGTCTGTTATTGCGCTGGAGACGGAGAACAGAGGGGACGTAGACCAGACATGCCAAGATTAACATGCCACTGTAAATCAGTCATGCTTCTCCCTTTTTTGGGGCCCATTTCGATTGGTTTGCATGCAAGGCTCAGTTACTTATCTATAAAGATTTCAACACCTTATAATATCTGATTGTTTCTTCTATATTCAATCTTCAAGTAGTTGCTTAGACAGGATTGGATGTTAGGGTCATATAGTGTTAAAATGCAGAGTTATCAAACACAAGTCCAGCTCAGATGTCAGAAGAATAATATAACAGCATACAAATGGTGGTTGCACATGACACCAGCCTATGGTGTGATAAATCTAATGGACCATTAGACAGATAGCACTAAAGCCAATCTAAATGTTACAAGGTTGTGAGGGCATGAATGTCTCCAAGGTGATCAACTTGGCCATCATGGATGTTTTATTGAATTTCCACACAGCACCTCTACAACTACACATTAATCCGCTAACCTCACGTCATGCAGACTCTAAATGCTGCACCTTGTTTCTCAGCAGTTTCTAAAGAAAAAAAAGTTGATTTAAACAACAATAAGATTATTAGATTGGAAACCTTTATTAATCCCCCAGAGGGGAAACTAGTTTGGTCACCTATGCACAGTGATATGGCAAAAGATACACAAGTTAGAAAGGTCACAGCAGGCAACATATGAAAAAATGATTCCATGATCCCTCCATCTTGAAAGCATCACAGAAACTATATTGTATAAGCAAAAAATTGTTCTAAGCTCTGGGGGAAATATATTCACTTTCCTGCTATATTAATATATACACTTCAACACTTCTAAACACACTTCTATGTCAGAGTTTCAGAGAATTAGCCCCCAAAATCACCGCTAGTCTCCTGCAAAACCAGTATCTTTTTGTTATACAGTCTGAAATTGCAAATGGAGTAAACCCTTAATTGAGAACAGACTGTAGCCAGTGTTTTGGAGCACCAGTGTTGGATGTAATATACACACGTGATGGGCAGAACAGATATCAGGGATTTGCCCGTACCACAGGCTGGCTTAGAGCAGCAGCCTATTAGGTTTTCATTGATGTCTCCAAAGATTCAATAAAAGATAAAGGGCCCAGATCCAAAGCAGTGCTTGCTTACCTTCTTCTGTGTCCTTGACACAGGCTAATTCTCACTCATGGTGGCATATTTATGGTGTGAAGCACAAGTTGACTGCCATGTTCATACAGCACTTTGAAGGCTGGGCGATACAGGACAATATATACTGTGAGGCCATAAATATTTGTCAGTCATCTTTTTCTTTTTTTTTGCATTATTGTTTATACTGTGGCATCTATCCCTTTAATACATCTGGATGTATTGGGTCATTGTGGGCAATGTTACAAATCAATAAGAAGAACTGCTTTATGACTATATTGGATTTTTAGCCCAGCTACTGGCGTGGCTGTATGGAAACATCGGTCGGTCCACCACTTAGGTTCAGACTAAAATATCTCAACAACTATTTGATAGATTGCCATTTAATGTGGTACAGCTATCCATGGTGCCCTGAGGATGAATTTGTATAACCTTGGTGATCCCTTTACTTTTCTATAGCGCCACAAGCTAGTCAAGGTTTTTACTTATCCAGTGAAATGTCTCAGCGTCTACTCAATGGACTGGCACCAAATTTGGTACAGACATTCAGGTCCCCCTCAGGATGAATTATAATATCTTGGGTGATCTCTTGAATTTTTCCTCTAGCGACATCAAGTCAAAATTTCACTTTGTCCAATACCTGCAAAACTAATGACATCCCCTTCAGTCTCAGCTGTTCTTTGTGTTGAGTGCTAATTATCTAATCTTAACTTACTAACACGCTAAACTAAGATGGTGAACATAAACACTGTACCTACTAAACATATGCATGTTATTGTTGTCATTGTGAACATGCTAGCATGCTGACAGTCACATTTAGCTCAAAAATCCTTCTAGCGTGGTTGCAGACTCTTAGTCTTGTTTTGTGATTTTTGCATCAGTGTCATGATGTACCAATTATTAATTAGAAAATCACACACATTCCTCTCTGGTTATTTTATGCATGAACAGTTTTTAATAGATTTAAAAAAAAAACAATGTTAATATACATCACAAAATACTGTATATTGATGTTAAAAATCCTCTACTGTTATAGAGGATTTTGACCATACGTTTTTTAAAAGCACACCGTCATTGCATGTCTACAAAACCATACAAACATGTGCCAGCAGCCACTACAATACACTCACAGTCATAACCACTCACATTCTCTTTTTAATTCATGTGTAAATTGCTCAACTTTGATTAAGTCAGGATTAAGATAATGAAACTAAACAGCAGATGTTTAGACATGGTTATAGGTTTTGGGAGGAGTAAGGCACCTGAGGGAGTTTGTTACTATTAATGTGTGGGTCTGTCAGAGTAGCAGTATTGTTAACCTGCATAGTTAACCTTCTTTGAGTCTTCCTGGTCTTGTGTTTTAGTCATTTAACATTGTTATACACACAAGCCCTTCTTTGAAACTAAAGTTATTTCCCACTGCACAGTCACAGCCTAATTACAAACTCTCACCACTTCTCTATGGAGTTCTGCAGCACTGTCAGTCAGTAGCTTGTTAAGTAGTCCATGACCCATTATCATCTCTGTAGTTGCACGTAACTCTCAAACACAAGTACGCCTACGCCATGTAATGATCTTAACAGCATGTCATATCCACACCAGCTGTTCTGCTGCTTTGGATGTTATGTTAAAAGCGGTGGCTTCTCTGTTTTGATGAATTAGTCGGCTGCATAATATCAAACGTCTTCATTGGTCTCCCCCTGATACCACTGCAGCTCACTTCAGGCAAACAGCTTAGACTACTCGCGAAGGCTCCTGAGCAAATAAGAAGGCAATGACATTAGATGAGCATGCAATGGTGAGTTAATGACAACAATCTAATTATCTTTTAATTCACCCTAAAATGTGTCAACAGTCCATGAATAATTTCTTGTTGAGATCTCAGTAACCAGCCTTTTATGATGTCCTATAGGAAAAAATGTATTTATTAAGCTGCCATTCACTCTCGGTAGATCACTGGAGCATAATGTGAGTAGATTCAAGTGCCTGTCCCCGTCTGTCTCTCTCTGTCATGTCTTGATGTCTCATTAGCGGTGTGCTCTAGGGTTATTGATCCCTGGGAGACGTTAATTACGTTATCAAAGCTTGAGTTGTATCTTTCAATATAGTAAACACAGGAAATGAGCATCTGAGGCTGATTATGTTTACTGTTTTCAGTCATGTATTGGCTTGAGCCTCTGTCTGAACCCTGAGTGTAATTTCTCGGAAAATATTAATCGATTAATGTACAGGCAGTAATAAAAGCTCATTGCATCTCATTTTATTTTCACAGAAGGGATAGCTTTTGCTTTCTAACTTCCTCTCTTTTATTTCCATTATATTAGCGCTGCAATGAACAGTCATCGTCTTTATCGACCAATGTGACCATTATTTTTTTGATTAATCATTCATGCTATGCCCATCAGTTTCTAATCCAACTTTTTTCCAACTCTCTTTCCGTAAACCAATCCCAATACCCAAACTCTGGGTATACGCTGATACTATGTACCTATCTGATACCAGTCCTAAAATTAAACTCTGTAAACCTCAAAGTGTGGAACTGATTGGGATCACTCCTATGTACAGTAACATAACGTTGTAATGTCACATCCCTTCTTAATTATAAATGGGGCCTTTCATACACCTTCATTCTTTTTACAGTACAGGTAGTTCTTGCTTTGTTATAAGGCATCAGCCTCAGATTTTTAACAATATCCGGACCTGAGGGCAGACATTGCATTCAACTTGACCAAACCAAAGAATCTTATAATGAGATATACGGAAAAAAATGTTTTAATCTGGATCGATGACTTCTGGCTGATATTTGATCTGCATAATAAGGTCAGTGCATCCCTAACAGTTTCCCAGAGCCCAAGGTGGTGTCTGCAAATTGTTTTTGTCTGACCAACAGTCCAAAACCCAAAGATGTTCAATTTACAAAGATATGAGAGAGAGAGAGAGAGAGAAGCAGCAAACAATCACCTTTGAGAAGCTGGAACCAGCAAATGTTTGGCACTTTTTTTAGCCATGCTTGGCAGGGGATGGCAATGTCAGTCTGTCATTCGGTCGTCTTTTAAATTTTGTACAGATATTCATGGTCCTCAGAGGATGAACCCTACTGACTTTGGCGATCCAACAACTTTTCCTCCAGCGCCACCAGCCGGTAGACATTTTAGGCTTTTAGTGAAATATTTTGACAACTATTGGCTTGATTGCTGTGAGATTAATTGCAGACATTCAGGGGCCCCAGGTTTTCAATATGAAAAGAATGAAATACATCAACATCTACTGGGTCGATTGGCACAAAATTGTGTCCTATTGACTTTGGTGATCCCCTGACTTCTCCTGTGGTTTTGAACAAAATGCCTCAACAACTGTTGGATGGATTGCCATGAAATTTGCTACACACATTCATGTTCCCCTCAGGATGAATTGCAATCACGTTGGTAATCCCCTGACTTTTCATCTGCTGCCGTCATTAGGTCCAAATTAAAAAATGATTTCCAATACTTTGATTTATGCTAAACTAAGATTGTGATTAATGTGGTAAACATTATACCTGCTTAACATCAGTATGTCAGGATTGTCATGTCATTGCTTGATAGATAAACAATATATTGATTATCAAAATTGTTGCTGATTAATTTTCTGTTGATCAAATGATTAATTCATTGACTAATCCTTTCAGCACTACTTTATATGGTATTAAAAAGTTATGTCACATTGATGTGACACAACCTACTCTGTCGGACCACAAAAGCAGTCACCTGGAAAGTGACTTGACCCAGACTTAGCTGGGCTTGTGTGTGTCTACATTAACGGCGATGTAATCCAGGGCAGCAGCTACAGTATGAGCATTAGTGTGGATTAGTATGCCATGCTGTGGTTGTGTCCCCGGCTTCTCCAGAGCTTTGTTTTGACTGTACTGTGATTTCTGTCCTCTTGGCTGTTCTGTTGTTCAGCTGTCAGACCAAAGTGCAATCAGCAGAGGTTTATTCAATTCAGTTCTCCTTTGCCTGAAACCTGTGGACCAAGAAAATGGAATGATTTTCCCCCTTTCACAGTGTTCACACACTATCCAATTAGGGCTCCAAACACAAAGGAGAGAGCAATAGGCAGGCAGAGATGTGGGCAGTGTAAAAGGACAGAAGATGAACGGTGGTGTGTCAGGTTACAGAATATAGTTGGAGAAGGAATGAGGGAAATATGGTGCCTTCGAATACCATCATACTCGCTTGTATACGCTGTGCTTTGTTAAACTGAATTTATGTATTGCTCTTGATCACCATTTATACTCCCATCACTTTTAATGCTGTTTCTACTTAAATGTGTGTTTTCTATATTATACAGAAATTATTGCAAATTTATACCTCTCCTTATGTGCTAGAGATAGACCAATATATCAGCCAATATTAGCTTTTAGCAGATATATTGTATCGATGTATATGTCGGCCAATAAGTAACAAGATATCCTACTATAAAAATGCCATTTTGTCATTTTGAAACACCAGAGAGCTCTGCCAAGTTTACTTTTCACAAATGTAAAGGATCCTCATCAAAAATGTATGACTGAAATGTAAAATAAAATTTAAAAACTATGTGCAAATACATCTGATTTTTAAACTCAAAAATCTATTGGTATCCTCCTCAAAAATCCAATATTGGTCAGGCTATAATCTGTACATGTTCTACATACTGTAGTGAAGTACAACCACAATTGGTTGCCGAACAGCACCTTTTTTAATGCATGGAGCTGTCAAATTCACTGTCAGTGTCAAACATTTCAGAGCCTCTTGCCAGCACTTGAACACACCGTAAATCTGCAGTACATTTTTCAAATGAGTCCAGGTAAAATACACATTATCTATAGCTCAAGTTTAAATCTCTGACATGACTTAAAGTGGCTGTTTGAAAGGAAGGGGAAAACACACATTCAGTAGCAATCAATATAGCGTCGTATGTGTTGGAGAATGGTCAGCGGTAATGCAAAGAGTAGGTGATTTGTAGGGTTGAGCATTTAAAACACTGGTTCAGTCCAAACAGGAAATGAAAGTGTTTTCCTCACTGCATCAGAATCTTGGCTTCAGCTTCATCCTTGTGATCTGCACTTCACCATCATACACATTTCCACCAACATCCTGTCACTGTCCTGTATCAACAGCCCACTCCTGAATGAAGGTGAATTTCAGTGAGCAAAGATTTCTTTCTGGTTGTTGCTCAGTATCGCCCCCTTGCAGCTTTGATGGGCAGAACCACTGCACCTTGCGCTCTTGCAGTGGGTTTTAATCAATTAAATATAAATTTTATTTTATTTATACAGCGCCAAATCATAACAGAAGGGCTATTTTCATATAGAGCAGGTCTAGACCATACTGTTTATAATATTTACAGAGACACAGCTGGGTGACTTGAATTTCTACCTGACTGATAGAAAGTGACAAGATAATGTTCACTGTTCTTTGCTGGCCTCTTAACGGGCTGAAAAAAAGTGAAATATTGATAGAAGGTTTTTCAGGTTAAGTGCTGAGCAGTCAATCACACTTGTCGCAGAGCTAGCCAAAATCTCAGTGTTTAGCAGAAGGATAATGACTGTATTTTAGGTGAAGTTAAAAAATAACAAAGCACGGTCACAGACTTATCACCATAACCACTGTAGCATCGCGTTTTAAGCCAACTAACAAAATGACTGACTGTGCACACACAAAAGTATATAGTTCAATAGAGTTTGGTTCAAGAAAAGAGGGACACAAAAGAATTCAATCACCAAAAGAGTTGATGATGTGGACTCTAAAAGGCTATCAGGACATGAAGTGGGATATGATTGTCTAAAAAGAACCCTATTGTCGCTCACTCCTTTGCCACATACTTCCCACTCTCTCACTATTGACAATCCAGTGAACCTGCAAAATATCTTCAGCTCTCTTCAAATGTCATAACACCAGTGAGCTGCCAGCGATGGTTGAGAAGGAGAGAAAAGAAATGCACCTTCTTCTTCATGTCAGCTTTTTTTTTCCTAAAGTGACACAGTATCTTACACAGCGATTTGAGGCAAGTGACAAATGAACACGAACATGAAAAGAGAGTCTCTAAGCACTTAATGCTACATTTACACTGCAAGTGATCGATAATGTAAAATATAAAACTGAAGACAGGTAATGTATGAATCACACTCCAGCTCCTTCTTTTTGTTTGAACAGATTATACATAAAATTGTTAATTGTAGTAACCAGTGTAAAAAAAAAAAAAAAAAAAAAGAATCCATAACAAAATGCCGTTGAGAGACGACTGCCAGACACAAACACTTAACTCTAACAAAGACACAGAGTCTGCTATCTCTCAGTGAATTACTAAAGCTAATTGCCCCTAATTAGGAATCCTTGATTAAGGTGCAGCTTCTGATTTAAGAGGAAGCCAGCAGTGATGATCATGGTCTCAGTTTCTCTCCATTCTAATTGTTCATTTTAGTATTCATCTCGTCTTTAATTGTTCCTGTCAAAAGACCTCATGCATTAAAGCATGCCATTTGTGCCAAATTACACCTTTCTTTGCCGATTGCTATCCAATGATTTTAAATGAATTCAGCGTTCGTACAAATTCTTGAAAATTAGGAAAATGCTTGATTCTAACCGTTATGTTTTCAAGGTTAGTAATATGCTTGAATTTGAATATACTCCTTGAAAAATGCCTGATTTTCAACATAATCTGGTGTTTCATCACCTACACAATCACTCATGTAAACCAAAAATCTTTAATATTTGAAATGAAACGATCCCATCGTCATATTTGTTTCTTGTCTCCTGGCATTTATAGTAACACTTTAGATGTGATGATAAAGGCTTCCAGAGTCTGGACATTTTTGGTTTAGGCACCTTGAAAGTGCTTGAACTTTACTCTTAAAAAGCTGTACGAACTCTGTGAATTAGATGATTAGTTTTGCTGTACTTAAATCCTCAATACATATGATTCTAACTAATATCTTTATATATTATCTAGTTATGTTGGCTGTGGTGGCTTCTGTGGGGTTTTTTATAAAAAATTTTTTATCCTCAATTAAATCCCAGTTCGACAGTCATTAAAAATCAAATGTGAGAAGATTGATTGATTGATGTGCATATTTTTACAGCAGCATGCCATGTTTCTTCACTGTGTCCGCACAGTAAAGTTCATAAATGGGCAACTCTGCTTCCATGTTGCGTAATGCGCCTCATGACAGTGACGCATTGTTTTAATTTACAACACTGTGACAAGATTTGAAAAATGCTTTTAATTTCTGACCTCAGTAACTACTACATTCTTTAGTTCTCCATTTAAACTTACAATAGTGTTGAGCCAGAAGCACAGATCCGACACAACTTTCCATTTCCTCAAATATAAAGTATTCAACTCGGATCATTTTGGAGTGGCCTGTTTGGATATGCTATAACTAGATTCCTATGCTTAAGAGACTTGCAGGGTGTTGATCATTGTTATTTCATGAGGCATGCAGTGCTATGAATCTCATCCTTTCAGACTAACCATTTTCGACTTGTAGACAAGCAGAGCCCTAAAGATATCCATGAACATGAAAATAATAACTTCCCAATGTCCATAAATCATGTGAGGGATTTTTTTTTAACTTATAGTAAGGTATAATGCTAATAATTTACTATTTTTTATGCAACTGCAACATGTTATAGTTTCCTAAACCACAGATACAGTATTATTAATGTTCTATGTTGACCTCATTATCATGTTATCTTTTACAAAGAGAGGACTGAGATGGGAGATGTGTATATCATGGGGAAAAGCATCAGGTCTTCCACTCAACAAAAATGGAGTGATGGCGCCCTCTGGCTCTAACAATGGAAATTATGTCTTAAAATTGGTAATATTATTACCAATAGTTTTTATAATTTTATGCCCATGCAAACGTCAGGCAGCAAGGTAAATTATGCAAATCTTGTACATGTAACTATATCACTGAATGTTTTGTGAAAATGCAAGTCTTCCTTGGAAACCTCCATCTACAGTTAAAAGCTTATGATAATGTGTGCTTTCATTTTCATTTCCTTTCAGATCCTTTTTCATCTCCAGGGGAAAGAGGCCAGGGTTTCAGTGAGTATAAGATTCAATTAAAACCTTTAACGTTGTCCTCATTCAGCCCAAGACTGAATAATCCTGCTTCAGTACAATTGTTCCCTGGGAGGCTTTTGTTAGCGTCTGTGCATGATGGTTTTGATGTGGCAGACCAGCAGAGAACACACTTGAACTGCGTTGTTACCTGGAAACATCGGGCTTTTTCTGGTTTGACGTTCAGATCAGTGGCTATTGAGAGCTCTTAAAGCTTGAGATAAAATTTGCCTGGTTGAGCGTGTCATTTAAGGACATGCACTTGTTCACAGGAGGAAGCTGATAATTATTCAAAGCAAAAGAGAGGCAAAAACACGTTAACATGTATTCAAACACAAAGCCAAGCGTCCCAGCAGGTTGTGATTACAGTTTATGAAAAAGAACCAAACACTTGGATGAGATGCAAGTTTAAAAAATTATTTATAATATGATACAAGGATATTTTGTGCAAGAGGTTGTTGGGGCTGTGAAACCTGTACATTATGAACAAAGCACTTAAAATTCAGTGGCAACCTGAAAGCAGAACATGGCTACTGGGCCATGATTGTGTACAACGGCTAACTACTGTATCAAGATACTAGCTGTATTATACAAATGGTTTCCACCAGTATACAATGGCTGTATAGGATTAGATTACATATTTATATAAAGTGCAAAAGAAACGAGCACTTACAGCGACAGCCTGAAGTGCTTTGTGACTGAGTGTAAACCCACCACCACATGCTGAAAGCCTTCTCATCATATGGCCAGGTGGTTGGGCAAAAACCATCTGAAGACTTGGCAGGGCAATATCACAAACTGTTGGCCATAGTTCAGCTGCAGAATATATTCTGTATTACAAAATGTATGAAAAGGGTTTCCAATCTGTGCAATATATTGAATCTTACAAATATAATCAGTACGGACAGTTGTGAAAAAGTTATCTAAAATTCCCCTTTTTACAATTATAAATAGACACTTGTCATTTACTGCTCCTTCTATACTGAAGCATAGCACCACAGGCTCTCATTTTTCAACCTTGAATATGAAATAACCTGAAATAAATGAGAAGGTTCATTCTTATTTCAGGGGAATAAGACATCTTTGACATTAAAAGTTATAAGAAAATATATGCACTGTTAGTGACTAGATTACATGTTTTGTTTATAGTTCATAATTCTGGTTTGTCTCTAATGTTTCGAGGTTACAAAAAGCAAGTGAATACGTCATCACAGTTGAGTCTCAAGAATACAGGAGAGCAAAGAGGCATCAAGCGGTCCATCAGACTCTGTCGAGCACCTCTCCATGCCAAAACACCAGCTGCTGGGGATTCTGGGGGATTACCTAGGTCTGCTGGGAACCCTGTTGAAAGATGACATGAGCTGTTGGTATAGTGGACACATGATTGAAACCAAAGACTGGGTAGGTATAATTTAATATGCAATAACAGTGTACAATGTGGATGTTGAAAAAAGAAAAAGTCTACTACATGTTATATTTCAGTGACATTGGTCCTTACTGAGTTGGTTCTTTTACGTTTCCAGCAGTCTGGATTGAGTCTTTTCTGCTCCTCAGCCAGAGCCTTGGCCTCCATGGTGTACATCCTCCTCTCCTCACTCTTCATCTTCTTCCACTTGTCACCCAGGATGACACTAATGGCTCTGGAGTGTAAGGTTAGAGACAGAAGATCAAGGACTCACCTTTTTCAGATTGTCTGTTTTTTGTTGTTGTTTTTTTTACTTTAGTCTGAAAGACCCTTGGGGTCTAAGAAGTTCATGAAGCATTCTCTTTGTGTTAAACTACAAAGCTTCACATATAATGTCAAGGACTTTTAATCTGTTGTTTCGGCTTGACAGCTCTGGCCTGGTCGACTCAGTGACATTCACCACAAAGAGTGTCTCTCAGTTTTTAAACTGAGTCAGTACACTAGAGCTGCAACGATTAGTCGATCGAAAGAAAATTAATTGCCAACTTTTTTGATAATCAATTAATCGATTCAGTCATTTTTAAAGCTAAAATGGTTCCAGCTACTTAAATGTAAGGATTTGCTGCTTTTTTTCTTGACATTTATGACAGTAAATGAAGAGTCTTTGGGTTTTGGACTGTTGGTTGGACAAAATAAGCAATCTGAAGACGTCACTTTGGGCTCTGGGAAATTGCGATGAGCATTTTTCACAATTTTTTTTTTACATTTTATAGACTAATTGTGAAAATATAGTTAGTTGCAGCCCTAAAATACACAATGCACCACCTGTACCCTCATTCCCTAACAGTACCTCTGCTTCATAAGCTAACATGACATCACAATATGAGAGAAGGTCACTGTGCTGTAAAGGTACAGTCATATTACACTTCCGGCCCTCATTCACTTCAGTTAAGGCCTGTATGATGGACACAGTCAAGCACTTGTTTCCTGTTTCGTTGTGATCTCCAGACGCTCCAGTGAACTTGCAGGTCCAAAGTCCCCTTTGGTCAATGAAACACTTATGCAATGTGTTTGGAAATGGAGATGTCATTATTTTAGTGTGTGCCATCATGCTGTTTAGTACAACATTACACAACCAGACTACAACCTGTAACATCGCTCTTACTGTTTGTGACTGCTTTGCTCAATATTTATTTATTACCCACATTGGAAACATGACACCACATCCTCGTTCAGGGCTGAGTGCGGGGCAATTTCACAGAAATTCATCAACCTAAATTAGATCATTATGCTCTACAAGAAAGGCAACTAAATACATGATAGTTTGAGAAAGAGCACTGGATCTCATTGACTTTTGCATACCTGTTGTCCTTCCCAGGATACATCTGCGTGTACTCCACTCTGTACTTCTTGGCGAAGAGCATGAAGGCGTTCATTGGCCGCTTGCATTTTGTAGGCGTGGCACCACTGGCCGTCCCTGAGGTGTGGCTCCTGTTTGATTTGTTAGTGGAGGATTGTGGGGAGCTCGAGCGCTCAAGTTTATCACAGTCTGGACTGACGGCACCCCCGCTGGACAGGGAGGTCCTGCGCTGACGAGCCATGCTGCTGAGAACATACACTGCTGAGGAATCTAGTGGGGTGAAGTCATAACTGCAGGGAAAAGGAAGCAAAAGAGAAACATAAGTTAATAGTGTTTTTCTAATCTGTTACATTCTATCTGCAATTTAGGTGTGTATTTTTTAGTTTGTGTACACTTTGCAACATATTTTTCATTTTAATTTCTCTTTCTGAAAAAAAAGGTTGATTGTAGATATGCTATATAATGAATACATGCAGTAACATATTCATAAACCATTTATTTTGTATTTAGGATACAAAACATGATATTTCTAACTTTGTTTTTATTTGAAGTGACAGAGGAAAGATTTCACTTTGTTGTATGCAGTATAATAAATTAAAAATACAAGTCTCTACAAACTGTTTATGTTCTTTGTAAAAGATGATGTTTAGCGAAGTGTACAAGAAGGCTGCAAGCTAAGGATGGACTAATATGTGGATAACAAAATTGTAAAGTTATAATTAAACTGTGGAAATAAACATTAAGATTGTCCTAAAACTAAAGAGGATTGTACTTATTATGACAAAATGTAAAATAGGTGGGGCTACATGCTCAATTCAAATGCTGCCTTTGCTTCTCTGATGGATGACTCGTACTCAAACTCGTACTTGAAGCTGCTGTAATCTAAATTTTTATTAACAATGTATCAAATGACAACGTGAAGACAATGGGACAGTATGAAAGAGGTCGCTTGTAGTGATGAACCTACAGAAAATTATCACCAAAATCTGCAGCTCGCTTCAACTTTACAGAGCTTTATAGCAAGTTTCAGCTCATTGTTTCGCTGTAACTTTACTGAGATCAGCACTCTCGCTGCTCTCACAGCGTACTTTTCAGCCATAGCAGGCCGGTTTAAACCTGCAATAACTGATTTTTTTGGCCACCTGGGGGGCAAACAAGTCTGTTTTTGGTCTCTACCAACTCCTGAGGGAAATATCTGGTTCTTTAGCTGCTAAATGCTCCACTATGTTCACCAGCTAGTTGCTAACTGTTTCTGTCTGCTGTTTGGTGGTGAGCACGTAGTGTTTAGTTTTTAGAGCTTTTTCTCTGAAAACAGCTGCCTGCTGCAGCTGAAAATGACACTATAGGAGCGGTGAGTGAACCAAAACAGTAAAGTTGTGGCCGGACAGATAAACAATGAGCTGAAACTCATTATAAAGCTGAGGGTAGCTGCAGATTCAGGTGATAATTTCATATCTGGGAGTGACCCCTTTCACATTGTTGTTATAAATCAGAATCCGCTTTATTGGCCAAGTATGTGTAAACATACAAGGATACAATATCGATTATAGCTGCTTTAAGTCTCTTCATTACACAAAGCAAGATCAGTTATAAGAGCGTACCTTCTGAACGTGTCAAAGACGACAGAGTCATCACAGTTAATGGCATCTGGGTGGTTTGGTGGCAGGCACACATCGCCCAACTGCATCTCATAGCAAGGGATCCCATGGTGCACCACAGTAAGGCTCGGATAAAAGGAAGACCAGCCTGAAAAACACAGATGGTAAATTACAGACTACTTTAATCTTAAAGCTGTTTATTTAAACAAAAAACTAATTTGTTTGCATTTGGCAAACAACATTTGGTCAGTGGAAGCTTCTGTTGGCAAAGACTAAATACACATATTGCTATAAAATCTGTTTTTGACATCATTTCGCTTTCATTTCTTGCCAATAAAGCTGACATTTATCTTGTTTTTGTTTTTAAGAGACCATAACCTGCAGTCGATGTTTTTCTATATTATTTTGAACAGAAATAACCTAGGAATTGTTTTAAAAAGATCTTATTTTACCTTTATTTTTGACAAAAAACGGGTGATCCAGTCTGCATTCAGCTGTTAAAAGGCCATCATCAGGTGAACCAGGCTCAAAGGTCACTTTAAGAACAGCCTGGCCAAAAGATAACGTCTCTTCATGGCTCACCAACTTCAGCCCCTCTGAACCGTATCTCTGTAAATGAAGCAGAGGACCAATAAGACGAGTCTTCACTCACCAGCAAGATGAGCTAGTTGAACTCACTGCCAAAGAGGAATTGGTGTTAAAACAACTTGGTTGCTTGAAAACTTGGTTTCTATGATACTAAATGAGACCACCACTGCAAATGTTTCAAGAGCTCATGCACTCAGTTACTTACTTTCTGTACCTCCACTGTTAGCCTGGCTGCCACCTTGTGGCCATTATAAGCCATTGTAACATCTACTGACAACACTGAATTGGATTCATGCACTCATCTAGTCAGCAATGCAGCAACACTAAACATAAGGTGTACACAGCTGGAAAGTATTCCAGAGTATAGCAGACTATTGTGAAATATTTTTAGACCTACTAAACTCACTATTTGCTGCCTACCTTGAGGGAGGAGGAGGATGGCATCATGGTTTCATCATCTGAGTCATCATCAGAATCCCTGAGTTCATCAGCTTCCTGCCACTCCACATTAGGACCTCGATGGAAACGCAGGCGAGTTCCTGAATATCAACACAACAATGTGACATGATGAATAAGCAGATGTGTGTTGACAGTGACAAGAGAATTCTGAATGAAAAAAATGGGATGCAATACTGCTGTTTGGGCACCCGAGGTCAGAATTTCTTTACAAATGTTTGTAATTCATGCTCATCCTGGTTGGGAACGATTGCGAAGGGAGGGTCCTTTCAGAAAAGTGTAAACAAAAGTTTAGTGTCAGCAGCACTTCTAGCTTCTGTCCAAAACAGTCTTTATTGCATGTCTAGATGTCATCAGCACACTGAGGGCAGAGCAGTTAAGCACTCCATCAGTACTGTTTTGGCCATATAAATGACAGGTCTATTCATAAACATATCACAAGAGTTTGACTTAAAAATAAAAATAAAATTGTGTCTCAACTTATCATATTTGGAAAAAACTGGTGTGTTTCACATTTGTGATTATTTACTTTTATTATTACTATTATTTACTGATGTAAACATTAACAGATTTAAGAAAACGTTCATGAATGACTTCCTTGTTCTCTAATGGGGGTACATGTTTCCACGCTAGACTGCGGATTGTGCCTTTAAGCTCTGAGGCGTAATTCTCAAGACCATTTTTTCTTTTCAAGAAATTCTTGGAAAAGCCTCAGGGTTAACTTCAACGTGTGTGAGTGAGGTAAGGTGTAAGTGTCTGCATACGGTATGTACATGAGTGCGTATGTATGCACCTTTAAGGAAGCAATGCCAGGCTGTGGAGGGCCAAGAGTGAGACCAGGCCATGTCTTCATCATCAGAAAACGACGAGGACATTGAGAAAACTCCAGACTCCGATTCACTGCTGGCCTGTTGAAAATAATAAAAACAATCTTACAATGCCATCAGTACAATAAAAACTTTCAGTATGCATGTCACACAGAATTTACTAGGAAATAATCACTGGGTCTACAAGAATGGATGATTCTTAGGTTTTCAGAGGATAGAAGTGAAAGGTTACCCTGACACGCCTGCGCTCCCTGAGGTGGCCTCTGGACGGGTTGGGTGCGCTACTGGCTAATGGAGGACGAGCGTAGGAATGTAAACTATTACTGTTGCCAAAGATGTGGACTGGAGATGATCTGAAAAAAGTGACAATGTCATAAGTGCACATATTAGTGATACTGTATATTTTTAAAGTGATATTTATACTCTACAGACAGCCAAATGTATTCCAGTTGTTTAGGATCACAGGGGTATTTAACAACACAAGATTAGTTAGCCAGATTTACTGTGAAAATTATTTTGCGATATCCTGGTTATAATGATGTAAACACAATGAGCCATTCACTTCCAATGATTGCAAAACAAAATCAACATTTCAGAAGATATTTCACAACACATTTACTCGTGTACATGTACTCGTGTTATTCATTTGTTGTCAACTTCTCTTCGAGCTTGTGTCCCATGTATGCACTCATCAGACTTTGCTTATTTTCATGTTGGTTCATATTAGTACAAACCTCTTATGCGGGGCGTTCTTCAGCAGGGGGCTCTGAGGACTGGTGGCAATGTTGGCCAGCTCAGCGAGCCAGTTGGTGCTGGGGGAGCAGCCGAGCTCCTGGTGAGACACTCCTGCTCCAACCTGAAATAACCCTGGAGACCTTACGTCCTCCTCCACCTCCTGCAGCTCTGGCATGTCATCTTGGGAGAGGTCAACAGTAATATTCATAAATTAATATGTGGAAAAGCTCAGTTTGCTCAAATGTCGAATTTGACTTCTTGCTGGTTTAGGATATTACCATAATCCATGTGACACCCAGGTGAGGAAGGCAGGTCCTCAGTACACTTGAGTGGATCAAAGGACTCGTCCATTCTCACAATGTTCTGCTGTTTCTTCTTCTTTTTCTTTCTTTTTTTTAAACTGGCTGCAGGTCAGTTTACTCAGCTTCCATCATAATATTCTTTCACATCAGCTGGTTTTGGGCAAAAAAAGGTGTACAAAATTAGAGCTTTCACAAACAAAGTGAAACTGCTGCACAGTTCTATTTACAATGCTGTTTCAACCAGACTTACACAATAACCACGCATAATTACTGAAAATCTCTCTTTGCAATTGCATACACAAGTCTGAATGGTGGTACGTGGATTTTTGATAGTAATATGGTTTCATTGAGGCATAATAAAAGGATTCACGGAATTAAAAAAACATTTAACATAATACACATAATCCGTCAAAGATTTTTGACCACGGCTAATATTAATAAATACCCCGGACAAAATGTTATTATTGCAAGACATGTCATGTATTGCATCAGTATAATGATGCAGCCTTTAGGGAGCCTTTAGAGATTCCTTTGTCTGAATCGACACAGTACACCGCTGTGGCTCGTCATGTGACCTGCTGCGTGGAGGCCTTGTTTATAAACTTAGAAGGGATTTGGCGCATGCGTACCAGAGCTCATTCATTCATAACTGCGTAGCAAAAGTGGTAAATAGCAGAAATTAGTTTTGCAAAGTGGCGTAGAGAGAATCGAAAACACGAAGTCGAAAAAAAAATGTGAAAGAATGTCAATGAGCGAGTAAGATATTTCAGGCAGATTTGAAAATTACGTGGTCTTTGGCGACACGCAAAGCGAAGAGCTCGTTAAAAGGCACAAAAGAAGCTGCTAACATCGAACTAACGAGTTTACGAGGAAGAACTAACGGTCGTTCGCGTTCTGACCACCGATCAACGGTCGCTGCACGCCCTGACGAACCGTTGCTTCGACTTCGTGAACGCGGATATACTAACGCGTCGTTAATGAAACGTTTCAAGAGTACTGTCATGTCCAAAAAGACCGTTTGGAGGCAGGCCTGCTGTTCCCCCCCCCTGTTGTCCTCAGTTCAGACCCAGAGGCTGTCGGGTCTAACGCCGTAAACAAAAGAATGTCAACAAGTTGAGGCATGACGCAACCTCTCAGCCCCGTTCAAAATGAATGACACGAAAACACCTGGAAGCCCTTTAACGACATTTCCACGCTAATCAAAGCCGATCTGACCGAATGAATGACTTGTTTTGATACACAAAACTGCTGTCTGGTGGCGGCTTGTTATCGCCAAAACAACAGGCGTCGTAGCGAAAAAAACATTGTCGAGCACGAGCTGTAATTCGACATAAAAAAAAACGCGTGACAACCCCGCCGAAACACTGTGTTAGAATTGCAAAGACACGGATCACACAAAGCTCAAGTTAGAAATGAGTTTGAACCTTTTATTTCTTCGAAAAAAGTAGTCAACTTCCCACTTACCAAACCTGTCGCCATCAAGAAACTCTCTGGCATTCACTCGAGGGGTGGGAATGAATGTTTCCAAAGAAAGCCTCCTATTGGTGGATAAGAACGTCAAAAACAAGAATCCAGGTATTCTATTGGTCGATACTGCTGAGAAAAATATAAAAGGCGGGGCCCAGTTTGTTGATCATCGTATCATTGGATGGAAGTACATGCCTGTTACTACCCAGTAACAGCTGATTGGCAATAACAGGAACAATACATGGTTATTTTGTATCTGCAATGTTGCAGCTACAGCAAGAAGTACTCACTCACATTGCTTTCTAGATTGTTTTCCCTTTCCCTTGTAATTAATTCATTGCTTTAACTTTTTTACTACAAAATCTAGTGAATGAACAAATGAATGACTATGAATAAGGAATGAATGGATGGTGAATGAATGACTGAATTGTGAATGAAAAGCTTTGGAAGTGAGCTTTTCCATTATTGTAACATATAATTATGTGACACGCAAATATAAAAATGTTCTTTATTGACATGAAAAGTGAAACATACAGTACTTTCAGCCAGTATTATGGGTTTGCCTTCAAAAAGTACCAGTACTACCTGCACAAAGGGGGAAAATAAATTCAGAATGTTTAAATGTTAAACCAGCTTTAAACAGTTTAAGCTGCAGTAAACCACAGACAAAATACAGAAGACTTCAATTATTCATTTTAAAAAGAGAGAGAAGAAGAAGAGAGAAGACCCACTTTAGCTTTATGTTGAGAGGGAACGTCAGAAGATGCGTTTCCAAACAGTATAAGTTTTTGGCAGAGGTAGACAGCAATAATGGATGTCATAATCATAATATATGTTTCACCGACACAAAAACAGTATGACTTAAATTTTACATTAAAACACAGGAAAATCAGTTGTCTCAAGACAATGCCTATAATGACTACAGTCTAGTGGGGCAACGTATTAAATTAAAGGTGGGCCTATATAATAACAGTAAATACTCAGTTTCAAATTGTACAGCAATGTGTTGTATATTCTTACAAAACTATCAGCTATCTCTCTGAAGTTTTTTTTTTTTTTTTTTTGCAAAAGCATAGTATTAGGCTAACAGCCACAAACATTTACCAACAATGATATACAGTTTATGAACATGTATTGAAGGGATTAACTCTTATGATAAACAGAAAAGTATTTTGTAAAAATGTTAAAGTACTGCCAAGTCTACATTCTGTTGTGATCAAAATGTGAAAGTTTTTATTCAAACACAGAAACTTGTTTACCCTTTCTCTCGTTGGGGCACTCTTGTACCAGTGCACCGCATGCTGCAAGTGTTAGTGCTCTTGCCAAAAAATGACAAGAGAATGTGACATATTTGCTCACAAATATCCAGTAACAAATTAGCTTTGGCATCTGATTTTGACAAACAATGTTTAGAAATTTACAAATGATATCATACTGTAGGAGTAACTATAACACTGTAGAGGAAAAAGGTGAGAGTTAACAAAAGTGTTCAATATACAAACAAATAATGCGTCTGACACTGGCAAGTAAAATGTACGCTTACATTTTTAATGTTAGAGTTGTGAGAAATCGAATTTAAACAAGCTTTAAGCAACTCTGCTTTGGCTCACTTTACTTTCATCATAATACTCTGTGGAAAACTCTGCTAATTAACCTTTTTCTCATACGGGGATCTGACATAGGCCGCTGTATTTATCTGACACACAAATGTTGTAGTGGATATTTCTTGTAAGAAAAGCTGTTTTAGTGATTATGGGGAAAAACATCCATACAAGCCTTTTTTTTTCATCCACCGATTCATGGTCCATTGGAGCCGTCTCATGCACTTTGTTGCTCAATCTCAGTGCTACTTCCAAACAGGGTCACCAGCTGCTCCTCATAGTTAGCAATGTTTCTCTTCATGATGTCCATGCACGGGCCCAGCAACCTCTCGAAGGCTTGAACGTCCATGACTGACAAAAAAAAAAAAAGACTCAGACATAGTTTAAGGAGGGTTATGGAGAGTTTTGTAAAATAATAAGTGGTATACTGAGAAATGTACATGCTAGACGTAATATATGAATGATCGTAAAAATGTACCTAAGCATTTGACGCTCCCCACAGCATAGGCTGATGCAGCTCTGGGCTTGTTTGTGACAAGAGCCAACTCCCCAAAATACTGGCCCCTAGAGCATGTGGCAATATCCATCTCCTCTTCCTCCTGGTCTTTTTTCGTCTGGCAAGAAAGAAATGCACACTGTAAAGATACCAGAAAACACCAAAGGGTTTCTTTTTATTGTTGTTGTTGTCAGAAGGTTTTTTACACTTAAAAGCAAACATACCCTGCTTCTTGTCATGGTGATTCTAACTTGGCCAGACTCAACAATGTAGAAGCAATTTGCTAAATCACCCTGTAACACAAAGCATCAACGTAATCGAGAATGAGTACCAAAAAAATGAGCAGCAGAAAATAAAAAGACCAATCCAAGAGCAGATCATACAAAGAGATTCATCACCTGAGCAATAATCTGCTGTGAATCATTGTACACCTTGGTGGACAGTACGTCTACTACCTTCATTCTCTCTGAGAGCTGTGAATGAAAGGATATTTGGTTTACAATGGCTTTACTCTAAATGCATACTGCACTTTCTTAGCGCTGGAGGACAAAGCTAATCTTAACCTCTAATGACGTAAGCAGTGGTAGCGTTTCAATGAATGCCTCATACAGCCTCCTCTTCTTTGCATTGTTCTTCACTATGATCCTCCTGAATGTCAGACGATCCTGAAACACAGAGTTAAAGGAAAGAAAAGCATTGAGGTTCATGGTTAAAGACACAGTGTAGTCCTCCCGGCTCCCTGTGTTTTGTTGTATATATATGTATATACATTCCTGTGAAATGTTACTATATTTTTTATGACTCATCTTGAACTCAAAGTAATAATAATAATAGTAATAATAATAATAATAATAATAATACACATAATGGAGAAAGAATCCAGGATGCCCAGAAAGTCTGGCATCACCATCGGTTTTAATGTTGTGCTTGTTTTCCCTGCACTCTCTAAAAGTCAGGATGGCTGGGTAATAATACTCATTTACATTTTCCCTGCAGTTCCATACTGTTCTGGCTCCCTTTCACCAAACAGTAACTCCTATAAACAACATTTTGCAGTAGGGGGCGCTGTAAACCACATTTTAAGTAAGCAGAGCATCTCATGCAAACACCACTCAGGATATTTCAAGCAGCAGCACCCATGCTTATGTCATCCTGCTGCATTCAATGATAAACCTGCAGAAATCTCTCAGTTGTATGTCATTTCAGCCAGGTGATACACAGTTTAGGCTCAAATAAGGGCCAGCAACATGTTAGATGACAGTGGTAGATGGTTACATACTGTGCTGTAGGAAACATAGGCAGCTGCCTACGGCACCCTCTAGCTGGGGAAAACAAAAAATCCAAACCAAACAAGCAAACACAGCTCTAACATTTATGTTTTTGCTAACCTTTAATATCCTACCAGGCACAAAGTTAATTGTATACAATTTGAATCCCAGCTCTAACTCAGACTCTAATTAAAGCTCCTACTATAGACTACTGTTTGCTCAGAGGCCCTTCAGTAGCGCTGTCCCTCCTCAACCTCAGGGGTTGTCGGTTGAACAGGACTAGCTGCTTGTTCACAGACTCAAACACACACTACAAGTACCCAGGTCAACAGGGGATACAGCTGCAACCTGCCCAGTCTGCACACAGATGACATAACAAAGCTGTTACCCACAGTTTAAGGACACGACCCTCACTGAGTCATTAATAAACAAGCTGCCTCACAGAAAGAGTAGCAACTGAATATTCACAACAGCTGTTCTGGCCACAATTTTATAAAATAGTTGGATGTTGTTTAACCAAAATACCATTCAACTGAAATTGTACTTCAATCAGTGACAATCACAGCCATGCAGGGAATACAGTTGTTTTCACCTTGACTTGTGTCTTCTCCATGATGGTGTTGGCAGCTCCAGTTTTCACATTTTGATTATTTATAGCATCTTGAGTACTTAACTGCCTAAGTTCATCTGAGGTGCATACTTGCTAAAACAGACATATTTAGCCTTTTTTCAGTGAGGTGATCTGATAGCTGAGTTCTCTGAATGGGCCACAAAACATTTTATTTTAATAGGCCTGTATTAACACTCATAAATATATGTTTTTTTCATATTCAGTTTGCACATTCATTAGCTTTAATATATGCATTAATGAACATGTAAATCCATATCCGGGGGGATGATTAGTACTCTCTCACTTGTTGTTGCATTCAGTGGGCTTTATACAGTATGTCATCTCAGTCAGACAACATTATCTCACCTATAGTACCAGGTACCAACACTGCCACAGACAACCTGGATATTTACTGTAAATCATGACAACTGGCAGCACAGCGTGTTATAAAAACCCAAGCACGGAGCCAACTGTGCTCTTGCATGAGGATTTAATGGTTTACTCACTAGGCACCAAAGGGCTCCAGGCGAGGTGGCGATTATTGTGGCGGCCCTGGGGGTGTTGTACATCAACGCCAGTTCTCCAAAGCTGCCTCGGTTGTCATAGCAGCCTACCAGCTTCTCTGTGCCATCGACCTTCACGAAAATGTTAAACGTCCCACTGAATGAAAATACGAGGGAAAAATAGACAATCAGAGAAAATATAAACACACGGCAGCCATATTGGTGTCTCCTGAAATCTTAAGTCAGCAGGAAACACTGATTTTACGGATTATTTTACAAATATATTAATTTTTAAAGTTTTATATATATGTATAACAATCAATGATCTGATTCAAATTTAATGAGTAACTAATGTTGTGAAAGTGACATGAAAGATCACCTTTCAATAACATAAAAGTTGTCCCCATCGTCGTCTTGATCAATGATGTGCTCCCCTTCGGTGCAGAACTTCTCAAACATGGCATCCAGCACCTGAGACATCTCTTCCTGTGACGGCGTGAAATATCAGTCAAATATTTGAATTTCATGTGTTGAAACAATCATGCAGAATCCACTCAGCGTGCTGTTTCAGCTACTTAAGAATAACCATCTTTAAAAATCATGCATAGTGCACTGAGCTGTGGCAAAAAGCTGCTGGCCTCAGGCCATGTTCTCCTTTGTGTAATTTAAGAGATGGCAGAGCACAAACCAGATGAGTACAGAGTGCTTATGGAATAATCCACTCACTGGATCCAAATTCTTGAACAGAAGAATGTCCCTGCATGCTTCTTGTAGTCTCTGTCTCTGCTCATCGGTTTTTGGGTGGGTGACCTGCAATTGAAGCACAGTCTTGTGACATGACCCTATGATGGCCTACACATTAAAGTACATACAGAAGACTCTATAATGTTGTTTAATGCTGTTTCATTCAGATTCAGAGCTATCATTCATACTGTTTGGAAATATTAAGACAGGTATAAAACACAGTTTACCCATGGCTCTTTATCCTCCTCGTCTTCATCAGGATTGAACGCTTCAGCACACACTGCATGACAGAGATCAACAAATGAATGAACTGGACACTTGCTACCAGACAAATTCATCCAGAAATTCATATTTCTGTCCAACCATTTGTAAAAGACAGAAGCTTTGGAAACAACAACATTTGAACTCAAACACTAAAAGAATGAAGTTTCATATTCATGTGGCCCAGCAGCACAACTTTCCTCCCAGTCTAACAACAATAGCCAAATCCCAGGGATGATTTAGCAGGATTTCATGCAGTAAATCTTTCAATAAACACAACTTTTCTCGTCTTAAGTGTGGAGCTTTGGGGGGGGGTGCGGTGATGGTTGTGGCACTCATACCACATTTCCTTCCTGTATTTCAATGGCAAGATACAGCACTCATAACAAACTTTTACTTGAAGTAACCTAGTTTCTTCCAAGACACAAATTGAAAAATGCTTTAGATTTCAAGTGGGAATATTGACTTTGATTCTGCAAAAACATAGTGTCCTATGTAGAGGATGTTCATTTCCCATCTGAAGGGATAAAAGGTAAGAAATATGAATACTTTTACTTGCTCATACTTTCCATTCAGACTGCCAAACATGCAGATATTAGTCTTTATACAGCTACATTACTCTTGTGAAGCTACAGCCTTACTATTATCATGAGCAAGAGATTATTAGTAGTAGTAGTACTTGTCCTTATCTCCCCACGCACGTCACTCTTTAACATTATCAACCAGACTTGAGACAAAGTGGTTTCACAAACTCTAATAAATCTACACTATTATAATAAACTGAAGACAGTGAGAAAAGACAGATGGAAAAATGCTTCAATATCGCTTGTGCTGGAGCAAATCTGACATAGCCTCATGTATTCATGTGTCAGAGTAGTTTTATATGTCTCCAGCACTGACACTGTCCAGAGTTTTCCTCTTGACAGAACAGGCTTTTATCAGCCAGCTTAAACAGCCAGCAAAGGACAACTCACCTGATGCTCTTCTGATGAATCTGTTTATTACCGGGGCTGCAAAAGCATAAAATATATATATATATATATTAACATGTGAAATTTCATCATCAAGTACACCTACACTTACAGTAACTGATTTTTTACTGGAAAGCATTAGGTTAATGCACTGCACTTCTACATCTACAGTAGTGCATGTGCAGTGAAGGATACCCAGCGCTGTGCTCATTAGGGATCCATATTCATTTGCGTAAAACCTGAATAAGGACAGCTGCTTTGAAGTACTTTTGCCTCTTTGAATCAAATTTAAATGAGAAAAAAATTCAAATGTGAAACACAGCAGAAAGTGCCAAGCTACAACACAATAGCTCGGTATGAAATATACATTAGATAGGAGGTCTCATCCATTCATAGCCTGCCGGCCAGTGTTGTCCTAGGAGGCTCATTGGAAGATCATTAAGACAAGGCACTGGAGGTGTGATGGGGCACAAACGTGACCCAAAAATACTACAATGGTTAGTTAAATGACTAAATACGGTGTACTTGTCCTTATGTAACAATTGCCACCAGTGTTACAGACCCCACCACTCATTGGGATGCTGTGTCAGAGCTCTGGGTTGCTATGCTACTTGCTGCACCTTGTGGCAAAACTGCACCGGCCATTGTGTTAAATATGACCACAGTTTAGGAGGCACAAATTAATCAAGGGCGGTAAAAGTCATATTTTGCATTGCTTGCATCAAAGCAGAGCTTCGGTTTTCTACCTTTATCTGCTTTGTCATATATTTGATACATAATCAGGGTAGGCCCATCAGGCCTGCACCTGAAACTGAAAATATTTAAATAACCTGGAGGTGCAGGTCCCTCTGAAAAACACATAGTCCCCTTTTCTCTGCAGCTGCTGTGCTGTCCTTATCACAAAAACGTGTCTGCATAGATGAAGACCAAGACACGTTCATTAACCATCCTTTAGCCTCCGTGACCATATATGGCAAATGACAGAGCCGTGGTGGATGCAAGGTGGCGAGCGCTGGAGCATCACTGCGCTTAATGTGTGTCTTATTCTCTCCCACCGAACAGAAGCCGTGCACACCGCGATACATGCTCATAATTCTAAATAAATGATGGTCATCCACTTTCACATAATGTATAGCAAATCTATTAGCCCACCTATGAATTCCTCGTCATCGTCGTCCTCCTCCTCCTCTCCGTTTTCCGAATCGATCTGCATGGCTTCGTCAATGAAATTGACCGCTTTTCCAGGTCTTGGGGCCGAATTTTGGTCATTGCCAAATGAGGCCTCTTTGGTCTCACTTTCCTTCAGCTGGGTGAAGTACTGTAACGCAAACTCGAGCAAATCCCTGGGCTGATTCCTCAATACTTCCACGGTAAAGCTCTGTAACAGCTCCGTCAGTCCTTCAGGAATTTCTATACTCATTCCTGTTATCAGTCTATGAATGTGGACAAAACCGGTTTGCTGCGAATTTGAAATAATCAAAAGCACACAGCTGAGATTTAAGAAAAGCCGAAATCAGGAGACGGGTGTAGTCAGGCCACCCAGTCAGCAAGCTATCCACAGCGGATCTTCTCTTTTTCTTGAATGAAAATGGCTCTGGATTTTTGGTCCAAGCATCTTCTGCTGCTTCTGGCTACAGGAAACCCACGCATGTGACCCAGGAATCCATGGCAACCACCTATCCAGGGATTGCGTATGAGCAGCAGCGGCGCAGAAACTGCAGTCAGTCGCAAAATACAAATTATGGAAAAGAGAAACCCTCTGGTATATCAGTCAGAGATCGATTTTCACTGAGAGAGATGAGATGAGATATCGGATGTCCATATTATAAAAGTTGTCCAGTAATAAGTAGAAAATGTCTTGTTTTACGGACATAAAAATCTGTGGTTATTTGCACAGACATACAGACTCACAAGATCATTTTAAAATATAATGATAAAAATGGGAATATAAAATAACAAATCTAATAAAAACAGCAAGCAGAAGATAAAAAGATAGATCATAGATCAATAAATTGGAAATTTGGAAAAATAAAAATATCTATAGATGGGCTACTATATATGATCATTAATTTAAAATGGGATTGAACAGGTGAAAATTAAAAGTACAGAAAGAACAGTGAAAAACAGTCTCACATCCATACCGTAACTCCAGCTTATTTGCAATTATTTATTACATTTTTAAAATAATTAATAGCTGTAAGAGAAATGCTCATTAGAGAGGGACTGTACCTTTAATAGCTCCAGCAGCTTTAGACCCTATTTCTTGTTCCAGAGGGAGAAAAATTAATAAATCTGATGCATATTTTAATGTCATGGGGCCTTTCAGAACATTGTTACTCTCAGGCTAATACTGCATGCTGCCAGATAGCGTCATTACAGAATGAAACATTCAGGATCTGAAAAAAATCCCTGCTGTGACAAAGATATTCTTGGCCTGAAACTAAAATGTGATAGTCGACACACTTCATATATTCATCTATGGTGAACCCTTTACATGGAAAACCTAGTCACAAGTGATGCAGTCACATGATGTTTTTTTTTTTTTTTAGAAACTAACTGACACTTTCTCACAATATAAGACAACCTAATTTCTGGGATTCACATGTGCCATTAAACCTGTAAAACTGGTTACTCTCTCCAACTGTGCTCTCAACTTTAACTTTGCAGTTCTCAGGTTACTCAGCTCAACTTTAAACACAACACAGCTAATCAGGGAGACATTGAACAAAATAAAAGGAGAGGACAAGAGAAGATAAAATAAAAATCACATGCTCATTGCAAACATTCAGCTTCAGAAGATTAGGTGAGCCTTAAAAAAACCCTGAGACTGCCAAATGTGCAGCAAACCTCCTTTGTGTGTGCCATATTGTAGGGATAATCACATGTTGGAATTTGATGGTAGAGAGCTTTAGTCAAAGAGAGATAAAGGAGTAATTCTACAGGTTAGCAGCAGGGAATCACTTGTGGGAGACACAAAAATCTACCAAAAGAGCACAGCTATTATCTCCACTGGTTGTCTGCCCTCTGTGCCTCTGTGGCTCGGCTATGAGACCCCTCCCCCTGCTGTGGTCCATATCTGTCGCTCTTTGTTAAGAAAGCACAACATTTTCTCACTCAGGCGAACATGGGGAGCACGTCCATGGAGTGACCTGTAATGCAACACTACTGCTGCTGCTTAGCTGCTAGCTCTCAAACTCACCATTCAGGCTGTGAGCTGTCCACCAAGGGGATTTAATCTGGTTGTGTATAGTACAACCCCATCATGGCATCTACTGTAAGAAGACAGCTGTTAGTAGAGAACAAGCACTGTGCATCAGCCCTGCTCTCTGAACCGTAGATCCTGAAGATTGTTACTGCTTAATGCTTCTCAACACACCAACAAAGAGTGCAGCTGTGGGATTATTACACTTCAAAATGCAAAAAATGTCTGAATCGTCCTTAGGTTGCAATAAGACGTTGGATTGTCATTTACAAAATGCAACAGTTAAGTATGTGGTTTGCTGTATATACAAGCTGTTGACATTTGGAATAAGGCTCAGTATTTACACAGTACAACAGTTAATCTACTGTATTTGAAGATTAGTTGACAGATATGTTGATGACAGATAAGAATATACACTCAGTTTATTATTAGGTAGCCAAAACGAATGAAATCTAATACAGCAGTCCTACAAGAAATCCTACCTTCATGAAGGTTATAATGTTCAGTTTTTGTTTATTCATATTTAGCCTGCCCTCCGTGTCTATGAGGTGGACAACATGCTAAAAACCACCTGCAGTATAACACAACACAATTCAACAGTAACACATTCTACAGCTTTCAAAGTGACAATAAAGTTGATCCAACACCTCTCTAAAACACTTTCAACAAAAACAGAACATTATAATCCTCATGAGTGTACAGCACCTTTCTGCCATCTGCAGCTAAAGACAAGCAGTGTGGAGTCAAGCTACAATGTAAATTAAACCACAACGGTAGCTTTTAAAAGTTATTTCACTCTCACATATTGCCACCAAAACTATGGAAGTATAAGAACTACTGGGAGGTGTAAAACAAATGTGACACTATAGTCTAGGGGTCTATTAAGTGTCAAAATCATATAGAAAACATGGACACAGTATCAACCATTTTCCACTAGGCTCACTCATAGCAGTATGTCCCATATTTTACACACCCAAAAGGAAATGTGCTGACCGAGTATCTTACCCACATATCTACCACCTCATCCTGAGTGCTTCCTTACTTTCTCAGCAGTTAATACCTGCTATCTGCTATAAAACCCAGAAAATACAGCTTCTGATACTTATAATGGCAAAGGATGCTTCTTCACCAGACCTATCTAGCCTCTTTAATGGTGAGAAGTGCATTATTTACCTCCTTTATGGTACAAATGTACTTAAGACATTAGACTAAACTGATTATAATCAGCTTTGTTGTGTAATACATTTTATTCCCAATGAAACTAATGCCATTCACAAATATGCTCACTCTCTATATACAATGTGACTGATAAAGAAATGACCTTAAAGGTACTTAAGTGAACGTAAATTGTGATAATATGAATGAATGATAAGTGTGGCCTTGAACAGATTGTTACTTCTTTGTCGGGACCAAAGGGTGTTAGGTAATGTGGTTCTTACTACAGTATCAGCTTAAAACAAAGAGGAGTTTTCCTCATTTCTACAGCAATAATGCTGCTGTTTTGGGGACAGTGTGAAGACATATGTCTGAATATTATGACTACACTGAAAACAGCATTCTGTAAAACTGTTTAGCTGTACTGCATTGCATTATACAGAGTGGTGTTTTTGTTATTAGGCCTACCCTCATTGATATAAAAGGGGTGGAAAAAATATTAGAAACGCCTGCCAGTAAATTGTAATACAATTCAATAGCACCACAAACTACAGCCCCCAAATCGATCATACAGTTGAATCAGCATTATAACCTTCATGAAGGGAGAATTTATTGCAGCACTGTTGTATTACACTGCATTAGTTTTAGCTAGGTGGACCTAATACACTGGCAACTGAGTGTAGTTGCAGGCTGTCCTGCCTTAACACTTTTGACTGTGGTAAGACATGTCTCCTTTCTTATAAATACACCCTATAGTGTCATTCATGTTTTCAAGATGTGGGTTACTGTGCCACCTACTGGACATGGTATTGTAATGCATTGTTAAAATATATTACATTATGATATTTCCTCTGCGTGTAACAGTTCTGAAGAATCATTCTGGTGTTTAGGCCAGATCCTCCATTACACAATGGAAACACCCTCCTGATCCATTTCCTGCAGCCTACTCTGGGCTGGAAGGAACATTAGATGCTCCATAAGAGACACAATTAACAATTCATTAGTTAAATGCAAGGGGGGGGAGTGGTCAGCAGTGTTACTCTTCAGCAGATGCCAAGGGGGGTTAACATCTTCATCCCATGGTGTATGTGGTATTACATAAAACATGTACTGTGAAATACATAAATATATTCGCAGAAATTTCACTTTTGTTGTACAATCGTTTTCTATGTTGTTGTTTTTTTCATTGTAGTATTATGCTAGCATGGACGATAAAAATGACTGGAATTACAAGCATAATTAGGAGTATATTTTAAGATGCCTGTAGGATATACGTCAGACATTTTTTTAAATGTAAAATAAAATGTGTAAAAGTCAAATAAAATGTGTAAAAGTAATTTTTAGTTTCTCATTGTGCTTTGTAAACCATGATTAACCTGTGCCCTGCTGAGGGTCCTTAATGCCTTTCAAGTTTCCACAACAGATAGATATTGAGGTAAGCCCATACAATTTGCTCTTATCAGATTTCAGAGTTGTTACCAAACCACACACAGACGCTGCTGATAAGAAATGTCAACCATGCAGTTTCCACTGACGTCATGAGAATTACGAGGTGACAACAAATATGCTTTGACTTCATGAGTTGGGATGAAATGTAATTTTATGCCTGATTGTGATGCTGTATTGACTGAAAAATGGTTGGTAAGTAAACATAATCACTTTCTGTTGATGCAGGACAGTTAAGACATTAATGGGTGTTTCTACAATTAAAGCTAATTTTTTTTTTTTTTTTCTGAGGCCTCATCCTTTCTCTCATGCCTGGTCTGTGCTCTGTTTCTGCTCTCCATCACCTTGATTCCAACTTGGACTTTAATTCATACAGTTTTCGAGACAACAGTGATAACAATCACTTAACTATTCTGTCAATAGTTAGGTGACTCTCACCTGGATAAACTGCCTTTCCATTGAACACAGTATTGATTTTGTTCACTTGATAAATGAAAGAGTATCATTGAACTGCAACAAGCTCAGTAAAACTGTTCAATGAAGACATACAGCAGACACCCTCTACTGTATATCAAGCCTAACTGGTAGGATCTCTCCCTTTGGAGGTGCTGCTAAGAAACCACAGGTTATCAGCCTTGTCCAGCTGATTATAAGTGTTGCGGATTTCAAGATTGTTGTTTTTTGTTAATCAAAGATGGTATGTATTCTTCCTCGAATCTGCAATGCTGAGAAACAGAAAAGCAAGAAGAAAACATTTCACTGCAAAATGGAATGACAATCAATGGCCTCAAATCTTCCGTTCTCTCTGCATGATTCCTGAAGTATTACATCACTATTGACGAATAACCCTCACCGTAAGATTAAAAAATTGTTGACATATTTACAGCTCTGCGTTTTCATCCTCTCGACTAGGTTAGCATCAGGTGCAGACATGCACAGCGGTGGTCCCGCAGGTAGGCCAGCCACAAGTAGCAAGGTATTATGGGTAATAATGAACCACATATACAGTACAGATAACAGTAGGAGACAGCAAGCGTCATACAGAGTGGATGGAGTAATGGACTGGAGTGAGCGACATCACCGATTATTCGTTTATTGTAGTTTGAGGAAGCTTAAAAGACCATTTCTGATGTTCTGACATAACTGTTGATTCAAGGTTTTTGCCTTGGATGACCCATATGAAAAAGATGTTTAGGTTGTGCAGGAAATTGAATTTCTCAAAATCCATTTTCAGAGGTATGCTTTCTGCAGTATTTTTGCAATCTGAACATTATGATTTGGCCTCTTAAGAGATTTTTGGTTGCCTAATGTCACGTTTACAAACTTAAAGTGCTGATGGTCAGACAGTTCTTTGTACCTGCCAAATGGCTGGCAACAAACCCGACATGCATTTGCAGAAGTGTAAATTACAGTTGGCTAAAAGCTTTTTCCATTATGCGTCCATCCTTCATCATTTGTGATTCACACACCACCCACAGTCTGTTGTCAACTTAAGAACCATTAAACATCTCATTTACATCCCATAGTCAAAGAAACTTCCTTTCCATTGTGTATTTTTAACATCAATGTTTCACAACACCAAACAGACACTGTATGTCCTTTTTTCCAGGAAACATTTATTCGATCAAGAGACAGGATCGCATCTTTCCATAAACAGGTCAGTTAAATATTAACAAATTTACAGTCATGAGGAATGTAATAAAAAAAAAAAAAACCCAAAACAAAAACAATGCTCGCCTTAAAAAACCCCCAATCCAGGTACCCCACCCAGGATAACGTCGACCACGGTGGCGCTAGAACAAGACTCAAAATCTATTTCCAGCTCCATTGTTACATACTCTTCCATTTAGTGCTTTACAGTTCTTCTTTGTCCGTTTTTGTCTGTAAGGAAACAAAATTAAAGCTATGAAGAAACAGCCAGAAGATACTATCTATCTATCTAAATACTATACAGCATCTGAATTCTTTACATCTTTAAACTGCTACAGCATGTTAAGGGTTCTCACCGTTTCATCGTCGCCCTCATCTACAATTTCCTCTTTATCTTCAGAGTCGTCCTCGTTATCTTCAGCATCATCCTCTGCTGGCTCTTCTGGCTCCTCCTCTGGCTCTTCTTCAACCTGTGGAACAGTCACATTACTTTTAAAATAACACACCCACAATCTTCAACCATTACTGACCTGACACACTTAAAACAGACCCAACTGGGCCACCTGAAGGAGGAAGGGATGCTTAAAATGTTTACAAAGACAGAAAATACTGCAAAAAACAGAAGTGGAACTATTTACAACACAAAAATAAATTACGTCAGAGATTAGATGTGGTTCACTGATTGTGGAAGAGGAGATGTGACATGCACACTGAAACCGAAAACATTTTCTATGCAAATGTTTCCAAAGTAATACAGTATGTGGCAGCAGACATCGACTTGCCTGTTCGTCCAGGCCCACATTCATGCTGAGTCGGAGCATGCGCTCTATCCTGTCTCCATAAGCCTTAGTGTCAGCCAGCTGGTAGCCTGAGCGCAGCGTGGCCGTCTCAAACAAAACCATGGCCAGATCTGATGCAGTTTTGTCCTCGGCATCATCCTGAAAGACACGAGGAAAAGAAACTGTTCAGCTACCTGCTCTGATATTGGTCTATTTTATGTTAAAAAATGCTGCACAATTAATGCATGTTAATTGGTTAGATCATCATATCAATGATCATCACTAACAGAACAACTATGTTTAACAAAATGTAAATGAAAACTTTACAAAATAGCAACTCTACTATTCTATAAAAGCAGTAAGTATTTTGTAAATACAAAAAAAAAAAAAAAATAGTACAAAAAGTGAAGTGACAGTTGTCAGACTTACTTTGACTCTGTTAAGCATCTGCTTGATGAGGGGATGTTTGGGGTTGATTTCTAATGTTTTCTTCTGGCTGGCATAATAACTGAAGAGAGGAAAGGGAAATTGCCATATAAGTTCAGTCAACAGTCAGGCCACAACATGTTCTACATTTGCATTTTACAACCGTGATAATGAGCATTAACATTGCAGACACAGGATCTTTACTCACTTTGTGGAAATGTCTTTTCCTGTCTGGTAAGCCTGTGCCTTCATGATCCTCTCCATGTTTCCTGACCAGCCATACTGACTGGCAACCAAAGCGCAGGGTGAGTTGGTTAGCCTCTGAGAGAGGACGGCCTTCTCGATCTGGGGGAAAGACAGCATCATATTAAATAATGTGACTGACGGAGTAGACGTAACTTAGCAGCTGCAGCCACATTTGATGGCCTCTGTGGCTGATGTTTATCTCCCATGTCATGAATATTACAAAATGATTGGCTCTCTACCTTATCCGTCAGGGCCTTGTCCTTCAGCCAAGTGGTGAGAGGTTCATACTCCTTCTCCAGGGCCTCCCTCTTCTCCTTGGCCTTGTCACTCTCGTCAAATTTGACACCCTCCTTTGCCACATTCTGGAAGCGTTTTCCATCAAACTCGGGCAGTGCCTGGATGCAGTACTCATCCACAGGCTCTGTCAGGTAGATCACCTCATAGCCCTTCTTCAGCAGCTTCTCCACGAAGGGAGAAGACTCAGCCTGCGGCGGGCAAATAGGACAGATCAATGCCAGGATATTCAATTTCATGTTAATTGTTTAATAATAATAATAATTATTATTATTATTATTATTATTATTATTATTATTATTATTATTATTATTATTATTATTATTATTATTATATTAGAAAAGGTTGGTTTATTTGGTGCAAGTGTAATTTTAGCATACCTTGCATGTGACAGGTTACATTGCTTTTAACATAATTGAGCATTTGACCAGACCAAACAGAACAAATACACCCACTCACCTCCTTCCTGCTTGTACCAGCCATGAAGTAGATCTTGTCCTGCTTCTCCTTCATGCGCTCCACATACTCCTCCAGGCTGGCCAGGACGGTTTCGCTGTTGGAGGTCTGGAAGCGCAGCAGCTTGGCCAGGCGGGTCCTGTTGGAGTGATCCTCAATAACACCCAGCTTGATGTTGGTTCCAAACTCCTTCCAGAACTTCTCGTTGTACTGTTCCTCTGCGATCTTCTTGATCATGTCCAAAGTCTTACGCACCAGCTTCTTGCGGATAACCTGAACAGGAAGATGATGAGCATTACACCTTTTGTCACTTTCCCCTTTATATTAAATTTAATTATCCCTTATTCCTAACCCGTCTTTATTTAATAACTTTCGCTTTGTTCCATCTCCCTTTCTTCTTGCTGTAAAGCACTTTGACTTCTGTTTTGAAATGCGCTATATAAATAAGGTTGCTTTCCTGCTTGCTCATCAATAATCTTTTTGCATCTATTAAAAAGTCTTTATAGACCAGTCAGTAAAGACCAGATGCATTACAGACTAAATGGTGGACAACTACAAAAGCTAAAAAGTGACATTTACAGATCAAATGAAAAAGAATTGGTATTTAGATGGTGGTGTATTAATGTTAGATGTGAAGCTCACCTTGAGCAGTTTGTGCTGCTGCAGAGTCTCTCTGGACACATTCAGGGGAAGGTCATCAGAGTCAACCTAACAAAATAAAATTTTCCATTAATAACAGTGCAGGTGCTATCTGAGCAAAGGCCGAGCAGTTCATATTGGCGCATGACTGCGTCTCCACTGGAGTTAGAAATCACTCACCACTCCCTTGACGAAGTTCAGGTACTTGGGCATCATGTCGTTGAAGTCATCAGTGATGAAAACTCTCCTCACAAACAGCTGCAACAGAAAGACATTCATTTAGAAACCGAGTTGAGTATCATTCTATAAGCACAATACAATCCCTTAAAATGGATACTGAATACTGCTTGAGGGACACACCTTGATGTAGTCGTTTTTCTTTGAGCCGTACTCGTCAAACAGGCCGCGGGGGGCTGAAGTGGGCACAAACAGGATGGACCTGAAGGTAACCTCACCCTCAGCCATGAAGTGGATGTGGGCCAGAGGGTCGTCGCTGTCCTGTTAGAGAGCGAAACATAGTTTGAATCGATCAAATTAAACTCGTTGAGCCTACAAGGAAGGCACACAATCTACATGGCTGTTCTTCTACGGAGCACCACAGTTCAGGTGCCTACCTTAGAGAACGTCTTGTAGAAAGCCTTGTACTCATCCTCCTCGACCTCCTTTGCTGGTCTCTGCCAGATGGGCTTGATATCATTCATCAGTTCCCAGTCCCACACAGTCTTCTCAACCTACAACATACATAACATGTTCAAAAATATTCCTTTTTAAACAATCAGAACAAATTATTAAAAGGTATTAAAATGACCAAATGAAATAGCATCAACTTAGGGCTAAGGGCACACAATCAAATATTTTTACTGCCTCTCCATATAATCACAATAAAATTCTTAGGAGATCAAAGTCCAAATGTTTTGAGAAATCAGTTAACTTTTACCAAAATCTTTCAAAGCTTGAGATCTTCTAATTCGTGAACATATGTAATTTTTGAAAAAAAACAAAAAAAAACTGTTAAACTATTCGCCTCAATTAAATCAACAAGAGTTAATGAGTTTGAATAAATAAAATTTGTAATATTTTCATAACATGCATCCGACAGTCATCACAATATGAATTTTGTCCATATCGCCCAACCCTATATGAACTACCTACCTTCTTTGTCTTAGGCTTGTCTTTGTCTTCCTCCTCTTCCTCCACCTCAACATCGTCTTCAGCAGCCTCTTTCTCTGGTTCCTCTGCTGCCTCAGCATCTTCCTCGATGGGCTCTTCAACCGTCTCAGTCTGGCATGTTGAGGGGAAGAAATGATGTAACAGCCATTTGTTAATCTCAATATTTATCAGTTTCATAATACCACTGTACTGGGATCAAGTCTGAGCCAAAGTGTGGAAGGAAGTGTCTTAAGCAATCACCTTGCTGGCCCAAACGTAGATGGGGAAGTTGATGAACTGAGAGTATTTCTTGACAAGGTTCTTGATGGTCTCCAGCTCCAGATAGTCTGAGGCCTCCTCTTTCAGGACCAGTCTGAGGTTAGAAAAAGATGGGGAGGATTTCATTTCAAAGTCAATACTATTCTAACATTTCAAAGTAGAGTAGTAACACGAAAACAGTAATCAAGGTCCAATTGTGTCGACGTTACAGCATTCTTGTACGTTTTGGGGACAGAAGGAGAGGTGTGAAGAGCAATAAGACATAACAGCAGCTGATCGTAAAGCTAAAAAAAGTAGCTAAAATTGCTTTAGGTGATTTTAAGGTGATATAAAAACAAAATGTAAACCCACGTGATGGTGGTTCCTCTGCCCAGTGTGTTCCCTCGGGGGTCCTCGATGACAGAGAACTGATTAGAGTCAGACTCCCAGATGTGTTGGGTGCCATTGTTGTGTTTGGACGTCACAATGACTTTGTCGGCAACGAGGAAAGCCGAGTAGAAACCCACACCAAACTGGCCAATCAGCTCTGAGGTTGACTGTCCCTCAGACTGTCCTTCAGACTGCATCTCTGTCATCTTGTTGAGGAACTCGCTGGTGCCGGATTTGGCAATGGTGCCCAAGTTCTTCACCAGCTCGTCTTTGGTCATTCCAACACCAGTGTCAGTGATGTGGAGCATGTTCTTCTCCTTATCAGACTGGGGATAGGAACAATACAGTTAAGTTACCAACAGAGCAAGAACTATTAACATTACCAATAAAGACTGAAACAGAGTAGATGTACCCCCCACCCCCCTTCTTGTGCATACTTTGATTTTGATGGTCAGCTCTTCATTGGAGGCCATTGCCTCCTCATTGGTCAAAGACAACAAGCGGATCTTATCCAGAGCATCTGAGGCATTGGAAATCAGCTCCCTGAGGAAAATCTGAAACAGATAAACAAAAAGCATTTGATCATTAGTTCATCATAGCTGTGTAGGAGGAACCAATGTGTTTTAAGCTCAACGGTCGGAGAGATTGCGCAAATTGAATGGAACACAGAGCCCCTCCCTTCCCTGTGTGGTCTTTTTGCTCAGCCCCTGTCACTGGACTACTGGCTGGGAGAGTTTCCAGTGAAAATTAAGCAGGTAAAGTTAACACAACTTGGGACCGCTACATTTACTCAGAACTAAGGTGTAAAAGTTTTAAAAAGTGTTTTATTATTGAGGTTATAGTTTGCAGTGGTGTTGAACTTGACTATTAAAAAAGGTGTTTCTAATATTTTGTCCACCACATTTACAAACATGGATGGGGGAAGAATATTAGAAACCCATTTCAATATAATGCAGTCCAGTACAACACCACCACTAACTACGAACTCAATATAAAACATATTGTTGAATTAACACTCTTCTGACAGTGTCAACAAAAACTGAACATTATAATCTTCCTAAATGTAGAATTTGTGGTAGATCTGTTGTATTGGATTGCATTAAATTGTATAGATGTAGTAAAAGTGGCCTGGAGGTGCATGTTAAAGGTGGCAAATGCTGTTTTTTTTTTTGTTTTGTTTAGAACAGTGTGTTCTAAATAATATTAATAAATAATAATAATAATAACAACAACAATAACATGAAATTAATATAACACTTATTTTACCAACCCTAGTACCACCCCTGTGTACCATACAACTAAATCAATAGATATCATCTTGCAAAACTGACGACTTTACATCAAGATGCTATTTATTCCTGCTCACCTCTTTGTTCTTGTAGAGGGAGTTGATGATCAGCTTCATCATACGGTTGACTTCAGCCTGAAAGGCATGCTTTTCTGACTTTTCTCTGAGTTCTTTGATCTGAGCTGCATTCAATCCATCCAGCTGGATAGCCTCCTCCTCTCTGAGGACAGACAGATGCACACACAGGTGAGATCAGTGACGTGCACAGCAACAAATCATAGCCGTCGACAAACATGCAAATCTGTTCTCCCCTCTAGGGATCAGTGTCCAAGTTGAAGCCAAGACACAGAAGATTCCTTCTTAATGAGGGACGTGCAGTAAACCTTGCAAAACTTTGCCGCCACCACTACAATTCAAGGGTTGCTAAGAGTGTGTGTGTGTGTGTGCATAAGCTTGGTCATGTTGACCTTGTGATGTTACCTTAAGGTTTAGTCGACCTTTCCTTATAGGGACAACCACAGTTCACTCAACAGGCATAATATGAAAAGATATTCAAAGTGAAACCTACCTCTGCACCACCTCATCATCTGTTCTGGAGCCATCTCTGCTTTTACCAAAGTCCTCATCTACTGTCCCATCGACGTCAAGCTCCTCCTCTGCCTTTACAGCAGCTGCCAAGGGACAAAAAGTTGTTCGATTAAAATAAGTCTTACCTACTAATTTCTGCAGGTGTGTCTGGAGAAATATTCAGCATTTAAGATCACTTCATTCAGAATGAAGCTCTGCAAAGACGTGACCAAAATCACCAAATAAGCAAGGTGTAACGTCAGGTAGGCTGGCTTTTTCTTAGCCAGAATGTGGAATTAGATGTTAGTTAGCATCAGGGGGTTTTAAACATACACGGTGTTTCTACTAGAAACTTCTGGAAAGACAATTAGGAATAACGGATGCTACCGTTGCTCCGTGAAATGTATAAACGTAACAAACCGAGTCAACCATGCTGTCTATCATTAAGAAATGGACTAAATTAAGCCTGAAAACTGCAAATCTATGAAGGCTATAGTCTCGAATGAGCACACAAGAAGCACAAAAGCACGTTAACGCTAGCTTACTGGCTAACGTTAGCTAAAATGTTGGGCGATAAAAAAAATATAAAAAAAAAAAAAAGTGCGACGAGATGGCAAATATTTCCGCTACCCACCAAAGGTTAACAGTGCGAAAAGAAGACCCGTCACCCAAACTCGTTTCATGTTGAGACACTGCTCGAATGACGATGTGTATCTTCAGCTCCTGAAACAAAAGCCGGGAGAGCAGCGCAGGCAGGCAGCACTGCCTTTACAAGCGACGCCGACAGGCTGCCTCTCCCACCGGGGAGAGGCAGCCTGTCAAACCCGTGACAACCGACCAATGGCTGCGCACCACGCACAACCTTCGACCAATCGCAGCAGAGTCTACTGTACGTGTTGCCCAATCGGATTCTTCAACATAGGTCAATACCCGAAAATCGTGGCTAGCCACCATTGGCCAAGAATGAATAATCAGCACATCGCTTCCTAAAAAAATAATCTCTGTCAATACTTTAGTTAAACTTTGATTTTCTTATGCGATACAGCGGCTAAGTGAAGCATGGTGGCACTGAAAGTGTTGTTTATGGCTCTATTGTCCCTGACTGTAGCTTTGTATCTGTGTCATGGATGTATAAAGAGATCTGCTTCAGTCTATGTTAGTCTACAAGATATAATGTATTATCTACGCATGTATATATGGTATAGCATTTAGACGATCTGCGTTGTCTGTCTTATAAAGGTGTGGACTCGTTGTACTGTACTTAGATATGCTGCTGTGGAACAAAACATACAATGAATGATGATCTGCACCACTAATCTTTGTCCACGAGGTGGCCCCAGACAAGGGCAAAAAATGTTGTTTTTTTTCAAATACACAGTCTGATCAGTTAGTAAAAAACTGAGATTGTGTCATACTCAAATCACTAATGAAATGTGCACACACTGTCTGATGGGTGTGTACCCAGTTGTGTGGGTAGGCCTAGGGCTACAGATGTCAAATAGTAGTTATGGTTACAGCTATGGGTCTGAAGGGGTGTGTGTGTGTGTGTGTGTGTGTGTGTGTGTGTGACAGAGAGAGAGAGAGAGAGAGTCATTATAAAATTACACACTGCATATTTAAAACCTTATTGGTCCTTTTTGAAACCAGTGCTTACACTCACGGCTGTATGAAGTTTGATTGAATACAATGTCAGCTGCTATAAAAGGGTTTTTATCCATTAATTAATTAAAGTTTTAAAGTATAATATTTTCCCATAAGGAAGTCAGTCCCTTAACTACAGTGGTCAAATGTAACTAAGTACATTTACTCTTTGACTTACTATGAGGAAAGTTAAAAATACAAAATGATGAGATACTAAGTCACAAGTTTGATTTGTCACAAATATGAGACAAAGAGTCAAAATCTTGACTCAAAATGTCCCAACTTTGCCTTAAAAAGTTAAACTTTTGATGAATTATCTTATTGTTATGACTTAGTGTCTCATCATTGTAACTTAGTTGTGAGATACTAAGTCATAATGTAGACTTTCTAAGTCAATTTATGAACTAGTCAAGACAAAAGTGAAGTACTAAGTCAGAGTAATGAGATACTCAGTCAATTAGAACTAGTCATCTCACAAGCATGTCCTAAAAAGTCTAAATTTTGACATACCATGATTATTTCTATTTTTCTCATTCCTAACATTTGATCTATGTTTGGCTCCCATAAATGCCACTATGTCTGAGAGTATCTTTGTTTTAAATCTCCAGTCTTTTAAAGTTATAGGAAGATAAACTCTATATAATAATGGGTCCTTTTCTGGATTGTGCATATTTAATACATGTATCAAGTAACCCATCGCAGCTGTTTGGTGGATAGTAGGAAGGGACTGAACTGCAGACGCATCAGCCTCTGATTCGCTGGTTGGCTGGGACCTTGCCAAGCGCGGAAGTGACGCACCCAGCGACCATCCAGTGACAGTTTCGGTATTTACAGGAGCTCGTCGGCGTCGGCTGTATGCAATCGCCCAGGAGCCCGCCGCGACCTACACACGGGCTGCCACCCAAAGAACAGAGTCATGGCGCCCTTGTCTTTTCGCCTCAAAGACTGTCTGCATAAGGCGAATATTTTCTGTAATGTATTGCAGGGTTTACACAGCCGGCCGCTCAGGTCGCGCTTATGGAAACGGAATCTCGGTGCAGTGGCACATGGAGTCGGTCACCTACTGTCACACGAGCCCAGAGCCAAAAACCACGGAGCATCTGTTTGTAGCAGCTCTTCAGACGGTCGGGACATGACAGAGAGGCTGTGGTCTGTTTACACTGAGACCAAAAGGCAGACTGGAGGTATGATAAAACAGCAGAGTGAGCTTTCATCCATTAAGATACAGCACTGCGGTAAATACAGAACTGTTGTTGCCTCGTAACCCTGTTATGACCAATGTTTCCAGCACACCAAGGCACCAACCATTTCTGCAGCCTTTCAAACAATAAACTCGTCCTGCACATATGCTACAGGCTATGATACTTTGTTTCACACATAAACGGGGTGGACAAAACAACATGAACACCTATAAAATATAATGCAATGCAGTAGCCACGCAATTAAGGCTACTGTGAAGCATACAACACGCACATTTTGTTGATTTTTAGTTGATTCAAATATATGGATATTTTTGTAGGCTGTGGCAGTGCATTTCATTATATACTAAGATGTTCCTATTATTTTGTCCACTCCTGAACGAGCGCTTAAATACTCACAATACGCAAGAACTTCTAATTTCATGGCAGACATTACCAATTTGTAATATGCAATTCTGATTTAATAGCCAAAGGATTTACCTCCAATATGTGCTTGGCTCTGTGCAGATGTTTATGGACAGAGCATTTTGGAGATTAAGCTAGAAAATAGTCCACATGTTTCACCTCACGCAGCTCCACATTTTTGCCTCCATTCGAGGCTTGTTTGAGCTGGAAATTGGCCTATTTTTGCCCAATGCTTACAATAACTACACCATGAATGCTTATATTTAAGAAAGTGGTGATACTGAGAAATAAGTAACAGTAGAAATCTAACGTGCAGGTGTCCACCACCGTCAAGAATCTTGGTTATCAACATGTACTTCTGTCCTAAGATATGTCTTTCTGTCATAGCAACGTATAATATTCCCACATGAAAGGAAACTGCAAAATAACCCCAGCTGTTTCTCTCCTCTTAGACTTGATCCCAGTCATATCCACCAACTCAGTCAACCCTGACACCATTTTTGCCAACAATGAGATGAGCCTGCGAGACATAGAGATCTATGGCTTCGACTATGACTACACCCTGGCGTTCTACTCCAGACACCTCCACACCCTCATCTTCAACATAGCACGGGACATCCTCATCACTAACCACAGGGTGAGTGACTCTTTAAAACCTGGCACTTCATATTTTTGTTCCAGATACAGACGGAGTTATTCTTCTCGGCTGAAATTGATTTGTAAACTAATTGAACAGAACAGGACTATATACAATCACGTGTTTCCTTTCATGTTATAAATTTGAAATTCAGATCAGAATGCTACTAGAAAAACACTTGTCACTGTGCCGACGAGCGAGGCATTTAACCTCCAAAACATTTCCAGTAGAGATGCTAAGAGATTGATAGTAGAAACTTGTGTTCATAACTGAATGTGTTGGAGAGCTTTAGTGATAATGTGTGGCATAATCAGCCCACATTTAAGGTTTAAACTGGACTACAACTGTGTTGCACCATCAAGCATAATTTTTACCGTACAGTAGATCTAATGCCCTGTTTTGTTATCACTGAAAATCTCAAACCAATTTCTGATCATCTTTTACATTAGTATCCAGAGGGTCTGCGGAAGTATGAGTATATTCCTAATTTTGCTGTAAGAGGGCTCCACTATGACGTTCAGAAGGTGAGAAGGTCTTTGCTTATCTAACTCAAAAAAAGTTTAAATTTTGCATCAATTGTACCGTCAGCTCAGTGTGAAGATAATTTTTGTGGAAATATTGAATGATTTGTAACAGGCACTGCTGATGAAGATAGATGCTTTTCACTACATCCAGTTGGGAACTGTTTACAGGTATCATGTTACTTCTGACACCAGGGTAGTGGGTAATGAATAATACACAGATGAGCAATGTGACATTCACACAACACTGTGTGAGTATAAGTTGATGCAATCATCACTTTTAGGAGGTTGCACATGGTACAAATTACATATTATGAATTATATTGTTGTAGGATTTGATAGTTTGTGTTTCTTCTACAGGGGTCTTCATCCAGTTCGTGATGAGGAAGTAATTGCCATGTATGAAGGTTGTCACGTGCCTTTAGAGATCATGAGCGACTTCTATGGCAAGGTGATGATCATTTCCTCCCTTACTGTATCTATGACAAGATAAGACACTACAGAAAGGAAAAAAGAAAACAGAATATAATGATGTTAATCACTGTCCTGCAGAGTTCCCACGGCCACACCATGAAACAGTTCATGGATATATTCTCCCTGCCTGAGATGACCCTCCTGTCCTGTGTCAATGACTTCTTCATGAAGCACAATATCGACTATGAGCCAGTCCATCTCTACAAAGACGTAAAGGTGAACTATCTTGTAATTATTCTACCATCTTTAATCAATGTTTTGGGAAACTTAGCATACAGTATTTGCAATAATCTGACAAGGTGCAAGTAGCACTCTCCTTTTCCCAGTTATTGTATCTCCCAGGTTAACTCCCATTTAATGTGTAAAGACATTAAATCCAGCCACATGCATGTAAATGTTCATGTGTTTACATGTTTCCAGTGTGCTGTGATACTCCAGCCATTTAATGCCATCTTAATTTTAGCTCTGAAAACCGGTGTCTAATTTTAGTCGAGCAAGCCCGCCTCCAGCCATCTGCGTCTGTTCTCTGGTGGCTGTGCTACTTCAGAGGGAGAGGAGCGAGAAATCAGCGCTGTGTTCTCCCTTTTGAGGGCAGCTGTCATGCCGGTCCTGGCTATTCTGTGTGACGCTGTAGTGTTTTTGACAGATAGCTGTCATTAAAAGCTCTCACACAGGCTCTCTTTTACACGAGTGCCTCTCATATCTTTTCAAGGACACCCTGCTCAATCTTTTTTATTCCTGCCAAGCCTGATTTATTATTCAGCATTAACCCTGTTGTTTTTTTGCTTACTTTTCCTTTGACTGTTGTGTACATCAAATAATCTTTGTATATGAGAAACGTCCTTTAAATTTGCCCTTAAATGTGCAACTTTGCAAGGGTGAGTGTATTTACTCATTCACTGATTCAAAAGCATAAGTTACACTGTTGACAATGTGGTGGAAACTTTCTCACTGTGTCACCAAAGTAACTAAACTCCAGGGTCTGCTTTCTTCATATTTAATTTGTATTCAGAGATGCACTTTCTTTGTGCTTCCAAGTCAACCGTTTACATAGGGAGCAAATTGTTGCTACTGGAGCTGAATGCTAACATTGTGTCACTGAAGTCATGACCTCCTGGCTGAGGGCTGTTTTCTTTTTCCTCTTCACAGGAGGCCATTAGAGATGTTCACGTCAAGGGCATTATGTACCGAGCTGTGGAGGCAGATATTGGTAATGCTCTTTATATACTTTATATTAATTTGATTGAGCTAATGTCAAAGAAATTATACGGCCACATCTGAGCTGTTGACAAGACATAAAAAATTAATTCAGGAATAATGAGGCTGTGATATACAAATAAAAAGCAATGCAGTTTTGTTTGTGCAACTTATATCTGTATCACCCACCCCGTCTCTCTTCTTCTGTTTTCTCATTTTCCAGAGAAATACATTTGCTATGGCGAGCAAAGCCACGCTGTGCTGAAGAAGCTGTCAGAGCATGGAAAAAAGATGTTCCTTATTACCAATAGCCCATTTGACTTTGTGTAAGTGTGAGCAAACAGAGTGGTTGCTGGCAATGATTAATTAAAAATGTCATGTATCGTTGTACTAATATTTAATTGGTGCTACAATATAAGGCCCCAACTTTTATAGATGGGCAACCACACATCAAAGGGCTTTCCGTCTGCAAGTATTTGTAATTTGTTGTAAGTCATTGACTATGAGACTCTTTTGAAGTCAGGCTTGATGCACAAAATGACCAGCTATGCGTATCAAACCTCAAAAGGCTTACCAGAACCCAAAAACATTAAACCTATGTCCTTGATTTAAAAGTTAGTTACATTCGTACGTAGATCACGGCACCAAACATGGAACAAAGGAACAGGAGAGCCTGTCGGCACACTGAAATTTGCTTTTTACTAATGCAATGTTTTGACCTCGACTTTCTCCCAGATCCATATTCTTCAGAAGTTCTTGAGTTTTATTTAAAGTCACACTAATATAGTACAAGATGGACATGTTATTGCTGATGTTTGTTACAGGACCCTCATGATGAGCTTTAAGATGTTGTGGCTGTGCTACTTCAGAGGGAGAGGAGCGAGAAATCAGCGCTGTGTTCTCCCTTTTGAGGGCAGCTGTCATGCCGGTCCTGGCTATTCTGTGTGACGCTGTAGTGTTTTTGACAGATAGCTGTCATTAAGCCCTCATGATGAGCTTTAAGATGTTGCTGACTATGTAATGTCTTGAATCTTTGTCCTTCCCAGGGACCGAGGAATGAACTACATTGTAGGGAAGGACTGGAGGGACCTGTTTGATGTTGTGATTGTTCAGGCTGACAAACCTGGTTTCTTCAATGACAGGAGAAAGTGAGTGCATTTGTGTGTGCAGCTCATACTATCTCCATGCTGTGCCTCTTTTATCCCACTAGGGGCCTCACTGCCTCCAGTTACCAGCAGACCTTGTGCACTATTGTTTGTTTGGGAGCTGCCAATATTATAATGTCTTGTGTATTTTTTTCCCAGACCTTTCAGGCGAGTGACAGACAAAGGTGCATTGCTGTGGGACAGGATTCACAGGTTGGAAAAAGGGCAGATCTACAAACAGGTATTGTGCAACGGGAATCACCATGACATGCCAGTTTAATATTCCTGACAAATTTCTCGTGGATACACCTTATAAAACACATGATGGATTTTTTTTTTTTTTTAAATCTGTGTGTTGGTGTTTGATCACTGTAGGGAAACCTTTATGAGTTCCTGAGACTCACCGGCTGGAGAGGATCCAAAGTGCTCTACTTTGGTGATCACATCTACAGTGACTTGGCAGTAAGCAGCATGCAAGCATATTTACAACAAAGGACTCATTGTAACTACAGAAAACACTGCAGTATGAAAGATTAATGTAGTAGCCCATGAACAAAGATCCATTTAAGTGTGTTTCTCCGGAACTTAAAGGGCTGATCCTGACTGAGTTCATCTTTATATGCAACAGTCTAAATCTTAATGCTCTGTTAGAAGATGCACACTGAGCGAAAGCTTGAAGTAGAACAAAAATACTAAAATAACTGTTGAGAATGTAATTGTTCTTGCATTAAACCACAGTTATTGTAGCTCTGCATTGGGTTTGGTTGACAGGCATTTTAATGAGAGTCAGTGTCTCCTGATGTATCACACCTACCACATCTACAGCAGTGCGTATCACTGCACCTTATTTACCTTTTTATACCTGTAACCTAGCAACTTGCCAACAGCTGCCCCTCATCTGCGCTAAACAAACTCACTAGCATCAGGTTGTTGTTTTTTACTGCGTCACAATGAGTTAGAACGACTTGGATAATATATGAATGTGTCTGATCAGCTGTAAATGGTGATAATGAAAGACAGAGTTTACATCTTTGGTATAATGCCCTGCTGGCTGTCAAACACCAACCACAGCTTACAGTCAGCTTCTCTGGCTGCAGGATGAGATCATTACTGCAGGTGGACACAGAACAGAGGCATCTCTGAGTTGATAAGGAGTTACAGGGGAGGGAGGGATGGAGCAGTGCTTTATTTCTGCTTTATGCAGTTTTATTAAAGAATCACAGAAGAATGCCCCAAAAATGAATCCATTTCAGCAGGGTTTTTCAGTCATGTTTGTCTGATGGAACAGATACACTTCAGATTTAATTGGTGCTGTTTACACTGGTCACCTAATGGGTCAGTGGGCTTCAACCAGAGGGGTTAAGGCTTGACGTATATTTTATTTCATCTTATTTGGACAACTATATTGGTTGTATTAGGCTGTGAGAATTGTCAAATGCATCAGAGTACGCAACACTAGGCCTACTGTGACTGTACAGATGTAGTGTGACATTGCAGCTGCTGGCGTGCTGTGCTACATGGCTGATATAGACGAGGTGTTTATGTCATAGTTGTCTCAACAGGTAATCATAAATATGTGTACGACATTCAAATTCAGGCTGTACTGTATGATATGTACTTCAAGCCTGTAACTCCAGTGTATTCTTTATGGTACTCTCTTTTATTTATTATTCATCATTTATTTAATGACAAATTGTGCTGTACACAGTAGTTTGGGTTCGAGACTGATCTTCTAGTCCTTTGTTTTGCAGGATCTGACGCTGAAACATGGCTGGAGGACGGGTGCCATCATCCCTGAGCTGAGGAAGGAGATCAAGATCATGAACACGGAGCAGTACATGCACATGATGGCCTGGTTACAGGCACTGACTGGACTTATCGAGCAGATGCAGGTCAGCAGGCTGTTTATAAAAACATTTGTGTCTGTCTTTTCCTTTTCACCTCTATCCTCATTTTTTTTGTGCTTAACTTCTATGCTCTGCTCCCAAACAGGTACACAGGGACCCAGCATCTCAAGCTGTCGTCGATGAGTGGATCAGAGAAAGAGAGGCCATGAGGTAATGGAGATAATTGCTTTGGCAATCAAGAGTAATGTACTGAGATCTTGTAGAACTGATCTAACCTCATCTTGACGGTATGAATGTGTTTTCATGGCAGGGCACAGACAAAGGACATCTTCAATGGTCAGTTCGGAAGTCTCTTCCGGACATACCACAACCCCACCTACTTCTCACGCCGACTCTCGCGCTTTGCTGACATCTACATGGCCTCCATCAGCTGCCTGCTCAACTACGACTTCCAGCACACCTTTTTCCCTCGCCGTACTCCCCTGCAGCATGAATCCCCCTTCTGGCCTGAACACAGTCCTACTGGTATTAGCATCTCCACACAGCTCCACAGGGCCAAAGGAGAGTCCGATTAGAGAGAGAGGAAGACAGAGTTCAAACATAAAGACTGATTAAATCACCTCCGTTAACTGACTTAAATGTTTTGAGACATGCATTTTAGAAGATGCATGCCACATTTTAAGATGTATATAAAATTGGTAACAATCATGTTATGGTGTTTATTAAGCTTTAAACTAGTTAGTTACGTACTTCCTCTCAAAGAATTCAGAACAGAAGAACAGTAGATTTTGTTGTTGTTTTTTTAAGCCAAATGACACATGACAGAATGAGCATTTTGAGGTTTTCATTGAAATCTCTGACTAACTGTTTTACATTTGTATCGCACAGAATGTGGAATATAATAAGGTTGTTTTACGTTTGTGTGTGTGTGTGTGTGTGTGTCTTTGCGTGTATGAGAGAGAGGGGTAGTTAAGAATTATACAAAGATTCTGCATTTACACAGTCTGAACAATAGGGGGCAGTCACACATCACGTCTACCATGGATCTTTATAGTATGAATCGTACACCATGTCTAAAGATGATCTTTTTTTATCCTTTGCATCTGTGAAACTATAACTGTCAGTGAAGTTGGAATACTCAGATGTCACATTTACATTACAAACTTTGTTGCCTTAATATCTTGTTCACATTACCGCAATGTAAATATTTTTATAATTGCCATATATAATTTATGGTAATCAAGCTTTTTCAAATTTTGCTAGCTGGTACCTTAGTTTATTTCATTTTGAACTGCACATTATGATACACATTGCACATTTTTGTGAGATTGTTATATGTAATTGTTTTAACCAGTTCCACACACCACAGCCTGTATGTCTCATTTTAGCAGGTGAGAAATGTTAATATTTGTCAGGAGAAAATAGCGCCTCATTGCTTTATTTAGCATGAGTGTTGCCATTTGATCCGTGAAGGCAGCATTGGGTTTCATGGGTTTGACACTTTTGCAGGAAAATGTGTGAAATGTTTTCTAAAGTGCTGGAATGAGAAGAATGTATTTGATTCAAAAGCTGGAATCTTAGAGATTTTAATTATTTGGAGCAAAAAAAAAGGGAAATCTTTAATACCAGTGGCCACAACCGAGACCTCATGGTTTATTTGTGTTTCTGTAGTTTATAATATGTGTTGATGAAGTGTATTTTTATTTCACTATTTATTAAATTGGAAATGGCTTAATGATCCTTGCCAAGTGCTTATGTCATGGATTTAAAGTAACTTGATACGGTTGGATAAATGTCCTGTAATTAGACTTAATTAACAGGTGTGTGTTTATTGAATGTGTAGTCCGTTTGTGTACTATGCATTTTTTCCCTCTTCTATTAGCTGTGTAAACAACAAAAGGAAGAAATATTTCTCAATTTAAAAATAATTTTGAGCACTAATTTATTCCTCCTTAATATCCCTCAACTTTCCAATTACCATTATAGCAGTGGGTTTATTGGGATTAATCTCTCCAAATCGTGTTACGAACCAATTCCCCATATTGCACTTTGGGCTTCCTCTATCAGACAGGTGCACAATCTGAGATCTTGGAAAACAAGAAGCTGAGTGGTTTAACAGGTATCAGAAATAATAAGATTGATGACGCTGTGTCCCAAGCTGAGTGTCTGTGGGTTCAGTCTCTCGTCTCACAGTTGTTTCACCCAAGCTGGACTTCATTTGGGCACCATGGACAGCAACAGCACGCCGTGGAGCTCCAGCTTTCATCCCCCATCCATCCACGACGAGGTGGTGACTGTGGCGCCCACCATCTTCCCTCGGGTGGGCTACAGTATACTTTCTTTCATCATGTTCATCAACACAGTGTTAACCATTTTTAACAATGGCCTCGCCATAACCGTGATGGCGAGGAACCCGTCTCTCCTCCAGCCTATGAACATTTTTATCCTCAGCCTCGCTGTGTCTGACCTCATGATAGGCATGTGCGGCTCCCTGGTTGTCACCATCACTAACTACCAAGGCTCTTTCTTTATTGGCCACGCAGCCTGCATTTTTCAAGGATTTGCAGTCAATTATTTTGGTAAGTGGAGTTGTGAGAGAGCAGTTTGTGTTATATAGACTTTTGAGATCAATTGTGTTTCCTCTGTGCCTGGAGGTCTTTGTTGTAAAACACAATACAACTGTATCTGTTGTCGGCCTTTGTTTGATGCTTTTTGACAATGTCTTTCTACTGTTATCCGATCTGGCATATGTCATGTTCCTCTCTTGAAAAATTAGTTTTTCTGACTGGAAGTTCATTTTGACTTTGGAAACAAACTGTAATTCAAGGTACACTTCAACAACATCTCACGGTCTTCTCAGTGGATGGAGTTTGCTCAGTGGTTGTGGAGATATTGGAGATGTTCTCTGTGACAACTGAGCAAAGTCAATTCCCCGAGGAAGACCATGAGATGCAGTTAATATCTCCAGAAAAAACTAGTAAGTGGACTTTGAGCTAAGATTGTTTTTGTTAATTTATTTCTCTTTCATAGGTCTGGTGTCTCTCTGCACTCTGACCCTGCTTGCCTACGAGCGGTACAACATGGTGTGTAAGCCAAAAGCTGGTCTAAAGGTGAGCATGCGGAGAAGCTTTATCGGGCTGCTATTTGTTTGGATCTTCTGCTTGTTTTGGGCTGTGACTCCGTTATTTGGCTGGAGCTCCTACGGACCCGAGGGAATCCAGACCTCCTGCTCTCTGGCCTGGCAGGAGAGATCATGGAGCAACTACAGCTATCTCATCCTCTACACATTCCTATGCTTCATTGTACCTGTGGCAGTCATCATCTACTGCTACTCCAAAGTGCTCACATACATGAATAAGGTGGGCTCGTGATGGCTTCTGCATATTTATTACACTTTTGCACCATTAGAGCAACCCTTAAAATTCATACCTCCATCCTCATTTGTTTGCAATTTACCACCTACACACTAAAACAAGTTATTAGCTTTTAATGGGTGCCAAATTTGCTTTCTATTCGTAGCTGAACAGGAGTGTGGAGCTCCAGGGTGGGTGTTCCAGCCAGAAGGAGAATGATCATGCCGTCAGCATGGTCCTGGCCATGATCATAGCTTTTTTTGTCTGCTGGCTGCCCTACACGGTGTTGTCAGTGGTGGTAGTGGTGGATCCAGAGCTCTACATCCCTCCACTGGTTGCCACCATGCCCATGTACTTTGCCAAGACCAGCCCTGTCTATAACCCCATCATCTACTTCCTTTCCAACAAGCAGGTAAGCAGCTAAAGTGTATATTTGCTGTAAAATTGAGATGCAAAGGCTAAGTGTGCACAAACATAGGAAGGACAAGAAAAACATATTTGAATTCCATGTGAAATTGATGCTCATATATTTACTGACAGTGTTAATGTTTTTATGTCCAACAGTTCCGTGATGCCGCTCTGGAGGTGCTGTCCTGCGGCCACTACATTCCCCATGTGCCCACCGGCATCAGCATGCACCCCTTGAATAGGAGCAGCCGGCTGACTTCCTTAAGCGGGAGCGTCAGCACAAACAGCAAGGTGTTGCCTCTTTGACTTTCTCCAGCGAAAACAAGATGCTGCTGTGGTGGCTGTCAGTGTTTATTGGTGCCTCATAAAGGACACAGACCTGCACATCTGCAGGCCCAAGTCTCTCAGAGAGGTCTTTACAGTCTGTAGCCCAGTGAGAACAGAATCGGCTCAGAGACGGATAGCTGATATTCAGAAAGTGGACAAAATAAGTGAAACACCTCGTGACACACAGTAATGCAGTACAATACAACATCACCGAGCATGTGCTTATTTTGTTCACCTTCTGTGTAAGAGATGAGTTGATTCATCTCTTTTTGAGACTAGTTTGTTTTGGCATTTTATTGAATTGCATTATATTGCAAGGTTCCTGTAGTTATTGTCCCTCCCATTTTTCTAGAACAATAAAAGTATCCAGTAAGATGTTTTTATTTATGTGATTTGTTTAGATCAATAAACTGTTACCTTTTTCACATTGGTGTCTGCAGGTGTGTACTGTGTGTATGTGGGAAACTAGCCAAAAAAGGTGATGGGTCTTGAAAGGACAGAATACACTGACTGAAATGAATGTTTTTGTAATTTTCCATTTATATGCATTTTTAACAAGACTGGGAAACTCAGATACAGCCAGGCTGCAGAGAGAGACTGTGAGGAAGTGAAACCTTTGACCCCTGAATTTTTGTTCATAAATAAAATGCAGTGGACCTGTTTTCACGTAGTTTGAGAAGACACTTCCTCATTTCTGAAAGTCACTTAGATGTTTAATATTTTCAGGCTGTTGGGTAATGCATTCTGTGGGTCATGAAATATTGATTCACACATAGTACAACCGTGCAACCCTTTTTATATTACAGGGCCTTTTTTCTGGAAACAAATACTCTGATTTTATGCGAGTTATACACATACTGCACAGCACATCTTCCTATAATGTAATATTAATATGTAAATAAATTAAATAAATGTCATCAGCACTGACAGCTAGGCCTAATAATTGCCTTTAACTAACTGCCTTTTGCCAGCACTCACACTTCCCAGACATCTGCTGCACAAAACACTTAATATGAGATTGCTGCAGTGTATATAGGAATAATTTTACTGATAAGCACCTGTGTGAATACAGGATTTACTCAGTACAATTATTTATCTGTTGCAGGGAAATTGCAAAGGCAACCTAATGTGCTCTCCCTCAGATTGTGCGGCTGGCCTAATACATAAGAATGACATAATGTGTTTAAAAATAGGTTCTTTAATACCCACAAAATCCAAAACATGGGAATCTCAGTAAGGCAGTAAAAATACTTTCATCATTTATCTTGGATGGCCTGCTCTGTGGTCTGTCAGTTACTTATTTGTATTATTTTGAATTTTTTGTTTTGTTTTTATAGACAGTTCAGAGGGCGATTGGACAGTTCGGAGAAGGATGACATAATGACAAAGTCTCTGAGCCTGATTCAAACCGAGGACGTCATGTCTTACATGGCACACGCATGAGCCCAGACTGAATCAGCAGAAATGTAGATTAATATGCATCACTGAACGAAGATGAAGTATGAAGTAACAATTAAAGAGAATTTTAGCTGTTGAGTTAGTGCTAGCAACTAGGATTATACCTTATTATTTACTGAGGTTTGATTTAATTCGCTGTTCAGTATTTGGTGATTTGATCTAAGATCTATTTATTGATTTACTTTACTTTATTTCATTGATATGTTTTTTTTAAATTTGTTTGTCTGTTTTTGGGAGCTATGATTTGATTATATTTATTAAACCATCAATTCAGTAACTGTTCGCAATAACAGAATAAACCTTTGCAATAATGTCTGTGAATCTGACAATCTATCCTTAGTTTTCCAAAAACTGACAAAAATATTACTATGGCTCCTGAGCGAGTCAAGAGACTCTATTTTTTCTGTTGTACTTTATTTGTCTTCCTCCCTGCATCTCTCTCTCTCTCTCTCTCTCTCTCTCTCTCTCACCTGTGAACAGCAGATCAATCTCTCATTGGTCAGACTGACAATTCCCGGCATGAACGCCCAATATTATAAGCCTCGAGAGAGTTCATTCTCCCTTTGACTTTATTCCAGTGCTTCGCTCTCTATGATAATTGTGTTGTTAGATAAATCTGCGCCTAAGAGGTACAATTGGTCTGCCCTTTACATTGTGCACATATAAGTGAATTATATTACTGTACATACACCAGGTTAGTGCTGGGTATCTTGTACCTTGAAATCTTTTCAAATAGTCCTTTTGTAAATATGTGAGGCCTTTTTTGATTGGTTTGGTTGGTTTGGTTTGTTGGTAAAAATAGTCGGGTGAATATTTGTTTAATTGCTTATTTTGTCCTGTCCCCTCCCACTTGTTTGGCACGCTTGATGTAAGTACTGCTGATAAATACTGATTCTAAATAAAGTGTTTTTCATTTGCAACTACTCTTTTGTCTTATCATTTCTATTTTATCATTTCTATTTTAGCAAGTTGCTTATTATGTTATGTTGTCTCAGTTTATGGTGACCTAAAATATTTACATTTTCTAATATATTTATATTAGTTATTTGTTAGCACCAAGATGTTTGATGAATGGTTTTGTTTTTCACCACGGTTTCTTTTCCAGAACTTCCAGCATTTATCTATATGATGTTGAGAGACATTTGATCAGTCTAATATGTAGGATGGTCAGGAGGAAAACGTATTGTGTTGATCTAATCCCAGATTTGGCATAGTCCATAAGCTTGCACATTTGAAGCAAAGAGCATTTCACAGTTTATCTCCAAACAGGATTACACAATGTCATGGTATAATCCAGCTGCATGGCTCCCTTTATTTCCTGAGCCAATTCAAGAACTCCAAAGTCATCCATCTGGTACACTTAATGCAAAGCTTTTAACCTTTGTGAGGTACTGTATTAAATGAAATGGACAGCTGTTCATTTCACACATATCACACATATCCTATGCATAACAGTGCCATACCATCATCTTTATTGCTTTTCAGCTCTGAGCCCCAGGTTGGCTGTTTAAAGTTGTATATCAGGATTGAGAAAATAGTGATGTAACCACTTTTCAATTAACAACCATTCCTTTTTCCAGTTGTCTATGCTGTGAATACACAGCACAGTTTTTAATGAATGTGAACAGTGAGGACTCCCAGGTGACCTGCTGCTGCTGTGGAGTGATAATGAAAAGGGCGGATACTTTGGCGTAACTTGTGCAAGCTGCAGGTTCACCCATTACTATTATTCATTCAGTGGAGAATCACTTGCCGACAAGTGAAGCGGGCTCACTGTATGTCCGGTCAGCGCAGACAGAATGAAGATAAAGAGCTAAACATGTTGACTCTTTGACCCTTGAGATGAGAAGCAACCCTGCACCTGCATGGGACTCTGGGAACGACACCATTTGGGAGGAATACACTGACATCGTCTTTGTAGTGGCAAACAGCTTGATTCTGTTGATCACTTCTGTTGTGGGGATTGCAGCTAACATTTTTGTCATACTGGCAGTTTATCGCCAAAAATTACTGCAAACTTCGAATAATGCACTGGTGGTTAATCTCGCAGTCATAGACATTCTGAGATGTGCTATCGACTGCCCCATTCTCTTAACCATCGTCATGACTGTGTATCAAAGAGGACATGTGGACATGTTGATCTGTGATACACAAGTGGCCTCTTTCTCTTTCAGCTGCTGCATCCAGCTGTTGACACTGGCCTGTATAAGCGCAGAGAGATACCAGGCCATTGCGCAACCCTTCAAAACTAGTCAAGGGCGAAGACGGATTATGGTTCTGATTCCTGTCACATGGACCTTGGCTATTGTGGTGGCTGGTTTTTGTCTGATATTTCTGAAGGACTCACCCGTGCATGTGAGATGCCAAGGATTACAGAGAGAAACATCCTCCTCTTATGACACCTTTGGACTTTACATGTTGTTTCCACTTTGGGCAGCTTGTTTTGGTGTTATCATTGGATTCTACGCTCGCATATTTACCCTTGTAAGATCACACAACCGCAAAATATTTGACAAAGGTACTTTTCTTTCAAAAAAGGGCAAAGCAGAAGATAAGCAGAATAAAGAAAATACCACAGCTGTGGAAAATGGACACAGAAAATCAGAGCAAAACCAGACACTGAGCAAAAGTGTTGCTCAGGTGGAACTATTGACACAAGCTGAACCAAATGCATCCAAGAAAGATTCTACGGCTGCTCTACTGACCTCAACAAAAGCTCCACAATGTGTCTCCATCGGTTCAGAGAATAAAAAGGAATTAAAAAATTCATTGGAGATAACTGACTTGGAAACAGAACAACCTCAGCCTCCTGCAATGCAGGTTGCAGTGCAGACTGAGGAGAAACCTTTTGAAACAGAGCAGTCCAACCCCTGTGCCACAAAAGTTGAAGCAAAACCATCAAATGGAGATGCTGTTACTAGTGTTAAGAGCTCAACCACAGAGCAGCAGAAGGTGTCAAGCAATTTCGACACAGAAAAGCAGTCCAAAGAGGGAGTGAAAATTGACAAAGCACCCTCTGAAATGAAAGAAACCAGGCCCCATGTTCCATCGTCTGCACAGTTAGAAAACCCTGAATCCACTTCTGTTTTACTGATTGAACTAAAACAAGCTAAGGACGGCAATGGAGGAGAAACACTGGCTGTTGCTACAGTAGATCAAGTGTCTTCATTACCTCCAGTCTCAAATAATGTCCCTGAAGCAGAATCTACAAAACAAAATGCCGAGGTGGAAGGTGCTGTTTGCATGATGCCTTCAAAAGCAAGTAAAGAAAGAGCGAAGAAAAAGAAGGAAAGTAAAATGGCTAAGCGTGCTGGCTACATAATTATAACCTTCCTCTCATTCTGGCTACCATTGATCACAACTATCCTGGTGAATTTTGTTCACAAAAACAAGTATACACAGGTAAGCATTTGTAGAGGTAAGGATGCAACTTTTAGTGGCATAAAAGTGTAATTTTCTTTGTAGTATGTGAATAACTTTGCTCTTATACTGTAGTCTATAGCAGGGCCTCTCAACTGTGTCTGGCCCATGAACTCACTTTTAGGTCCCAATAGGTTGATAGCTGTTACACAAAGTATTTCTAACCTTCTCTAACACTTTTTAATTTTCTATTATGTTTTCAGATAACAGTCATTCGGGACGTGGAGATCCTGTCAGTCTCTATTGCCTGCATCACATCTGTGAGCGACCCAATAATATATGCTGCAGTGAACCCTCAGTTTCGGACAGAGTTTTATAGGATTAAAAACAAGGTTACATCCATATTCAATAAGAAATGATAATAATAATAATTTCCACTTCTGTCTACCATTGAGTCACACTCGACCAAATGACCATATTCAATATTCACTGTGTAACTGAATATTAAAATGGTTAACATTTGTCTCATCATTGTTCAAATATTAACTGAATTAAACCCCAGACGTCAAAGTGTGAATTATTATTTGGGTATAGGAGGCCTATTATTTTACATGCTGCTGCATTGTCTTAGATTTTATGCTGGCTGACTTCTCAGCAGTTACTAACCGCTGCAGAGCAGAGGTGCTGCATGCTGTGAGAAACAGCCTGGACCGACGCAATCAGCTCAGCGGGAGGACGCTGCTGAGTTCTCTGTCAAACAATCACTGAGGCCTGCTTGTCTGTCTCCAGAGACCCGGCAGTCAGGACCCACCACTGGGCCAGTCAGGTCCTCACATGTCCTCCAGCAGCACCTAGTTATTAACCCCTCCTGTTATGAATGATGCTCTTTGAGTAATCAGGCAAAATGTTATGAAATCCATCTAATTGTGTTGTAGTAAAAAAAAAAAAAAGACATGGGTCGTTAAATGGATGTTTCAGTAGAGCTACAGTATTTATTCTATCCACTGCACCAAATGCACAATGTGTGATTATTTGTCCCTTTTCCTTACCCCTTATATATGTACTCCATGACAAGATTTGTATTTCAATAAAAGCAAAATGTTGCAGAATTTACATCATAACATACCAGCCTCGTCGTGTTTCCTTCCATCAATCTCATTTTTACTGACAAACCTCCAACAAGAAGCAGAGACATACTTTTAATAAAACAGAATTCTGCAATGACAGCATGCAAATCCTTAAATTCAACCAGTTAACAGACAGAAATAGTATGCCAACAACTGTCAACTAAATCTAGAAATAAGAGGAGCCAACTTCAAATGCAGTTGATAAAGTTCTAACCGAGATATTTACAATATGAAAAATGTACAAAATGGCCTTTTAACACAGTGAAATCTACCAAGTCTCGCTTATGAATATTATAATTTAAGAGGAACTCTTTCATATGGTTTTCCAGGTCAGTACTATGTGACCACATTAGGGTTAGTATTAGTTAAGTGTTGTGGAGATTCACTCATTCACTTATATTTCTACCTTGTGACCTAACTAATATGTACCCTGTATAGTTCTCAATATCAATTAATTAATGACAGTGGCTTTCACATAGATCCATATCAGAATGTCAAATATGTAAGCTAACATAGATTTTTCTCATTTTGACTTTCACTTGCACATTTCACAAACATGTCAGGATGCGTAGTATATTTTACTCATCAAGCGATGACATCAACCAGTTAATGAGTCAGTTAATGAATATTCACAACAGTTATCCATTCCAGCAGATGTATTTTTTCTGAATTTACAACAGTGAGGGGACTATTAGAAACCAGTTAATTGAGGGATTTCAAAACAATCTATTTAACTGGGTGGTGAGTGAAGTGAATGTTTCTAATGTGTAAGTAGACTGATTTAATATTCACAAAGATGGCCCTCAGTTAATGAATATGTGTGCTTTGTCATCAGAGGCCATCAAGAATGACCTTTTAACATCTGCCTTTCCTCCTTTGAATCAGAAGACAACAAATACAACTACATTACATATTCAAAAATAAAGTTTTTTTCTCAGTATTTTAGGCAACAACGATAATCCCTCAATCCCAACACTTCCTTGCTCTGCTGTGCTTAATGGAGCAAGATCTGCTGGTTCGCTTTTATTTCCAAGGCAGCCGTCCACATCATCCTAATACCATGCAGAGTTTGACATCAGATGAGATCACTACTTCAAAAACCCCGGCTTCTGCTAATCTTATAATCCCTCTAGATTATGGCAGGTTGATGCTCGGTGGTCCCTCTCCCCAGCATCTGGTGCTTCTTGAGACCAGTTAGCTGATCAGATAGGCATGACATCTACAAGGCAGATACTCGGACAATGTTGCTCTGAGAGTATGCGGTGGTGGTGGTTGAGCTGTGCCCGTCTGATGAGGTCACCACGGGGGCAGATAGGCTGACCATGGAGGGAGTAATGTAAGGTTTGTCACATTTCAAGGGCACAGTCTCATCGAGTTTGACATTCAGGCTGGAGCGGCTGTAAAAGAAAACACAGGATGAAAGAGGGTGAGAGGCCTAACCTTGTGAATGTATTACATAAAGCCTGTATTATACAGAGTTCTTTTATACGCTCTTATACTTTATAAAAGCCACTATTAAGAAATATCCATGTTCTTTGTACAGAGTGAATATATAAAGGAGCTTTGGCTCGTGTTGCTCATTAAAGTATATTTCAGTTTTTGGACTTCTGCAGCTTTTGTCAGAGTCTGTAGAGAACATGCAGTACAGGAGGACTGTGTATTTGAAACCAAAGGTTGAGACTGACTATACTGTATATCTTAAATGCAACTCTTTTAATATGTGGTCCATCTTGTTCATGACATGTAAAAACCCACATATTAAATGTTTTTTGGATGCATGTTTGTGTTCAGTATGTGCTGTCTTCTTGCATGTGAAATTAAGTTTCACACAAGAAGAAATTAATGTTATCACATGTAATGGCAGGCAAACTCATAAAAAAGAATTTGCAATTCTCACCTATGTATGACATTTTTCACACCAAAACTAATGGGTAACAATAATAACAAGTTTTCTCATTTACCCCTTGTGGTATCAAGAAATGCAGATAGTTTAGGCTTTACAGTACTTGCCTGTGTTTCAAGATATCCATCTCTGAGAACTCTGCTGCGCCCCAATATAACAGAGGTAAATGGAATTTCTTGTGCTGTTTACAACTACAGCATATTTACACTCCACAGCAACACCTCTTTCCAGATACAGGGTCGGAGTTGCTCTGAACAGTTTTCACAGAGAGAAGGGACTATTTCTCTGGTAGAAAGTAGCTCCACTGAAACCTGCGATGTCTGTGATTATCCAGATGCATTTTCTTCTTTCAGCACCACCAACAAAATTCCATTCACTTTCACTGAATTGGGTGGGAAGCAGAAATCTTAGAGACAGACTTCTTCAAACCAGGGCAAATGAAACCAAAACTATTTGTAGATAGATACCACTAGAGGTAGAGTGAAAAAAATATTATTTTCCAAAATGACTCTACACTTATGAAATCCAACGTGTCCAAAAATCACACATGCTTTAAACTTGCGTGTTATCGCTGCCCAATGAAAACAACGTATATCTCCAATATGTAAACTTTTCATTAAATAAGAAAAAGAGCCTTGTTTGAAGCTCCATGACAATGCATTTTTAGATAATTTGAATCGTCTGAATCCACAAAAGAGCCTTTAATTTATCTGAAAACCTAAAAACCCAATATGGAGATACATGTTGTTGTTTATTTACTTCTTTATAATAAATAATTGACTACATATTTGTATAAATTAATCCATAATTTAATTTCCCAGCACGGAATCAATAAAGTTTATCTTATCTTATAATACAGGATCAGCTGTTTAAATGCACGTGTGTATTTGGTGTGAGAGAGTTAGAGATGCGGAGACAGACAAAAGAGCAAGAGTGAGAGACTACCTGTTGGCCATTGGCCTCTCTCTTATCTGTATGGTGCTGAGCTCCTGGTTATTTGTGCTGGGCAGGCTGAAGCTGCTCTTCTTCCTGTGGCGGCGAGAGCAGCACGAGCTGAGGCCCTGTGGAGACGAGGATAGCGAGGATGCACGGGAGCCCGACTTGTTCATCACAGAGATCTCCATGCAGTTGGCCTGAAACGTCTGCTCGTCCACAAACTCATGATTCTGCAGAGGAAGATGGTGGAAATTGAGATTGAATCATGAATCACTCTATTGCGTCAATGATTGGCTGCGCTAAATAATGAGTAAAGATGTTTCACAGTAAAGACTAAACAGACTGAACAGAATCCACAGCAAAATTGTTTAATAATTGGAAAATGAATCATCAAGGGAATAGAAATATATTGGCCCAGATGTCCATATTAAGTGCCATCTGTGAAAACATTCACAACTGTTATCCCTGTGACAAATGAGCATGACTTGAAGGTCAGGCTCCAAGTGCATTTCAGGCTCTGCCAGCAGGTGGCAGAGTGACACCACGCAGGATCTGATGCCATGCCCTGAATGATGCCTCTTTTCTTATACCTTCTCTCTGTCACTCCTGCTATACACTCTGCCATCTATAATGCACACCATGAGAGGCCTGATGTAAATATGTGCGCTGCCATCTGAATGGCATGACGCCTTTATGGAGCTTTTCCCAGGCGACTGGCAAGCCTTTTACTAGCGGGGAGGATCATCTTTGAGGAGGAACGCTGATTTACTGCCTGTCCATGTCTCTGTACATGGTTTAGAGCTGCAAGTGTAAAACTCATCTCACAGCCAAGCATTAATGAGGCTCTTAGATCTCTAAATGATAGATAGTGTAAAATTAAGTATGCTGGTTTGTTTGGAAGGAATAATGTTACCGGCTGGCGGAGTCATGTTATCTTTAGCATGTTGCTGGAGAGGGGACTCAACATTTCCCAGCCCCATTAACAGCTATTTTTAACTCGTGCTGCATATGAAATGATTCTACAGTTTTTGCATGGATGAAAAAACTCACTTTGTTTCTATTTGCAACACACTGTAACAGGCTGGCACTACTAAAGATACACCGCAGACTGCAGAAGTGATGCAATTTTACATAAAAGGAACTATTTTTTTTACAGTGAGCTATTTTAAACTGTATAAAATCTGTTACCAAGATAGTAAACATGAAAGATTCCAAAGTGATAGTGTGTTTTCCAGCGGACACAGCTTTTACATTTTAGGGAAGAAAAAGGGATTTTTACCGTGGTCTTCTCCAGGCAGTGCAGCAGGTGATTATGTTGGCTCTCAAAAGGAGGGGTGGCGGCCTTCCCCACCAGGGCTTTTCCTGCCTCCTTGGAGGCCTTAACACACAAAGTAAAAAAGAAACAGTGTAGATGAGCAGGTTCGGACTCTGCATAGAAACAAGAGTCTCAGGCAAGAGCTAGTTCAGTGATGTAGTTGAGAGTACACAAAGCACTGAGGGTTGAAATGCTGATCTGTAGCACGGCAGCCAATCTACTGACAACCTAGTGAGATGGGGATATTTTAGAGATGCATAGAGACAGTGGCTGTTTACAACATGTTTCACTGATAGAATTGGTTTTGCCATTCTTTCGCTGATTTGGTGAGAAGGACCAGAAACGTCAAATTAGAACTGAGCTCATTTCAGTGCAACAGCAGTGGCACACCTAGACACAGATCAAACAGATTGCACCAAACACAGCACAGATTCTGGACCACAACAACACATACACACTTTGATGAAGCTCTGCACGGCTCTGGGATGGAAGGTATGTTGTGTTAGTCTGCACTACAACCTGGATGCTCTAGGAATAACACACAGCAGATCAAAAACAGAGTTTAGAGGAGATGCAGACTGAGCAGATAGCCTCCATAGGCGACCTACTGTCCAGTAAGCCTTTTGGTTCCCTCCTTCCCCTCCAAACCCTGTTGGACAAACATGCAGAGCTTGGTCATGAGTCAGTGTGACTGTGATGGCCGTGCTCCACCAGAAGGCAAGCGTGCCTGCCTGGCCCTCCTGCTGTATGGACAGAGAGAGAGTGTTGACGAAGCATGTCAATGCTGCAGCTGAGAGGTGTGATGTAAGAGAGAGGACGATCACACTGAAGCACTGGAATGACAGCAGCCCTGTGTCAGAGCATGACAAGCCCCCCCTCCCCGCCTCCCCTGTGTGTGGTGGCATGGCCCCCGAGCAGAGCGGCATGCAAGCGTCAGCGAGGCCCCGGTCAGTCAGCCCCCAAGCTGCTTCTTGGTCCCGTTACCTCCTTTAGTGAGTTGATCAGGAGCCCATTTTGTTTGTAGCGCATATAGGCATTAGTACCTCGAATCTTCGTAGCACGGATTCTAGCAAGCCGAGATTTCTGTTTGAACAAACAGACCTCTGTTTTAGCCTCTGACGGTTTGTCTGTCACACTAATTGGCTCTGTCTCCCTCTGGCAGCCACAGTATTTAGTAGGGAGAGACTATGCTTAAATCTGCCATTAGGAAATTCTGCCATAGCAAACACTTTTAAAAAGAAATGCACATATTGCTATTGAAAAGCTGCTGACACTATACTCTGAAGATCATTTGTTCAGTCATTGTCATTCGCTCTCTTATTCCTTTCTCCCGCTGAAATATACTCAAGCAGGTTTAGCCCACCCAATGCACACATACACAGAAACACAATAAAAGATTAATATTCTGGAAGATAGTGTTTGCCCTGTCATTCTGTTGCATGCGGATAAGACAGGGACAGAGGAAAGAGGCAGACAGAAGCAAAATAAATAGAGATAGAGAGAAAAAAGAAGAGGGAGGCAGGGGGAGGGGGAGATCAGTACCCTCTGGGCTCGTCGTTTCTCTGCCCGCTGGCTTTGGTGGTAGATACGGCTGAAGTTTGACACTATGACAGGGACAGGCAAGGCGATGACCAGCACCCCACTCAGCGAGCATATGGACCCAAACACCTTCCCCACGATTGTTTTTGGCACCATGTCACCGTACCTGAAACACAGAAAACAGACAACAGTGAGCACACTGGGTAGAAAACCAAGGGAAAAAATATATTCCTTTTAAATAATCCACACTGGAGGCTTGTTTTATCACGTTAAGTTGTTGTGTGTTTAATGTTATTTTTAATCATCTTAAAATAGTTACAGTGACCTTGCATTATTTCACAACTTCAAATAAGAAGTCACATGTTTGAAGTGGATGAGGAATAAATAGGACTTTTCAGACGTCTCTTCTTCCTGGCCTACTTTCTACATGCCATCGTGATGTTCCTCTTTTAAAACCCTGTTTCATATATAATTACACACCTGCTGGCACCGGCTAATGCTTTCACGTCGTGACCAAACGCGCTACACATCCCCTGTGACCTCTGTTAGCCAAACAGCTTGTGAAAGATACAGGGAGTAGTATCACATCAAGTAAAAGCAAAAGGGGAAGGGAACAGTGTGATGCCAAACCCTGGAGAAATCGTTTAAGTATGTGGGCCTCAGCAACAGCCACTTGTGTGTTTTGTTCTTCTTCCCACATCAAAATGGAGCTTGAATATTGAATGCAGATTCATAGTGAGACCACATTAAAAACATTAATGTTTGAGATGAAGCAAAAAAGCTGATCTGATGGTGTAGCATGTAATTTTTCAACATTATACAAATGTTGAACAGGCTACATTCAACATGAACAGATTAATGGTTGTACATACGTCGGATGGGACTGAATCATCTCCATTAAAGAGATTAATGCGCCTGTCTTCTATCAGGCAGTCGGACCTGTCTGTGCTCAAGGTAAAGCTGAAATCAAGCTGTCTTCCTGAATTCACTTTCTTTACATTAGCCGACACCTCCCGTGCCATGTATCAGAGGTGGAAATAAGAATCATTTTGCTGATATGAATTGTTTTGTTCAATTCAGTTCAAAGAGTTGATGTCGCTAACTACATAGTTTGCTCCCTTTTTTATATCCTAAGCACTTGCATTACTGTACGCAACAGTAAGTGAAAGACAGTGGTGGAATGTAACTAAGCACTTTTACCCCAGTACTGTACTTAAGTACAAATTCGAGGTACTTGTACTTTACTGGAGTAATTTCATTTTATGCAACTTTATACTTCTACTCCATATATATAAATACTGTAGTTTTTACTCCAATACATTTGTCTGACAGCAAATTACTTCCTAGTTACTTTTCAGATTACAATTTGTCATACCCTTCCTGTCCAGTGAAAACAATGTGTCTCCAAATGTGGTGATTTTGAATTACATTTTTTCTGATAAACTGAAGGATTAACTGTTCCTTTATGGGTTGAGAAAATTCTCCTACTTCTTAAGCTAAATAAACGATTTAAACCCCCCTCGGATTAGCTGGAAAATGCATCGTGACAAAGCTGAAAACTGATCTGTTTTTCTGAACTCATGGAAAGTTGACTTTTTAGAGATACGTAGTTCTCACAGGACAGCGACGCTACAAACATATGATGGTCTTATAGAATATGATGCATTGCTGTAGATTAGACTACTCAACAGCATATAAAGTAGTTAAAATTAGCACAACCTTAGACAACTACAGCAGTAAAATGCAACATACATATTAATGCACCAGTAATATTAATCCAGAAACATCATAATAGTAAAACAGGGACTATTTTTCTGCAGAATGAGAACTTTTACTTTTTATACTTAGTAAATTTTGCTGATAATACTTACATACTTTTACTTAAGTAAGGTTTTCAATGCAGGACTTTTACTTGTAGTGGAGTATTTTCACAGCGGGGTATTGACACTTTTACTTAAGTAAATGATCTGAATACTTCTTCCACCACTGATGATTGTTTCTGTGGCTTTGTGGCCTTTTAATAAGCTTTTTATGAACAACATACTGACTACTGACTTAACAATGGTGCTTTCAGTAACCAGTGAGGGGAGCTCCACTGCTAAATTCAGGTTTAAGATTTGTATGAACATGTACTTAACACCTCTACCACTTACCAGCCAACACCACCAAGACCAACCAACTAAACATTTAGCCGCAAACACAGTGACATTCTGTCGCCACACAGAGAGGTGATTATCATTCACCATCATGAAATAATTAGGGAGCAAACCCTGATTTCTCAAAGGCAATTAATAGTGCCAGGCACAAACCTGCAAATTATACCCACAATCCTTTGAACATAACCTGCATGTTCATGAATAGCCCTCTGCAGACACTTTAGGCCACCGGCAGCACTGGGATTTAAGAAAAAGAGTGCACATGAATGATTCAGAGCGTGTATGCTTTCCTTGTCTTCTAAACATCCCTCTATGTGCTGCGGAAGACCAGCATTCACAGGATTGCAGGTGGGTGAGATGAATGATCGAGACCCTAATGCGCAAATGACCTGAGAAGACCATTACCTCCTGAGAGTAAGATGAATGCAGGTAGGAAAGGACATCAGCATTGCTCAGTGGCTTTGACAGCCGCGCGTCTCTCAAGTGAGGCAGGGTAATGTGAATGTATCGCTACACGGGAGGTTGACTATTTCATAAATGAAGTTGTCTAATGCCCACGGCCGTCTGCTTGAGTCATTAGCCTCAGGTTTCCATCACGTTGGGCCCAACAGCCTGGGCTTCTACAGAGCTTGGGCGGAAAGATGTAAAAGTGGACATTTTAATATCACGCTTGATGGGACTTCATGTACAACAGTTTGCTTTCAAGTTGAGTAATCTCACACAGATGTCATTAGTTTTACAGTTCATTACAGGTCAAGTCATTTTCCTGTGTAATCACCGACGAAGCCTGACAGCAGGTGTCAATTATAGATTCCGGATGTACTGTTGAAAGCCTATTAAGAGATCCACATAAAGAATGCAGGGCAGCATTCCCTCACATAAATGTGACTGCTCACATGTGTTTTATTCCAATGGGAGGAGTGGCAAGATGCTGCTGCATGAGAAAATAAGTCAGAACAGTCAACTGTGGAATTCAATGTATTGCAGTCCTTTCTGTGAGCATCGCCTTTTGAAAGCAAAGCATAGTAGTGAGCAGGTGAAAAAAGAAAGGAGCAAGCGCACTCTGGAGAGAAGCACTAACAGTGATGGATTGTTCATAAGGGGGAAGCTGAGATACACAAAGCTCTGCCTCCTGGATGACGGCAGAGGTAGAAATTAACAGCAGCAAGAGATTAAAGTAATGTTCCTGCTTTGTTCTTGTTGTCTCTGACTACCAGGTACCCACGTTTGCTACCCCGAACTGACATGGGTGAGACACAAAGATGGATGGCCAGATCCTTATCCACCCTGCAGAGGAGGAAGAGGAGTGTCGGAATGACTGAGTATCAATTCCCCAGTTCCACCCACCTGAAACCATACTGCGCTCGCACTCGCACCGGTCTTAAAAACAGCGCATTCTGTAGAATTGTCCTACAGTGAGATGACAGCATTGCAGATGAAGCCTGGTGTGGCGAGAGAGAGAGTGAAACTGGGGGCTCGCCTCAGACGGTGTAGGAGAAATGTCAGACTAAAAGGAATATTTGAATTCCAGAAGCGGGGGATGAATGTCCCCGCCCGGCTTGGATAATAGACCAATCAAACATTCATGAGTCCCTGTATCAACCTGCGTGGCAGAGTTTGTGCGGTTGACCTTAAGCGTGGTGCGGTATTCCATCAGGGGGTGCTCTAAACTAGATTTCTGTACATGACCTCACCACCTCACAGCGAGCGCTGACACCCAAAAACATGGACACGCCTGGACACACAGGAACACACACAAAAGCAGTCACGGGAACATGCACTCGTTTGTGCGTGCATGTGTGTGTGTGTGTGTGTGTGTGTGTGTGTGAAAAGGCCTTTAATTTGACATCTAGTTAAACCAATCCCCCTTCCTAAAAAAGCAATCTTGTTCCTTGATTGTCTTCCAGAACCCTGTGTCTGAAATCTGACTGCCATCTGGTTAGTGGGAAGCGAGAGAAAAAAAAAAACCAAACAAGATATCTGGATGACTTTACAGACACGTCATTTGTTTATTTCTCTTCTCAGAGACAGGGCAGGTCATTTTTTTTCTAAAATCAAACAAAATTAAATGAAATCCTTTCAGCTAAAATTAGCCTTAATTGTAAAAATCTGACCTTTTCTGGTCATTTGTGCCGCTGCGTCTGCTGCACACAAATACACCAACCTATTTAAGTGTTTGGGGGTTGGCAGGAGAAAGGCAACACTTACATAAAAACCCCCTTGCACAGGCTCAAGTTTCTGATGTAATCATAGAGGTCTAAAGTAAGTCCTGCTGTCCCACCAACTGACATGCCAGTTGAAAACACCACCAACAGCTTAGCAGTGCTGACAATTAGGATCCAAGAAGGATTGTGGCAGATCTTTCAGCTGAGAGGGCTTTGTCAACAGCGTTAAAATCCAATCATCCACTGGCACCTCTGTCATGGTACTTCTAGCTTCCACTTCCTGGGTTTTACTGTGAAACTAACTCACCTCCTGCAGAGGTGACTGTAAAGTGCAATAATAAAAGAAAAGCGAAGGAATGATTCTCAAATGGCCTCAAAGCATTTGATTCCACTGATGTGAGCGATCAAGGTCAAGGTGCTGAAATGAAGAAAAATCCTGGGATGAAGATACTGGAGCTTTTGGACTGTATGGTGCCGTCTTATTAACTCCGTCATGGTGAAGACATTAAATCTCATCAAACTGCACTTTGATCTACTCCACTTTGGTATTTCAATGAGAAGCAATGGAATGAAACTAATTTGATTAATACATTAAGCATTTTGATTCATCAGCTGATTACAATCCAGATGAATTAAGCACACTGTCCTATCTCATGCACCATCTATCCCCGTTGTTTCATGCCATAATTACTGAGGGGCCTACAATCTGATAATCTGAATCTTAAATTAATTTCAATCTCACCTTCTTCCATGAGATTGGTTTAACTTCACATCCCTCTCAGCATTTGTCTCTTATTATCTGGGAAATCGTCCTGAGACACATTCATTGGACTCATTGGCATCTCTTGTGCGTGTTGAGTCACAGTGAACCTATTATGAAATGCTCTGTGAGGTGATAAAACAAGACATTCATTTGAAAAAGCGCTTAATTGAGGAAAAAATGTCAAGGTCAACCACTTTTTGTCCGACACGGCATTAGCATTTTTTATCATTTCAAAAGGATGAGATAAAGGTAAATTCCAAACATGCTCTCTGCATCGAGTGTCCTCAGCATGTCTTTGATAATTTCGTGAATGCATGATTTTATGTGTGACCTTCACCAACCATCCCATCGCACACCAAGCTCCCTATCAGTGCTTCCTGAGGTAATTCACTGGCTCAGTTTCACAGTTCAATGGTTTCTACAGCACAGACAAGCCCTCCAAACCTGTGAGACCAAAACCTGTCAATTATGCTGAAACCTCGATACTGTCACTGACTGTACCAATCAAAAGTTGATAATGACAGAGAGAGACATTAAAACTGTGCAGGGACAACGGGATAGTGGCAAGGTCGGGAAATATCAGATATCCATAAAGTGGTGACATCTCCTGCGGGCGTGATGTGAAATGTAAAGCTACGGAAGAGTGTCAGAGTGGACACAACATTAAAATCTTATCTGAGGACTTGACACAGAAGTGATGAAGCCTTACACTGACCAACCGAGAAAGGCTCCATTTTTTACAAGTCATGACAGGGAGCAAATGGAGCAATGCTCCTCGACAATACGGCTCTCTGTACCTTCTCCGCAAGGCTGAAAGAGCACAATATTCATCCTTGCTGACAGTTAAATAATAGATGTACCAAAAAAATGTAATTTTCCTCCTGAACTCCATCATGCTCATACAACTATGAATTCAGAATATCAAGAAAATGGATTATACTGCCTGCATGTCATAGAGGCATACTAACATGAGTGACAAGAAGATATACATTTTTCTGGGGTGTATTTGTGAAGACCGCAAAATTTATGGAGTACAGCAGGAGAGGGCTTGAGGGTGGTTATGTCAGAGCTCTCATAAATAATTTAGTTCGTAAAAACAAGAAAGGAAATATGACCGTTCTTTTCTGTGCCAATAGGCATCGTGCATCTGACCACAGAGTAAGAAAAGAAATCAGATTGCTACATTTACAGACAAACAAAGGTAAGTGAAGCTAGCTGAATAAAAGAAAACTCTCTCTCGTGAACCATATATTTATATTATTGATGAATTGAATGTAAATCTGTTGTGTGTTTTGGTTCAGCATGTTAAAATATTAAGCACATTCTGTATTTATCTCCACCATGAACAGACTGTAAAATAAAATCTATGTAATGCCAGAGAGACTGGCAGCAATACTGGTGGCTAACACCCTGCAAGAATATTTCACTGCAGTGGCACAGCTACAGTGTGTACCACTACAATACAATCCGTGGGGAGATATATACCACAAGGTTTCAAGAATCAGAAGCACAATAAATGAACATGATCTCCAACATGCTCCCTAAACACCACGTATCATTCCTGATGTTCTGCCCTGCATCTCTGGCTACAGCCCGGGAGCACAACATCCAAAACGCTGCCTCTCTTGGGTTTGGACACCAAAGACTGATGGGATTAAGAGTGTGTGGGCTGATAGGACTCTGCTCTGATGCTATCCCTCAGATATACATCATTATAGAGGGGGGAATCCCACAGGCGCTGGGATTAGCCTGCTAGATTTTCACTGCAGGTGATAAGGGAGGCTGGCAGAACTACACAACATAATGGGGAGATGGGAAAGCAGAGATAGGAGGGAGCCAGAGGACCGCACTGCCTGGTCTAATGCGTGTGGTAGCAAAAACAGAGCACTCGAGTATGAGTAACTGCGAACAATAGCTACAGGGAAGGACAACTTTGAGATAGGTGAACATCACCGACTCTGTGGAAAAGAAATGCACAGACTACATCGCTCTGACTGGATTCTGAAATGCAGTAAAATCAAGTGTGGAGCAGATGTGAGAGATTGCTTTGTATGCTTTCCACAATCCAGCTGAGATCCAGTCTCTGCAGATTTGTGAAAGACGATAGGTAGAGCTGAAGGTTAGCATGTGAAGTTCAAGGAAACAGCCATAGCATGCATGGCTACATGCCAGTTGGTGCTAACGCATTGTAAATGAAGACCTTGTGATGCAGCAGTGTCAATGTGGCTTTGATCTTCCAGCTGAACGTTCACTCTTGAGTCTGAGGAACTACACAGATCCAGTAAAGGCCAGTCAATTTCCTCTCTTTTAGGCATGCAGACACAGATAAACCATATAGAATAATCCCCCACGTATAGCTCTGACAAAGGCACCTCAGCTCTCTCTCACTCACATATCAAACATGTATTCCCTCAGCCCTCCAAATCCCAGCTTAACCCTCACCCCACGAAACCAGGCGGCTAGTTATCACCAGGGCTTTGACATTAGCATGCACGCCCTCTCTCATTTGGGAGATCTTCTTAAGAGTCAGGGATGATAAAAAGCTTTCCTCTCTACCGCTCTTCCATTCCTGACTTTGACTCACCCTTCCTCTGCCTGGACCTGCCCGCCTCTAACTATGAGCTGGAGATGAAACGCTTCATTCTCTTTCTTTTTCTCCTCCTTTTCTATTATCATGCAGTGCTAGCACAGCCCTGCTTGACATTTTTCTTTTCTTCTGCTCTTCTCCAGTTTCTCAGTCTGCACCTGCTGACACGTGAGAAACAACTGCTGTCCTATGCAAAAAAGCACCCGTATTTCACTGCTATTATATGCCAAGTCACCTCCACTTTAGCTCCTCAACATCATGATTACGACCAATACCTTGTGGCAATTTCTTTTAATTACTAGATGAATGGCTGTTCTGTATTAATAGACGTTTTACGAGGGTTAAGTATCCACATGGAGTCATAAATAAGCATGCAATCCTGCAAACACGCAAATGTGTGTGTGCCAGGGGGAGGTCTGGATGATGCAAGTTTTCAATCAGCCAGGACATGATGAAACCTGGGTAAACTGACTCAAACATTGCTTTAATTCTAATTTGTCACTCCATGTTTAGATTTCTGCCCATTACATTAATTCAGAAAGCCAGGGGCTAAAAATATATTCCCACAACGTCAGTATAATACTTTGATAATGCAATTACACTGTTTCGCGGCTGAATGGGGAGGGCAAAGAAACATGAAAGAGGGGTTGGGAGCACGAAGGGGCGCCAGAGCTATGGATTATGAGAGAACGTGATAATAAAATGAAATCATCAGACACTCAAGCGATTATGCTAATGAACTAATTCCGTATTCATCATAGGTTAATCTGCATGCGGGCGAGAGAGAGGGGTGGCATTTTCTTGAACACAGAAAGCTTTGATCGAGCAGGCAGCGGGTTACCTCACCTTTGATGTGCGAAGGCCTGATGTGGGGTTAAAGGTGAAAACCAATTAGGAAAAAGTGAAAGTAGTAATAACACTAGTGGCATTAGTAATAGCAGTGTGAATAGTATTAGCGGTATTGTTGTTTTATTGTGTTGCAATGTGAAATTCCTATCTCACATGAAAAAGCACAATCAGGGTGCTGCTCACAAGGACGCAACAGACCAAACTGGCCTCTTACTGGCACATAGTGTACATAAGGACCTAGGCAAATGGTCAGCTAATATTGACCCGAAGAGATATCAAAAAGACCCCCGTGACCTTTGTTGTGCAGTCAGGTAAGGGAAGAGAGGAAAAACGTGAAAGGTCTTGCATATTAGTGCCTCTGTGTTGGAAAGGGGAACTGGTCCAGGAGCCTCATCACACTGACAGCAGATTAGTGCTCCGCGGCGCCAGAGCAGACGGTGCAAGATTAACTTTGATGTGCGATTCCACACAGAGCAGCCGCTGGATATCAGCTCCCTCCACCAAATGGCCCCTTAACTCTGAGATTGCAGCGTGTGCATTCATGAGCTACAGTATCTAAAAATCTGCTTTTTTTAATGGCAGAGAACAGTGTCACCAGATTTTGGGCATAGTGAATTTGTGGCTCTTGGTAATATTGCACCTAGGCTACAATGAAGAAACATTTACATGGTTTTTAATTTAAATGTGCCAGTTTTAGCCATTAGCCATTTAGACTTGTATGTACTGATTATTTTCAATACCGATTAAGCTATTGATTGCTTTTTTGATTAAAGGGGCACTCCACCAACTTTACACAGATCAGTTTCCTCATCTTGAGAAGAACTACTCAGATGTATAATGTCTTCTGTGGGTCTGGAGGAGCTTTGTCAAGTCTAAGAAAATAACCCCTGATGGTGCTATTGTGGTGTCATTAGGGTTATCTGTGCTTGGGCTTGGACACTTCCAATTTATAACATAAAGCCTGAGATAAAACTAGAAGTGTAGAGTTTGAAAGAAGTGGGCATTTATCAATCAGGGACGGTTTAATATAAAGACGCTTGATTTGATAATAAATCGAGTACCCCTTTAATCTATTAACTGTTTAAACTACTAAATCTAAATGTCTAAAAATAATTGAAAATGCCCATCACCATTTATCAGGTTCTGAAGTCTGATGTCTTGACCAACACCTCATATAGAAGACAAAGAAAAGCAACAATTCCTTTCATTTGAGAAATTGTGAACATTTTGATATCAAAACTATGGATCCATCTCCCTGACAACTGAGCAAACTCCATCAGCTGATGAAGACCGTGTGATTGGATTGAAAGCTCCGGTAAAGCTATGTATTGGGATTGTTTAGTCAAACTACTATTTCCAAGGTCAAGAATGAACTTCATGATTAATTGACTTATTGTTAAGGCATTATTCTGCAGTATGTGTGCAGGTTGATGATACAACAAAAGCTTAAAAAAAGACTTAATGCCCAGTAAGCCAAATATATTTCAAGAATTTGGAGGAAAGGAGAAAGTCTTAAGATAATACATGTTGGGACAAAGGATCAATTTTCCTCATGCTTAACACCTGAAAATTTCTTTTCTGTTTGAGTTGCAACTATAAATTGTCTATATCAGCTTTTTACACCAAACAGCTGCAGCCACACATCTTCAAGTTTGCTTCCTGTACATACAAAACTACACTCACATGCAAGATATTTAATGCCTCGTATGTGATACTCCAAATAGATACAGAACTCAGTACAGAAATGGCCTCAGATTATTTGTCATAGCAGTGAAAGAAGCCTTTTAAAGTCCTTGTGTGAGTGTCTTTGAAACAAACATCAAGGTACAAATTCCAGCCGTTTAAAAACCCAGCTGCAAGTTCAAAGGAACACTTCAAAATCTCATAGTGAGACTGAGGGGAATAGTGGAGGTTGGGATGAGACAGAAAGAGTGGTGAAGCGTAAAAATGTACTGAGCGCTCTCTCAGAAAGTGTGGACAGCAGCCAGACTGGCGACAGCAGCGAGCCCAGATAACGGCGAGTACCAGGAACCAGCAAGAACCTGTGGGGAAGTATTGGGAAGAGCTGCATCTCTGCTAACAGTTGCTGACTGGCCCCTGGGGCAAAGTAGAGCTGCTAGCTGCAGCCATATACACCATCTCCCCACCTGCACCGCCCTACTTCATGCGCATGGGGACATCATTACTTTTTTCATTTCACTCCACGAGACTTCTCCTGTCAAATCAAAGAATGACACAAAAAATAATAACTCAGGGCCATGGGCGAAACAACAACAACACAACCTAAAGGTCATTTTGCCCATGAAAATTGGTCTTGCATCCACACAATCTATCAGTCATCAACAGGCTTATTGATATGTCTGCATTCCCAGCAGGGGTGGATGAAGCCTGAATTAAACGGACCCTAGGCCAGCTGGAGAAAGTATGTGTACTTAATGACACAACTCCCGTTATTTATAACTTCAACATCATTGTCACTGCAGAGGACAGGCCTCCTGATGAATAACGATGTTAACACTCTGAAGACAAGCGGAGTAAAGGCACAGCTTTAGCTCCACCACAGACGGCACATTCGAATGTACCGTTAACAATCGTGACTGAATGAAGGTTATTCATTTTAATCACACTACAGCACGCCCTCCCTCCCACTATCCCAGGGGGTTGCTATATTTAAGCACTTTTTCATTTCTTCTCCTTTTTTTGGTCTTGGCTGATGGCAAGGCAATTGCTTTGTGGGACGTCTGCCCTTGAAGAATCAGACAACAGAAGGAGATATTTATACATACTGTAGATGTGGAATGAGAGCAAGCTGTATCAAATTCAACGCTTTCCTCTTTGACTGTGTGGTGTTAAGAAATCAAATCACAGGCACTTCCCCCCACCTGCTTTCTAGCTTTTATTTCTCTTTTTTTTTTGTTTCCCCTCCAAAACAGAAGTGATGTTGGTTTTGTACCTGTACACTAAGATTAGCTGTCTGTCCTGGGGGAGAGAGAGAAAGAGTTGGAACGTTCGTCTCCCAATTCTCCCATTCATTTGCCTGCTTTCTAATTGGACTTCTCCATCTGTTGAGGTCTACAAATTGTCTTCTGGGGATGTTACAGCTAAAACATCCTATCAAACACACAAATGCATCAGGGACAGTCTTCTTGGAGCGCTGCCATACCAGGCACTGAAAGAGTAGTCTGTGTATATGTGTGTGTGTGTGTGTGTGTGTGTGTGTGTGTGTGTGTGTGTGTGTGTGTGTGTGTGTGTGCGCGTGTGCCTGTGTGATGTAATCAGAAGTCCAGCAGCATACAGCCCGGAGATAAGTAAATATACAATATACGCTGAACTCGGATTTGAAGCTGGCAGAATTGGCTTCTTGGAAAATAATCTATCTACCACACACCAGATCTGTCGATAGCGAGTGACATACTTTAATAAGAATTATTTCAAGATGACAATGTTGATGGGTGCCTGAGACACAGTGTCAGTAGTATTGACTGTTTGTCACATGCACTTTTGAGAAATGCTTCTCCTCTGCAGTCCCCAAAGATGTTGAGCAAACAGATGAGATTTTTAAAATCTGGAAAATGGCAACGTCTTTTGGATTCTCTTCCAATTCTCACTTAGAGTCGTTAATGATATGGGAAATTGTGTTCCTCACGCTTGTCACTCTTTACATCCCATTGACTGAGAGTTGAATACTCAGGAGTGAGCAGTGGGATGTGTGACAGTGTATTTGTGGTGATGATTACAGCCCATTAACTTTGATGGATGCCGTTTCATAGAAAAGACGATGGGAGTTGGAATGGCGACGCAGCTTGTTTTCTGTCTCCAACATATGTACACAAAATTGAGAAGAAGAGCCCGCAGGAGTAAACTGCAGCAATGTCCATGCAAAATTGATTTTTGGATCTGAATGAGACCATTCCACCTTTGGAGGTAATTGAATGTCACATTAGAGAGGCTGATGCTGGATCTGTCTCCCAGGATGTTCAGGCATGATTCCCCTGTGACCTCCAGAGGACAGCAAGGACCAGAGGATCAACATCACCACATATGCTACCAGCAGGTACATCAGGAATGTAAATTATATGTGCGTGTCGTGTGTTTCCATGCATGTGAGAGTGAGTCTGTATGTGCAAGTAAATGAGACTAAGCTGAACCTGAAATTGATTGCAGTGTCCGGCTTTAACTGTCTGGGCAGACTTCGTCTCTACTCAACTCGCTTGCTTGTCATTGCCTTTTGGTCCAAATGTGTGGCTTAGTCAAAACAAGACACACTCCATTTGTCTGTGGCCGTTATGTAAAGATAAGGCCATGCATGCCAGAAATCTAACTCTTAAGCTCCTCCACAGGGATTACGGACAATTGACTAAGGGGAAAAATACAAATAATAATCAACGGTTTACGGTTTTCCACTGATACCCTGAAAAAGAAACGAAAATCCCCACATGGAAATGCAATCCTTAAGCAGTTGAGACACTCCTGTGAGGATGCCTGCAGAGAGACATGCAGGCAGGAAATCCTCTAGGTGGGAGATGAACCCGCACTTTAATAACACCTATACAAACATATCAATCTACAGTAGCTGCCATCTATCCCGTTCTAAATAAAGCTTTTAAATTGTTGCCATTTTTAAGTCAATGAAATCCAACCAGTACAGCATCAGAAGGTATTGGCAGGATTGGATTAGGATTTGTCATTCAGTTTTTTTACTTTCAACTTGAATATGCTTACCTAATGTGGCCTTGTGAGTCGTTAGCCTAACGTTACCCCCTGGAGTGTGTATTCACTACCTGCATGTGGGCTTTAAAATAATTACCTAAACTGAAAACACAAAGAAAGTATTTTGGAATTTTAATATTTTCACAACTAAGCTTGGGTGGAGTTGGTTACTCAGATCCTTTACTTAAATACAAGTAGTAATACTTTAATGGAAAATACTCTTGTCAGTGAAGTATGATCTTATGTATTTTTAGCATAACTACATTCACATTTTACTGAAGCCTTGTGTGTGTCTGTGTGTGTGTGTGTGTGTGTGTGTGTGGGGGTATATAACAGTAGTTACAGTAAGCCTCACATTGACCAGCAAAGTTAAAATGCTACTCACACATGAATCAATGAATCAATAATGATAATACTTAAAACTTTTATTTTGATATTTTAAAGTACATTTTGCTGATAGTACGTCTTTACTTTTACCTAAACCACATTTTGAATGGTAGAAGTACTTTATGTACTGCAGGGTAGTTATACCCCCCCCCCCACACACACACACACACACACACACACACACACACACACACAATGCTTCAGTAAAATGTGAAAGTAGTTATGCTAAAAATACACAAGATCATACTTCAATGACAAGATATATTTTAGCAGTGATGTAAAAATGATCTGTGATAGTGTAATCAAATGTGAGTCATCCAGAGAGCAAGAATTAGCAGGCCTTACCATTTTTAGACTAGTGGTACAGTTACATTAATAGACTGCAGTTATTACTGACAATAGTTAAAACTATCCGCTCTGTGAGGCTGTATTTAGGCACATCAGCATGCTAATTTGCTCACAATGACAATGCTAACGTGCTCATTTTTAATGGGCATATTGTTCACCATATTCACCATCTTAGTTTTTAGCGTGTTAGCATGCTAACACTTGCTAATTAGCACTAAACACAGAGTACAGCTGGGGCTGATGGGAATGTCATTAGTTTTGCAGGTATAAGGTCATAATACATCCTAATTGAAATTTTGACCTGATGATGGCACTAGAAGAAACATTGATCAATCACCAAAGTTACTGGAGTTAACTTGAATGTCTGAACCAAATTTCATGGCAAACAGTTGCAGAGACAATCCACTTAAAACTGCAAATGTCAAACCTAATGGAGGCACTAGAAAAAAAGTCATGGGGTCACCAAAATCAGTAGGCTTCATCTGGGGACCATGAGCATCTGTATAACATTTCATGGAAATCCATTTAATAGCTGTTGAGATATTTCAGTCTAGACCAAAATGATGAGCCGACCAGCCGACAGTCAGACATTGTCATTCATAGAGCCGCTCCGCTAGTGTGGCTAGAACAGAAACCTGGAAAAATACTATGGTTTATCGCTGTGGGATAGTAAATTATGCTGAAATACAGACAAAAGACAGACACTGATATGTGCTGCCTTCAACCTGTCATGTGACTGCTGTGAATTTACAGTGGGTGGGCACAATAAAAACATCATCAGCATTTCCCTTTGCGAAGATTTAATGCTCAGTCCTTGTTGAGACGGTGGCAGTGAAGTGATGATTTAACACTGTGGTAATTCTTTAAGACCATACTTTGAGGTAATTCAGTTGCATCATATTGTTATGTGTGATTGAAATTATGACTACCCCCCATAACAAGAACCAACACCTTTCCAACACACAAAAAAATACACAAAAACTGAAAAACAATGCAATTTTCACAAGCTGGTAGTTATTGCAGGGCTATATTGTAGTGGAATGCTTTTTATTGTGCAGGCTTTATTGTGCCCACCACCAATATACAATAGCCTATAATAGTAACTGTAATAATAGCAGCTGGCAGTTATCTTTACAGTGATGATAAATAGCAGAATTATAACAGATATATTTATAATATTTATCTATTGGATCAGCTGATATGATCAGTTGAAGGTGTCTTAAGGTCTGAACTTGACATAAAATAATGGCACTATATGATCACCGCTTAATATGTCATCAATCCATCCGAGACCGCATGGAGACAGACAAAGAAGAGGAAAATATTAAGACTGCGTTGGTGACACTGATACACCTGTACATGAGAAATTAGTTTGAGGTGAAAGAGGAAAATATAGCCCTAGAGCACATGCCCTGTTTAGTTTCTGTTTGACCAAATGGCCTACATTAGGTGATATATTTAGCTATTTATAGAAGCTGGGGCAGGCAGGAAACAGCTGCCATGCGTCAGGGTGACAGGCTGACATCCCTCATCTCAGCAGGACCTCCCTGCCAGGCAGACAGGAGGAAGCTTTTTATACCTAAACTGAAATGGGACATAGCCTCTTATCATTCTGCATACAGGAACTAATAATCTATGGAGCCTGTGGCAAAGACTCAACAATGAAACTGGGTTAACAGTGGCTAGTATGGGCAGCTCGATTCGAAAGCCACACTTGTGTGCGTTACAGAGATCTTTATTCTGCCTTTACAGCGAACACTGTAGATTTCATTCAAGTGGGATCAGTATTGATCATGAAAAGCTTTTATTGTGGTATCCTGGCGCTGTAAACTGGCACAAGATTCCTTGGCTCTCACAAAAATGAGATGGTTCATGAACAGTGAAACAGAGCTTTAAGCCGACAAATGGGCCAAATCAATATTCATGACTTTGCCATGAAGTTGCTCACGTTTCAGGCGTTATGAATGGGCTGTAAACCAAGTTTCAATTAACGTATGCATCAACGTTTCACTGCATTCTCTGAAACTGATGACAAGCTATGCCTTCTGTTTGTCTCTGGTACATGAAAGTCTATATTGATTTCAACACTCTCACAGGATACAAGACGGTAACTGATGTTAACATTACACACAATGAAAGTGTGTCACCGTGAAATAAATGTGTGCTACACAACATGTAAGTGTAGGTACTATAAAAACTAGAGTAACTGTCAAGGTAATGCATTTCTCTCATTTCACCCCAGTTCATGTTCTGCTGAGAGGCTTTAAAAGCAGCGTAACTTTCTTTTTAAAACTGTATCTGCAGTGATATCCTATCACTCTACAGATGAGGTGTCAGACCAGCAGAAGTTACATCACTCTTTGAATTATTTTCTCGTTCACACAGCAGACTGATGATTGCCGTTAGCTATAATCTCTGAATCTCTGCTGATCACAGATGTTGGCTTGTTGGCTGAGGGACATTTTTGATAAAGAGACAAATGTCAGGGGGAGGGATACTCACACTCTGGCATTATAAAAACTGGCACCGTTTCAAGATGTTGTGTTTGCTATGCTGTCCCATGCGCTTGGGAGAAAGAAATCGGTGCAAAGAGCAATACAGCCCTCCCAAACTCCTCACAGTGATGGGTGGGACTGTCATCACCTTTCTCACAACTTTTTGTTCCTACATCTGTGCTGCAAAGCTGGATTTCGAGGTCAGAAAAGGGGTCAAAGGCTGGTTTGGCTCTGGGAATTGCAGTATAATGAATGCTAGTTCAGTGTTTACCATAGTGACAGGCGCATCTAAAAATAAAAGAACAACTGTTTCTCCCTCAACCAGCACTCATTACATGCCAATGTGGGGAGTAGTGTAATGTTCCGACAAACATAGCGGACATTAAAAATGTTACAGCTCTCCATGAAAACAAACTGCAGCTTGTTCTTTGTTTGCCGATTAGCTCGAGTGTTACACAAAAGTAACAGGTGCAAGGCCAGTGACTTGCATATGTTTAAGTCTACAATTTATTTTTTCACAATGCTAATGTGACTATGTGGGAATTACAATACATACCTCTGTTGTATGTAAGGCTAGTTTTCTGACCTTACAGTGAAACACTGACCATGAAAATGTAAACAAGCGAGTGGTAATGACTATGTCTCTCCATGGAAACGTATAGTGGCTGTTCTTGAACTTAGAAAAATAGAAATTTCTGCAGTATGTGAAAATGTTATTGTCTTGAAAGTGAGATCCAACTAAAATGAAAGGACATGAACTGACACAATGGAATACAGAAAGACCTTCATAATAGTGCTTTCAGAATAAGAGGGTAGTACAGTAGGTGACAGGGTTCAGTGCACTTTTTGAATTGCTCATGCCCTCTAGAACGACACATAAAACCATTTTCTGATCTGACAACTCTATTTGCAGGACATCATGTGTCTGTGCTTTCCAAAGCTGTTACAAATCACTGTTGAAAAAGAAATCAGTTTAATGATGTGACAGCGCTATGGTTAAGGTTTGGTTAGGTTTATGGAAACATCGTGGTTTGGGTTAAAATGACTACTTCTTTAAGGTTAGGGAAAAATCGTGGTCATGGTTAAAAAACAACAACAATGTTTACTGTCAGTTGGAGTCTCTCATATTACAGTCCGCTGTTTTGTTGACCCTCCATCCACACCGATCTCCTCCCTATGCAGACTTTGTCGGTCTAATAATACGTCACCTGACTTCCTCCTTTGCTGTCTTCATAATTACTATAGGTGCTAGAGGGCTTTGTCACTTGAACCATATGCCATTTTGGGGCACTTGATGAAATGACTGATGCTGTTGTTCTTCTTGGGAGGACAGTCTTAGATGAGAAGATTGTGCCACCATCATCTCTGTACCGTAAACATGAAGCTACAGCCAGCAGCCAGTTAGCTTAGCTTAACATAAAGACTGGAAAAAAGGGCTCTGTCTAAAGGTAACAAAATCTGCCTAGCAGCCCGTGTAAATCTCCCTAACATGTTCTATCTTGTTTCTTAATGCGTACCAAAACCGTAGTGTGGAAATAACCCATTGTGTTTTTCCGGGGTTTCTTGGCAAAACACAAGCAAATGAAGAAAAAACCTTATTGAATACTAATCTCATGCTCATGACCATATTGACAACACATAAGTGGCATTAAAAAATCAAATCAAGAAACTCATTCACCAACTTGACACATAAGTGTCATAAAGAAACGCACCGCAAATAGAAAAACAGAAGCAAATACAGAAATGTTGCAAGTCATACGCAACACAATGGACATTACCAGGGGACACTAAAAACTGATGAACAAAACAACTATTAGCGAAAGGTGACTGCTAGGTGTATAGCAAATTTCTACAATAATATTGGAATCGTGACATCAGTGCTCAAACTAAACATTGTTAGCTCTTTTTCCAACATCACTGACGAGTGGTCGACTTCAGCAAATCCCACATTCTTGTCAGTTTGTCTTTTTTTTTTTTTTAGTTAATTCCAGAAACATCTCTTTTGTTGTGTTTCTGTATTTGTGTAATTCTGTATGTTGCGTATGTATTGTAAAGTGGTCAAGATATTTAAAAAAAATCTCTATCTATCTCTTATTGTTTCTAAATGTAGCACTTGAAGCAGTTCAGCATATTTGATGAAGCTGATGTACTTGCATGATTCTTGCAATTTTGGGTTGTATTCACATGGTTGAGTGCACCTATTGGACGGGCAAACAGGGGCGTAAATATAGACAGTGCAGGCAGTGCGGTTGAACAGGGGCCCATGGGGTGGGGGGTAGAGAACAGGCCCTTGCAAATACGCCTGTGTTCAAAGAAGAACTCACATTAAATTAAATATGGTGCCAAATATGCCCTCGAAAAGGCAAACCCATCTCCGTCATGGTTTTCATTTTTTGGGGGGATGTAAAATTGTCAGTAGCAATCTATAACAAAATTATATGCTTATTTTAATTCCAATACAATAGCCTAAGTAACTAATTTGACTGTACAATCCAACACATTGTTGGTAAAATATATATACGCAGGCTGGTGTGTGTGCTTCATTACTAGTAACTGGCGTGCACTAGGGCCCATCATAATAGCGTGCCCTGGGGCCCGTCGCAACTGCCTTATGCCACTGTATACAAATGTAATGTATTGTTCTTTTTCATGTAATTTATTTCCTGCTAAAGGCATTTTTGGGGGAGTTTTTCCATATCCGAGTTGAGGGTCCAAGGAGAGAAGGTGTCGTGTGCTGTACAGATTGTGTAGTGTTGGTGGTGAAGAAAATATAATCAGAAGTAGCCTATTAATGACGATAATATTCACCTCATAAATCATGACACATGGGTCTCCCCTACATGATATTACTGTACATTACATCATTGAATAATGAAAGGTCTCAGATCGATATTGGTGATACCAGGAGATACCAAGTACTCCAGGGCCAGACCCTGGTATTAATTGGTATTATATCAAAACCACATTTTGTGGTGTCACTCATCCTTATCCTTAGTGTTATCTCAGGGCACTTACTATTCTCTCTGCCAGTATAGGATGGCATTTTTAAATAGAGGCATAGTAATAATAGTAATAGTAATAATAGGGATTAGTGTTTAGAATATCGAGCTCTACATATAATCTGACAATTCCTAAATCATTTTTTTTGTAGAACACATTTATCGTGATCCTGATCGTGATTGCATGGATCTAATGCTGAGCACAGTGTAAATTAGGAGACTAAACTTAAGAGAATCCACTTTGAATACTGTTGTACATTTCAGCAAAGTGATGAGGAGGCATTATGTGTGTCTGCATACCAATCTCCATGACCAGACAAGCCGTTTTCATCTGTATGTAAATGCTGAGTATGTAAATAAGCCATGCAGCACTGTAGGAGAAGATAGCTATTGGGCTTGGGTTTATCATTTGCACACCATTTGATCCAGTGATCTTGCGGCATACGCTACATCCGATATCTTTTATAACATATCAACTTTCAAGATAGGACATAATAGGCAATATTTCCCCATTTCATTCATTCACTCAAGCTGGGTCAGGGTTTCTAGGCTGTTAGATTGGATGGAAGTGGAGCCAGGCAGAGCAAATGCTTTCTAACAACAATGAAATCGAGGTGATGTGTTTTCTCACATATCTCCTTATTTCCTAATACAGTGATGCTGCATTCATTCGGAGTAACTTTAATCTTGTTCTGGAAAATCCCATTAATCTTTGGCATTGCTTGCAATACAGAGATAAAAATGCTGAGCAGTGTAAAAAACACTGATGCCATATTTTATGTCCTCACACTACGTTACCCAGGCCCAAGTGCAGAACATGCTAGTCTATTTCCCTGCTTAATGCAGCACATTCAAAGTGAATTAATGAAAACCCCCCGCATGGAATGAGTGTTATTGGCGCTGCCTCGAAGACGGGTTGTCAAAGAAATCGAATCAAATGGAGGGACAGCCATTTTGTCCTTGCCATATAGATTATTTATCAATCTGACCATCCGCAGTGACGCATGCCTGCTTTTAGAGTCAGTTCACACACACAGTATCCTCACATCAACCTACCAGCTGGCCATAATCTGTTTTTCAGTTCAGGGTTGACTGACCACAAATAAATTTTCTTTTTGACATTATTCAATAAAAATATATATACTATCATTAAAATGTAATTTATGGTGCATATGAAAGTCTTTGAAGTTTCTAGCTATTCAAGTACATAAATATGATGCAATAAATCTGTAATATATGAATGCCTATAAAATGTTAATCAATCATTCAACTCACACCTCCGCAACACCCTTTTAAATCTCTAGCTGCCAGTGTGAAACTGTTTCAGTGTGATGAAAACAAAGAAAATTTAAAAAATAAAAAAAAAGCAGGGTCTTTTTAATTTAGCAGAAAAAAAGAGCATCTCTGTTCTTTTATTTTCACAGATTCTGTCTTTCACAATGATCTTAATCTCCCCTGAAGAAGGCTGCCTGTTCCCACCCCTCACTCTCACTCCTCCATTTCGCAGTCATTTGCATGGGCAGAAAGGAGCTCGCACAGAACACATTTCAGTGCCAGGTCCCCCTCATTAAGTCACCTGTCACTTCAGGAGCATTATACCAGCCTCATATTAGTATCACCTCTCCTCCCCAATAAAGCACCTGGAGGGGCACTGTGAGCCTACAGGCTAATGGCAGCCTACACACCTCACATCAGTCTCTTCTGCTTTACACAGTAATACATCACATTGCTCATAATGGATTGCTGATTTTCATAACATGCACAATGCCAAGTGGTGTAATATATTCTGCTGAACACAAAAATTACACCCATTGCAGTACGTAATCAAACACACCAAATGTTCTCGCTGACTGTCGTGCTCAGTCAAAAGAAGAAAAAAAAAGAGTGAAAATCCTCTGCATTGCCTGCTAGGGCCATGGTAACTTATCTAACCACACGGGTACCATATCATCAAGAATGCATTCCTTATCTCTTCAGTACAGATACAGTAAAAGGCCCTCCAGATTATTCCTGTACATTTCAATTATATTCGACATGCAGTGAAGGGTTTGGACTTCAAAATGCTTTGCTCTGCACCACATCGAACCATGAAGTTAGTTTGCATTGTAGGCTTTGATTGCCATGGGGTTGAGGTGTCAAAACTGGCAAGCATGATAATGGTAATACTTCTGGTGGTTTATGGGCCCTACAGTGACCCTCGTGTCTGTTAACCTTGCCTCCTCTGTCTTATAAATCCTATCCTGAGAGGTTTATAGGGCTCACTTGTCAAGCCTTCCCAGTCGTATTTGGTGGGTGGAGCTGTAGCACGGACAAACGACATGGTGATAAATTCTGCATCTGTTGAGCGACTACAATGTACAGCCAGGTTTGTTGCACCATAGGACAATGCAGTAAATGTCGCAACAAATCAGTAATTAGAATAATCATTCCTCTCAGCATTATCCGGAGGCAGTGGCTGAAAGAAGGATATTGATATGAGGATTGGGAGAAAAGTGTGTGTGTTTGCAAAACTGTTTGTGTCGGAAGCCTGTTATGTCTATCAGGTAATGTCTGTTTGTGTCCAGAGGAACGTGTGTGCCTCTATGCCAGACTAAACCCTGTCCTCCTCACTCCTCTTCCCTTGTGGGTTGCGCTTGACTTCCACCGTTTTCACAGCTGCTCTCAGCAGTGCACTCCATTACACCTTAAATCACTTAAAAGATCTGAAGCACCAAAAACTCCCTCTGCAGCTAATTCACCCTGACTGTGTGGATCATCTAGAGAAAACAAGAGCAAGAAAACACTGCAACATCTGATTCCAGCCTAATAAAGTGCAATGTTATCTTTATATTGGAATCTGTTGCTGCCTTAAACGGACAATTAAATAAAGTCACAAAATTATACTCTCAGACCTTAGTGCAGTTTTCAAAGATATTGCAAAACACAATCCCACAGATAGAAATCTCATAGTTTACACCCAGTCACCCAGTTCTTGATGATCTTGGCAGGATCATTCTGACAGTGGCAGATTTCTCTTTGTAGGGAATCCGAAAGCAGCCACAGAGATTAGGCTCAATAAATAAGGAGGGATAAGTGGGACTTGTCCTGTGTTTGGTGGCACAGAGCAGTAGACACACAGAGGTGTGACACGCAGCTGCACAGTGCTATTGATTCTCCGCTGGTCTCCAGGCACCCTTCCCCTTTCATTCAGGCTGCCTGCCAAGTGCCTCTGAACAGGAGCCCCTGCTCTCCCAATGTCTGCACGTCTGCTTAAGCACAATCAATGGGCCATCAGCAGGGGAGAGAACGCATGCCACTGTCTTTACTTCCACAGGGTGTGAGTCAGGGAAATTGAAAATATATGTAGTGGAAAGGCATCATGACACCATGCAGGCATAAAACATCATTGGCTATCAGAATGAAATCAAATGTCTCAAATGGAGGTTCCAGCCAGTAGCATCCCCACTAGTCTTTAAAGAGCTTATTTGCAACCAAATGAAAAGACTACCCTGTTCATATCTGACTTAAATAACTATTTGTTTGATGTGGATCAATTTTTCTGCATGCTGAGATCTGAAACAAACCATCAGAATACCTAATTTCCCCTGATCAGATAAGCATTTGAAGGTTACTGGAGGAGAGTAAAACAACAGATATTTTCCTCACTTCAGTGTGTTCAGTATGACGACCACAATTCAGCTCTACTGTAGGGTTGTATGAGATATGCTTTTTAAAAGCACACCTCAAGACAATGATGGATCGTAAGAAGGAGCCGACTTTGTCTTTCAGTGATGGTTATTCAGCCTCTCCACCGGTGGTCCACTATGCAGCATTCTGCACCACTGCAAGGCTTCAGTTCAGGTTGCAAATCTGTCACCCTGGCTGTCATGGTTCACAATGGAGTGACAGAAACGTCCCCATTACCAAGGACATTTCAGTTTTGTTCTCGCACGGCAGAACATCTTTTTCAAATCCATCTTAAACAACACAAAGGGGATTCCGAGCTGAATGCAGCAGTATCTTTGTTGCTCCCCAAAGATAAATAATGTACCCTCTTACACAACTCATCTTTCATCTGCGCTTTTAATCTGAATGGAAAGCACAGCCAATGCAGCATTACATTTGAGGTGGCAGCTTCAATCACCAAATCGTGCATATTACTAATTATGCGCTCATTGGTCATTTCGAGGGTGAGTGGTAGTTCGATTGGTATTGAGTGAATGTAGGGAGAAGCTTTGTATGCTATTAAGAAAACAGGAAATCCACTAACTTGTGTCACCAGCAGCATGACAGCAGATAGAGAGAGGTTGACGTAGTGGCAATAAATAATAATAATAATAATAATAACAACATATGTTGCTTGCAGAGCTGAAGGGTAACCAGATGCCGAGTGGCTGCATCAATGCAGATATCAGGGCAGACAAAAACAAGAAGGCTCGATGTCAAACACATCAAAAATCAAGCATATAATTCAGTTTGTTTGTATGAAGCATGTATCAGTTGATCCAAAAATAATACATAAAAGTGTGCATCTTAACTTTATATTCACAGAATTATGCCACATCTCAAGCACACACACATATAGCCATATACACAGCTGCAGACACACAGGCGAGCACGGACACACACACAAGCACACACAGCCAGTGGCAATTTGTTTTGCAATGTTTGATCTGTCATGTTGTGACTTTGAAATTAAAAGACAACATTATTTCAACAGGACCTCATTTCTGTGTCATCAGTGAAGAGGAACGCGTGAGGACTAACATTGACTGAGTGGCTGCTCAACCTACGTGCAGCAGTGAGTAAAGAAGCAACCAGGATGATTTTACACACAAATTAGATACGCTCCGATTATTAGGCCCATTTCTAAATGTTTAACTTGTAATCGCGCTACAGGCGGCCAGACACTTGAATAGATTAAAACCAAATGGCAGCCAGTCGGCTCACTGACACAACTTTTCAGCACCTTGGAAAGCGGACCGCCCCAGAACGCTGAGCTGGAGTGAATAGTGGTAATAACATAACAACAACAATAATATTAATAACCCACGTCGCGCAGCTGAGCGGTTGAGTGCGCTCATCAATACAAATTAATTTGATGTAATCGTCTTAACCGCGTTTAATTATTTTATGCTACATCAGCACATAGTACAGCTGACGTTGTTCATGAGCATGAAATTAGCATTCAAATATTTACTGTACCTCGCTAAAGGAAGAGAGAGGGACTGAGAGAGGATGAATGAGAGACAGAGGGGAGGCGGTGTAGGGAGGAGAGGGTGTGTGTGTGTGTGTGTGTGTGGTCTATACATTTTGTGCTATTAACCACTTTGCCTTTAATTTAATCACTGCACGTGTGCCTCAGTGTAGCCTGCAAATGCGATATGCATGAATCGTGGCCAGTTAGGAGCCTGTCTTTCTTTGGTCCTAAGAGCTCTCAGGTGGAATTAATTAAAAAAAAGAAATAGAAAAAAAAACATCCCTGCACCGTCTGTTGATTAGCCAGAATGTTTGTGTTCACTGCGGTAACTTTTTTAAAAGAGCACAGCTAATAAAGACCCTTGAAAACAGGAAGGGACGAGGCCCAACCTTCGGATAAGGGCTGTTTGTGAGGTGCAGGCTCATTGATAGGCAGTGAATGGCGCACAGACGCCTCTATAAACCAGTTCGTTCCTGCCCTCGTATTGGCTGAGTAGCGCTCGAGGCCGTTAATATGCCTAATAAATGCACACCTGTGGCCGCACGACAATTAGTTCAAACAATGGCCGAACATTTGTGCTAATTAGGCTCTGTGTCGCTCTGCAAGCTAATCTAACTACTCCTCAAGAATTGGAATAATAAAAAATGGTTGATTAACACAGGGTATTATTGTAATTAAGTCATTGAGGACTTGTTTTGTTGGCTACCGTGTTTCGCTAAAAGATATGGAGGTTTTCCAAAGGCAATAAGCCAACTGAGGCGGTGATTTATGGAGAGTTGAAAGCGAGAGAAAAAGCTTTAAGGGTTTTATGGACTTATATGCAGCCACCTACCCCAGTGTTGTCATGGTGACAATGGTGTACCAAAACGCTGCGGGGATACTGGTGAACTTGCTGGCTGTGGAGCCTTTTTCTGCATAAAACATGACCGTTGCAAAGATAATGATGGCCATGGTGAGGGAGAATAGTAGGAAGCCCAGCTCGGAGGCGCAGCTCTTCAAGGTGTAGCCCAGGATGCGCAGCCCCGCGGAGTGCCGGGAGAACTTGAATATCCGAAAGACCCGGAAGACTCTCAGCGTGACGAAAGCACCGCTCACCTGGTCATTGTCTGTCATGACCAGGCCGATGTAGTAAGGCATGATGGCCACCACGTCAATGACGCTCATTACACTTTTCATGAACTTGTACCGGCTGGGAGCTGCGATTAAACGGAGGAGATACTCAACGGTGAATATCATGACGCAGGCAGTGTCTAAACAAAAGAAAGCCAGTGCGTAACGGTCTCCACAGGAAATCTCCTTTGACCTGTTGGGCAAAGTCCCACACGGAACCGTCTCCACCACGTTGGCCATCACTGATATGGCAATGAAGAAGCCTGTGACATAGTAGAAGACCAGAGCTAAGGTGCTGGTGTGAGGGTTTTCAAAAGCCCGCCACAGAAACTCGCGGTACGTCAGGTTCACCGGCGTGACGTCATTGCTCATGTCCATCTCCTCGTCGTCTTGAAGCCTCTCTGCATTTTCGCGCCTCCGGTCCTTGTACTCCTCATAACAGCAGTCCCCAATGATCTCGGGGATTATACCAAAGAAAGCGAGCTCCTCGTCGTATGCAGATATGCATTCTTGGCGCGGATAGTGTAGTTTCCCCGTGCGGTAAAAATTGAGGATATGTCTAAAGATATCAGGGTCACGGTCGAAAAAGTACTCGTTTGTCTCCTCGTGGAAAAAGAAGTCTCTCTCCGTGCTCCCCAGCAAAGTGTCCGGGTACCTCTCCAAAGTGGTTCGCCACGTCTGAAACTTAGTCCCACTTACGTTGAGGATGATGAGTCCGTCCTGGCCTTTCTTCTTCTCTTGGGGAGGGATGGGCATCGGGGTGCTCGCCACGGGCATCCATCCTATGGCCGCCGCTCGGGCGAATGGGAGCCATGCCGCTACACCTGCTGCCATGCTGACCTATAGTGTTTAATACAACCCTGCTCCGGTTATCACAGTGCTATGGCTCAGAGATGAATTGCATCTGCAGGAAGAACAGCAGATAGAGACACTGGTGGTTAGGGTTCTGAAGCACCTAGGCTTAACAGAATGTGATAAGAAAACACACAAACCCATTTACTTATACTGATACTGCGCATAGCACTGTTGAGTGTCACTCTCAAGCCTTTTCCTCATTGTAACTGTTCAGTTATGGAAGCCTACTTTGCGGCAGAACAGGAATTGGATTTCGAAAACGTCACCCATCAATAAGCAGGAATGAAAATCTAAGTACTAAGAGAAAACCACCCACCTTAGGGAAGGGCTGCTCTTTAAACTGCATCCACGGTGAGTTTAAAAAAATACCTATCCTCGGAAGAGAATACTTGCGATTCCGCCTCCCATCTATCTGTCACTGCAGCCACACGATAGAGGAAAAACAGTAAAATAGCGTCGCATCAACAAGTTAAACAATTCAAGAGGCAGTTTCTCAGAAGAGAGTGGTCATTTGTCCGAGCGCGATTTTTTCCTTTTTCTTTTCTCTCTCTCTCTTCTTAGCATCCGCAGGGCAACGGCGCTCAGTTGCATGCGTTTTTCCTCCCGTTGCAGCTACTCCTCAATAAACTCCTGTTCCTCTCGTCGACTGCAAGACCACCCTCCCCCCTCCTCACCACCAAGCCACGATTGTGGAGAGAGGAGAGAAAATCATATGCAGAGAGAGGAGTGGTCCTATCTGCACCCAGAAATTCCTCTGCTGCTTCACTGTGGGGGGAACTAATCAGTGCGTAATGGTAATCTAAGTAGGCGGCATCTCCAAAGCCTCAAGTTAACGCTTATTTGTGTTTCCTCCCGCTGCACACCGTGAACCCTCACAATTCGACCTACCCCAAATGTATAATATTGTACATGATACAATTAATATCATAAAATATATTAAAAAAGATGGCTTATTTTCTGTGGAGGTGGTAATGAAGTGTGGACTTTATCCATCCGCATTAATGCACAAAGTCCTTTGAAGTTTTCCTCTTTTTTTTCTTTCGAAAAATCTCTAATACAGAGAATGCAAATATTAACTTTGGGGAGCTAAGAGCCATATGTTGTTTGTTTTACGTATTAAAACTCGTACAGGATACAATGCGCATGCTTTCTTGGCGACATTTATTGACTGCAATATTTAGGCTTATTTGTGTTTTTTAAGAGAAATAAATATACGGATTTCAGATCTGCAACAGATCGTTAATATATTGTGTCTTGAAAGGCATCGTTCTGTGATGTCATTCAGCGGAGTTACACAGCTTAAAAGGTCAACATCATTGGGCTACACTGCTCTACTGACATTTTCCAAAATAACCATAATCAATGAAATGTCTCTTGTGTTCCATAACACAACACTGGCATCTCCGGGGGGATTCGAGACAGCTGAGTCCACTGTGAAGCATATGTTGCTGCGTGGACCATATTTGGCTTCAGATCCACGTATTAGGACATAAAGAGCACGTTCCCACTCAGCCTTGAACAGATTTCGGTCCCGTTTTAACCATTTTTGTTTTTCAGCACCACGGACAGCACCAGAGCTTTCAACATCTCTGCAGACCTCTGTGTGCGTGCAGGTTACAGTTTTCCCAGCATGTTTTACACTGCAGTCACTTAGCAGTAGATCTTCTCCAGCTTCAGCTAAGCACACAGGGGTTCAGAGTCATGCTTAAGTAGACACAGCTGCTGAACGTCTAGAAAATGGACTGTCTCTTTTACCATTAACCCAGACTCCCAGCCCCAACTGAAATGAGGTGTAGATTCATTCTCTTTAGAAAATGTATGCCACACAAAAAATGTGTTGCTCTTTTGCAAAGTACTGTAATATCCAACAAGTGAGAAGGAAGTGGCCCAGTGTCTTGCTCAATGACAGTTTGACAATAAGTGGCTGCTGATGGAGACATTAGATGTTGCACCAGTGAGACCTGTGGCCTTTTGCTTTCCAGATCTTCAGCCAGCGCGTTACATTCACACCCAGCCTCTGGTCCCCTCTGGCACAATGCTGAGTTTTTGTAGGATGAATGCACGGGACTGTCAGAAGTCCCATTAGTGTATGCTGAACATGTCAGAGCACACTCACGGTTCAGTTTGAGCAGTCAGGCCCAGGGGCTATGTATTCATCAGGGCATTTAAATATTCTAGCGGTTGCCAAATGGCACCAAACACAGGCGTCCCAGCTGAGCTGGATGACAGACTAGCTGCAAGCTTGTCAGAGCATAGATAGCCACAGTGTTTTAATTTAAAAGGTAGTCAAAGTCGTTATTTAGCATTTACATATCCTGCAATTTAAGCAAAGCCAAGCAATTTGTCAAAAATGTTCTTAATTTCTAACAAAACATCGTAATATTTGCTTCATAAAATGAGTATGGGTGTGTGACAAAGTGAAAATACATGGCATTATTTAATCTTTTGTTCCTCATATATACATTTGCCTTTGGTTTGTAAATTCTCTAAGTCATAATAAGATCTTTCAACAAGTGAAACCACAGTTTTATCCTGTGTTCTTTTCAAAACATCATCTCAATATACCGACAGATACACTATATAGGACTAGCCATTTTGTATGGTGATGGTCTGCGGTGGCCAGAACAGCATCCTCCAAGGTGCTGACATAGTTTATGAACACGCTCATTTCCAAGAAGTTCCAAGGTCATTTCAGATGATTGGTGTTGACACAGAGCTGTGCAGATGATTTAATTACATCGTCTGTGTGTTTATGGATTTGCTCTTTGGATCAAGTAATTAGCATGTGTCCTTAACAAGGTTGAACAACTCATCCGGCATTTGTGTGGCATTTGCGTGGACAACAGTTCAAAGATGCAGACCACTGATCTGGAAGTACAATAAATCCATAAATCTAAAAAATAAAAAAAACCATGCAGACATTATGGTTTTAAGTCGCTTCCAGTAATAGTAGCCTAATACATAATCAGGCTGTTGTCCTGTCCAGCCAGACAGTGTCTGCTGACATTTTGAACTTGTACCACTGAAGTGATGCTGAAGCCTTTGGGATTAGGTTGTGTAACAGGATACATTTTGTAAACAGGTCCTTAAGTGTGCTCAGTGTTGTAACGCACAGACACACACCCAAAACAAACACACACACATTGGTTGTCTGATAGACTTTTATGTAGGCTCACACACACACACACACACACACACACACACACACAGCCATCTTTTTTGCATTTGATCCATTGACAGTAACAGTCTGTCCACTGTAGTACACTGCAGCCCACACTGCCGCCTGTTTGCTGTATTCTATATTTAGTCATGTCCAGCTCAGTGACTGAGATGATTAAACAGATGAGTCCCCTTCACTGGAGACGTGCCAGGGCTTGTTAAGGAAGAAGTGAAGGAGCAGCCGCTGTTTGATTCGGGTCATCAATAGAGAAATTCAAAATATTTGAAACTATTGAAGCAATTTTGTAAGTTTAAGCCAGAAATAACAAGTGACCAGAATGAATTATCTACTGTACAAATATTTGCTTCAATGCCTACATCGCCTTTAAAGGCAATCATATAGGCCAATGCTCTGCACTGGGTTGGTAGTTGGACAGAGGGCTAGTTTAACCTCATAATAAACTTTATTTTTATGGAGCATTTCAACGAGATGCAAAGTTCATGACAAGCGATAAAAGGGTAATAAATAAAAAGCCAATAGGATGAGCAGTAAAAATCTCAGAAAGTGAGAAAAAGGTTAGAGACGAATAAAACAGGCAAATTACACATAGTACCCTATTTCAGGCCTGGAAACACCCTGGCATGTTTTATGACGTGCTTCTAATGAAGTCATGAATCGTCCTCATGACCTCTGGGCACAATGACATGCTGATATCCTCAGGTGAACAGCCCACAGCCACACAGCCCATCTCCCACCACGGCATCTCCCTCAGCTGCCTCTGCCTTTCCTCGGCTCTAATGAGTTATTGACCCCCCGCGGATGTGTAAAATAGAATAGGTCTTCTTGGTTCTTTATTGCACGTGGCAGCTGGTGTGTTTGTGTCTGTGTCTCTGTGTCTGTGTCTCTGTGTCAGTGTGTGTGTGTGTGTGTGTGTGTGTGTGTGTGTGTGTGTGTGTGTGTGTGTGTGTGTGTGTACACAAGCATGCAGTCATGTGTGAAGCTATTTATACGTGTGTTCGCGTGTGTGTGCCATGTACTGCAGGGAAGGGAGTCGCTGGGAGTGAGAGGCTGATGTTTGTGCATGAGGAAAATATGAAAATATAACGTGTGTTTTATCCCTGTCAGGATTGCTGGGATAATCTGTAATGTAACAACTGCTGGTTGTCAGAAAGCTACAAATAGGCCTAATGGGTATGTGTGGTTCACAGCACTTGTAATGCTACCTGTGTTTTTTAGCATTAAAGACATATTAGGTTTTGTAACTTCACTCTCTGCTGCCACTAGAGACAACCAAATATGTGAAAGCCTATGTAAATAGCACCATTACTGGCAAAAACACAAAATTACTGTTTAAATATGGTCTTGCTCATTAAATCATTCTATCATTTATATACAGTACTTTCTGGATGGGAAACAATGAGATGGGGACAAGTGTTCCACCCACTCGCGCGTTTTTAATTGTTTTTCACCTAGCTTCTTCTCACTGTGTCTATAGGGAAAGTAGCTCTTGTCATCTGGTGAAGAGGTGTAGAAGGGATTAGAAGAGAAGGGAGGTGTCTGTCACTGTGAATGCCTGTGCCTATAGCTAAAGCACTGCAGCATGTGTCTGGGGCTTTGAGAATTCCTCGAGTACAGTACATCACTGCACGATCAGCTGAGAGTCCCTTAACTACCACTGCACAGGGGCACATCAGCTGGAAAATGTAAAGTGCGGCCATGAAACTAAACTGAACCATACTTTCCCTCGCCTTGGCTTGTCAGTTCAACCTTGTAGTATTTCTTTTGGCCTTGTAGCAGTGCAGAAAAATACAGATGTATGTTTATCTCATGGTGTGTAATTAAAAACCAAAGACAGCATGGCGCCCGACTGGCAAACACTCATTGAAATAGTAATTCTTTTCCAAGGGCATTGCATTGTTTACCCGCCTCATCTGTTGAACACAATCCCCACTGCAGAGGTGCTGAGCAGATGCTATGTGAACATCTAAACAAAAGGCTTTTAACAGGTTCACACTGTCTGTGCAGCCACAGCCCCAAATTGAAATGAAGCTGTGGCAAGTGTTGAAACCTTTATGTTCCAGCTGCTTCTGTGCACTGAAGTGATGGCTAAGAAAAGACTTTAGATATTAGCAGTAAAGTTCAGCTCAGGATCAGATCAGACATTAACCAGCACATTCAGAGTTCATTGCCCATCATTGGTGCGCATAGATTTCAATGAAGGTTACGCTGGAGCACATGGGATTGCATCCAAGATAGAAAAAATATTATCTAATCTGTTTCAGCACTGAAATCGTATTTGTTTGGCAGATGTGAGGCACCATTTCAATGAATCGTGTTCAGAATTTCATTGCCATTTCAGCTGATTGATACTTAAATGTCACTGGCTTTAATACGGTTGGCTCAGATGTAGATATTCAATCTTTTTTTTTTTGGATCTGCTTTCTGTTGTCTTTTAAAGTGATCTGACTGGGGTGACAGGCCATAAATACCCACAAGTTCAGGCCATCAGTGTTTTCTCCACACTCCCTAAACTTCTCTCTAATCCCTAAAGATATATTGTACTTGTTTTTAGGCATTCAGCTCTTTCCCAGAGGGACTGTCTGTCACTGAGTGCAACGCTAGGATAAGCTTTAATTCCTAGATCACCATCGCCATCATTACAAGCAACCGACAGGGAGGCAATGGGTCAGGAGGGGATCGGACTTGGTGGCAGGGTTGTTTGTTTGGGCAGTGACAGTGTGGGCTTCTCCTGACGTCATTTGTCGGGACTTGGCATTGGCTGGCCTGACCAGTGACATTTGCTTTCCCACCATGTGGCCCCTGTACTTTGAGGCCAGATGGCAGATGATGCCTCCAAAGCAGACGACACACAAACACTCATGCGAGCGTATCCACACACACACACACACACACACACACACACACACACACACACACACACGTGCATGGACAGACAAATTTACATAAGCACACATACACACACACTGGTCGCAATCAAGTTTCCCTTCACTCAGCAGAGAGAGGGGTGAAGCAACACATCGATTGGTCACCCAAAATAATTTATAAAGTCCTGATAGAATGCCAGAAAGTAAACTTGGGGAAAAGTGGATGTATTATGATTGGAGCTGGGTAGATCGATGCTTTCCTCTCTCTGTGAGGCTCAGCTTGTTTGTTCAGGGTGAAATATCATCATGAAGGCACAGCACACAGCTCTTCCACCTCCCCTTTATCTGGACAGCAAAATTTGTTTCTCTTCTGCTCTCTGTTTCATGTCCCCTCCTTTTTTTTTCTTCTTGTATCCGTGCCTTAGTCCCATATGAAGGAATCGTCAGTCATCTGTGAATAGCATTCAGCAGAACAACCAGTGAACTGAGATCTGTCATTGAACCTGATATCTTGTGATGTAGTCCAGAGGCCCAGGGAGACAAGGGTTGAAAAGCAAACTGAACACTTTGTGGGGTGTATATAAGTGTGGCCTATTAACCCAGCTAGGAGGAGGCAAATCAATTTACTCCCTTTGAAGGTTTTATCAGTCTTAAGCATCGCAGCTTGGAGGAAGAGTAAATGACGGAGGGCTTTCTCTAAATACATCATATCAGTAAACTGCAATAAGCATCAGCACTTTAATCTAAAGCTTCTGTGAGCCACTTTTGTAATTTCATTTCTGCTTTACTAGAAAGCGCACAAACCACAGAGTCACAGGAAATGATATGGACAGAGACGCGATGACAGGGAATGCACATGGTGATCAATCCATAAGAAAGCCCAGTGCGAGGCTGCTTCTCTTCGCATATTTAATTATTTCCACATTCACTTCCCACTGCTTTTGTCGTGTAACTCACCAGACTATAAATGAACAATTATTTTCTGTGGGGAATTGAGCCCAAGCAGTCCCACATTTGACCAAATTAATGCACATGGCATCACATACATACAGTGGGGGGGCTGATGTTTCCAACAGCGACAGTTAAAGGAATAGTCCGACTTTTTGGGAAATATGCTTATTCGCTTTTTGGCAGAGAGTTAGATAAGAAGATCGATACCACTCTCAAATTTGCCCTTTTAATATAAGGCTACAACCAGCAGTCGCTTAGCTTAGTGTAGCATAAAGACTGGACACAGAGGGAAACAGCTAGCTTGGCTCTGTACAAAAGTAATAAAATCCGCCTACCAGCACCTATAAAGCTCATTAATTAACACATTATGTTTGTTTGTACTGAAACTGTAAACTGAAGGGTAAGGTCACGTACTGGACTATTTTTTGGCTGGTAGCAATAACTTCCTGTAGTCTCCGCTGGTTGCCCGGCAACTGCTCAGCGCCAAGAAATAGTACGACAAGTAACCCCCCGTGAAATTAAGAATTGTCATTTTAACAATTCAGTAGTAATTCAGTACCATTGTACAGAGCCAGGGTAGCTGTTTCCCCCTGTCTCCAGTCTTTGTGCTAAGCTATAACTAGCTGCTGGCTATAGCTTCATATTTAATGGACAGATATAGGAGAGTGGTGTCAATCTTCTCATCTAAATCTCTCATGTATTTCCCAGAACGTCAAAGTATTCCTTTGATTAAAATTTTTTGAGGAATTCTTTTTGAGGTTTAAGAATGACACAAGCAGCTATTTTCAGATTTATTATGATATTAATGAGGAAACCTTGTAATCAGCAGAGAAAGGAAAAAGACCAGTGTAGATAGGCTATGTGTCATAAACTCAATTGAAATTCCATTGAGCACACGATTGTCTTACCCTTTAAAGAAAATCTTTATGTGGAACAGCTTGATACAAAGATAATGATGTATTTCAGTCTTGCAGAAAGAGCAATATAGCAAATGAACAGGTGAGCTGCAATGAATAACGAGATAACCTGCCTATTAAAGATAAAGGGGAGGTGTTGAGGTCATCAGCTCCAGAGCAGCTGCTATTGGATGGTAGTTCAATTTAAGAGGGGGTGGACCTCCTTTGAGAGTTTTGTAATTAATCAAAGTCCCCCTTATTTCACGTTCAATTTTATCTGCTCGTCTCCCACGTGCAAAGCTCTTGTGTGATGTGAGCCCATATCTTAATTACTCTCAGATCACTGATACCCCCCCACACACGCTCCCGGTATCTCTTGAAGAGACAGAAAATCATTTTACAGCTGAGCAGATAAGTCCCCGTGCTCCCTTTAACAACCCCCCTAGCCAAAGCACATCTGACACTGTTGTAATGACAGACAGGCAGCGAGGGCCCTTGTTCCGATAATTCCTCGGCTACATACTAGTAATGAGCCCCCCACACCCGTGATGGATTTCGAATTGAGCCTCTGCAAAAATATTATAATTTCAAAGCAGACATACATCGTTAATATGTTATTAATGGCAATGGCTGCTGGAACTGGCCTGCTGCTGTATAAGTTTTTCAAGTTGAGTGAAGGATCATTAACGAACGTGTGTTTGGGCATGGGTATGTGCATTTGTGAGCGTTTACTGAAGATGTGTCCTGCTTTATTACTGACCTATACTAAGGCCACTAATCACTGAGTCTAATTTGATGTCATGTTCTACTTAAACGTTTGATCGTATTCAGTTGCCTGCAACAAAACAGTAGAGTCACACTCTGTGGTTCACTCCACGTCGGGTGCAGATCAGTCACCCGCAGCATTCAAGATGGTCATGTGGCTGGTTTTCTCTACCTCTTTTTTCTTTGGTTCTGCTGCTGTGATGCACTCAGTTCCCTTTAAAATGATCAGAGGACCGCTGTTAAAACTTAATCCATAAAAGTTTTAATGTATGTTTGATAGTTAATTAAAGATTTGGGCACCCGCAGGAGCGACTGCGGTGGCTGTAAAAGTGATTGCAAAGCTATGTGTTTAAACTCGTGAATATCTAAATGGGGGAAAAAAGTTTGAACAGGGAGCATTATTGAAATCCCACAAAAACACTGTCAGAGTTGGACTCTTGCTCACAGTGAAAGTGCCTGGAGCTGCTTGTCAGATATTATGATGGCGAGTAGCACATACAAGCTTTATAATGGCACAATCCAGCATGTCTTTTGATGCTAAAATAATTATAAATCCTTCATTCTATAAATAAACCTGCCACATTAAAGTGCATTATTTTGATATGCTTAGCCAGGGGTTTCTTTATCTGTAAAGGGAAAAAAATACCACAGGGCAATGCTGGGGCTTTGAGCGTAGCTCAGGGGCTATGCTGACAACACAAGCATGTGGTTAAATTAAACAAGAGACTGAAATAAACACAAGGTGAGCGACCCGAACTGAACTGCTGATATTAAATAGATTTCGACTTCCTGATCTGCCTGAGCAGACACAGCAACACAAAGCACTTCCATTTCACTGTGCCTTGGTGTGCCTTCTGTCCAAATTAGAGTAGTAAAACCACATTTTATTACAATTTAAGATTCTCATTATGGTTGGGCTTACCACCATGAGTATAAACATCGTTAGAGCAACTATTACTGTATAAAACAACACAAATAATATTCACCTGCAGCGGTTTGATTTTTCCCACTGGCGGATGAATCAGCACGCAGTTGTCTAATCACCTCCTTTCACTCTTTCAGCTTGTTACTGGCTAATCATGCTCATTTAAATGGCTCACATGTGTAATTACCGCCGTCAAGCAATCCCAGGCCTAACAGGTCAGCTTGCTTAGAGGGCCGGGCCCATTATGGAGACGTTAAGTTATGATCACAGCTGTAGGCCAGCTGTAGTAATGCAACCCCAGGGAACAAATGCCAGCCCTTCTCATTGGGAAAATAAAGTGTTTGTTTAACATTGAACGAGGTATGTGTAGTGTGTAGCTTCGATTAGCATAAATGACCATAACTCATTTATGGCTCATCAGTGGCTGCTGTTTTCCAATCAGCCCATTTCAGTGAAACTCAGCAGGCCCTAATGATGAAAGCAGTGACTTTGTACTTCTGATTTTCTTCCAGCGGCATAGGAAGTCTAATTGTGTTGGTGAAAGCTAATGATGGTCATGATGAAGCCAAGCTCATGTAGTTGATTGTTAGTGTTTTTTGTTTTTCCAAGGCTGAGCGAGCAATGGAAAGGGGGGGTTAGGGACAGAGATTGTCACATCTTGGGAAGCGCCTGTACTTACCGTACAAAAAAGGTTCTTATTTAGGATGCGAAGAGTGCAGTGACACTCAGAGGATTAGCCGCAGCGTTTTCCATAAACGAAAAGCGCTCTCAGGACACCTTCAAATCTGTCTCACTTTCCCTTTAACTCCCTGTTTCTTCCTCTCACTTTTCTTTTGCTTCATCACCACACTCCCAGGAGGTGAAATAAATAAGCCCTGAACTGTTGGAAGAGAGGAAGAAGAGGAAGTGAGAACAGGGTGAACATAAATTCACTAAGATGTGTGTATGCTTGTTGCATGGGTGTGGGAATACACTGACAGACATCTGGGGATGTCGTGGTTCCTGTAGGCTATAAACCAATGCCAAAAAAGCAGAGCAGATCCGCAGCTGGATTGAACCAGTGTTATGGCTGGTTTATGGACTGTGCCCATCCAATCAGGGCTCTAATTAAGCAAGAGCAGTGTGGGAATGGTGAGAGCAGTGCACCTCATAGCCCTCAAGATTATTTTGTTGTTTACTAGAGCCAAAAGACTTTGCACTGTGTGACTGCTGCAGTGCCATGTTGACACGGCTGTTTCATTATGAGCAAATACAGTTTTTTCCTGCGTCTTCTCTGCTTAAAAGAGTCTTGGCGAGGCGGACCCAGGAGGCTGTACATTCTATTTCATTTCCATTTGAAAAACAGTGCAGTGGAAATGACAAATGTGTGAGGCCTATTGAGGAGCCTTCAGGGCAGTAATGTAAATAACAGAAATTAATCATCTTCTCCAAAGAGGGAGAAACACGCCTCACAGTCACAACAAAGGTCACAAATCCGGCCTACGCCTTCACATCTTCCAAACAAGAAATGACAGACTTCTGACACGCCACTAATGTTTGACTGTGTGGTCTGTGTGTTTTACCGTGCATGCGTTTACTGAGTGTGTGTGTTTTCATGTGCAAGCATCTCTCCATGAGTGGGGTTTTTTTTTTGTGCATTTCTGAATCTGCCTTTGAATTTCTTTGGTTTATTTGTTTATGAGTGCAAAGGACTGCGTGTTCATCTGCATCCACATGCATATGTGCATGCACGCCTCTATTGTCTGTTTGAGTGAGTGTTTGGTCGCAGATTTGCAGGATACCTTTTTCTCTGAGGCTGAACCATCTACTTTTAACTGACAGCAAATAGTTGAGCAGAACCAATTTAATCTTGTTTTTCAGCCCAGGATGACATACGGGAGAATAAAGCAGTGAAGCTTGTCCTAACTCTCCTGGTAGAGGCAGCCACTACGGGCAGCTGTACACTGAGGAATAGATGGTAATTGCAAAGTGTTGATTTGAACTTTATAGGCATCATGGGAAGCTATGGCAACATAGTGTGGTATTACCATACACTGGGCAGAGACATACTGCAACCCTCTCATAGCTAGTCTAACAGCTTCCAGGGAAACTAATTTGCAGCTCGGGAAAATACTACCTGACAGATCGATTCACCAGTTGTACCGACAATTAATGGACGATTCACTCTCATGGAAAAAAGAATCCTCTGGGTAGCTTTGGCACAGGAGAAAGGGAGAACAAATGTTGCTCTCCCACATCTCATAAATGTCACAATTAAAACCAACCACAAGCTCTGTGTACATTACAATGCCTCTCGGGGGACAGCTTGACATTTGGACAATCATGTTGAGTTTCTCATCACGAAAGAAGTTGGATTTTATGTACCCTGAAGAGCTTGCGCATTGCACCATTATTGGACTCATTTGGAGAGAAAGAGGTAATTGCACTGGAAATAAAGCACGGCAGAATGTTGCACATATATTCATAGCAGCAAGAGCCACTGAAATAGGCTTTTTCAATGACGGCGATCTATACATAGAGCTGGTCTGAGCTGAAGTGTTGCTGGAGAAGAGTACACACCAGCTGTCAGTGTGGGGAAAGAGAAGAAAATAGGTTTCATCACTGAGGGACGAGGACTGTCGGGCCATGGGGAGGCAGAGACTGAATCAGTCATACATTTTCAAATATATTCACATGGGTAAACTAGAATTTGACTGCAGGAATCCAGAGTGGGACGTAACGTAACCGAACTGCTCATCCTCCCAAGAGAATCCGCAGATGAACAGAGTAAAGCTACAAACAACAAATCCTTTCAGTTCCCAGAATTCCGTTCAAACCAGATTAACTTAGCTTTGCACCAAGTAGTCGATGAAAATTTAAAGGAAAGGCCTCCTGATTGTTTTACAGAACACCAGGGTGGATGTGACTGAACTAGTGTTGATTCTGTCTAGACTTCCTCCATTTTGAATGGCTGAAACTGGGTGGCTTAATCATTGCCCTGATGCTTATGTTTTTGTTGATGGACAAAATTATGGGATTTGACTAAGAGGATTAAAATGACAGCAGTTAATGAGACACAGCTGGGACTGGATCACAGCAGACAAAATTGTATTCCCCTCTCACCCCCCATTGGAGTTACAAATCCATAAATCCATAAACAGACAACGCATCCACACATGGGCATATGCATCAGCACACAAGCACATATGTTGTTGAAGTATTTAGCCTAACAGACACACTGGCAATAAATGCATAATTGTAAGCTCTCCTTAACCCCTCCTCTTTTAAATGTTTGCTATAGAGAGAGGGCCAATATATGCACATGACAATGAGGCTTCTGATGTTGTAAATAAAATTCAAGGTTGATCCACATCACCAATTTGATCCATGTTATTATGTCTTATAAAGTCGGCTACTGTGACAGGATAAACAGGAGCAGCTGGCATCTGTAAGACAAAATATGACAACACCTTATCCTCTATTCTGACATGGAATTAATACTGATACATAAGGAAGAATTGATTGATGTCTTTTTTTTTTTTTTTTTTGCTCCTCCGGGGCAGCGGAACAAGCTGTAATCACAACGCTGACGTAGTATTACCTTATAAAGTTAATAATGTGGCAAATGTGTTAGCAAACAGTTATCTATTTACACACCCAGCAGAGCAACATGAGCAAACATTTGAAATTGTGTGTCTGGTCACCTGTCTAATATTCACTCTCCTTTTAGCTGTGTTTTGGTCTCCTCAGAAAAATATCTGGCTCTTTGGCTGCTAAATGCTCCACTATGTTCACAAGCTAGTCGCTGACTTTGCCTGACAGTTTTTTGGTGCTGGGCAGATAGCAAGTGGTGGTGGCAAGAAAGTTGCAGGCGTCAAACCAAAACAATGAGCTGAACGTCACTAAAAGCTCCGTAAAGATGAAGGGAACTGCAGTATCGGGTGATAATTCTCTTTGGGCTTGTCACCAAGAGCAACTCCTTACACATTATATGTAGTCATCTTACCCATTGTTAATTATTGTAGCTTTAAAGGCGCAATCTATGATCCAAAAGTATCCAAAAATTAATTAAGTCACCATAGTTTACAACAAAGCTATGGCTCCAACACTGATTGACAGGTCTTTTAATACACAGACTGACAGTTAGACAACAGCTACATCAAAGTTATAAACACTGACTGATGGTTAAGGGTTAAGGTCAGGTTTGAATGTTTGTTTCAGTAATGTTTGTAAGAACAACAGTGAAACAAGCCTAATTTAAGTTATAATCAGTTCCAAACAAAATGATTGTTTTTCATAATTCAGTTAAAATCATCTATTTCATATGCAAAAATGCCTGAAATTGATATGGGTAAAAAATGACAGACTGGGCCTTTAATGGTTTTTATGGGCGGAAGATGGTCTCAGTTCTTCTATGTAAATGTCACCATGATGATCATGGATTGATTTCCTGTGATGATCACTGCCATGATCATTTCTGTCACCAGATTTGTCCTCCAATCATTCCACTAAGTCAAACTTTCCATCCTTCCACCTTTATCTCACCACTCTTGAGTAATGACAGCTCTGTATGTATCTGATGGTGATGTGGGATGTCCGATGTACATAAAATGTTAATGACATTCCTGGACATCATGTCCTCATGAGCAGCTTGCAGCAACCCCCCACACACTAAAGACAACATGCTTAATTAAATTCATGGGGGCCTAGATGGGCCTACATGACACTAATGTGGCCTGAACCTACATGATAATGTAATATGCATGTTAATAAATAGGCATCTAGTTTAAAGATTCTAAATAATGTAAGCAACACATTATTAATCATGGCTGGGAGCATGTCTAGAAGAAAGAGTGCCTGCAACGCATGCATTTTGAAGCAATCCTGATGATGTGTGTGAGTGCCCGTGCGTGTATGTGTGTGTGTGTGTCCATCTGTGTGGGCGTTTTAATCTATGTACACCTTGCGACTTTCACACACGGCAGTGATGCATTATATTACATTTTCTCATACAGCAGTCAAAAATGACATTCCCAGCATCAATTTGCTGCGGCACATTTATTGTAATTCCTCTCATCTTTCAATCTCACAGACAGCGCAGTGTTCGGGTGGTACTTTCAAAAGAGGGTGACTGTATAATAATCAAACTTTGATCAAACTAGCTGTGGCTCTCCCAAAGATGCATGTACTACGTATTAAAGTGAGCCCTTCTAGTTAGTCAGATACAAAGGACAGAATGCAGAGAAGGATTGGAAATCAGAGGGAGATCCCAGCAGCGAGGCCGTGGCTGTGTATTTCAACATTACATGGTGTGATGTGGGCTGAGGAGTAAGCTAGCAAGATCGGGGGGATAACCTGTCCGTCCGCAGTTTTCCTATGGTCAAGCCTGCGTGACGGACACGACATCTCACCATGCAATGCTGCCTGCTTGTATTAAGATTCAACAATTAAGTCCAGCAGTTGTTTCGGCTGTAAACAGTCAGTCTGCTCTAATATTTGGAAACACATCGCCCTTTCAAAGCTCAAGGGCCACAGCATTATTTAGCTTGGCCTGATGCTGTGATGAATTAGTGAATTTCTGTGAGTGTGCTCTGAATTCCATTATGCTAATATTAACAGACGGCCCATCTGCAAGGAGCATCAAATAGGATGTATTTCTGTTCAACCGTGCTATTTCTACCCGGTGGAACATAGATTTAACCACCTGTGCACATATTCTAATACAACATGATTTTCATAGAAGCACTGTGGCCATGACAGAAGAAATATTCTGTAATATGAATTGGCATACTCACTGAAATGTAAAAAGCAGTGCAGGTGGTGTCCAATGACCCACAGGCCCCTATCATCTCTGGGTTAAAAGCTGATTGAGACCAATGACTTTGACTCTTACAGTAAGAGGGAACAGAAAAGTTATGCTTCCATTTCAAATCAGCCTGCGTTTCAGCCCACACAGGACATGCTTCAATGATCTGAGAAATTACAGGATACCACCCCTTCCAATTTCGCCATCAGTGGACCAGACTGTTGCAGGTTTTTGAAACAATTACCCCAAGGGGACCAGAGTAACCTTGTTTATAGCTCATTGAGCATCCACAGTTCCAATTTACCACAGGTAATTACAACATCGTTATCTTCTCCTAAATCTTCACCAAAGGTGTTATCACAAAAAGCTACCTTTGACTCAGCTGTTTGCCTTTTGGACATTGATCGAAACAAACACAGCATCAGTATGCCCAAGCATTTCTTGGATGGGCTTATGTTTGTTCTCCAGGTGTCGGTGACCCAGCGCAGCCTGCTAACCCAGAACACATCAGTCACACTAACACACATCTGTCGCACTGGTCGAACCCACTCCATCACAGCCATGGCTGGTCTCTCTCCTTGAATGTCCCACCCCGCTTGGAGAGGACAAACAAATCTTCTGATTTGCTTCTAATCTGCAGTCTACCCTCAGCATGGGCCACCGTCAACCCAGCACATCAAGGACAAGCACTCCACAGGGGGGCTATCCATTAGCACAGCATCCTGCCTCCACCATAGTGTGATAGGGACAGGGCAGAGGGATACGCTCCAATTAGAGATGGAGACATGGGGACTTTGCCCCTGACATGCCCCTGCTGCTCCACAAAAGAAGTGTGAGCACACCTTTCTCATAAAAAAGGAAGGCTTTCCTTCCTGTCATTTCTCCTGCCTTGGGCTGTTGCTGTTCATTCACCTCATGAAGCCAAACCATTTCGCATCATGTTGTTTCTTTCTGTGTGCGTGGTGCTGCCTGAGTGTGTGTGCCTGTATGTATGAATGGCTGGTCAAGCTTGTGTGTGTGTGTGTGTGTGTGTGTGTGTGTGTGTGTGTGTGTGTGTGTGTGTGTGTGTGTGTGTGTGTATGTCTATGGGTGATCTTGTGTATGTGTGTTTGGGGTGGTCTTTGGCATGCATCTCTCGTCCGAGGCTTCCATCAACAGAAATCTATCCCTCTATATAGTGCAGCATGTTCAGCTTGCCTGTACTGGGTTAAGATAGGGTGGACCAGCTTCATGCTTCAGGCATTTGCATGCTGCATGAGCACAATCTGCTGACGCCCAGTGGGAACACCTTCCATCCATTTGCATTGTTTTTATGCTACTACGTGAAGGGAACCAATTTTCGTCCATTGTCCGTCTGATTTTAAATCAGGATTTGTGTACATGAGAGGTAAGAGATGAAGAAGAAAGCATAGCAACAACACTCTAGTATGAATATTTCATCTTTGTTCTATATGAATAAAACACAACATGGTCCTGATTCAACCACAGGGCAGAATACCTTTCACAGGTCCCGTGTGTATCTGTCCATTCTAAAGGGGCGAGATGAGCACTCAGATATGAATGAGCTTTTCCATTATAAGACGCCTCCCATTGAATCTGAACTTCCCCAATGGCCTGCAAATGCAAGTGCAGTCTTCTACATAAACACAGAAAAAAATCTAGTGTATTTGGTTGATTATGCAGTGTATCAACTATGCATGAAGCAATTACATACCAGGGCCTTGGGGCTCGGATGGAAACCAAATGGATGAATTCCTACAACGATCCCTGCCTCCACTCTCTCTACGTGTCTATTCATTAATCCAGCCGGGCGGCCATTTGTTTGTGCAAACATTCGTTTAGCTGTTTGTTTGTCTGTTCGCTCAGCCATGGAAGTTTTCCCTTTTTTTAAAAAAATCTGCTTCAAGAGACGTCAGTGTCTTGTGACCCAGTCTATAGGGATTTCCATCTGAGTTGAAGAGACTGGCTGCATTGACAAATAAAGGTCAAAGGTATAGAAGAAGCAGGCGGGACCGGGGACAAGGCTTGTGGTGACAGGAAAAGCGAGACGAGAAATAAACCACTGGATCTGCAGAGGCTTAGATTGATTGGAATTTAGAGAGAGGGAGGAAAAATTAAATTGGGGGAAGGGAGGGAGGGATGGAGGGAGAGGCTGTATCAGAGGAGACGGAGAGAGAGAAGAGAGCAGGAGTCAGCATGATAGGGGCGAGCCAGAGAATGAGATTTTTGCCCTGAGAGCACCAACTTCAAAAGCTTTTGGGGGCATGCCTTTACACAATTTTACTCTTAGCATAATCCAGATTTCTGAAAGAGAGAGTGTGTGTGTGTGTGTGTGTGTGTGTGTGTGTGTGTGTGTGTGTGTGTGTGTGTGTGTGTGTGTGTGTGTGTGTGTGTGTGTGTGTGTGTGTGTGTGTGTGTGTGTGAGAGAGAGAGAGAGAGAGAGAGTGAGAGAGAGGATGGGGATGAGAGAGAGATGTAAGAGACAGAAGCAACTCCCCTCCCCTCCGCCCTCCATTGATCCCCCTTAGAACAGAATTAATAAGTCATCACCCATTTCACTAAGTCCAACATTTATGATTGCTTTGAAGGTTAAGCTACACACCGCATTAGCTTGTTCTAAATGACTGTGGAGCAGTGATTGACTCATCTGCAGTGTGTTTTTTTAGGTTGTCTCAAATGTACTTGATCGCTTGTTTGTTTCTGTGTTTTTGTGTGTGTGTCTCCCCATTCTTTCATCTGGATTCTTTTAATCCCATTCTCTTCCTCTAATCCATCTTTCTCCCTCTCTTCCTCCCACACTCTCTTCCCCTGTCTTTGCCCTGTCCTCCCCCCCCCTCCTCTTTTCTATCTCTCCCCCCTCTCTCTGCTTGCTCGATCGCTGCTGTCTGCATAGCGAGGAGCTGTATCTTCCACGCTGTTGTGATTCACTTGGCAGCCACTCCAGATAAACATGTTGTGGTGGACAGACGCCTGGGTCCCGGTCTGGAGGAGCAGGACAGGGAGGACAGACTGACGTGGGTGGGCCCTGCCCTGGTCCCAACGTCAGCACGGGCAGCAGCGGGCAGCGCCAGCCACTTGGCCAGATGGTCCGGAGTCGAGCTCTCGCCACTGTTCATCAAATGCACCCGCTCTCTCCGTCTTGCCTCGCCATGGCCCCCAGCATCATGTCACAGTGGAACCAGAGAAAATTAGCACCTAATTATAGGCTCCTCTCTGTGAAGAATGGTACTGGTGGTGTGTGTCAGCGTGTGGAGGCTGGGTGGTTGACTCACTGTGGGACTGAGGCCTGCAGACCACGCAGAGGACATGCAGAACACACACACAGGCCATGGAGGAGACACAAGTGATTACACACACATATGCATGGGAACACACACAGGCAAAAGGCTGAAACTCTGTTCTTTCTGGTTGATTTGTGCCTCAGCAGGGTCTGCCCCCTCCCCCATGAGGATGCCACAACAGAAACCACTTGTGTTCCATCTCTGATCCAACAGGATTAATTACACACACAATGGAAGCTGATGCCTCTGGTTTCTACACTCCACAGGCTCCCTTGTGTAAAGGATGGTGTAGTTAATCTTCACTGGGAACAATGGAGATTTTCTTCTGGTGTATTTGGTTGAGATGTAGATATAGAGCAGAGCTTGACTATGCTGCCATCTTGTGATTGCATCTGGACAAGTACAGGATGTAAACGATAGGACTATCCTGGAGTGCTTGATCATTGCAATACTAATCAGTAATGCTGAATTGTTGTCGAAGGTAAATAAAGTGCTATGGGAGATTCACTATCTGAAGCTATCATAAGATCCCCAGATGTGAAACAGACTATTAAAAGCCATGAAATCCAACTATCTAAAAGATAGTGGTCAGATACTCAGCCGAGAGTCTCTGTGATCAAGAGAAAATATCTTGACAGCTGCTCAGACGGAAGAACCAGCAGTGGTCTGAAAATAGCTGCATGATGAAACTATGAAATTCTAAAAAGTAAGAAATGCCTCCTGCTGAACTAACCAAGGGTCTGCCAGCACTGTGAGAAATCAAATAAATTCAATCACTTTTGTCTGAAAAGTTAGCCATTAAATCTTTATTAGGTCTGCAAAGACTTACCAAAAATAGGTTAATATAACAAAAAAAAAGTCAATTTCTCATTCTTAAACCATACAAAACCATATTGCATCACACCTCATTACTGTTGATTACTCCAACATCTCTTAACATCCATATATTATGTCATTTGTTTATAACACAACAGAACAGAGAAAGGAAATTTTATGGGCCAAGCAAAACATTTAATCACTCAAAGACTCGTAAACCACACCTTTACATCACTCTTAATGTGGATGCATACTTGTAAATGTAATTTCTGGAGTTAATACAAAACTTTGGCACAATAGATATTCTGTCATCAAGAAAACTGTAAGCAAATGTCCTTGCAGGTTTTAGTGCATGTTGAGTATATTGTAATCCGCTGAAGAACGAAGAGCAGCGCCGGAAAAGAAGTACTGGGGAGTTTGATTGATGCGTGCATATGATGAGAAAAGGGTGGTGGGTCAGTGGGGGAGAAGGGGCGAAGCATTGGTGCAGTTTATTTTAGGGTACAACCACTTTGTAAGGGCTCCCGGGGATGTTGTCATCGCCCCATTTGACGATGACGGTGTAGCTGCCCTTGTCCTTGACGGTGTAGGTGACGTTATAGAGCTTGTTGCCCATGTGTTTGACATACACCTCCTCGCAGGGAGCATGGGGTCCATGCACGCCCACCATCAGCATATTGGTACCTGGATGAAGCAGTAAGAGGGGGATTTAATGATCCTGGTGTACAAAAGTTGCACAGGTGTGTGTGTGTGTGTGTGTGTGTGTGTGTGTGTGTGTGTGTGTGTGTGTGTGTGTGTGTGTGTGTGTGTGTGTGTGTGTGTGTGTGTGGTTGTGTTGGCTTAAAGCTGCACTAATCAAAATTTTTATACAACCAATGGATGCACATAGTGACAAACCCATAGAGAATTATGACCTGATTCTGCAGTTGACCTCAGCGTTTTAGTGTCTTTCAGCTCTATGTTTTGGTTTTTAGGCCTGCAACTTTAATGTTTTGTTTACTTTCACTCATAAACCTAATTTCAGCACCAGCAGGCAGCTGTTTTCAGTAAAAAAAAAAAAAAAAAAAAAGCTCTGATAAAATGTATGCTACCTGCCCAGCACCAAACACCAGACAGACAAACAAAGTTAGCGACAAGTTCTTGAACATAGTGGAGCACTTAGCGGCTGAAGAACCTGATATTTCCCTCAGGAGTTGGTAGAGACCAAAGAGAACTAAAAGGAGAGTGAATACTGGACTTGGTTGGGTTGCCAGAAACACAATTCAAATGAATGCTAATTTTTTCCCCCATGTCTTCTGGATGTGTAAATTGGCAATTGTTTGCTAACACATTCAACATAACAACTTTATAAAGTGGTAACATGTGAGTGTTGTGTTTACAGCTTGTTCTGCCCACAAAAGGCCAAAAATGTGTGTTTGATTAATGTTTTTACTGTATGAAGGTCTGTCTGTGTCTTGGTGATCATCTCACCTGCTTTGCTGCAGTCAACTGTAAAATTGTTTTTCTGTCCAACCAAAGCCTTGGACAGCCCTGTTCCACGACAAACCACCTTGCTGGCATCAGATGTCAGAGAGGTTGAGGTGGTGGAAGAGGAGGAGCTGTAGGCACCGCCCACTTTGGAGGTCTTGGTAACTGTTTCGACCAAGACAGAGGAGGTCTCGTGGAGACTGTGTCCCCCCGACAGCCGGGTGCCTGCAGGAGGGGGAGAGAGAGAGAGAGAAAGGTTATCTAACGTCATCATGGCTCAGCCCAGACATTATATTACTCAGTATTGACAAAGATATGAGGGAAACAAACATGCTGCTGCTCATGAGGAGAGTTTCCCTCCACAGAAATTGCAAGGAAGTGGACTATTGCCTGAGCTCAAATAATATTTGAGCTCAGGCAATAGTCCATGTATTTCATACCATTTTCAAATAAAGTTCCAGGACTCACAGGAGTTCTTTTCAATCTTCAAAGTATTTTTATGTTACAATGATAAAAAATAGGAATTTGTATGCACCAAGTAGTGACAGGAATATGTCAGTGTAGTGCCAGAGAAAGACAGCTATTATGTGAGATTTACACTGAGCAGTATGAACAAAGATGGCATAACATTTTCCTGACTTCAACACTTTGTAATCGAGACACTTGTCATCCACAGATCAGATGGGAGAATGACTGTCAAGCAGACCTGTGATTTTAGCTTTGAAGGGGCTGCCCACTATGTGCCGTGGCCCTCCGTATTTAATGGTGATGAGATAGTTGCCAGGCGCCATGGGGGTGTAGGTGATCTTGTAGCCCTCAGGACACTCCCGACAGTCCATCTTGACCTTGGATGGCCCGTCGATGTTGACCGATAGAGTGGCAGAGCCTGCGTTACAGGTGTTGACCACAAACTCTGAGGGTACACCTGGAAGGGACAGGGCAATGCAGAAAAAGATGAAAAGACTGCTCATTTTCTGCATGTGATATTAAATTAAAAAAATAAAATAAAAACACAAGGAAACCATGCTTAATTATCACACATATTTGTAGTGGTGGTGGTGATATCTACCTGTGGTTCCTCCCTGCAGTCCAGGGCCGTGTGCTGTCACCATGCCTGGGTCTCCAATCAGCCCCGGGTCACCCACTCGCACATTAAAGGGGCTTCCAGGAATGTGGCATCCGTTGAACTTGACATCTATGGAATGAACTCCGTTCTCCCGTGGAATGAAGCGGATTGCATTCTTGTCTGAACACAACAACACAACAAAAGTGGATATGTTACTGATCTGTTACTCATAAATGATGCTTACAGATAAAAATTTTAAAAAAGCTGAATTCTCTGTCTTCTGAAGTCTACTTTGTACTACAAAACTAGATTAGTACATACCGCTGTCAAGGTCAGTGACATAGCATTCCTCAGACGAGCCAGAGGGGGTGTGGACTTTGGCGTCAACCACACCTCGAGCCCCGTTGCGCTCCACCATGAAGGATGCCTCTTGGTTTACCTTAAAGTCCTTCTCCTACAAAGACAGGGAAGAATATGATCAGAGTATATGTGTGTACGTGCGTGTACGTGCATGTGTGTGTGCCCTTACCTCGAGGGACACAAAGTATGTGACTCATCACGCCTGAACGAGAATAGATTGAGCGGTTGGGTGTGAGAGGGAGAAAAGGTCAGAGTTTACAGCGAGGCGTTTAGTGTTCTTGCCCTACAGGCGGACGAGCTGTTCTACCAGACATAAGAGATAGCGTGACATTTTAAATGCTGGTCTGATGTTGCACTTCACCTGGCTTCTTGTGGCAGAAAAGAACTCTGAAGTGGCTTTTCAGTTAACTAAAAATAAATGTTTTTAGCATTGTTGGCAGCTGTAATGGAAACTGTGAAAGCAAATAAAACAAGCATTTGTGAAGGGAGGAGACCAATATTGTGAGCTGTCACAGGTTTCTTTAAAAGAGTCTTTATCTTGTGCTCACTCTTTTCAAGCTTTCTTCCTCTCAGACAGAAAACACAGTCACATAGACTAGCTGACTGCCCACACATAGCACAGCTTGTGTTGCCCCACATTAGCAAGGGACAGTTAATCCAGCCCTTCATCACTGGCCAACATCACAGACAATGCTCCAACACTAGCATTCAATTACACTTCAAGGGCAAAGTACTATTAGACAGAAATATCAACAACCACTCATACATTATGTTACATGCAATCTGCTATTCAGCGCTGATATTCTGCAACTGTGCTTGTGTTCTGTAATTGTTTTGTGCAACAAATTAATGTGTTTTTTTGTCAACTCTATGTGTGTGTGTGTGTGTGTGTGTGTGTGTGTGTGTGTGTGTGTGTGTGTGTGTGTGTGTGTGTGTGTGTGTCTGTGATCTTACCTGTAGGCTTGTGACAGTCAGCCTGCGGGCTTCGTCTGACAGTGTAGCAATCGGAACGATGAATGGGCTGTCAGGGATATGTTCATTGTTGAACTTGATTGACACCTCATAGTCACCTGGGGAAGCAAACAGGTTATTTACTTTCACCATCAAATGAACTGGATCACTGAAAAGTTTAGCAGTTTAGGGACAAACAACCTGATAAAACATTCAAATGAGGGAAAATTCTACACTTGTGAACTCTACCTGGTTCTTTCACTATGTAGGAGACACCGCAGGAACCGTCCTTCCTGTCCTCAAAGGAGATTTCAGCCTTGCTGGGGCCCTCTACAGCAATGGACAGACCGCCAGCACCCGCCTCTCTGGTCCAGATACTAAATTCAGCTAGAGAGGGTGAAACAAAGCTAAATTAGATGAAGGTTCATCTTTAGTATCGACATTTAAAATCATGTCTTGAACAGTATTTGGAGAAAACACAATTCCACAGAGTGAACTTACTAGGTGCTCCAGCCACTCCTCTCTCCAGACCAGGTCCTCCTGCGCGGACCTTGTGTGCTCCTCCCTCCCCCATGGGCCCCACAGTAAACTGGAAGGGGCTACCAGGGACGTGTTGGCCTCTGTACTTGACGTTGACAGTGTGGGGTCCAATTTCCTGGGGGATAAAGCGCACGCTATAGGTGCTGCTCCCTCCATCTATTATGTCAGCATCCACTGTTTTCCCACAAGGGCTGGTCACCTGAGCCGTCATGGCCTGAGAGCCACTCTCAACTGGATGAGGCAGAGCAGCACAGACGATGTGTTTAGATACAAAAAAGACATTTGCACAGGATGTATAACAGATATTCTTGATTAAAAATACTATAACATACATCCTTCAGAGGACAGTTTGAATTTGGACTCTCACCTTCAGGTCTGGCAGTGATGCCAGCGAAGCTGCTGAGGCTCTCTCTGCCCAGAAAGTCTCCAAAAACATCTCTGAAGGGGCTTCCTCCTCCGCCCACCTGGGTGCTCTCCTCCACACGTACCTCCCTCTTGGTCTCTCCACCACGGGTTTTGCTGATCTCTGTGCGCTCAGTGCGGGTGTAGGTGTGGCTGCTGCGGGTGAATGTCCTGGTCAGCCTCTCCTGAGCTGAAACCATCTGGAACCAGTTTCCTACAGCGAGGAGAAAGCAGTGAGAATACAAATGTGAGTGTACGGCAGGGTCATTTATTTTAAGATGGTTGACCGCTGCCCTCTAACCACTTCTGACTGGCTTCTGTACTCACCTGGGATCTTGAGGTTAAGGCCACATGTGCTGCCCACTGAGGCAATAGAAGACGCCTGTCTCTTTCTAGTAATACTCTCCTTGATCCTTCCTTCTCCGGTCACCTTTACTGTGAAAGGACTTCCTGGCAGGCACAAACACATATACAGTTAACAAAATATATACAGACTTCTTTCATTTTAAAAAGATTTGTAAATTTTACATGTAAAAGATTCTAACCTGGGATGTGCTTTTCAGCAAACTTGATGTTAACAGTGTAACTTCCAGGTTCTGTTGGACAGTAGGTCACTCTGCACGTCCCGTCCTCCACATCTTCACAGTTGATATCCACTTTGCTTGGACCCTCGACTGACAATGCTAAACCCCCATAACCTAACGGAAGAAGAGAAGTAGAGTGAAGTTGAAAAAATATTTGTTGCCTTTGTATTTTTTCTGACTGTTCTTGCCATACAGGTGAAACCTACCGTCTCTAAAGCTTACCTGCGTTCCTTGTATCAACAAAGAATTCAGCCATTTCGGAAGTGTGTGCCTCCACCAGGCCTTTACCGAAAGCCTTCACTCTGCTGGCCTCGCCAATCTCTGACTGGCCAACCATGATTTTGAAAGGGCTGTTGGCCACGTGCATGGCATTCTTCCTCACGCTCACTTCATGCTCGCCGACCTCCTTAGGGGTAAAAGAGATACCTGTGACCATAAAAATGGTAGAGAGGAAGAAGAAAATCAAGACAAAGAACCAGAAAAATAAAATCTAAATGCATTACATGTATCCAACAGTGACTTATCTATGTTCTGCTCTTCCTGTTATTTCATCTATCTGGCAAGTGAATATCTCACCAAGGTGTCTGTTGGGCAGTTTCTTGAGCAGGCAGGGCTCCTCGTTGCCTGATGGTGCTCTGATACTGGCAGTCAGAGAGCTCAGATCAGTCTCTGCGATCTTCAGGGACACGTCAGCCGCTGTGCCGACATTCAGCTGGGATGTCCTGGTTATGGAGTCATCCCCTAGACATAAAAAAAGGTGGTTTAGATGTTTGTCAACCCCTAAAAGCTGATTTATATCATACACATCCACTATAAATATACACCAACAGTATTAAAAAGTCAGTCTATGAGAGAAATTATTTATTTCCTCACCAGTTATCTTAGCAGTAAAGGGACTGCCAGGAATGTGCTTGTTGTCAAACTTGACAATGATGTTGTAGTCTCCAGGAGCTGTGGGCAGATAGGACACAGTGCAGGTACCGTCTTTGTTGTCCTTACAGGTGATCTCGGCCTTAGAGGGTCCTTCCACCGCCAGTGACAGACCGCCTGAGAGCGGGAAAAAACACCAAGATTCTTAATTTTCTGTAAGGGTTAAATGTATTACCACAAATCTACTGTGTAATAGCAAATATCACTGGAAAAGTAAGGTATGGTACCTTCTCCTGCATTCTTGGTGACCACAGTGAAAGTGGCAGCCTTGTTGACCATGCCGTAACTCAGACCTGAACCATAAGCAGTCACCACTCCTGTGTTCACAGCATCCACAAAGAACTGCAGAGGGCTTCCTATAGGGGATATAATCATTTGCAGTAACAGTAATGAGACTCAGAATGGTGTATAATATTGTCCCAGAATGAGACATCTATTGTATTTTGCTTACAAAAATAAGATAGCAAAAAAATCCTTAAATACATCAAGGTTATTTTCAAAGAAGACAGCCACTTCACATCTCTGTTTCTGACCTGGAATGTGGTTGCCCTCATATTTGATGTCCATCTCGTGCAGGCCTCTCTCTGTGGGCTGGTATTTGATTGTGATGGTGCCATCCTTATTGTCAGTGATATGCGGGCAGGCAGTCTTGCCTGAAGGCATCCGCACTTCACCTAAAAATGACAGTAGTTTGGTTAAATGTCAGTGACCTAAAAAAAAAAGAGATGTTTTGTTGGTTTGTGTTGTGTGTGTGTGTGTGTGTGTGTGTGTGTGTGTGCGTGTGCGCAGGGTTTTGTTTCTGTTTGAGTGGTGTTTGTCACACCTGTGATTTCTCCTTGCTGTGGCGTGAAGGGGACGAGGAAATTAACCGGACGAAAGAGAGGATCCACAGTATCGCGGGGAACAACTGGCTCATTCGTGGCCTGTCAATACAGAGAGAAGAGAAATAGTTGGTTTCATTCAACTAAATGTCAGAACAAGAGTGCACCTATCACACAACTGTAGCAGCTATAAATACTCCTTTACTCACCACCACATGGAAGGGGCTTTTAGGGATGTTCTGCCCCCCAAAGCGGATGGTAATAACATATTTCCCAGGTTCAGGGGCTGTGTAGTAAATGTCAAAGGTCCCATCATGATTCTCCACCACATCCATGTCCAGCTCCATCCCTTGTGGGGTCTGCACCTTACAGGTCACCTTGCCTTTCCCAGCAGCCTTGGCATCCACTGTGATAACTGTATCCTCGGAGGTCTGCAGCTTCTGAAGGCTTGCTGTTAAGGACAGAGAGGGAAAGAGGATAAAGGGTCATAAGTGCTGCAATTTTTTATGGCAATGTTGAGAAATAAAAACAAAGCCTTGGTTACTCACACACGCCATGTCCTCCAATAGAAACTGGAAAGGAAAAATGCAGGTTTTTAATATAAATATGTGAATTCTTCATATAAATGCTACATTATTTTTATTTACCAGAAAAATTATGGCTACACATTGGTTTTCTTACCTGTGAGGCGACATTTGCTGGCGTCTCCTGTGGGCAGGGACTGGATGCGGTATGGGGAGTAAGGAATCTCATCTCCACCATATTTAATGGTGATAGTGTAGGGGCCTGTAGAGTCAGGTACATAGGAGACAGTGTAGGTGCCGTCCCTGTTGTCCTGGATGGTTGCATTCTTTGGCTTGCCCTCTGGGTCCTGTTAACAGATGATATCGAGTTATTTTAGATGGTGGCTTATGGTTCAGAAATTATTGTGTAAAAGGTAGCTGAACCCACCAGAATCTGCACGGTGAGCAGTCCCTCTCCAGCATCACGAGCATCAATGGTGAACTCAACAGGCAGGCTTGCAGACACACCTTTTGTGTCTAGACCAGGGCCACTGGCGCGTACCTTACTGGCATCATGCCCAGGCTGAGACATTACCTTGAATGGACTGTGGAAGAAGGAGAGAATATCAAGTGTAATTACTAAATCCAGTCCTACAAAAGACAGAAATAGGAACTGAAAATTTGCTGATCTGCATTTTTTTCTTTTTCTTAAATCCAGCCAGACAGAGCAGAACTTTAATTAAGACATATCTGCACACACTGCCTGGCTTGGTGGGGTTTTTTTACATTCCCATTGTACCTGTGTGGGACTTCCTGATCTGCATATTTGACAGCTACAGTGTAAGGGCCATCCTGGGCTGGGGTGTAGTGAACTGTGTGGGTGCCATCACCGTTGTTCTTCACACCAACTGGCTCCACAGTACCTGGAAAAAAGACAATATGGAAATAATCATATACCACCAACTTGCTGTTCTCTGTCAGCTTAGAGCAGGCAAGATTTATGGGTTTTCATTGTTAAACCGCATGTCCTCACCTGTTGGGCCATAGAGTTTGACATCCAGTGGTGCCTGTCCAGCCTGGGTACAGTCTGCTGTGAAAGTCTGAGGAACATGGGCTCTCACTCCAGCACCCAGACCTGGACCTGAGCACTTCACCTTGCTGGGGTCCACAGGGTCCCTCACTGGTACACGGAACGGACTGCCAGGGATCGGGTGACCTCCGTAGTTAATGTTGACATCGTAGCTTCCAGGAGTGAAGGGGATGTACTCCACACTGCAACTGCCATCTTTATTGTCCTTGCAGGATATTTTTGACTCCGAGGCTCCCTCGATGGTCAGGCCCAGGCCTCCTGTACCAGCACCCCTGAGAGAGAAGCCAACACTTTTATTTTATTGCACATGTTTGACTTAAGTTCCCACAAATTTGTCCTTTAAATGTGATCCAACAGTACCTGGTCTCCACAGTGAAGCAGTTGGGCTTGTTGGTAATTCCTCCCTCCAGACCTGGTCCATAGGCACGGACCCGCGACGGATCACATCCCTCCACCACAGACACTCTGAAGGGACTCTTGGGCACAGGCGCATCGTCATACAGCACCTCAATCAGATGCATTCCTGCACACAAACAGATACCATCAACATCTGATGTCATACCTCTCTGCCTGAGTGTTCTCAAAGCAAGCAAATACTTTCTGTTATTGCCACTTGCTTTTACTTATGGGCCAGACAAATTCCCTTTTAGGGGGATAAACATCTGTTTATTTATAAAAGACGGCATCTATAGCGCAGACGCTCTGTTGAACGTACAAGGCATTACATCTGTTCCCTATTAAATTATTCTGTTACAACATTTTTCTGACAGAGCCCTCTCAGTAGGCATATATACCAGATTCCCAGTCTCTCTGCTATGATATTAGAGCATGTCTGGTGGTGGAGAAGTGCCCTGTGATCTCTTTGCTTTGTGTTATAGGTCTCTATTAATATCCCCTGTCATTTCCCTGCTGTATAGCTGTGTGCAGGCAGTCTTCAGCACACATACCTGCCTGGTTAAGAGCTTCTGTTCCAGAGCACACTATTTATAAAACAGAGCCTGTCTGCCTCTCTGCCTGCCTGCACTCTGCCCCTCACATCATTGCTCCACTGCATTATTCTGTATTTATACCCCTCTCTTTCTCGTTCTTTCTTTTCCCACTCTCCTGCTTTATTCCCAAATGGCACCCCAACACGCGCACCTGTTACTGATTTCTCCGTCTGTCTGTATGCACTCTTTCAGACAGCCTGTCTATGTAAAATCCTCTATCTATCTGCAGCAGCTTGGGTTTGTTAATGTTACACTTTTGATAAAGATCTTACTTCCATCATTGTTGTTCGATGCCTCTCCACTTTATGATCCTTTAAATGTGTGAATTAACACTGTTAAATGGGACAATGTAATATTTTTCTCCTACCATCCTCGAATGCTGTGTACTCCACTCTGTAGGTGCCGTCTCCCTTGTCAGTGATGTAGGTGTCTGTGTTGGTGCCAGAGGGGTTGATAATGTGAACCTTCACACGACTTCCTCCAACCTTGTTGAGGGCGCGGGCATCAACGATGAAGTGGGTTGTGACTTCTCTGAGGACCCCTAGAAACAGAAAAGCCCTTCAGGTGATTTGTTGCAGAAGAGAAACAAGACCAAGTAGGCTCAGTCATGTTATGAGCTGTTTTTGAACTAATTAAAAATAGTACATATTAGGGCTGCAACTAACAATTCAATATTTTCATTATCGATTAATCTGTCATTTATATTTAGTTTAATCAATTGATCGTTTAGTGAATTTCTCCTAATAGCTTGTGTTTTCAGAGCCACAGAAACCCAAATATATTGAAATTACAATGATATAAAGCAGAGAAAAGCAACAAATCTACACAACTGAGAAGCTGGAACCAGCAAATGTTGGGCATTTCGCTTGATAAATGACTTCAACTGTGTTTCTGACAAGTAGCTAATCAATTAACTGACTATTCTTTCAGCACTAGTACATACCCCTGGTTTATTCGAAACATACATGACGTGCTAATTAATTTTAAGCTTACCTCGGGGCTCCACTCCTGGCCCATAGACATGCACCCCGCTGGTGTCCACAGAGGGCTCGACCTGCAGGACCTTGGGAAAGTGGGGAATCATATGGCCACCATACTTGATCGTGATGGTGTGTGTGCCATGGAAGGGTGGGATGTATGTAACAGAGAAGGTCCCCTCTGCAGTTTTCTGGATGTGCACTTCAGCCTTAGCCCCGGTCTCTGACACAATCTCAATGGTGAGCTCAGCGTCGCCTGCCCGGGTGCAGTCCACAGTGAAGGTCGCTGGTTCGCCTGCCTTGGCACTCTCCAGACCCGGCCCGCTAGCCGTGACCTTGCTGGGGTCGAGGGCTGAGCGCACTGCAGCCTTGAAGGGAGAGCCGGGGATGTGCTGCTCGGCAAACAAGATGTTGATGGCATACTCCCCAGACTCAGTGGGCAGGTAGTACACTGAGCATGTGCCATCACCGTTGTCCTGGCACTCAATCTTTGCCTCGCAGGGACCCTCCACAGTCAGGCCCAGCCCACCTGCACCAGCTCCCTTTGTGTCAATAGTGAATGGAGCTGGTTTACCCACAATGCCTCCCTTCAGGCCTGGGCCAAAGGCTCGCACCTATGATGCAACAGTCAGGTCAGTTTTTGAGATGTGGTATTACAAACTTGTATTCAAAAACATCAAAAAATATGTATGTTATGTCTCACGAGCATCGGGTATGGACAAAGTTTTACCTTTGAAGGATCAGCAGGCATCACTGCTTCAACCCCAAAGGGGCTTCCCATCACTGGGTTGCCATCATAGCTGACATCAACCTTGTACTGCCCCTCCTCTGGGGGAATATACTTCACACTGTGAGTGCCTTTGGCTTTGTCTGATTCCAGCTTGCATGGTATTGGTCGGCCAGAGGGGGAGGTCATCTTCACACCCACATTGCCCTGCCCACCAGCGCCCTTTGTGTTAACTGTGAACTCCTGATCCTTTCCGACCTCCACTTCTGCAAGAAAGATTAACATGAAACACTTCGCAACACTCGTTGCACTTAACTATTTTTACATGGTAAATGTATAGTATTTAGTGTTTGTAACTTACTGTTGTCTAATCCCTCCACTTTCACCTTTCCAATATCCAGAGGCGGTGCCACTGTGATGTGGAAGGGGCTCTTGGGAATGGTATCTCCTCCATGAGTGACTGAAATTGCCATGTTACCCTGAAAAGACACAAGAGGAAGAATGAATATTGATTGATTTGAGGCGTTATGGTGAATAATCTCTGCATCCTGTTCTAAAGTTAATGGCCTTCAAACAGAGGCCTACTGTACCTGTTGAAGAGCCGTGTACTTGACAGTGTAGGAGTAATCGTGGTTATCGATGATCTCAAAGTCACGAACCGCCTCTCCTGGGCTAGATGCTGCAAAATGCACCTCAGGCTTGGCCTTGCCAGCTCCCTTTGTGTAGATGGTGAAGTGGGTTGGAGTGCCCACCTCCACTCCTGAAACGCACACGTGTTTTGTCAGTGCTATCAATCCTAGTAAAATCATATAATTTCTATGACCTATGAATTTGGTGTGCTTGGTATTTATACTAATTCCTGTTCTTGGTGTAAGTGGATCTCACCTGTCTTGTTGAGTCCAGGGCCCTCTGCTCTCACCTTGCCAGCATCATGGGAAGGATCCACTTTGACTTTAAATGGACTGATAGGAATTTCCTGACAAAGCCAATCATAAAAAATCATAAGAAATTACTCAAGACTAAATACAATTCCAAAAATGACTACAAAATTATATTTATTTTTATTGTATTTCTATATATGACACTTTTGCTGGCTGCTGCAACGCTAAAAATTTCCCCGCTGTGGGACAATAAAGGCTTATCTTATCTTATCTTATCTTAAAACTCATCAGTCCCTCTTGCACTGGAAACTGTATTCTTACCTGGTCAGCAAACAGCACCATGATGGTGTATCGGCCTGCACCAGGGGGAGTGTACTTGACAGTGAAGGTGTCATTGTCATTCTTGATGATGTCAAAGTCGATGTCTGCCTCGGCAGGGCCAACCACCCCTGGGCCACACTTGATTCCAATGCTGATGTCCCCTAATGGTGCATGTCAATGAGCACAGTTCACAAAGGTCATTCAAAAGTAGATGATCTGAATAAATAGAAGCAGTCGCTCCACTGCCTACGGCTTTATTTCAAGTGCGTTTCAAATAACTTACCCCAGCTTTGTCAGCTAAACTGCACATAATTACTTATTCTGTTCAGTCTGTGCTTCATATTTTTCAACATTCACATGATTTAGTCCTAATTTCTTTAAGAGTCAGCTAAACACAGAAGTGTTTTTGTAACCACCCACACCATCTCCTCGTACATGCTCACCTTGACCGGCCTCCCCGCAGTCCACTGTAAAGTATGTTGGCTCGTTAGCTTTGAGCCCCGTCTTCTCCACTCCAGGCCCATAGACCTTGACTTTGTCTGGATGACAACCCTCTCCAACCAGCACCTAATGAATTCATAGTGTACTTGAGGCAGAAGCAGTTGGTTCAAGTACAACTGCTGCAGTCCTCTTACTTTGTCTATATTTGGTGGAGTATCATTATATTAAATTGACTGAATTTTAAGTGCAGCATAGTTGTGTGTGTGTGTGTGTGTGTGTGTGTGTGTGTGTGTGTGTGTGTGTGTGTGTGTGTGTGTGTGTGTGTGTGTGTGTGTGTGTGTGTGTACATGTCATGTGTCTTACCCTGAAGGGGCTGTTGGGCACGTTGACCTCGCCCCAGGTGATGATGATGGTGTGTTTAATGGGTTTGACAGGAGTGTACACACACAGAAATGTGCCATCTCTCTTGTCAGTGATCTTGATGTTGATGACGCAGCCTTCAGCATCCTTAGTGGATACAGAAGCATGTCATCTCTGGTCTACCAGCCACATGTAATATAAATGATGTGTTCCCATAAATAAACAATGAAGGTTTCACAAACTGGTGCTCTCCATACCTGTGCGTAGATCTTGAGGTGACCCTTCCCAGCCATGCGGGCATCAATGGTGAATTCAGTTGGTTTGTTCACAATGATGCCAGTTGGCTTCAGGCCTGGACCATAGGCTTTCACCTGCAACATTTTGTTCTTTTAATGTATTTTGTTGAGAATACGATCAAAACAGGTCAACGTGGTAACCTGCTTTGTACTTATACGTATGGTATATAATTCAGTGAGTGGGAATTACCTTCTCAGGGAAGATGTCATTGGCTGCAGGAAGGATGTGGGCCATGAAGGGGCTGTCCTTGATGTCTTCGTCGTCACAAACCACATGGACAGCATAGTCACCGGGCTCAGTGGGCCAATAGCGCACATCACAGGAGCCATCACCCTTATCATCACACTCAATTTTAGCCTGTGATGGGCCTTCGATGGAGAAGCCTGAACATCAAAAGAATTTAAACACTCAGATTTCACATTTAGAATACATGTAAAAATTCCACTTTTCTTCTGTAAGAGCTCATATCACTTTCACACCGCTCACCTAGAGTTCCAACTTCAGTGCCGATGGCCTCTACCACAAAGTCAGCAGATTTTCCCACCATGCCAGTCTTCAGACCAGGACCCCAGGCCCTCACCTTCTGAAAACCTGCCTCCTCACCTACCTCCACTTCGAAGGGACTGCAGCACACAAGAACACACAATATTACCTACCATGAATGTGCATTGTTAATGAATAGCTAAAGGCAGCAATAGGACCCTACCTGCGTGGGATGGGATGGCCTCCCCAGGTGATGCTGACTGTGTATTTACCAGGCTTAAGGGGGTAATATTCGCATTCATACACGCCGTTTCCTGCATCTCGCACTTTCACTTGCTCCTCTGCTCCGGCTGAAGATGAATAATACAGTCAATGTGGATTGTTATCAAGTCAAAGAGACATTTTATGCATTTTGTTTAGTGCTTTATCATATGCCTATGTGAATGCTACCCTTCAGACAGAAAACCCAAACAAAGGAAATAATTCTAAAAATGTACGAGGAGGAGTGAGGAGTGATGCAGAAGAGAGAGCTGTCTGACTCACTTGGTCCTTTGACTAAGACGCTCAGCGCTCCGCTGCCAGCTCCCTTGGTGAAAACTTTGAAGTCTGCCACCTCCTTTACTCTCACGCCTTTAGGCTGAAGGCCTCTGCCTGTAGCTCTGCAAGCGTTTGGGTTCATGGCTGAAAGGAATAACAACAAGTGTGAAAGAGTGAAACACAGCAAGGCAAAAGGCAAGTGAGAGTAGCCAGCAGTTGACAGCAATGTTAGTAGCAAAGACATTAAAACATCCAACTCAAGTGGGATTTCTTAAAGGTTGACTGACAGAACCGGTAAATGAAATTGATGCCTTTTGCAGCACACATAACACAAGGAGCAGAACGTTGAATAGGATATTGACACATTTGAGAGCATCGAGGGAGCAACTGACAACATTTCAGTCAGGCACTCCGAAATGTTGACTGCAGGCTTAAACTGAATGCTGGCTGATGCAAATTTTGATGTGATAAAAACAAACATGTCAACAGCACAAGCAAAGATATTTAACAGACAAGAACAAAGTAGACAGAAATGCAAAGTGGGACTATCTGTAAACTATTTGTACAACAGTGCATCTCATCTCTCTCTGAACATAAGTAAACCATCAAGCTGCAGGACGCAAGAAGATGGAGCAGGCGACCAAGCACGACATTGAGCGGCACCCTAATCTTAGAGAAAGCACAGAGGGGCATCTGCATGGCACGGCATAAGAAAAAGTCTGGTGGGGGGGGGGTCTGGCTGAGCAATGGGCACAGGCTCCCCCCATAGACCATACTAACTTGGGCGGCCAGGTTTTTGGGGGGGTAACCCCTTCCCACCCTTCACTCCAGGAGGGATGCGCACTGACTGAGGGGCTATCTGCAGTGGAGCTCCCATGGGAGGAGCAACGGGTGGAGCTAGAAATGACAGATAGGAAGGGTTATGGTCTATACTGGTTGGCTGTTCCCAGGGAAAATGAAGACGACTGTAGATTGTGATGGATAGATCACCCTGACAGCACGCTAAGAAATCAGATTTGTCTGACAGTAATTTACAACACAGACAGATGGCTCACCCTCTGCGATGTTGACAGTAAAAGGGCTCTTGGGGATCTCCTGGCCTGCAAACAGTACGTGGATAGTGTGAGGCCCTTCCAGCATGGGGCGATAGGTGCAACGGAAAACACTGTCACCCTTATTCTCCAGGATGAGCTCCACTGTGTCCTTTTTGCCCTGTGGATCCATGATGACCACACTGACGTCGCCATTACCAGCACCTGAGTGTGACAGGAAAATGATCAGTTATCTGAGGTCAAAGTAAACGCTGTAGCTTTAGTCTCTCTGAGAAAATTCCTGTGATTCTTTTGACTTTGTTTTAAAACACTTCGTCTTTCATCAGATCACATTCTTGTTGTCTGCATGCCAGTATGTAAAGTAGTTGAATTTTCCATACTAACCAGCTGTGTAGATGTCAAAGTAGGTGGGTTTGTTAGCCACATTGCCTGTAGGATCCAGACCTGGTCCTCTGGCATGGACTTTGCTGGGATCCCCCATAGCCTTCGCCACATTCACTGTGTAGGGGCTCTTGTCAATGTCTTGACCAGCAAACAGCACTTTCACCTAAGGAGAAAAAAACAAGAGAAGTTTAAGACACCTTTAAATAGAGTGGTTTGTCTATTGTGTACTGAGTGATTGCAACTTGGTCTTACCTTGTGAACCCCCTCAACTCTAGGAACATAGGTGACAGTGTAGGTTCTGTTTTTGTCATTGTTGGGTTTAACCTTAGCCTGAAGAATAGAAAGACAATGAAGGAGAGGGTTAGATTAAAGATTAGATGCAACACTATGCAAAACTTTAAAACTTAGCAGGATTATCTGAGTTGGCTAGCAGGCTGTATGCTAAGATCCCTTGTCTATCAGGTGTAACTTGCCTCCTCTTTGTGTCCCTCAGGATCCTCCACATAGACCAGGACCTCACCACTGCCAGCTTCCAGAGTTTCCACAGTGAACACAGCTGGCTGCAGCACCTTGTTGCCATGAGCCTCAATACCTGTAATGTAAATACAGAGATACAAAGTGACGCACCAACAAGAAAGTATTAAAAAGTTTCCCGACAGTAAGATGATCATGCTATTGCTGTCTAACATCCCTGCTTTGATATTGAGGACTGAGAAGGTGAATAATATTCAGTATACATTCATACTATTCATATGAACACAGAGTGTTCCTGGCTACTGCTGGGGTACCCACCAGGTCCATAGGCTTTGGCCTTGTTTGGGAAAAGCTGTTTGGGCCTGAGAGGAGCTCCAGGCTTCAGCTTTGCTTTGGGGAACTGAGACAGGTAGGTCATCACTGAGTGCTCATCCACATCTGGGTCCACAATCTCCTCAGGGGCAATCACCTGCAGCACAGAAAGACAGCCAGCACAACAGGGGTTAATTGTGTGTGCGAACAATTGGTTGGGTTTTAAGTAAAAAGTATAGTCAACATAAAGGGTAAAGTTCAGTTTTTATGCAACTTCATGCAACAACCATGACCATAAAAAACACCACAGCCTAATTTATGTTTAAATTAAATGTATTGTCGTTTGTAAGAAGGGTATGGTTGACTCTTCATACAACCCTCCATTATTAAGCATAGTGCAATGTGATTTAACAAAGGTTAGACTTATTTATTCCCCCCCACCTCCGACTCCTCTCTCACTCCCAGCACTTGTTTGCCTGTCTATCACACAGTGGCACAAAGCCATGCTCCACGCTGGTTATATTTAACCCCAGGACAGCAGGGTTAAGGATTGTTGCCCTCAATAAGCCAGCCAGGGGATTTATCCTGAGCCAGACCTCTCCCACATCTCCTTAACACCACCACACTGGAATCCAGCCCTGAGGCCTGCAGAGCCATGACATACACCCGCCAGCTATCTCACCAATGCTAAGCCTCATGGAGAATAGCTAACCCTGTGTCTTAGACAAACAAGTAAACAACCTGCATAGTGCACATTACAATATGGAGACTCAGAGCCTTACAACCGGGACTAGAAATATTGCATTCTTGCTCTTTTCACATTGTTATTCTGATGAGCGCAGGCCTATTTACACCTCTGTTTCAGCGGCTGGCTCGGAAGGTGTTAAGAAATCTCACACCTCCAGAAATTCACGAATCTACTAAATAAAACTCCTACAAACTCACTTCCTGAGAGCTACAATACAGTAAATGGAAATATTAGAAGTGGGATGGGTAATAAATATTTCATGACACTCTCTAGCATGATCTCCCTGGAAAAACACTGGGCTCGATATCATACACAGTACTGCCTTTTTTTCAGTTCACTGTTGCCTCAGGTGTACGGACATGTGGTGAGACATGTTTGCATTTGCAAATGCATCTTTGTACTTACTGATTGTCTATCCACTGAGTATAAACTATGTTTCCAATCAGATAACAGAAAAGACACCTGCTTCTCTTGTCGTATTGTCCTATGAGATCTACCTCATCCATCTGACACCCAGCTGAGCTAAAACAAACTAAAAAAACACTTTTGTGAATGACATCTATTATGCATCTTACCTGAGGCACTCCCAACCAGTCGTCAGCCTGTTGCATGGCTTCTCTGGCATTCTGCACAGGCTGGTTTGGGTCCCACTCTGCCCAATCAGGACACAAACCTAACAGAATGCAAACAGGGCGATTAGACAATTATGCACAGATGAATGCAGTCAGTGTTACGCTGCGGTTGCTATAATAAGAGCACTTGGGCTGTCACTACTATCTGTCTAACACCTCCAACTACAACTTCACATGACCTTACCCACACTGCTCTCCTCCTGTGAATTCACTCTGTGTCACAATGAAGGTCTCACTCGACTCTCCAAAAGAAACAACCTCGAGACGCTCTGGCACTTTCACTGTGGCTAAAGCTAGCCTCTTCCGTGCTACTAATGCCTAAATTGGATTAGTGTTGGCGACTGAGTGGCTACTTATTCAAAATGCCCATACAGGCACACCACAGAATACTATTATCCAACTAATACAGACACAGGACCAAAGCATTAACGGGGTTGCGTTTACAGTGCAGTGACAGTACAGTTGGGAGGCAGCAGCCAGGGTGGGCCTTCCACCATGTTGCTTTGGGAAATCAGTGCTCTTCAAAGTGATGTCAGCTCTGGAGTAAAACCAAAGCCATGTAGTTCATAATGCAACATCACTGTAATACCAGGGGAGGCAGACATATGCTATAGTTGTATGAGAACATACTGGATATACTAACAGACATTGTAGCTATCTGCCTGTCAAATCATATATTGTTTTTTTTCCTCATCTGGCCAATTAACTTTTGTACATTTGTATCTGAATTAAAAGCAGAGCTTCTGTGTTTCAGAACAGAGCTAGTTTCGTCAGTGACCCTGCTGTTTGGTATTAGCTGATGAAACAACAGAACCTTGTATGGTCAGCGTTGCAGCACAGTGTTTGAAAGATGCGTCTCCTCAGATCAATGGCTCATATAAACACAGTTAAACACAGTTCTGTACTCCTCTTTCTACTTCTCCACCTTTTCGCTCTGTGAAGCACAGCTAGGAGAGGACTCTCTAATGTTCAGTGTTGGAAGCAGAAGCCTAAACTGGAAGTGACTCAAACTGTGGCCTTGTGGTCCTTGGATCTGTGGCTTAGGCACCTCCCTGTGACAGATCACTCTGCATTTTGATGCGGAGCCAAGCACCCCCCTTGACAGAAGAGGAGGAATGGTGCCCAAATTTGGGGGTGTTGTGTAGCAGGACAGCTTTAAACACTAAAGCCTCAGGGTCTGAAACAGTGATAGTGAAAGCTTCAGTCATTGTGGGACAGCTGGCAGGGACATCCTCCGGCCATCAGCAACCCCTCTACAACCTACTGACACAACTTGGTCACTACAGATTACACTGTGTGTGTGTGCGTGCGTGCGTGCGTGCGTGTGTGCGTGTGTGCGTGTGTGCGTGTGTGTGTGTGTGTGTGTGTGTGTGTGTTCCAGAAATATAGAGATATACAGCCCTCATTTCAAGATGAGGAGCAAAGGAGACAAATTCTCCTGAGAAGGCGATACTGTTTCAGATACGCTGACTGACACATGCTTGACCCCAACCTCCATAGCAACCAAGGAAAACTGCTTCATACAACAAGCCTTTTAAGAGGCACTGCATGTATTCTGACTCAGCACTTACTCCACCCGGCCTGTGCACTCAGCTCATGCCACTACACACTTCTTACCGGGGGCACAGTTGTCGACCAGAGCTCCCAGGGCTTTGCCGTCCCGCCAGTCACGGTTGAAGTTGTTGATGGGCAGCTGGGGTACCTTGTTCTGTATCCAGCCCAACAAGCGTTGTTTGGGGGTCAGCTTCTTAGTCTCCTCGTCATCCTCATCGTCCCACATGGGCATGGAGATAGAGTAGTGGAGGATGAGAGTCCAGATAAGACCCAGGATCAGCTTTAGATTCCCATCCACGATGGCTTTGCTATCTGTAGTTGGACAGTAGAGACAACAGTGTTCATGAGGATTTATAACTTCCAAAGGTTCACATAATGCGCCATGTCCTACAGTATTTGGTGGTATGCTAGTTAACTGCATCTTCCAGCTGTATTTTCATTGTTAATTGTTTATGGGACCTTCCAGGGAGATTTGTGCAATCTGCTAGTAAATCAGTTTACATTCTGTTTATTGTTATCACTGATCAAGGCAGCCCAAAGCTAAACCATAACAAATTAAGTCCTAAGATATATACATAAGTGTATTATATCAAAATAGTCTTCCCTTGCTGTTCTGCAGAGTTGACCAGGCTATTCTGAGTAGAAATATAAACAATGATGATTGACTGCTGAGGAGACAGGAATCTAATACTCCTCACTGCTTCCCCCGAGCCCCTTTCTCCCAGACAGCTGTCTAGCTGAGGACCCCTGACAATCTGTCATCCATTCACAATGGTACTCTGAAGACAGTGACAGCTGAGGATATGTGGAAGTGGATCCCTCTCTGCATAAATACCACTTGGATTTCAATTACCTCCAAAACTTGTAGCGCCAGCGTGTGATAAATCAAATAGGTGGAGATTAGATTCATTGACAGCGAGCACGCAGCTCATTTCCTGAAGTTCTCGGAGGAAAAGTTTGTCAAATAAGCCATTTTAAATCCACTCTAATTTAGAAATTCAGCCATTTAAGCCGAAGAACCTCTGAGGAGCGCTTGACTTTAATGTTTCATCGACTAATCTTGTGTGATACACTCCGGTTAATTCAGTAAGACTTTAATAACGGAGGGACTTTGATGCCAGTTGTTTATCACGAGACTGTTTTATTGAAGCTGTTTATCTTTTCATAGATCAGTGCCTCCTTTCAGAGGGTAATGTTTGATGTGTCACCGTTTGACTGGCCCGGGCAGGTGGCACGATGTGGCACAGTGTGGTTTTGATCCTGCCGTGCCCGGCTTTAAGGGCAACTATGTGGTCAAAGAGACATCCATCAAATGGTATCTAGTTACACACTGTGGCACATGTGCAGCTAAGCCTGTGGTGATTCTTTTACTGTCTCTGGGTCATTGGAATGAGACTGAGACATTATCTTAAGAGGACTGCATTGACCCACTAGAGAGAGGGTGCTAGGAAGTAAAATGCCAGGACTTCTATTATCATGCCCTGTTTCTGTCAAAACAGTCTGACCTAGTGTGTCTGTACAGCTGGGATAACGGTGCCAGGCACACACTAACATACTAAGTCCTAGATACACTACCCTGGACACACACTCTGCAGACTTTGAGGTGATATCTGTGACCTTTGCCCTCCTGTGATCACCAGGACCCCTGATATTTAAGCTTGCCATTGAGAGTTACCCCCGGTATCATCACACACACACACGTTCAAACTAACACACTCAGTGTATATCCAGGTGGACACACTATGGCCTTCACAGTCCACCGGCCAAAGCCTCAGCCATGCCGGGAATTTCACTCAAGTGTGTGGCAGGATCATTAGTCACCAAAACAGAAAGATACTCTGTCAAAATGTTAATAACTTTTCTCCTGCTTGTATGAATTGTGAGGTTGTCTAAAGGTGTATAATTAAGCCCTAACTCTTCATCTTACAATATCTGTTCTTTTCATATTAGGCTACTAGTTTCTCCTCAGTTATTACATATTTCTAAGAGGTGTTATTATGGTCACTCTGGTGGGGTGAGGTCTTCCTCTGGTGACTCTGTGGATGTGTGACACACGTATATCCACAACAATGTATTGTAACATCAGCAACCCGTGCCGCAGTCTGATCCCCAAATCCCACTGGAGTTAATCCTCACCTCGCAGGAGTTGCTGATGGCTCTGGCTGGCAACGAGTCTTTCTGACCCCTGACCTGACAGAGACGTGTGTGTGTGTGTGTGTGTGTGTGTGTGTGACACTGCTGTCCGCATGTATAAATGGTGTAATTCTCATTAGCACAGTCCCAGTGAATTTCCAGCCCATAGTTTACCACATTGCTGCAGCGGGAGTAAGCTTAAGCATACTATGGAGCCACTCGGCCTTGGCCCTGACACACGTTAATGACCTCAGTGGCACCTCTGCAGTAACTTTCCAATAAGCTGTTGACCCCAGCTTTCCAGAGGCCTGTGAAACCCATGTCTCACTGCTGGCTGACACCTGGGCTGATAACATGCCAACAGAGCAGCTACAGAATGTGTATGTGTTTGTGACGATATGACAGACTTAGAAATATCAAACGATGTGAAAAGTTCTTGTTGTCATGGTTCAACTTTTAAATATGAAAGCACTGCATCTTATTTGGATCTAGGCACGCACTGTCACTGCCAACTATGATAAAGTCATTCTTTTTATTACTTGTTCCTATCTAATAATAGCCTCCTAACTTTTTATGTTTGCATTTTACAGCTGAATTGTTTCCATTTAAGAAGCCATTGTCTAACTTACCTATTGAGACCAGTTTGATATGCTCTCTGTCCAGGAACTCTAGTGCCACAGAGACATTTTCCAGTTTCATCTGACGGAAGTTGGGTCTGGTGTGGTACTTTCTGTACATTTTCTTCTGGCTCAAAACTTCCAGTAGTGAAATTAGCTTCAGCCCATCAGTAAAATCCCTCTGCAGGTCGGTGACGGTCTTGTTGACGCACTTGAGATGCTCGTTGCACCACCTGGTGAAGGTGTTCTGCTGGATCTTCTTCCATGGCGCGTCCTCGGCCAGGTCCTTCTCCGTGGCTGGCATCTCGTCGTCGTCCTCTTCCCCAAAGTCAGTGGCCTGGTAATACTGCGGAGGCAGCTGGTCGTCGCTGTAGTTATTGCTCATCATGATAGTTTTTTCCGTGTCCACTTTTATACCTCGGTGACACTTGCTCGGCAGCGCAGAAAAACTTTAGCAGGTCGATGGCAAGCGCGCTCTCGCGGAGGAAAGTTCAAACTTGGAGGAGTTTAAAAAGCAGCCTAGAGATTTTTCGGATGTACTTGCGAAGAAACCACTTATGTCAGGACAGTGATGGATTAAATTATCCGATTTACAATGTGCAAGGCAGCTGGTCGTCCGCTTTTTTTTTAATTGGCACCCTCTTGACAAGTCCTTCTTTTCTAATATGGACCCGAGAACAATGTCGCTTTTTGAAAAATAGAGTTTCGTGGCAAGTGAGCTGGAGCAGCACTGTTGGAGTTGACTCTGTTTAACTTGACTTCTGAGTGAGGAAAGAGTTAGATATATAAAGGACCCGGGGACACGTCACTCAGCCTCTGCGATCATAGTCTATTTGCTTATCCATAAGGATAACGGGAGTCAGGGTCGGTTTACGGGGAGAATGGGGCAGTGATTGGTCAGACCCCGGGCGGCGCAACAGATGCAGCAAGCTCCTTATTTTTAGGCGCTCCTATTTGGGCGGCTGGGGGCTGGGACTTCACGATTGTTGCGAATGTGTGTCATGCTCAGGGTCCAAGTGGCTGAACAATTGGACTAAGAAAAGAAAGTGAGACGTGTACTAAGTCCCTCTGTCTTAATAAGTTGTCTTCTTTTTACAGAGGATAATTGTCAAAAAGTGGGATTTTGCACCTTAAATTCTATCACTGAGGCCTTGGAGAGAAACATTTTAAAGGATGAGGTCACCCTGGTAAAGATGAAGCAACTGCATTACGTGTGTTTCACCGCTATCTGCCACCCCTGAGTGAAATGTAGACAATCTATGTAGACAAGCAAAGGTCAGTGCAAGCTCAGGGAAGGTTATGGGAGGATGTTTGATATGAAAGAAAACCAGTTTATTTTGATTTTGATATACAATAAGTCATGTTTCTGCACCATCAAGCCAAAGCATAGTAATTAAATATATTGTAGCAAATGTGTTCAGTTATGTCACCAACACAACTGAGAGTTATTGCCTTTCAACTCTCTAAATTCAAAATTTACATCCCGATTTAGGCATTTAAAATGGTCTTTCTTTTAAATGTCAGTCCAGGCCACATAAGAATCTTTTTTTTTTTTACCAAACAAGAAAGGGCAAACTGACTTCTTGAATAGACTGAAAGCAAATTAGTGTCATCCCCAACTCTGATCAGTGACAATCTGACAGCATTCATTGACTGAAGATGAGGCTGTGTATAGAAATACACTGGGACAGTTGTCAGTGTGTGCGCATAGTAAAATTGATCATCTATATCCAAAGTGAGTCAGTTCCAATAAATACTGTGTTTGCTGCAGGTTCAGGGACTGTCACGGTGTTGTGACTCAGCAGTCAGTGACATGGCAGTGACACCAGATGCCAGCACCATCCTTAATGGAGTAGTGGGAGGTAATAATAACTGTGACACATGCAGAAGGCATTCTTAGGATACTCAATCTGGACACAGCCAGGGGTCCATATGTTGATCTCCCACCATGCAGTAAGATACTCTGAAGATTTCTTTGTTTGTTCTTCAACCATTTTAGACATTTCTTTTTAGAACAACTCCATATCTGAATCACATAGAACAATCTGGCTAGTTACTGTAAAACTGTGGCATTAGGATCATTTTATTATCACCATGAACCAGAATATTATCCAATAATAATAAAAGTAGGGAATTAAACTTTAATACTGGTATTTCATCATGTTGTTATCTCTTGTAAGACAGAGATGGCAATAATACCATTTATCATGTCTCTGTAAAATCTAATTGATACAAAATTGTCATATTGACATATCATGGTTTACAGTAAAGTAGAAATAGCAATATCTGAAGGTAAAAATTAGTCCTGACCAGTACAACAAGTCCTTTTACTTTACTTGTCAGTGTTATTTTATAATACTGGATTATTATTACATGCATTTTATGTAGTAGCTAGGCAAAGTAAGCTAAGTTTTATTACTTTATGTACTGCTGGTTAATCTATAACAATGCATCATGTTTTATTAGCTCATCATAAAGTTTGTATATAAAACCTTGACTTTCAGTAGTTATTTACTAGTTTACTATAGTAAAGATAAGTGTAGTGAACTAAAAACTACAATTTTTGCCAATGAAATGTAACAGAGTTTATAATATATACTATAATATGAAAATACTTAAGTAAAGTACAAGAACCTCAAAAACGTGCTTAAATACAGTACTTGAGTAAACACCACTGTGTGTAAATGAACGCTTAGAAAAGTTAAATTATATCTGTGACTGCTTGAGATCTACATGAAATACTTTTCTAAATTATAATATGTAACAAATATAACAAAACAACACACATTTGACTCAACATATTAAACACAAGTCAACTTTGAATACTTTGGTATCTATATTGTCGCATAACAATACAATATAATCCAAATCTTGACAGGAAGTATAAAGTATGTGTGAACTAAACCAAAAACCAAATCACAGAGCTTCATTTGTTGACACTGTTCTCTTGACATTATATCCCCAAAGACTGCCCATGGCTGCTCTCACAGTCAGCTTTCCACCTTTTTTAATTAGCTTTTTCCCCGTTAGTCTGTCAGGTGAATATATTAAATATTTAAGAAGGGATTTGGGGTGAATTTGCTGAACCGATAGGCCTGAGGACAAGGCCCAGTTGATTAGGTTTCACTGGTGATCTGGATCTGACATTTCGACCATTTAGACACTTTTTATTTCTTTAGCCATAACTCTGACACAGAATGAGACAGAAACCTGATTCAGAATCTGTTGGGAATATTTGCAGACTCGAGAAACTAATTTAACTTAAACCCCCAGTGACAGAAGGTTGTTCAGTGAGGGTTTACGCTAACTGAACCCCATGACTACATCTGCACATCCAGGCTACTTTTAGATAATTAGACACACTTAAAACTCAGTAAATCATGAGCCGTGGCAACACTCAGTAATGAGTGTAGAGGCCCTCATCAACAACGTTGACACACCTGTTCCTGCCAGCTGTAAAGAATCCATGTCTGTGAGCTTATGTCAAGTCTCTGGAGTGAAGTTAATAATATCCATTCAACCCGTGTAATGCGATGCCCGCAGAGAGATGGTTCTCACTCAGGTTGACTGCTCGTGATTTCATGAATGGGACTGTGCGATGCTTTAAACCCCGAGACTGTGATTGCCTGGTGGGGCCACCTCCCAAGAAAAGAAAGCTTTCAGACATCATGTGGGGTGGGTATATTTATTTTCTCAAGTCATTTACAGTACAAAATAGACCTCCAGGTAACAAAATAGCCACGACTATATTGAAAACAACAATGCTATCAATATGTAAAGCAACAAGCGGAGAAACACTGTGCAATATAGAAGCTTGTCAAACTATGATAAAGTTAATATTCATGAAATAAGCTCAGAAATAATGAAAAGTAATGTTCTGAATCAGACAACATTCAGATGTACCATTGCAGTCAAAGGGAATTAAATCTGAAATTGATCATTTCTTAAATAGACAGTGACAACATTTGCAGTCCAGTGGCACATCATTTCCTTTGTGTATGTTCATGGTTAACATTGCTTCTCATGGTTCTGTTTAATGACAAATGTTTCAGAAAGGATTTAAATACATTTCTGTAATTTAACAGACTGGAAAAACCAGGAGTCATAATGCTTTTTCTGGCAATTAAGATCAAATGCAATCTAAATGCATGCAATGGCAGCACCGCTTTTGAACAAAGAGGCCCTGAAAATGATTAGCAATGCTAGCAGTTGTTCTGAGTAACGTCACCATAAATAAACATTTACACGGCATATAATTTGGCTATCAAATATACGATGCTCTTTCAAAATAGAATAAACTTTCTACAAAGCTAGTACAAATGGATTTAAGAAATATCCCTCCCATAGTACTATATGTCACATCTATTTACATGAAATACAAAGTAACAGAGTCAACATAAATTATATATTGTGCTTCTATATGTTTTCTAGCATGCTTTTTTTCTGTTCTAAAATATTTTCACAAAAAAACATTTCACAAATGTAAACAATAATCTGAGTCCTTCCACATATACATATATTTATTGTAATTGATGCTTAAATAAGCTAAATTCTTCTGACACTTTTTATTTACATGTTTTGGAACCATATCAATTTCTAAAATGCCCTCACAACTAACTAACCCAGATCTTTCACTTCAGTCGCAACAGTGGTTTAATCTAGGTGTGACCGGATGTTAACCGGTGTTCATCAGATCTGCAGTTTGTCACGTGTTACGTGTCGCCAAAAAATAAGTGAATGCTGACAATCAACAATCTCACAACAACCTGCAACAACCTTAAATCTAAATAACCGTACACTTGGAAAAACCAAGCCATTTAAATCCTGCTGGAGAGGAAAAGAAGTTTATTCCCCACATCGAAATCAAAATTGAGTTGAAGTGGTTGCAGAGATATCTTTAGCACATAGCAAAACTACAGCAAACCATATTGCAAGTGTAACAATGCAGCTGTGGGTGTGAGATTTTCAAAAGTGACCTGTGAGCAGGTACAGTAAGATGAATCAGAAATACTGCACTGACTTTCTGGCGTCTTGGTTAACTGATAATTAAAGTTGAATGTGGGAATTGTCTGATTTCAGAGTCAGACACAAAACAACTGTGAGGCAGACGGAAGTGACAGAGCCTGGAGCAAAGCACATAACTGGAAAACACTGTGAAGAAGAGCTGGCTCCAGCCATGAGGGGTGACTTTGGGTTAAAATTCAGCCTTATTCACTGAGCTCAGATACAGGTGTTTAGTTAGCCATACCTGTTCTCCTTGTAATAGCATGTCAATGGTGTTTACACTGTAAAATAAATCAATTTGATATTCCAAAGTTGTGTGGGGGAGAAATACAGTGGCAGGATAGTTGGTAATGGTATGTTAACATTGTAATTCATGGAGATTTTGTGACATTTAATCCAGTTTATTTATTTATTGCATTTAGTATTTTGGGGGAATCAATAAGTAATTTAACTGCTCTTTCTGTATTTAAAGGTCATTAGTACATTTCAGGGATTTCAGTGCATTCAATTTCCAGACTCCATGTTCGTCATTATTATAAAGAGACAATTATGAACAATATTTAAACAAGCAAATAAATAAATAATGGTTAAATAAACTGAAAACCATTTGGTGCACATTAATAATCAAAACCTTCATTGTATCACATTGTAAGCTAAAGGAGAGAAAAATAATATTCACAGACACAGAGGAGGAATGACACAGCACTAGCATACATTTAGTGGAGTGAGATCATGTCCTCGTGTGGGCTCTCTGCAGGTCAACTCATCATCACAGCCGCCTTCAACCTCAAATGACACTGAGCGCATCATTCTCAGTCTGTGTGTGCATGTAGTACCTTCCCATTAGAGACAACATTTTCCCTACATTTTCTACTACACAGTTGTCCACTCTATCACATTTAGAGAATTCCAGTTCAGTCTATAGACACCGCAGGAGAGAATGAGGGCTGGCCTAAAGCAGACGTCTGTCCCTGTGCAGTTGTTGCCCATCCAATCAACTTCGGACGAGAGCTCTCAACAAGCTGGTCATCATTAGTAGCACTGCTGTGGCTGCAGTGATAGTCAAAATGGAGTTCCAACCTACCTCACTCCCCTGAGGGAAGACAGGAGAAGAGTAGTGTTAAGAGTCAGTAGAGGCTGTCTACTGTATCAGAACCTCTCTGGCCTTTTAAAGGAATAGTTTGACATTTTAGGAAATACGCCTGTTCGCTTTCTTACAGAGAGTGAGATGACGAGATTGTTACCACCCTCATGTCTACACATTAAGTATGGAGCTGGAGCCAGCTGGAGATTAGCTTAGCTTAGCTTAGCATAAAAACTGAAGCAAGGGGAAGCAGCTAGCCTATAGCTCTGTCAAAAATTCAAAAATACATGTACTCCTATGAGCACCTCTAAATCTCACTAATTAGCATGTTGTAGTATGTTTGCTTAGGCCGTACACAAATAGAAATATAAAAACAACAATTTGTGGTTTTAGGGTAGTCACGTACTGTTACTATTTCTTGTCGAACCACAGTTTATGTGCCCGCCCAGCACTTAAACGTTGTCTCCTCTGGTTGTGGTGACAACGAAGACTACGAGAAGTTACAATGCATGGCTAACAATTAGCTAGTTACAGCTCCTAACTCCCACAAAGCCCACAAATTGTTGTTTTTACATTTCCTTTTTTGTACAGATTAAACAAACAAGATACAATGTGTTAAATACTGAGCTTCAGATGGGCTGGTAGGAGTATTTTTGAATTTTGGATAGATCCAGGCTAGCTGTTTCCCCCTGTTTACAGTCTTTATGCTAAGCTAAGCTAAGCTAACCTAACTGTCTCCTGGCTGTAGCTTCGTACCTAATGTACAGACATGAGAGGGGTATTAGTCTTCTCATCTAACTCTTGGCAAGAAAGCAAATACGCATATTTACCAAAATGGTGAACTATTCCTGTAAATGACTTATTCAGTGCCATTCAAGGAAATATTTTGTTAGAATTTGCCAAACTGCCCACCCGCCCCACGTCCACCTTCCATAAAGGCTTTATATCATTATTTACCTTAATTCAAATTTGGCATTTCCTCAGGTTAGACCCTCCCATAACAACCACCACTCTAAATGAATCTTGAGCAAAGATTTATATTAAAGGGTCAGTTACATCTTGCGGTATCAAGCCATGCAGGTGCCATGCCCAGGTTTTGAGATATTTCTGCCTCCACCCAAACACAACGGAGGTGAAAAAGATTATAAACCAGTCCTGAAGACTTTGGATAATCCACAGAATGCACTGTCTACAGTTTTCATTGAACTACTTTCTTTGGAAGACATAGTACCGTATGAAAACTGTTGACAGTGTGTGTCAACAGTTTCTGTGAATTATCCAGAGTAAACAGGAAGAAAATTATTTTCACCTATAGCATTGGGGTAAGACAGAATTCTCACAAATGGATATCTCAAAACCCGAGCACACAAAACCAAAATTATCTGCATAGCTAGATATGGTGAGTGAGAAACTATGGTTGTTTTATTGTTTGTTTGTTTTTTTACATTATTTGGGTGATGCAAAATTGACTCTTTAATCTGTATGTAAGAACCATACGTAGCATTATGCATCAGATAGAGATAAGCTCCTCCCATACCTTGCCCTCTGGGACGCCAGCTCCGACAACCAGCACCAGACCACAGCCAATATTACAATCATTCCTATGAAGGGGATGGAGAGAACAGGGTGCTCAGACGGATGGATGAATCTCTGAGGAGGGAATAAAAACAAACACAAGGACCATGGGAATGAAGGGGATGAATGAATGGATGGATTGAGGTATCCAAATAATAAATACACAGAAAAAAATGGTGTGACAACAGCACAAACGGATCAACACTACAAATCACTAAATTAAAAGTGTGACATGGTCTATGGCTGCGATATAAAGGGGGAAGGGTTGTGATGGAGTGATTTACATCTCCTGTTAAACAAACAATGCATAACTTTATGGTGACATACGCATCAACTCAATGTGAGTATGTGTGAGCCGTCCTGTGTGGCATTTATTGGCTGCGTGTGATGTTATGCCAACAAAAAAAGAAGGCATACAGCATGATGTTGTGAATGTTGTGACCAGCATGTAGTATGGTGGTATTTCTGTCTCTCTATCCTCATTTTATAGTTCATTTGTTTTTATGTTTTGCTGTTATCATGGAGGCTGAGACGTCATGGACATTCAGAGAACAAGGACAGCATCAGAGACAGGCACGGGTAGACAGTTTGACACAATGCAGAGACACCTCATCATGGCTGTTGTAGACAAAACACAAGAGTTTTAGTCCTGTTTAGTCACACACATACAGTGCTTTGCATTGCTGCCAACCAATGTCCAAAACATAGCATAGTTTTGTTTAGTTTTTTCGTTTGTTTTTAAAGATTTTTTATGCATATTTCCTTTCCTTACAGGTAAGCCACTGGTATCCATTCCTTTTAAAACTGTATGAAAATCAACTAGCAGAATATTGACTCTGTCTTTGCATGGTAATGCAGTTGTAACCACAGATTGTCCTCGGGTTGGTGCATTGAAGTGCCACACTATGCTGTGTTCACAAACTGTCATCAAAAAGTCAAACCCAGAGGACAAACAATAAGCAAATATAGACATAGTCATGAAAAGGACGAGGACCTTGGCTTGACTGTAGCTTCTTGCGTTAAGAAGTTTGCTGTTCAACTTAAGAGTTTGGGGGTTTTCCACAATAATAGTGTAAATGTGTCAAAAGTAAAACAGGTAAGGCTGGTAATTGTTTCAATTACCTATTTAAGACGTATTATTTCACATGTATGCAAGTTGACTTTCATACAGCACCTTATTAAAATGAACAGAAACCAGTCTTGAGGTAGGAAAAAAGCATTAAAAAAATCTAAAGGTGCAAAGATCCTTTAATTACTTTTTCTCTATTGAACATATCTGACACCTGCATAGGATTCAGTGATAAAACAGGCATTCTTTGCTTGATGCCTGAATGCCTTTTTTCATTTTGTCTTTTTTTTTTTTTTTGCGGATTTTGTGTTTTTGTCCAACAACAGTATTAAAACATTGCTGTCACAAAGAAGTTAGAACATAGACACACTGGGGGGGAGGTACCCCAGCCTAAAGCACACAATAAATACTGATATGGGCTGACACGCCAGGTCAGATCATATCAAAACATATATTGCTACAGTATGAGACATAAAAAGTGGGCTCAACAGACACAGGATACAGTAGGTGTAATGTGAGGCGTGTTAGTTGACAGTGTGGGTGCAAAGAAAAAGCGTTATATTATCTTTAATCGTGTAGAAATCATGGCTGGAAATTCTCAAAACTACTTCTAGAATAAGTTCACATAGATTTTAAAATAAATGAATTGAGAAACAACAAAACCTGCTCTATGGATGCCTTAGGAATCTCTAGTCAAGAATGCAAAGCTAACTGCACAACTGAAATAGATTCTGATTCTGATTTCTGACACCAACTGTATACTAATATGTTATTCATGTCTGTCCCTCACCTGAGCCCCCCCTGACAGCTTCTCCAGCTCTGCCTTGCAGCGCTGCAGCTCCTCCTCCAGCTCTGCTCTCTCCTTCTGACTGCTGTCATACAGTACCTGCAGCTCCTGCAGCTCCATCTTCAGACCGTCACACTGGAGGACACAGAGGTCAAATTCTTTACAGCAGTGGACTGACTGATTGCATTTACTGAAACCAATTTTAGTGTATTTGATTGAATGTTTATGTTCAATCAAATACACTACATACAGTGTAAATACAGTGTATTTGATTGAATGTTTATGTTTTATTCATATTTCTTATCAAATCCCAAGGCATTGCTTAGACATCATACCTCTCTCTGAACCTGCGAGGCCTTCTCCTCTGCCTGTTTGAGCTGGTCCCTCAGGGAGACTATCTCCCCGAAGCCTCCGTTCCAGCTGGTTGGTGTCATGGGCTTCCCATCAAATGAAATATTCTTCTGGATGGAGGCGTCCACCAAGCGACAGTTCCCAGACTGGGCCATGGTCATGTAGCTCTCTGTCATGACCTCATCTGGGCCAGTCTCCATATCCTTCCCCTCTGTGCCCTCCCCAGCGTCTTCCTCCTTCAGTGACAGGTAGACACTGGAGCTAGTCGAAAGGAGTAAGGGTGAAGATTACAATTTCAGTTTCAGCTGAAATATCTGAGAGCTCACAAATGGGATCCAAATGGGCTAATACTTTCCGTGATCAAAGGCTAGACATGGTTGCTATGCTCTTTAATGTGATAACCAGAGAGTAAATTAGCCTTTTTTTTGCTTTGTGTTGCAGAGATTCCATTATGGCGTACACAAAGTCTGAAAACTAATGCAGAAACTGTTTTTCATTATTTGTGTTTCTGTTACAGACATGCCACGACATGCATCCAGCCAGCCTTGTAATAGGACTGCAACTAAGTATTAGATTAATTGTCAACTAATCAAAATAATAATTTTTTTATTATCAGTTAATTATTTAGTCTAAAATGTCAGAAAACAATGAAACAAGCCCATCACAATTTCTCAGTTGCTTGTTTTGTCTGACCAACAGCCCAAAACCAAAATTGATTTTTTTAAATTTAATTAAAAAAAGATGCAAAACAGATAAAAGTAGCAAATCACATTTTAGAAGCGTGAACTAGAAAATGTTTGGCATTTTTGCTTGATTTTTTTTAATTCTTGTTGAAAAAACAATCCCACCACAAGGTAGCATCTGTTCTGGTGATCATGCATATGCTGTTTTTACTCCTTGACTCTGAAACAGCCTACTGCAAATTCTCAAAGAAGACAAATCAGTGCACATCTTTTAAAAAGCATCTTAAAAGTAATTTGTTTTCTTTTAACTATTACTCTGTGGGTTATTTCTCTCTGTTGTATATATTGTCTTCTCTGTCTCTTCTGTCTCCCCTTTTCCCTTTTCTTATTCCTGTAAAACGTTGTGTAACTTCTGTTTTGAATAGTGCTATAAATAAAGTTTGCTTTCGATGCATCACAAGATCTTCCTCAGCAGACGGAGTATGCCCAGTTCCCCATCTGCTGAGGAAGATTGTGTGATGCCTTCAAAAAAATCACAACAGATGTGGGGAGATTGTTTTCAAGAATGATCTTTCAATCTTAAAAACTGTTGTCGATTAATTTTCTGTCAAGCTACTAATCAATTAATAAACTAATGGTTTCAGCACTTCTGTGTAATGCCTCGTATGATATTACAGTTTTACTGCAGCGATTAAACAGGTGGCCAGTCTTTTCTAAATGAGACATGACGTGAATGGCTGTGACGAGGGGTTGTATTCCAGAGGGTATTCCCTCCAGCTGATCCAATGAGCACAGCTGATGAGTGAGCAGTCATTGGCCTCTCACCATGTCCGCTGTCTCTGCAGCAGCTGCAGCCTCTCAGAGAGACGTCTGTTGTTTTCCTTCAGGGTCTGACACTCCTCCTTCAGCATACGGCACTCCTCCTTCAGCAGGTCCACGTCACCTGACAGAACAAGGATGGTCAGAGATGAAGATATTAAGACCATGCAGGTTAGTAGAGCTCATCTTTAATCTTAACATCATTACAACATGTATAGAATATATTTAAGGAATAGTTTGACATTTTAGGAAATACACTTATTTGCTTTGTTGTCAAGAGTTAAATGAGAAGCTTAATACCACCCTCATATCTGTCTGTCAAATATGAAGCTGCAGTATAGCCAGCAGCCGGTTAGATTAGCTTAGCATAAAGACTGGACACAGAGGGAAACAGCTAGCCTGGCTCTGTTTAAAAGTAACAAAATCCACCTACTAGCATCTCTAAAGCTCACTAATTAAAATATTATATCTTGTTTTCTTTAATCCGTACAAAAACCGAAGTATAAAAACGACAATTTGCCATTTTACACAGGGTTATGTGCTGAACTATTTCTTGGCCGGTACTAGTTGCCAGGCAACCAGCAGAGACTCCAGGAAGGTACTGGTCCTGGACAAAGAAATAATCCAGCACATAGGCTACCCCCCTGCGTCAAACCACAACAAGAAAGCAAGAAACCTAAAATGCCAAACTATTCCTTTAAAATGGATGCCAGCTGTGAGTTACTTGCATATGAAATACATTTTGGGGGATGTTTTTTGTGAAAGGGCACAACAATGGAAGAACATGAACTCCCCTCCCTCAGTCCCACCCCAGGCTCAGCTGCAGAGATGACATCATGTGTTAGATGTGTGTGTCCCTCCCCCTCATGACTTCATGTCCCTGGTATCCTAAATGCACACACACATCTGCACACACACACACTCACCCCTCCCCTTGCACCAGTCAGCAGTCACATTTGTAATTTGTAATATTTATTAAACCCCACAAATGATTTATGTGCTTGACTGCGGGATGCTAACATGATGTGAGCATGGAATAAGAACATCCATAACATCATGCTTTGCTTTCATAATATCAGCCACAAAGACTGATCATGGGCTATTTGTGCAAATAGTAAGCTGGATAAATTCCATTGTACAAGCAGAGACAGCAGGTCTTTGTGGGGTTTTTTTAGTGTGTCCTTCTCACTGATGGCTGTTTACGCAAGGTGTGAAGATGAGGTGTAAAACCAAGACTTATTGTATTTTAACTTTGATGTACTGTAAGTAAAACAATGTTGTAAGGGAGGAGAAGGTACCAGTATGTGTGCAAACTACCAGAACCACCTCTCCCCTTCGTGTTTTTTATCTTCTATTTCTACTTGGATCTCTCCTCTCCTCGCTCCTCGTCCCTCACCCTCTCTCCTCTCGGCCTCCCTGCGCTGGCTCTTCATGCTGATCTCAGCTCTCAGCGTGGTGATCTCCAGCTCGTACTCCTGGGTCTCTTCGCTGAGGCGCTGCAGCTCGGCCCGCCGGCGACACAGCTCCTCCTGCAGCAAGGCGATGTCGTTCTCCCTCTCTCCTGCCGCCTCCTCTGCTGCCTGTTGGAGCAGGAGCACCTCCTCCTGAGCCGCACGCAGCTCCTCCTGGGCCTCGATCAGCTCGCTCTCCTTCTCCTCCTCCAGGCTGTCCATCTCCTCCTGCACAGAACGCAGCTGGGCTATGGGGAGAGGAGGAGCAGAATGTTTCTTTATGGAGGATGTGTGGGTGAGACTGCAGTATCATTATGAGACAAGTATATGTGTGTGTGTGTGTGTGTGTGTGTGTGTGTGTGTGTGTGTGTGTGTGTGTGTGTGTGTGTATGATCTTACCTGAGGTATTGCAACAGTTGGCCTGCATGTGTTTGTGTGTGGGTGCTGTGTTCTTGCACGTGCATGTACCTATATGTGTGTGTGTGTGTGTGTGTGTGTGTGTGTGCTATATGTGTGGGTACTGTTTGAAAGAGGAGCTGATGTAACTGGTGGTAACTGACTTTTTTCAGGGTCAGATTCAGATTATTAGTTAAGTATTTTCAGGAAAGGAGAATCTTCACCATTTCTCACAATAAGATAAGAGCAATAATACTCTTCTTGCACAAATGCAGATGTGTCATGAAATAGTTTGGCATTCCCCCAACTGACCGAAAAATACCTTGCAGCTTTAAAAACAATTCTCCGCTCCTCCTTTTTCTATTTTTCTTTGTCGGATTGGGTTTGGAAATCTGTTATTTCTTTGTTTTACTATGATGTATAGCTTTTGTCTTCCTCCTTTTCATCTTTTTTCTTCTTTATTTATTTATTTTTCATCTTCCTGCACTCAGAGCCATTGTCCGTTTTTGATGAGCTGTACTGTGTTGTGTTTTATTTACCCCTGATGACTTATGATCTCATTTAGGCTTTTTGAAGAATAATTGTTTCACAAAAAAGACAATGAACCCAAATCAATAAGCTAAACCATTTCAAGCATTTAACATATTCTTGCCAATTAACATCCAAATATACTTATGTAGCACTGACTGTCTGGGACTATTCAGTAGAGAGCTAGTGGGACAATAGAAATCAGTGACATACAAGATGGAGGTCTTGTTGATTAATGCTAACAAACTGTTTTTCACTGGCAGCTTACAGAGTAACATCTGCACTCACTATTGACAAACATAAGAAATGTAATGTGCAATATCTGATTTGGATTTTTGATTATTCTTCCTGTTACCATGTTGATTGATCAAATGGAATAGTCACTGTTATTGCCTGGGTTTATCAAAGAACAGAACTTCATTGCTAAGTGTTTCATTATGTTGATACCTTGTAGATTCTGAATCTGCCGTGTGAAGGCTTCAGCCTGATGGGCACTGGCCAGACGCTCATCCTCCAACAGACCTGGTGGAGAGGTGAGATGAGGTGAGGTGAGGTGAGGAGAGGAGAGGGGAGGAGTGGGGAGGAGTGGGGAGGAGCGGGGAGTGGGCAGAGAGATAAGAGGAAATGTCACTTCAGCCGGCCAATAGAAAGATGACAACTTGATAAGCTGTTCAACCTTGAGGCATGACTGAATGACACAAGCAGTTCTGTGCGTCTGTCTGTGTGGTAAATACAGTGTGAGCCGGACCATCAGTATTAGTATAAGATTTGCTGGTATTATAATTCATAAATATGCATTTTATTAGACAGCCTTCTCTTCCTGAATCTAAAAACTTATAAGTACAACAGAACAAATTAAAGGAGATTATTTTGGCTGCTATTTTCACTGCTTTTGGTTTGCTGCTATTTTAGACTTTCTACTTCTTTTTGGTCCCTGTTAGGATGTCATGCCAAGTAATTTCTCTAGCATCCTTCTGGCAGATTCACTAGTGGTTTTCATACAATAACAGCTGCTAGTTGAGTACAGAGGAGGGTCAGTTGAGCCTGAATATTCTTAAATGATCAATTGATCCAAATTACAAAAAAAAACATATTTTCTTACTTACCCATAGTGGTATGTAGCCATGGAGATATTTTAAAAAGTAAATATGATTTTTAATTTTCATGGCTCTATGGTCTTTGATCTTCAGAATTTTCCAGAACATTTAGTCACACACGGCGGGAGTGAGAGTTATCTGCCTGCGTCATAGTACAAGCAGTATATAATTGGCGAGTGTAGTATGATTGGCATGTTGTATTACTAATCACCCATAGTCATAGAGATACCCATGATCTTTACCTAAACATTATGCCATTCTCTGACCATGTGCACTCACTACCTCCACCCCCCAACAGCTGCCAGCAGTCTGAACAACTGACTGTTCCCAGTGGGAGATGACCAATAGTGAATTTTAGCTGTGGTCTAGGACACCCAGTCAAGAAGCTTCCCTTCAGCAAGCACGCAGTTGTCTGAGGAATGTCTCTACTGCTGCCAGACAAACAACTGAGCTCACCACGCCATGTCTTTTAGTATGACACACACACAGTCATATACACACACACTCATATACACGCACACACACACTGAGCTCATTCCCAAGGCCTTACTCACTGCTAGTGTCCCTGAACATTAAGCTCATCATTTCTAAGGTATGATGTGATGCTCCATTTAGCGGGTATGAGAAACTGACCGTGTCAGTGACCGCATATAAACATTTACACTTCTACATGTTCAACTAGATTGTGATGAACAGGAGATGTCTCGGGTGGAAAGTTAAGCTGTCCAAGCACAGGATAGAGGTTTTCTACTGTGGCTGTGTGTAAAGAATAGAGAAAATGTAAACAGTCCCCCGAGATGCAAAGTGCAATGTTTATTTTATTTTGCTGTAATACAAGATTACAACATGAATCTTTTCCCATGACATCTCACAGCATACATGAAGTTGATTCATGGGGAGGGAAGACTCCAGAAGACAGAAGGGCAATAACTGTTAGTGTTAAATTGCATTGTGATTTTTTTAAACTTGTTTTGCTCATTGATAATTCACTTGAGATTAAAGGAAAACTCTGTTATTTGTCAGCCTGGATCTTATTCTCACATTTTGCCCACTTGGTCTAGATAACATTTTACCCACCACCTCCATTGCAGAGATTTGGGAAACCTGGACTCAAGAAACTCAAATGCGGTGAAGAACAATGTTGATCGGTTGTAGTGAAATGAGGCCTATTTCACAAAAGCGATTTACTAACATTGTTTACACCCAGATTGAAAATGGTGGCAGAGTCACGTTCCACAAATGATTGTCGAATACAAATTGCAGAAACTTTGCAAGTCAGCTCTCGCATGCTCATGCCTGGGTTTCAAGTATACTGTTTTTTTAAATGGTAAATAAACATTGAAGGGGGAGGAAATTATCTCATGTTGCATATTTGGTGAATCAAGCCCCTGCATTGCATGGCGTATCCACTTTTTGGTCAACTTGCCACTGATTTACCCTCCATATTTATGCAAGCACACCAGTTTGCTTACATTAGTGTGCGGCTGTGGGTCAATTTCAATTCAGCTTGTGTTTATAATATATATATGTTTTAAGTAAGAGCAGCAAGCACAAGAAGATGGTTAGTGTCTGTATGCTTCCGAATTGCAAAAGTAAAATAACATAGCTACACACAGTGCAGATTACACTGAATTTCACTGACTGCCACTATACGGATATTATAGGAGACTATATTAAAGAAGATTCCAGTTGTGGATAATTGCGCTATGAGTGCTATGCAGTGTTTGAGATGATTTCTTTTGAAGTTTTTTGAAAAGCTGTAGCTTCTTTGGTTCTTTGCTCTTTGCCTGCATTTTACAAATCTCTATAGCAGAGATATGTGAGTAAAATGTTGCCATGACTAATAGTTGTAATGGAAAAATTATGAGAATAAGACCCAAGTTGACAAGTGGTGGAATTTCCCTTTAAATGCCAAAAAATGTTCCCAGGACGACAGGATTTATGGTATGTGGAGGATGTTTGCATTCGATTTCATAGATCTTAATTTCGGGTCAGATGGCTGTCAGTAAATAATGGAAAAAAGATTGTGATAAAGGAAGATTAATGAGTCAATGCATTAAATAATGAATAAATTGTATAATAATACAGTCTCAGGGGTGACAGTCATATCTAAGGTTGGAGGTCTCACCTTGCAGCTCATTGAAGCTCTCCTGGTGTTTGTTGGAGGTCTCTCTGGCATCTTCCAGCTCCAGCAGCAGCTGCAGCACCTGGGCCCTCAGCTCCTCCAGCTCCTGCTCCTCTGTCAGCGGCTCCTGCTCCTTCCTCCTCTTCTCCTCCCCTTCACCTTCCTCCTCCTTCAGCTTCTTCTCTTCCCCCTCCTCCTCCTGAGCTCTCTCCTGGTCCATCTCCTCCTTCTCGTTGTTCTCCTCCAGGATGCCTCTCTCCTTTGCCGTTATCTCGTTGTCCATGGTGGGGCTGCACTCTGCTTTTAGATCGCACGGGTCATCTGATGGAGAGATGACAGCGATATTAGAAAGGGATGCCTGACAGGGAAAGAGAGGGAGACAGAAAGAGAGATTTACAGGTGACAAACCCCTCTGTCATCACCCAAATTCAGTCATGCTTTAAACGCAGCATAGATTGTGTTTTCTTTTGAATCAACAGCACCATCTTGTGATTAAAGTGGCATTGAGTCCTGTGTATGCCAGCCTCTATTCTACTTGAGTACCTTATTTTAATATACTCATTTAAATATACAAAAACCCTCTTATGAGATTACAGCTGAGATTTTGATAGAAAGGAAACAAGAAATTCTATTCACTTGGGGAAGAATGCGTCAGATTATATGACTAAAAATTGTCAAACTGTCTAGTGTGTCAAAGTTTTGATATTATGTAGTTTGAAGTGAGATCATATTAATATAGAACACGTGTTGATGACAAGTGATCACAATTTTAAGACAAACACTGTAAATCACTTTGTTTTACATTCCCCACATTACATGTGCACATTGAATTTAAATTTCTGACCAGTAGGTGGAGTGAGTTAGCCGACACAGAGGAGCAGGGAGGTGGGCCTGTATGCTGAAGCAATCACTATGACTCACCACTCAGCAATGCACCTCAGAGTTCATAACAACACAAGCTAGCGCTCACAGTAAGAGAGATGTGACAAACATACGCCTTTCTCGTTTTACACTGTGTCACATTACATGTCGCTCTGACGTTTTTGTTTGGTTTTCTGGGGTCGGGAGCTGCTGTTAATGTGGGCCTGTAAAGTCCAGTGAAACATTGTATACAGTGTGGGGCTATACTAATAAACTTGATTTGACATTATAACAGCTGTTGCTTGCTAGAGCTGCAAACACAAATGCAGAGCAGGTCAGAAAACTAGAAGGGAGCGCATCTTTTACAGCACCACGACGGTAAATTCCCATTTGACTGGAAATAAAAGTCTCCTCCCATTAGTCAGATTAAATTTGCTGTGAGGCAGGAAAGGCCACAGCTAAATGGAGATTATATTCACAGTGTTAGTTTGTTCTCGGGTACAGTTGAAAGGTAAAAGACCCCAGAAAATTCTGCTTACATCTCACACACACACACACACGCCTGCTGTCATTTCTCTCTCATTTCTCAATAACATGCCCTCCAGGGTCAAGTCCATCTCAGAAATAAATTGATATGTAGCATCACACATTCATGTTTGAGTGGTTTCCAAGTGCCTCAAAATTGCTGTTTGTAACCAGAAAGCAGTGTGAGGCTCGGAGAGGGGAATGGTGTCTGCTGAGAGACGGGAATAGAGAGATGTGATGATAAAAAAAGGTGCGGCAGGGGACAGAGTAAAGCATTAACTAACTAAAGATCTACCTAATTAAGAGTGATGCTCACTGGTGTAATCTTGGCTCAGGGGATGCTTACATTTCTTGTGGTAATTATTTCTCTGCCTTGTTGTTCCCCTCACTAGATGTAACTATTTCCATCACAACCAAGCACACGCAACATATTTTTGTATCATATCTGTGTGACATTAGGGCTTCATACTTATTCCTTCCTGTCTCTTAATAATGTTAATTTAAACAATGCCGCCCCTGAGAGGTGTGTGAGAGGTTTCATGAGCACTGGGCTATTTTGTTGTTAAAGTTTGATGCTGCTGTAACGAGTTAGTCATAAAGAAGAGAGAGCTGGAGCCGTGTGGCAGCGAGAGAGCCGGAGCTGCTTGTATAGCCAGCGGCAGCTAAAGGCCATCAAGAGACAAAAGGCTTCCCACTGAATATCACTCACATCCAAATCCTTCAGGATGTCTAGCACATGGTGTAATAACTCGGAAAGCTTTGGCTCATGTGATTTGTGCAGTATTTCAGTTCCTTGGTTTTGTAGATGTAGCATTCAGACTACAGTGTGATACTGCAGTCAGACTACAGTGAAAACATGGCAAGAATGAAGTATTGTACACACTTTCTGTAATGCTGCTGGGCACTGAGAAATTCTTAAAAGAAGAGAAATTCATCCACTAATACTGGACAGATGTGGTGGGAAAGAAAACCCCTCTCAACTTTCTTCAACTTCCTGTGACGGCATCTTTGCAAAGGAATTAGCCTCTACCTTATTATGGCACCTCTCAACATATTTTTCTGTGCCCATCAGCTCTACACCACCGCTACAATCTTCCCAGTGTTCCCATAGGTCTGCCTTCTTTGCTTTTCCCAACAGCTTGTTAATCATTTCACTCCTTAAAGAAGCTTTATCACCTCACCTTGTGAGTGAATGTCAAACACATTGTGCAGCAGAATCAGCTGCAGTGACACCTGTGATCACTCCACTGCATACTTGGCACGGTGCTGGGCTTTAGTCACGCTAGGATTGCATTAGATATAGACGCTGCATGCATACAAGAGCAGGGACGGGCAGGAGAGTCATCTCAGGAGCAGTGTAACAGCTCCAGGGAGAGGATGGCTTTATCGAGCCACAGCACATTCCTTCGTAATCACATTGCAGGAAAACACATTGAGTATGTCACTGCAAACACTGTGCCACTTTAGAAAAGAGACAACAAGCAGACTGAGTGTTCTTTGTCAGTATCTAGGAATAGCTGTCTGGGATTACATTTAAGCATTAATGTGGCAACACAGGCCCTTTGTTTTGCTCCCAATTTGGTGTTCAGTTATGGAGTGAGGAGTGTAATGAAATTTGCACTTTGCAAAATTGAGGAGCAGAGTGAGGATTTTAGCAAACAGAGGCATGCTGGGAAGTGCATGGATGTGGGGCATAGAGCTGCTTTAATCTGGCACCAAATGAAAGCTTTTCTCCATAAAACAATCAGTGTTATTCTGCACTTAGAGTTCTGTTCTGTGTATTAAACATGCAGCAAAAACTGTACATTGTGATAGAGTAGATAGCAATATACTGAGGAAGATATGTCTGCAGAAGGAGTTGCCATTTTACCATAACACATTTTTACAATCTTCATTTTTCATTCTGCTTTATGTAATCAGGTATCAGCTGTATGATTTGAAATGTGGTACAAAGCATTTTTCAAGAGAACTTCTCTATCTAGCAAATTAGTCTCCTCTCCATTCTCTCCCTGTGACTGCTAGTTAAATTTCTCATTTTACAGTATTGAGAGGAACATCTGGAGTCAAATCAGCTGTGAAAAGAAATGACGGCTCACTGAGACAGGAGCTGGAGGCTGTCTACAGGTGTAGTGTGATGGGTGCCTTGTGCTGAACCAAGCTTGACAGGTGGTGGTGGTGGCGGTGTTAGTGGTTCATGTGCAGCATTTTTGTATCACTGTGTTGTATGGTCTCTGAGCCCACTTCTGGTGAGCCTATATACACACATGATCACACAAGTCTGCCATGTTTAAGCTGCATGTGTTAAGTATGTGTACCTACGCCATGGATCCCTGCAGCAGCGTAGGAGGCCATGCATAATGCACACCACCCCCTCCCACCCCAGCTTTGAAACCAGCCCAGCACTGATGTTGTAGCTTTTCCCCTCCGCTGGCACACTTCCTCAGCAACACATAATACGGAGCAGGGAGGGGGAGTCAAAAAGAAACAGAGAGACTGTGTGAGAGTGAAAGAGGAAAGGAGGAGGAGACAATAAGAGAGATGCAAGGAAGATATGGCCTGAGGGCATTCAAGCTGCTCCCTTCCTCATGAAACTAACAGGAGTCAGGTGAAGCCATACGCTACTTCATCTCCATGGTGACATCTGCACACCAACAACCCAGGGGTTCACCATATGGAAAGTCACTGTGGTAATAAAGCTGTATTTTTGTCCACAGTTTTGCTTACAATGGAAACCTCTCTGTTTGCCATTTGCTTTTCCCCACAGAGAAGCCCAAGTGATCTTATCGGGTGTCCCTTCATGAAGCCCACACAGTGAGGTCACCATCATATGTGATTTGATGACTTCAGACTGCGTGCGACTCAACAGCTGGAGATGCGGAGCGAGCTACAGGGGTGGAGGTCTGTTGAGATTAATGTGAATTTATCTCTTTCTCTCTCTGTTCTTTGAGCCAGAAAACTCCAGGGAGAGTGAGGAACAACGGCAGCAGGAGAAGACAAGAAAAGAAACTGCAACCACAAGCACCCAAGAGTTGGACTGACTTAATGAGCCGCTCTGTTATTTAAATGGAAAATCCATGTTTGCACTTTCAAAGGGAAATAAGAGAAAGTGGGTCAACGGAATAGAAACGCTTTGTTTAATGTGCTATAATCTGGTCTCATTAGATGAGCATGCACAAAAACAGTGTCATTGTGTACATACGGTAGGTGATTGATTCAGGCAATATGCTTTTTCATGGGAATACGTGTGGTGGTGCAGTGTGGGTGTGTACACTTGTTGTGTAGCTATTCCATTACGGGATATGAACAGCGACACATAAAGCATGAAAACAAGTGATACGGTAATAATCCATTTGATCACAAATCAGTGCCTCCCACCTGAAAGCTATCTCTCTGGAAAGTTTAACATCACTTAAATCACAGAGGAAAGAGGGGATACTGCAGATCAACATGTAGCTGCCAAATTCAAAAAGGATAAAGACCCAGAGGGAAAGAGAGGGCGCGCTAATGATAGGTTGACAATGCCAAGCATTTCTGCGAGGGAGAAAAAAAGTTTTAAAAAAAAAATCCATAGAATAATCTGCAAGAAGGAGCTGCATGAGTTCATGAACCTTCTCTAACTCTCTAACTCGAATGTTTTAAGAATTTTTCCATTATGCAACCAAGACAGAATAAAAAAACATGTGGCACACTCAATTTTGTGTGCCTAGAAAGCCTGTTTTAAAATGGAGCACTAAAAGTCTGATGGGGGAAAGTGGGGACAGGGTGGTGCAGGGAGACATGTTACACTTTAGGGCTTCGGGGCTGAGAGCAGGAGCTGGGACGCCTCATGGTGGAAAAGCATGCAAGGTTTGTTTTCATTTAGCCCCATGACAGGCCATGTTAAACACTGACGTGAGAATCTCACATTGTTTTTTTTCTCAGAGGTTTCTTCAGCTCCCAGATCTACAAAGTTTGTCTAAGGCAGCAACTTTGCTGTTTATTAGTTCCAGAGAGCTGAGAGAAATCCTGTTTGTGCACGCTTGGGGAGTATCACTGCTGATGTGAATTTCACATCGTGAGGGCACAACACTGGAGAGGAGTGGAGAGAAAGCAGGAGAGGACAGGAGAGAAATGATGTGTGGGCTGAGGCACCAGCAGGTGCAAAGGTTTGCGTGTGTCTATGCATGCACGTGCATGTGTGTGTGTGTGTGTGTGTGTGTGTGTGTGTGTGTGTGTGTGTGTGTGTGTGTGTGTGTGTGCGTGCGTGCGTGTGTGTGCGTGTGCGTGCGTGTGTTGGAGGGTGTGTGGGCGCTGAAGAGAGCAGAGGATTGCGATTGAAAGAGGGGGAAGCGATATTGAGTGGGAAAGCAGAGAGAAGGATGGAGAGAGATATGGTCGGCGACTCGTGCAAGTGGGAGGAACAATATGGTGGCCGATGGTTGTAAGATACACAGACAGCTTGCAAATGTCGAATCAGCCTGTGATGGTGTTTTATTGATCAGTGGGAGCGTGTGTTTGTGTGAGAGCATCTGTATTCCCTGTTGGTAGATGTATAAGTGATTTTAGAAGCATTTCTTCCAGTGCAGTGTGGCATTCATTCCCAGCAGGACTGAAAAAGCATTGAAAATAAAAGCCAACAGAAAATAACTACTGTTCAGAACAAAGAACACCTTTTAATTTGAAAAAAAAAGGTGGCTTGGTCTGAAGAACTCAGACTGATATCTTGCTAGAGTTGACCTCAGCCAGGACAGAATAAATGCACTTTAATCCATTTAGATCCCCAAGTGAATTCAAAAAGATATAAGTTAATACTAGGCGTCGCTCAATCCACTTTTCGTTTGCTGTACGTCTATCCTTATTATGGTCAGTCAGGATTCAAGCTACATTAAGTCAGACACTTGCCATCACTAGACACTGAATTTCCGGCTTTAAAAGCATGCCTCAGGCTGTGATGAAAGGAAAGAGGTCCCCACATTTAAGATAACAGGAACAAGCTTTTTAGGGAGGAAGAATTTCTCCTGAGACAGCTTCTATGTAATGATGGTCAACACAGGCTTCAGCATAATAAATGTAATAAAGGAAATTACTCACTGAACATTTAGAACAAATTGGTTTAAGTCAAGCCTACAGCTAACTTTGCAGAGCAGGGGGGCTTTAACAAACGAGCCACTAAATACATGTTATTGAAAGTTCAATTTTAGGACTGTACACAGGAAAAGGAAGCCAGATTCTAGCAACCTGGCCACTGGTCAAAGGGTTGAAGACCCGTGGTCCTCTCTGAGCCCCTCCACACCAATAAACATCCTCCTAGCAGTGTCCCACACAGAGCTGCTCCGTCTGCACGCCCATTCAAAACATGCAGAAAACACACATTCTTCCTTGTTGGGACACACAGACACAAAAAAACATTCCACACATTCTTCCCTGAACTGTTGCACACAGTTACACAGTACTCATTCTGTATGAGGCAAAAAAATTAATATGCATTGTGCCAAATGTCATACAGCAACATTCAGTGGTATGAAGTTCCCAAACAAGCTTAACAGCAGCTGTTCAACACAACCACTAAATGCAAAGCCAGTCTTCCACAAGAATTCATTTGTGAGCTGAAAACAATCTAAGCATAAAGTTTTAAAAGAATTCAAATCTGAACTAAAATAACACACAACATTGCATAAATTCTCAATCAGCCTCAGGATAACATACATCTAAAACAACCTGGACTATAGTGAGTATATTATCTCCTGTCTCTGGCTGCCAGCCATCCATTACCTGGCAGCATGTAGCCTCCATCAAATGTCCACAGATGCCTCAGCTGAGAGTAATGCACTCTCGTCAGTCAGTCTGTCAGCTCGACCACAGCTCCTAATAAAGACGGGCTTCCACAATAATCTCTCCACCTCCAACCACCTGACCACCTCTCTCCAGATCCTCCTCCTCCTCAGTTCACCACCCCATCCCTCACTTTAGGAGTAAACACAGAGATAAACATCGACCCTCTACGTTTTCGGCTGATCATATCTGATCTGTAGTGCAGGGCTAAAAATATCCACACGGCATCCAACTGCATAGAATCGCAGATAAACACACACTGAAAAAACAGCTGCACAGACCTGTAGAGTCCAAAGCCTCCTCGATGAGTGGAGGTAAACGCAGTCCATCCATAGCCCCCTGTAGCTGCAGCAAAGAGGGAGAGACAGAGAAAGAGAGTGGGCGAGAGAGGGTCAGAGGCTCCACACGCCCACCTCAGCTGCAGGGAGTGAGTGAGAGAGAGAGAGACACAGAGAGAGAGAGAGAGAGAGAGAGAGAGAGAGAAACACACGGAAAGTACTGAGCGCAGCGTCAAGTAGCCTACTCGCACACACACCCAGGCTTCAATGCATACACACACACACACACACACACACACACACACACACACACACACACAAACAGGCTGTACCTCGGGAGAATTTGGGAGGATCCGGGGAGCTGAAGGCTGAGCTCTGGAGCGTGGGAGAGATGCCGAGAGGGAAGAGGGGAGGAGCAGAGTGCAGGGAAAGATGCTGTTTTCCAGACGGCAAGCTCCGTCTCCCTGCACAGACCTCTCTCTCTCTCTCTCTCTCTTTCTCTCTCTTCCTCTCACACACACACTCTCTCTGTCCCTGCCTTGTTTACACTCTTAACTATTTTTGCTCTCTACTTGCAACTTCTTTACACACAAAAACGACATACTATACACAAATACACAAGATACAGATCGTTTCTTTTTAAACTAGTTTCTAAATGTTCCCAAAAATCTTGGAGTTTCCCTTTGATATTATAATAGACCTTATCAAGACCTTATCAAGTCAAGCTCAATCCACTAGTGGGAAAGAGTTGGCACAATCGCGGCTCTCCAGTGAATAGCAACACATTTAGCTGCCAAATGCTGGATCTATATATAATTTATCATGTAAATTCCAACTGGCTTGTCCAGTTCCTAATAAGCAAAGTCGAGGATTTGAATATATGTCAAGATGAGCGTAAAGAGAAAAAAAAATAAAACAACAAACAACTAACAGATTTCCAAAAGGAGCCCATGCAGAGGATCACAGGATCAAAACAAATACATATTAGGTCCTTGCTTCTTACAGCGTTCACCTTCACTGTGCTTCTTCAAACCCTCGTGTATGTTTGGCCTTGGCCCCTAAGCCAAATGAATTTACCTATAATGAGACAGGCCGTTGCAGTGGAAGCTGACAGCTACAGTTGCAGATTACTGATCATTTCCCCTTCATTGTTCATTTCCTCCCCTCCTTTTGCTGACTCTCTTTCTCTCTCTGTTTACCGCTAACGAACAGCACTCATGCTATAAACAGCATCTCAACCCCCCCACCCCCTCTATTTTCACCGCTACCCTTTACACACATACACACATCTCTCTCTCTGTCTGTCTCTCACCTCTTTTCTCTCTCTCTCTCTCTCTCTCTCTCTCTCTCCGTTTCAGCTGCTATCACATCTGGCAACTTCTGTGCAATATATAAAGAGCCCGAAAAGCGAGGGGTGCTGTGAAACAGTCTGAAAATATGTCAGCGTAGAGAGAGAGAGGAAAGGAGGGCCAGGCTTAACCGCTGGCTGGCCCAGTAGGAGGATATTCCTATCACAGCACTGTCAGAGAGCAGGAAGTGTTTTGCAAATGTAGACTACACACACACACACACACACACACACACACAATATAGTCACACACATATAGAACCTGCCGACATCTGAAAGCGGAAATGTGAAAATAAAAAAACAGAAGTTTGGGTAACGGAAATAGAAAGAGGCAGAAAGTCTGTGTCTGAGTCTCTACATGTACTGGACCTGTGATAAACAGCACGTGATTTCTCAGGCACAGACAACAAGTAACAAGGGATAAAAGGTACCAGATTGAAAAGACTAATTCCTGCTTATAAGCACTTCCTTCACTTCCTTCAGTGTGGCTCTGTGCAGCTTTCCCCAGGCAGCAAGCTATAATCCCCAGACAAGGAGACTGAGAGCACGGAGGCATCTTTCAACTTGAAGTCTTCCCACAGTCTCCTTATCACACACAATAACAGCCCCCCACACAGATACACACACACACACACACACACACACACACACACAGGAAGGGAGAGCTGTGGAGTGGAGAAAGTTGGCTGACAAGGTGTTGATAATGAGCTGACAATTGTCTGGCTTCAATCCACCCATGTCACTCTAGTGTGGCAGGAGCCTGCATGGGTGCAGAGCAGAACAGGCACAGAAGGCATGCAGATACCATCAAACCATGGTCAAACACTAAAATAATTCTCACTGTTTGTTTAAAACTGCTCGCTGAACCAGATGGGCGGGATGTAAGTGCCTCGGGACAGCTCACATAGACTCAGCTATAAAGCTGTTTGCCAAAGTACACTAACATGACTGTTAAATGCTGTGCTATTGAAAGATAAACTCCAGTTTTTCTTTGCGGCAACCCCCACCCATACTACAGCTATACCCAAAAAAATGTAAAGCTGTCAATCAAAATCAAACTATGAAAAGTATCTACAAGTGCCATTCAACCAAAGTCTGATCGCCCTGCAGTAGGAGTGTGATAAAGATGAGCTGTTTGTTCTGTAACAGAGAGCTGTCCCACAGAGTGTGAGGTCATACGCAGGGACTCTATCCACTCCACTCATACTGTGGTCTTTGTTTTGTCCAGATTCAACAAGTCATAGGCGCCCACAGCTCCAGCATAGACCTCAGGAATGTGAGCCTGTAATTGACATGTAGCACAAATGGACACTCAGACACAAACACACAAAGGGCCAACAGTTTCTTAAAGTCTTTGCAATCTGTGGTTTTACATTCAACATCCTCCATTCATGTAATCTGGAGTGGGATTATAGTTTGAATGGGAGTGTTTAAAAAGGATTTACACAAAAATGTGCATTATGAATATGATTATGTTTGGAATTCATGCAATGTCTGATTTTGTTAGTCATGGCTCTAGGGATGGCGTCAGTCGGTCCTCCGCTTTGGTCCAGATTGAAATATCAATCTCCTAAATGAAATATCTGGCTCTTTAGCTGCTAAATGCTCCACTATGATCACCAGCTAGTTGCTTACTTTGTCTGTCTGCCGTTTGGTGCTGAGCAGGAACTGTGCAGTGGATTTATCAGAGCTTCTGTGCTGACAAAAGGTTGATGAGAGTGTTGAGACTGAGCCAAAACAGTAAAATTGCAGGCCATAAAACCACACAAATGAGCTGAAAGTTGCTATAACGCTCTATTATCTCATCCTAAAGCTTCTTCTAGAGGGGTCCTGTGTCAATATGTAGCTTAAAGAAATACATTTTTTAGGGGATATTGTGTTTACATGGTGCATAGTCCTAAATGAAATTGTGAGAAAAACTGGGGCAGATAGTACTTGGGTCTCCAGGTGAAATATAATGTTGTCATGTTTATTCTGCAGTGTGCTTTTAATAGGAAATTTGGAGGTGACGGATCACATGCACAGAGAGCAGGAGGAACAGATGGTCAAAAGGGATCCAAAAGCTCATTTTTGTATCAGGACCCCATAGTGGTTTAATCAAGCTCTGGGTAAAATACATCTTACAAGAAAAGAGACCTGAACGCAGACACATACAGACCAACATCAGACATCAAATATGGCATGCAGACTTTAAATACATTTCATAGACATTGATGGACGGAGCAAAATGAAAATATTATCAAATATCATGTTGGCAAATTTTCAACGCTCAAGCAAAACTATGTTGTTAAATCTCTCAAATCAGCGCTAATGATTATAATGGTTAACTGCTTGTCCAGTGGCAGTGGTCAAATAGCACAAGCCCCAGTACAACCATTCGGCTGATATAATTTGCTTGTGGATACACCAGAGGGATAAACAGGCTGTGTAATTACTCTCCAGTGACAGTGTATCATTGTCACTGTCAGCTGGCCATGTAATGGAACCTCAGAGCTACAAAAGACAGTGATTCACCTCACAATCCACTTTACAACACTGGGCTGCCAGCCTTTAACTCCAAGCATCACTGTGGCGCACTGCGGTTGCCTAGCAACTAAAGGAAATTGGAGGTGCCTTTGAATTAGGGAATTTTAAGAGGTGATTTATATGAAGACCTTGATGATAAATGTCTCCATAAATCTGGAATTTTCTACCGGCTATGTCTATGTATTTGTCATTGGAGGTTTCTAATTCTGGTCACATTGCAGATCTTGTGCCTGCTGAGGTATGAGACTGCGGCTAGATGAAGGGTACATTTTTATGTTATAGTGCAGAAGCAGAGGAAGGGAACACGGCCCTGTTTCCATGACACCATAAACAGGAAATGGGAAGGGTCCAGTGCTGCCAGAAGAGTCTAAATCAGTGTGCAAGTTGCCAGAAAGGTCAGAACTTTCCCATAACACACAAACCCAAACTCGCACATCTATTTATAAAGAAACAACTAAAATTTAAACCAATTAAACTTGCCTAATTCTGTCTACACACTTCCCACTCTCTCCTTTGTCTTCCTGGGAGTGAAAAAAATGTGTCCCTCTCACTCCCCCTCAGTAGAAGAGAGCAGGAGCGAAGCTGCGCTGGTCCTTTTGGTGGCCTCCTCCATGCAGGTCCCATCCCCTACGGTCACCATGCCAACCTGTGTGAGGAGGAGGCTTAGCTGCTGGGCCCAAAGAGACTTGATGAGGTCCTGGGATAATTAGCAGCTCATTATGGAGCCCAGTGAATAGGCCAACAAGCTCCAGGAGCCACAAGGGAGAGCGCAATGGAAAACATACAGGATCAGAGCACACATCAAAGGGAAGTGCTCACTTTTTAGATCACATAATACAGAGGAGGGAGAGATTGGGAAAGAAAATATTGCTCTCCATTCACACCTACAAATATAGCTCATAATCCCCATTTTTAAGCCTCTGTTTGTGTGTGTGTGTGTGTGTGTGTGTGTGTGTGTGTGTGTGTGTGTGTGTGTGTGTGTGTGTGTGTGCGTGGGTGGCTGTGTGCATGTGTGTGTTAGTCAGGATCTCTGCGTCACACCAGTCTGAGTATTTTTTTTTTCTCCCCCAGAGGCCTTAGTTGCTCCACAAATGTGTGAAGCACAGCTAGTCCTCCTACACACACATACGCACATACGCATAGACATGTGCACACAACTCACTCGTAAAGTTAAGCTCTCACAAAGTACGGGAACACAGTGTGAGACCCAGAGATCCCCAGTTAAGCTATCTGTCTATCATCCCCATTCCCATATCTCACCGTGTGTCTGTGTCTCTGTTTTGAATGCAGACAGGCACTAGTCACGCAGACTAAACCGTGCACACCGCTGTGCCAGGTGACCCATATCGCAGTGCGGCTCAGTTTAACCAAGCATGAGCTTCATTTTGTGTGTATACGTGTGTTTGTGTGTGTCCTTGTGTCCCTGTGTCTGGACCTCCTGCTCCCTGACAGTGATATGCAAGAACAATGTTGATGCTGTTGTATTGTTGCACATATGCGACATGTTGTATGTTAGCTGTTATTTCGAAGGTGATATTTTACATGTAGTTTATGTTGTGTCATTATTTATTATTGTGGCTGTGTGATGTTGTATATTGTACCAGCTTGGCTGAGGGATCATTAAAGTGACTGTAATTGAATTTCATTCCGTCTCTCTGTGATCATCAGCATCCTGGGTACCAAAATGCACCCTGATGGGAACCACACCAGTCACACTTACATATAAGCATCAGTCTACAGAAAGCTTTCCCGTTCACAGCATGGAATACAGAATGACCTAGATTTGATGTTAAAGGAAATATACAGAAATTTGCTGCAATGGAGCCATGCACTTTCGAAAATAGTAGAAATGTGTAGAAAAACTTTTGTTTTCAATGGGTTTTTTTTTGTAACAACAGCAGAGGGCGCTACTCTTCCACATTGCTTGTGATATTACTGCTGCAGCAAAGTGTTGACTCAGTGACTCTGTGTTGTTGCAGTCTTAATGTTTGTGTGAAGTGGTGGCATTGATTTTTGACAGAATAGAAATGATTAATTTGGATATAAAACATGCATACAATCTGGTTGGTACCATTAAGGCTGTGTAAGATGTTACATCCTTTCAATATGTTGTGTTAATCTCTATTGTGTCAACAGTGCAGCACCTACACCCCCTAGTGGTGGTGAAGGAGAGAGTATTTAGAAGGAAGAGAAATATTTGTGGTACTCATTAATAGAGTGTAACTTATTAGAAACGGTATGCTTATTAAGTTTCTCTAAGGGTTTATTCTTCTGGCGCAAATGTCCCAAAGGAAAATAAAGAAGATAATTGCGAAGAAATCAGCAGATTTATTAATGAAGAGTGTATTCAATATCTTCTGTGAATGTAAATAGGTTACTTACAGGACGTTTCAGTGAGTTATCAAACTTCCATCTCAGTTTCCTTTTTTTTTTTACACCAATGGCACGTGGTGAAGTAAAGTGGTTTTCTGACTGCTGTCCACACTACTGTGACTTCTCAATACCTGAATATGTGTGGAAAAACCCAATAAACATGACAAATACCAAACAACTCCAATTCCAAACGTCAGTCACAAGTTGATTAAAAAGACTTGTTTAATTTAACAGAAATGATCAGACAAAGGCACGTAATGCATGAAAATACAACTGATTGATCACATAGTGCACCGGAGATGAAAAGAGAATGTAAACCAGATCTGTAGTTGTGCAGGTAAAACTTCCTCAAACATGTCGAAACAAGAACACAAAAAAATGATACAGTCAGTAGAACAACAGAGAGACGACAATAAACATCAACATTAACACGTTATTATGGCAGACAAACATTAAAAAGTGGTCCGTAGCTCCTCATAGGCAATGAAATCCTCATAGTAAATGTTCGTAAGACAAACATGAAATAATACATTAGTCAATCAAAACAATAGGAACGTAGCTCATCAGTTAGAGCCTGTAATGTGCTCCTCTGTCATCATTGGAGTACTAAAGGCTGTTTGTTGCTTCTTTAAAAAAAAGGGAATTGCATTTTTCCTTAGAAAAAGGCCTTGTATCACAGTATAACCATCACTTCTCAATCACATTATTAGTAGACAAACATCAGACCCATAAGACATAAAGAGTCAAGTGACTGCCCCTGTTTTTGTGTCGTTTGGGTGTGTGCGCATGTGTGTCTGCACTGGAGAGCTGGCGTGTGTTGATAATACCACGCTACCGGCACGGTAATGCAGTGGGATTGATTTTTGGCCCTTGAGAGAGGAGACAGCTGGTCTTATCAGAGCCCAGCTGTGGCTTCGGTGGTTATAGATCTCTCATGCCAACGTTAATGACACTTCCTCACCCGACCCACCCCCACAGCACCACAACACCCTGTGTCACTGTAAAACATTGACGTAAAACGTTCACTCCTAAAAGAAACATTTTAAACACAGTGCTCTTAGAAATCACATATATTGCACTTTAAACATCAGGAAAAGTAAACAGAAAAACTTTAAGAGATGACTGACCACACATGGCAGACAAGGCAATTAGGAATAAAGTACACATAAAAAAAGCAGAATGCACATTGCTTCTGTGCTGTAGTCTGTAGATTCGAATAGTTCAACATTTGGGGAAACATGCTTTTTCATTTTGTTTGCTGAGAGTTAGATTAGAAGATTGATACCACTCTCATGTCTGTATGCTAAATATGAAGCTACAAACAGTAACCATTTAGCTTAGCATAGCTTAGCTTAGCGTAAAGACTAAAAAACAGGGGCAAACAGCTAGCCTGTCTCTGTGCAAAGGTAACAAAATCCACCTACCAGCACTTTTAGCATTTCACAGCTGTGGCCAACAAGATACCAAGCTTGAGGTTTTGTTTGTGTGTGCATGTGCATGCTTGCAACAGTTTGAGAAATGTAAAAGTTGAGCTGAGACAAAATGAAAAAGAATACATTTTTACAAAATTTTACCTCATCTACTGATTATTTCCCCGAAAACTGAGGTCCCATGTTGCTGCATTGTAGTGATAATGCACTTCTCTTCACACTTCTTAATCCTTGAATTGACTATTTATGTCTTGTGATGACTTCATAGCAATCCTTGGGGAAGTAACACAATTTACTGTTCGATAAATATTATTTTAAAAGGTTAAATGAAAATTGTTAGCAACACACATTCAAGTTCTAGACAAGAAAAAAAAAAATCACTAAAATTTAATTTCAGTCTGACTTTAAAAAAACAAAAAAACAAAACAAAACAGTGAACTCTGTAAATGCATGGCGATCGTGTCTTCTGACGATTGTACAACCAATCCTCTTAGACAGTCCTATCCTGACAACTGACATGTGACTGTAATGTTGTTTTAAGCGTGCACCGTTCACTATCAGTCAGGCACTAGCAACCTGTCTATGGCATACTGTAAACGGTCCCAGTTCTTCCAGAACATGGTCAAAAAACACACTCCCAGGAAGGTAGCTACCACATGGTACCGGCTCCTCATCAGTGGAGCGGCAAACTTGGCAGCAGTGGAGACACACACCAGGATGACGGTGATGATGGCCAGCATGATGTTGATGCTCTTCCCCAGCAAGACTCGGGCGTCACGGCTCTCGAGCTGGACCGTCTGCTGCTGCTGCTGCTGCTGGAGCTCCAGCTTGGACACTCGCGTCTGACACGACTCCAGAGCCTCCTGAGGAAGATGGAGAGAGACTGTGAGTGTCTGAATGTTTCCCAAAGTGGCTGACCTTTTAATCCTCAATTACCCAAATTCCCCCAAAAGATGAATTATGTATTAGGAGAGAGACACGAGCACAGAGATTTGTATCGTCATAAATGTCAAATGACAAAACAGACTTTGATTTTGTAGAGTGTTATCGGATGAAGGGAACCATTACACACAGACAACTAATACACCCACCTCTGTATGATAATGGAAGCACCACTTGGACCGATGACAATAGCCTTATTAACAGATGTCAGTCAAGCTTCAGCGATGTGTTGAGATTTTATTTTAATCTAACATAAGGCATTTGAATTCACTCCCTCCTATCTGACCTGCCTGCTGATACCCCACCCTAATGGCACCCAGGTAAGCCACATGGTCTGCTGTTTCCAAGCCAAGCATCACTACATAATAGATTCACTGTTATATACCTGTATGTCCCTGGCCCTTTCATGAGCTTGGTAGGCCACCCTCTCCTCGATGCTGGCCAGTTCCTGCTTCAGATCAGCCATCTCATGTTGGTGAAGCTCTGTCAGGTCGTTTAGTTGGTCTTCCAAACGCTCAAACCTGGCAGTCCATGCAGAAAAATGCAGAAATATTAGTTAAAAATTATTATTCATAGGCAGATTTGAACCTCCTGTAAATTAAGTGCTTCTACACGTTAATGTGATGAATTACATCTACCATTTAGTAAACACTTGTCTCCAAATTCTCTAAGTGCGATGGTTGTTTACATTTTTAGATGAATAGTAACTATGTCTATTCTCAGCCTGATACTTGACATAACATTAGATCAAATATTAAGTAATATAAAACATACCTGTATCTCTCCTCCTGCAGTGTTTGGCTGATGATGCCATACTCTCTCTTGAACTGAGACTTTAGCTCCTCCATATCCTCCTCCAGCTGGTTCTGGGCATCTTTGATCTCCCTCACTTCCTCAAGGCCCAGGACCAGTGTGCTCTGGCCGTCTCCCCCGGCCTGCTGGCCCTGACCCTGTGCCTGCCCCGCTGACACTCCTGCCCCCGCTGGGTTCCCGTTACTGTCTGCTGAAATGGAAGCACTCCCTGAGGAGCACTCATCATCACTAGGATACTTGGGCTTGCCCACCATAGAGGTGCTGCTACTCAGCCCCTTTCCTGCACTGTCAGTGGGCAGCGGTGGGGAACCATCCAGAGTAGTCTTGAGGTGGGCGATGTTGTCAGCACTGCCAAACTTGTTCCTGATAAGGTTGGCGAACTCTCTGGGCTTGCTGAAGAAGAAAGGAGGGGAGAGGGAAACACCTGGTCCGATGGTCTTGATCTTGTCCATGGTTGGGTGTCGGCCACTGCCGGTCATGTCCCTCAGCAGCTCTCTAGGAGACACCCTGGGTATGGTGCTGTGTTTGACAGAGGACGGGTGAGGGGACGGGCTGTGGTGGATTTCATTGTCTTTCATCTTTCGATGGTACTGCTCCAGCTTCTTTTGCATCTGGGCAATGTTCTGAGCTGACTTCTGGTTCTTCTTCTCAAACACCTGCTTAATGCGCCCTACTTGCTGCTTGTCCGCACTGTTCACCAGCTTCAGGTACTCGGCTACGTTCTCGTCCCGGGCTGTCTGCTCAATCTTCAGCTGCTCTGTGACTTTCAGTATCTTCTGCTGGAGGTTGTCCAAGCAAGAACGACTACGCTGGACCTCGAAGCCCAGAGCAGGACCAGGACCTCCATCACTCAGATCCAGGTCCAGATTGTTCTCTGAAGAACCCCGACGCATCGACACAGGGATGCTCATAAAACTGGCCTCGGTACTCCGGTCCTACAAGGAGGAGAAACAAAGAGAAACAAACAGATACTGTATTAGATATGAAGCCTTTGCTTTCTGATTTTAAATCAGATTCTTTATAGAGACTTTTTTGCTTATTTAAACCACCTATTTGAAGGTAAAATGAAGGTGAACAACTTCAAAATCTACAGTTGCATTTCAAAAACTACATGTGTACACAACTGCAGGCGGCAAAGTTGAACTGCAATGCAGTACAATGGACATCCAACAAGAAACATTTTATTTTCACTCTCAAATGAATGGTTTGGATAACTGTGTTAAACTGGAGGGTTGTAATAGGGAATAAAACATTTCTTTTCATTTGACTTTTCTGAATTTGCTCTTCATTTACAGTCATTCTACATAGTGAGTCTTTGCCTCTGCTCTATTCGGCTTTTCTGCTATTGCCGCTGTGAGACCATCTGGGCGTGTATGTAATGCTCTTATTTGGCACGTCTGTTTTAGAGCCAGAATTTAATCCTGTTTGTTTAAAGTATAGCACACAGATGACACAGATGACAAAATTGAGAGAACAGCTATTAATGTGTGTGAAAGAAATGGAGCGTGCACATCTAATGTAGGTCAGTGATAATGTCGCACAAGGCCACAAGGCTCAGGAAATCCCTTTTCCAGACATTGTCCCCTATTTTTACAGTAAATTACCATTTCCCTGGTAGAGGCTCAACATTACAGTCAATGAACTACTGGCACATCAGTCAGAAACTGTCGAGCACAGAACTCTTGAGTTCTCTGCTGTAGATTTGAGGAAGTGAAACTGAATAAATATGGTTTGAGTAAGCAAGTTTAACTATGGCGAGGAATAGTTAAGAGGAAACTGAGGAAAGCAACGAAACGAGAATTTAATTAGGTTTCGGAGCAACATTTTAGAAGCAGCATTTTTAGAACAGAAGTGTCAATTCAAGTGTAATGGCACTGCAATGCAACGGTGGCCTAACAAGCCACCGAATCTTGCAAGTTGATCACAGCACAACACAAGTGTAATGATAGGACGTGTAAGCTGATAAAGCCTAAGTGTTGTACAACAAGCACTATGGGCTGTACAAAGCTGCACTAATCCTTAACAAATGTAACACTGCTAGTTTCAAGCAAATAAACAGATCACAGCTAACTCAAGCAGACTTAAAGCTCAGCCCTACTTAGCATTTCCACATGACCATGGTGGTAATGGTTACATATTGCAAGCTAAGTACCTTTACAACTGACAAAAGCATCTAGAGTTCACCACACACTTACACTCCTCGACACATGACTGTCAAGTGGAACTCAATAGAGGGTTTACCAATAATAGGGTGATTAAATATGACTAGGCATACACTGGTGCACAAACACACTGAGTAACATATAGCAGATACTTAGACAAACAAAAACACGTTCAGCAGGACTATTCCTCTTTCAAACCAGTTGGATTTAAGTTATGCAATTACACATGTGTATTCCCATTTACTGGCTGCTGTGACCTCACACTCAATCAACTAGTCAAACTTGTTTGTGAGGGCGATACAGTGAGCAAGAATTTGGTGTGTCATCTGACATCTCCAGTTAATACTAGTGACTTCACCATAACATGCAACACAGAAACTGCTCTATACTTGTTTTTAGCCATGCTAGCGGCGTGGCTCTAGGGATGGCAATGTCAGTCTGTCTGTCTGTCCACCGCTTTGGTCCAGACTGTCATTTTGCAATGGACTGGATTGTTATTTAGCACAGACATTCATGTTCCCCAGAGGATGGATCCTAATAACTTTGGCAATCCCCTGACTCTGACTTTTCCTGTGACACCATCATGAGGAGATGAGGCTCAGCTGTATGTTTTGTTTAGTGCAAATTAGCAAATGTTAGCATGCTAACACGCTAAGCTAAGGTGGTAAACATGGCAAACAATATACCTGCTAAACATCAGCATGTTACCATGTTAGCACTGCTGTGGCTACGCACAGCTTCAAAAGGCTGCTAGCACGGCTGTAAACTCTAGTCTTGTTTGTACATGTTCATAAAAAATGTAGTTTAATTATTATTGTGCCTATAATTATTCTGTACATACATAATTAATACTTATTTATGTATAGTGTGTAACCAGAAAATGCCAGGCTTCTTTCTACAAGCATGCATGGAGTATTTCAGCCTCTGTCCTCATCTCAATCTCTCCCCCTTCTCTGGCATCTGTCCTTCTTGAACACAGGACTCTTTGTTTGCAGAGAAAAAAGCACACTTTGTCATGTCCTACCTCTGCTCTGTCCAGGACTCTTGATGAGCGAGCTACTGCATATGGATTCACTGGCTTGACGTATAGCCTGAGGAGCCCTGTGTCCAATCACAACCCTGCTCCTTCCAGACTGCATGCAATATCTCTTGTCAAAACAATCAGGTTCCCACATAAGCTGCCCTTTTGTCAAACCTGTTTGTCATACAAAAGAAACAGGAGCCTAATATCTTCCTTCTTCCAGAGGAAGTGTTGGGCAGGATTGTGTGTCGGTCGCTCATATTACCCAGTCTCTTTAGTTTTCAAGCGACAAACACAAAGAGCTGCCTGTTCGACCAGACAGCTTGGACGGCATGCTATTTCTGCAGTACTGGAACTAAGCTAGCTCCTCAGGCACTCTCCCACCACCAGCCTTTACTCTGAAATGTTCAATGTTCTCTTCTGTAGCACTGGGGGCCAAACACAGAGCACAGAAGTGTGAATTTATTGCTTCAAGGTGTTGTATCATAGATACAGGATGAGCGTAAAATAGATCAAAATTCTGACCTGGCAACCATTGATGGCTCACTGCTGAGGCCTGCAGCACAGGCAGACTTTGACAGGAGTGGGAGATGTTTAGAAAGAGTATCGATACAACTTCTATATTCACACTCCTGGAGTAGTGAATGTCAAGCCAAAATTGTATTACACAGCTGGAATGAGGGGCCTAAGCTTTTTCTTATAAAAACAAGATGGCTTTTGGCAGGATGAGGCCTGATTCATGAGAGCAGCTCAAATAACACAAATAACACAACCCAGATGTTTTACACGCACAAGAACCCAAACACGACGTCCGTACATTTCCTGATAAGAGATTCTACGAAAATTGGACCATTTCAATTTAATAAGCCTATTTCCACCACTGCTGCTGCCGCACAAAATTTCTACCCACGCTGACTAACTGCTGGAGCAATCTGAGGGTCTCTCTGGATGAGTGACTCTGCTAAATGAATTAGCCTCATGCTGATGAAAATGTCCTCCCAAATCTGCTGAGGAGCTGTCCTACTTTTCACTCCGTTTCTCCCAAACACTTATGCAGGCGTTCTCCAGGGGTTGTTGAGGTGAAACAGGGTGAGTATTGGAGGTCTTTGGGGATGGCTGGAGATGACGAGGGGCGTGAAAAGCTGCTATACACGGCAGATGGCAGCGGTGATGACAGTTAAGAGGACCGTCCTTAACTGAGAGGTCACAGATTCAACCCAGGGTGGAGTGTAATGAGACGGTGATTCCATCTACAACCAGGTGACCTGTATGGGTGTCAACAACACGACAGACGCCTACTTGCGCTCACTGACTGCCATTTTTGGGGATTTAAAAGCTGGGCCATGTGAGACCCATCAGTTTGATCATATGCTTAAAATCTGGTTTATCACTATCAATGTGAGAAAATGTTGTCTTTGCAATTAACACGCCAGGCATACGCCCACTGCTGTTTGACTCACGCATTGATATTAGTGTGTCAGTAGAGCAAAGGAAGAGGGACAGACAGAAAGTGGGAGACAAAACGTAGACAGGCCTACAGAAAACGAAACAGAAAAGAGAGATAAGAGGACAGGAATAGAACAAAGGGAGGTGCCTCCCAAACACAGCACAGCAGCACACATCATCCCAATCATCATCTCCAGCAACAGGATCTACAGGAGGCCTTTGTGCCCCCCCCCCCCCCCAGGGTGCCTCCCTCACACCTCAGCCCTGTGTGAGCCCCCTGTTCCCCACGCTGTCCTACATACACACAACGTCTGTCCAACACCATGACCCATTTAATATGCTCTGACCTCGCTAGACAGCATAACATACAGATCCAACTGCATTAGCCTCAATCTTAACCCAACAAGGGAGAGCTGCATGTTGTTCTGCTTGAGAAATCTGCCCAAATGTTAGCTACATTTTGGGGGCAAAGCCGGGGGGGGGTCGATAGAAACTGCGGATGCTGCTTATCTTGCACTGCAGTGTGCTCTCTCTTGGATCAATGATCTAGTTAGTGATTCAATTTTTCATGCAAAAGCAGACCTTACGCTCATCTGCCCACTGCAGCACCAGAAGAAAGAGGCAGCAAAGCAAAGCAGCAATTCAGCATTAAAGTCCTGAACTAGAGTGAGGTGAAAGCACACAAATAATTTAGAACTGGGTGGGGTGTGCACGAAATACTGAGCAGTATTAGTGAAATAAATATTTGTTCACATTAGCAGAACATACAGAAACTGAGCCTGTTTCTTGCTAAACTCGTTGTCCCTCCCTGTTAGGAGCAACATTATTAAAACCACAGATTTTTTCTTACGCAAACAGGAACGCATTGTCCCCATTACGAGGAAGTAATGTTTGTAAGTACTCGCAACCTCAGCTGTAATCTGGTGAACCATCAGTTGACAATGTAAGGTCAGGTCATGCAGGCACACAGACACAAGCACAGGTGTTTGAAACTGGATCAAAATGATAAGGCTGTGGTGTGTGTTACATAGAATGGCATTTATTTAACGTTCTCTCTGTCATTGCCTCTGTGCACCCCAAATAAACACATACACACACACACACACACACACAGGGCAATAGAACTGGCACACTCATTGAGATGGAACAAAACCGTCCCTTCAGCAGAGAACAGAACCACAGAGGGGAAGAAGCCTGCGGTGCTTATTGGTATTCCCTCCAGCTGATCCTCATGGCTACAGGCACTCTCTCCCACTCAGAGCTCACACAGGGGAACGGGAAGAAAACCAGAGTGGGAGAGACGGAGAGCAACAGGGAGCACATCTTTGATTGTAGTCAAGAAAGCTGACCCAACATCTCCTCCTCCTCCTCTCATCTGCATCCCACAGCTGCCTATGTGCAAAACCTTTCTTTAGAGGCCAAACAGTACGACTCATCAGAATAAAGGGGGGGGGGGGTTGCAAGAGAGTTTGAAGTCTTGAGTTTCCTGAATGACTAATCTCCGGGAAGTCAGTGGAATGAATTGCTTAAGACGTATTTGCTATTATCTCATAGACAAGCTGATCCAAGACTAAATCAATAGCCCATTAACACTCCCAGCGTCTGCTTGCCCCTGTGGACTGGGTCAGCATTGAATGGGATTCAATTAAGATAAATATGCAGCTATATTCAATCTACTGATTCAAAGTGAGCCGATGATGTGGCAGGGTTGGTGGAGAGTCAAGCAGCTCATTACCCATGAAAAACATAATGGACCTAAAAAAAAAAAAAGAGGAGAATAGTTGCCATTTAATGATTCACAACATACAGAACGTAGTATGTTAAAAGGTTGCTAATTATACTGATGTGATGGCTAATATGTTTTGTCTGGTGACATGAATGTTAAAGAACCACTACAGGTTCATGCAAGGATAAACATGTCACTGAGAAACGGCAAATCTCTACAGGGCTACCATCCAGTGAGGGTTAAAGACAGTTTCTGGAAACAAGCCACTCAAACTGAGGTGTTGCATCATCCTTGGCCTCTAACCCACTATATCTGCTGCACAATGGCTTTTTGAGAAACAAAACTGGAATGTCATTTGCAACCAACAAAAGGAGGAAAAGCGTAATTACGCAGTCCAGTGACAATAAACCAACCAAACCGTCAGATAGTTGTTCCATTAGATTGTGTTGGTGGCTATACCACAACTGTCTAATTGCTTACTTGACAAGCTGGCTCAAATTATTTGAGTATGATTCTTTCAAGCTCTACTCCAGGGGAAATAGTTATTGATTTCATTCATTTAGAAAAGTTAGTGTGACAATCTGAAGGAGCAGCAATTGCTCACAGGGCAGCAGGGGAGTTTTAATAAGAGCTAAACAGGCCGAAGAAGACGTGCCAGAGCTCGCTTGAGGATGTATGATCTCACTGATGGGTAGATCATGCTCCACCTTTGAAGACTATAAGAGTAACAGGCCTGAAGGCTCATACATAAACTAGGAAGAGAAACAACCTGCTGCACGATACCTGACTGACTTTCTGGTTGCACAAGACTCACAGCTGACAGAGCATTCCTCTCCTCAGTGTCACTGTGCCTGAGAGCACCTGGCTTTCAACACATACTCAGGGTGATCTGCATGTCACAGCCTTTAGGGGATTTTTCTGAACATCATACATTAACATTAGAAAATGGTTCGGTGGTTTTCCCCAAAACTTGTTAGTGTAAGGTTGTCCGAGTCGATGGTTTAAGGATAGAAGCAGTCGTATGTTCTACAGATTGTAAATCTCTTTCAGGAAAATGTGTGATTTTAATCCCCTCTTTGCTGTAAGCCTAGAATTAATGTTTCCAAAACATTACCATTATTTACACAGCTTTCACATACACTTATTATACTGTGTTGAGTGTATGAATCTGTGTAGTTGTAAACAAAAATGATGTAATCACTTCTATGGCAAATGAAAGGAATAAATGTAGTATTTTTCAGAAAAACGTTAAAATATCTTTTATTTATTTTTATTTATTTCATTTATTTTTATGTACTTTGCTGTGCTGCTGTTGTATTGGACTGTATTGTGTTGGAAGTGAAATACTCCGTCCATCTTGTTTGGTTGGAGGAGGACAAACATTAGAAACATTTGCAATCCAATTCAACATCCCCACAAACCACAGCATAAAGAAATGATGGAAATGGATAATCAACAAGTCACCAGTTTCAATTCAAAACAAAACAAGTCTTCATTACAGGACTACTGCACTAGATTACAATGTACAGGGATTTATATCTTTCTTAGTCACTCTGTAATTCTGTATAAATCTGCCAAAAACGTGTCCTCATTTCAATTAGAGCTGAAACATTTAGTTGATTAATACAGTAAAACAATTTTGATAACCAATTAATCATTTGAGTCATTTTTAAGTGCAAATACCCAAAATTCACTGGATCCAACTTCTCCCATGGGGATAGTTTGCATGTTTCTTGAACTGGATATCTTTTGGGTTTTGGACTGTTGGTTGAGCAACTTAAAAAATACACCAACTTGGGCTCTGGGAACTTTTTCACTATTTTATGACATGTTATAGTGCAAACAATACAATCAAATGATCGTCAGACTAATCGATATGGAAATGAATCGTCAGTTCCAGCCCTAATATCGACGTAAACAGAAAGACAGAAAGATCATTGTCCCGTTTGGATGTCGTCAAATATGTGGACAAACCCATTAAGTCCCGACCAGGATTTCGTCTGTGGCACACAGTACTGCTACAGTTTACAGTGACAGATACTTCAAGACATCTTTGTACCACTACAACACCTACATGAAGACGTCCCTAAATGTATCACAGGGGTAAAAGCTCTTTGTTAGGAGAAATATGCAGCTTTAAAACGTCGCAGCTGTCGGTTTCACAAGACGTGGAGATCAACAGACAACAATGTGTCGCTGGTACAGTACGGGACCTACCGTTCATGGCACAACGATGCTGTAAAACGCACTCACATGATACTCACCATCCGGCTGCCGAGGTATTTCTCTACTTCGGATAAACTTCGCACGGACACGTTGGCGCTGGGCATAATAATCCCTTGTGTGTGGTCAGTTAGGAGCTGGTAGTTCTTCAATTCAGGACCAGGACTAGTTTACAACTCAAGCCTAATCTCGTATCCATGTTTATCCCCGTTTCTTTCTCTCTCTCTCTCTCTCTCTCTCTCTCTCCCCACCTCACACGAACACACACACACACACACACACACACACACAGACGCACACTGGCTGTCCTCTTCAACATACAAAAACTACGTGAACCCAAACTCCGCCTATTTCTCTCTGCAGGGAGGCTGAGCGAGGAGAGGAGGGGTTAACTCTTTCAACACACGCGCCTAATCAGTGGTCGATAAAAAACAAACTGCCTCGTAATTAGTTTGTGATCAAAAGTGAATTTCATTAAAAAAAATTATATTTCCACAATATGCCCATAATGGTTTAAAGGGTGGTTTTAGTGTCATACGATAAATGATTTTCAAATTAAAAGTGTCTGAAATCTAAAATAGAGTGAAAATAGATAATGAATTATGCTTCAAACCACATATACATTCCATCAAAGTTATAATGCCAAAGTCTGTTGCAAAATTGTATAAAATGCAGGATTTTCTAAAATCAGGCCATTTTACACACCATACCGTTTACTTATCAGTGGTGGAAGAAGAACTACACTGTTACATTAAAAGTTCTGAATTAAAAGAATATTTAAGTAAAAGTATTTTTAAAGTACCATCAGAAAAATGTACTCAAAGTATCAAAGAAGAGCTACTGGATTCTACTGTATACATATAAAACAAAACATATCCAATTTTGTAAACACAACTATGTATCAAGTCAATGTTTTCATCAAGTCCAAAATAAATCCTTACCTGAAATTATCCAAAAGATGTTTAGAATAAGAGGAAACCAATATGACTTGAGAGGACTGTGCACATTAAAAAAAAAACAAAAGTGTGAGGGCTAATATAAAAATAGTCACACTGTACAGTTGAAATGAGGAAGTGAATATGTGTAGCACACTCTGCAAGTAAAATGTTTAAAAAATAATGTGAACAGATATCAAAATGTGTGACCGTTATGGTCTGCTGGCATTGGTACAGTAAAAAGTAATACTGATACTCTTCATGACAAATAGGTTGTCTATTGTAGGAAGGGTAACTGTAATAAGCTGTAGTTTCAGCCTAAACCTTTTGAGTCTGCTGAAAATCCACTATGTTGTGTTATTGGGTGCTATTGTATTATACAGCGTTAAGTAATTGTCTGTTTTGTTGTTTTTGTGTGTAATTACAATTTCTTTACTTTATTGTACGTTTGATAATCTCCTACAATAACACTCGACACAGCTGAGATGTCGTTTGCTGTTTTATCTTTAGAATTATTAAGGCTACATCTGTAAGAGTAAGTTAAAGTTAGTAGAAGACATTCTTGCTATTTTTCATAAAACCAGTTCAGTGACCTTGTTTTGCAGCACCTTCACCAATTTTGCTCAAGCAGTCAAACCCAAAATGGGAACAGTCCAACTGGCCCTTTCACTCACATTAATTCAGCTTGGAATGAGCTAATCCACCTAGCTGTGAACACAAAAGCCTATGTTGCATGACAAATCGCTATACAGTTACAGACAATAAGTGTGAGTGTTTGCAGATGGAAATTGTTCAGGCTGATCTGTAAACAGAGACGTCAAGAGAATCCCCTTTTGTTTGTACAGACCATACAGTGAGCGCACCATACATTGGCATACATTAACCTCTGTGGTTCAAAGAGGGCAGGTCCAGTGATGTAGTGATCTGATAGGGCTGTGGAGAATCACATAAAGAAGCTGCTGGATACACTGGACAATGGACTTCTAAAAACAGCAGCAGACAATATCATTCATCTGGTCATCAAGTTTTAATGGTCCTATCAGTGCCTTTAATTAGCTGGACACATTCACTGGGTAACTGCACCAAAAGACAGCTTACAGGTGCTGTCCTCTGTTCACCCCATATCCGCAGAGCCCTAATGAAAAATTCATTGGCTAATAACACACTCTGAAAGTCTAGTCCCTTGCACACCACCCTGCAACATCTTCCACCTTCTCGTCACTTGACACGAAACACAACAATAAGTCACTGGGGTAGGATACAGATTTTGCATTATTAATTCAGAGGGGACATGTAAACAATCTGCTGTGTTTATAGAAACAGGGGCAAGTTCCAAGAAGCAGGGTTACTGAGCTTTCTTGGTAAGTTTGTTTAAACTCAGAGACCCGTCAACTCTGGAACGTATACATAGGTTTCACTCTGCAAAGTTGTCCAGATAACTCAGTGAACCTGCTTCTAGACAGTCCCAGAGTGGGCCAATAAACACATTTGAGCCACAATCCAAATGTGGATTAGTGCATGTGATGAGGAAAAACCCAAAATCAAATGTTTGTATCATTGTGTGTATGGGGTGTTTCGCTTGTACCAGGTTACTTGAACCTGGTGAACAAACTTTAGAGATTCACTACTCTCTCTTTGAAGGACAAAAGTTGATTAGCTTGCTGTACTTGCCGAATAAAGAATGAGAAAAACAGATTACTTGGCACATAATTTATGTAGGCTCAGGCTGTTTTCTTTTGTTTTCACTGTTGTTTTTGTATTTGAAGTCCTTTCACAGCAATGACATGTATGACAAAAAATACTACTGCCTTTTTAATTAAGAGGCGCGATACAAAAATGGCCACTGCTACAGAAAATACTTCCCCTCTTCTCATAACATGACTGAGCATGGGTCCAACACAACATATTTTAGGCTATTTGGTAGTCCACAGCTGCTTTCCAAAATACTGAGATTACAATACAAACATTACATATAGCGAAGAATCTGGTGAGGTAAATATTGGGAATCAGCTCCACCTATTCTTACTGATTGTCAATCAAACGAAAGCTCAACTGTGAAAATAATAGAGAAACATGATTGAAAGGTGTTTTTATTTCCAAATGACGTGACCATCATTTCCCGCCCACATTAATTTGTCCAAAAGATGGTATCCATGAAGTACCAAGTGCTGCCCATTGTAGCCTTCTTGGTGCATTCTATACACACATTTTTACACACACACAATTACTTCAAATCCACATGATGTCAAATATTTGACAAGTGATGCTTGCCTGATCCTTTGGATTGGCAAACAAATAAGAAATAAAGGTTATAACCTTTAGCGATAACATCTCACAAATCAATTCACATTGACAAGTTTTTTTCCTCATAATTATTAGAACATAAAAAAAGCATGACCATGTAGGAAAGCAGTGAAAAACAAAAACATCACAATTCCTTCAAAGTACAAACAGGATCTGCAGAAAAAGGAAAGGCTTGGAGGCGATGAAGCATAAAATACTATGTACAATAAAAAGCGCAATCTACTATGCAGGTTTTAAAGGTTCATTCCTGAATGGGCAGATATTGGCAGACTCGTTTGCCACTGGAGTTGATTTTATTTGTCCTCTTTGTGAGTTGTGCTCTACTGACTGGTTACTGAGGAGTCATAAGCACGAGCAAATGAAAACAGAATTCCCATAGGATGCTGCGACATAAATACAGTATGTTATGACCACTTAGTGATCGTTCTGAGGAGCACTCTGATTGGTTGGCTGTCGAGTTTTCACAGTCCAATGTTGCAATTCCAAATGGCACAGTGTGTCAGACCCCAGAGACAGCCTGGCTATTATAATCAGTGGACTCCATTTTGAGGATGTAAGGGATGATGCTGTCGATCTGCACATTGCCAATAAGCCCAGCGAAAAACAGCTCCTCAGTGACAGCTGCACTTATCAACCTGAGGGCAGGAAGACGCAGCAACAGCTTGGATAACCTGAGAGCAATGAGGGGGAAACGAGACACACAATTTAAACATGTGTACTGTAACAAGTACATCTATGGTATCATCACAAATCTGCTTGCTAAATATAGAGCAATTCTGTATTAGTACGCCATCGCCTTTCTGTCAATGAGCTGGCATTATGTAGTACAGAGGTAAAGCCTACTGACCGATAAGAGTCTTCTGGGTAGGTTCTGGTTACGTAGTCCTGCAGCTCCATGTAGGCCTTCTCCTGAAACCGCTCTATCTGTGGGGTGTTATCTATGCCTGGATGATCTGGTTCAAAAACAACACATGCACACGAGTTTATGCACCTCTGAAAACCTTTGTTCAGGAGTTTCCTCTGTGGATTCTGCCCTAACAGAAAGACAAGAACTTGAAAATGTAATTTTCAATTTGTAAACTGGCCAGTTGTCTACGCACCAGGACTAAAGAGAACGATGGCTTTGAGGTAGGCATATTCATAAGAGTCTGGGCACAGTTTGATCATGCTGTTACAGAACTCCTGCATCCTCCAGATGTGCTCCATTACTAGTTTTACTCGCTCTGGGGACAGCTTCTCTGTAGGAGACAAAAAAAAACAACAAGGTTTAGAGGAGTCAAGGATGTAAGGGGCCTAGCATCAATATAGTTTTTAGCAAATTGTGCTCCAAAAATAAACATGACAGACCTCAAGGTCTGCATAAAGTTTTCCCCTTAGCATCACAATGAAAAACATTTGGGCTTCTGAAGTGTTAAACCTTGCAGGCAACCAAGAGCACAGCCCTCCTACCTTCCTGTAAGCTGGTCTGCAGATGGTTGATAATGGCACTTAAGATGGTCCCAACATTCATAACGTTGGAGCACTGTGCCAGACCCAGGGCAAACAGTTCATTCCAGCAGGCTTTCATCAAGTTAATGTCATTGTCTTGACCACTGTAAAATAAGATTAATTTAAATTTACTGCAGAGGACTGTATGGCCACATAAAGGAAACCTCACTTAACATCCATTAGTCATTTTATAACTGACATGTAATGACACAGTCCAATGCCACTATTTAAAAAGGTATATTTATGAAACAATGAAAAAACTTGTGACAAAGGCTTACCCAAGGGTTTGAAAGGCAGGAATAGAACGTGCCCAGTGCATAGAGAGAAAAAGTAGCCGGGAAGCTGACTCACAGATGTAGTTGACATTGAGGTACTCAGGCACAGGCAAAGGCATCATAAGCTGTAGGAACAGATTGAGTGGAGGGAGAAAACATGGCTGCAGTGTTGATCAGAAACATTAGTAAAAATGTGTAACTCTGGTCATCGTGAGGGTCAAAGTCAGTGGCTGTGCTTTTACCTTGAAAGGGATATGGCTGTCAGAGAGTATAGGTCCCTCCAACTCCACCACAGGACCTGACTGGTCCCCTGACATCAGCTGCATTGTGGCCTCCAAGGACTCTCCTGCTGAGCCATCACCAGGGTGCAGGACTTTGGCCAGGGTGTCAAAAGCTCTAATGATATGCAAAATATGAACACAAAAAGTTTTCATTACAAAATCCAATTTTGATGTAGACATTTAATACAATGTAGCTTACACAGAAAATATAAGATACATCTCAAAGCAGCACTGCAGTGCACCCTTGACATATGGTGCATTTTCAATTGACTATGGGTGAATCTAATTAAGTCCTTAAGAGCTGAGTCAGAAACCACATGGCCCTACAGGAAATTCTATTAAAGCTTTGTGACAAACAGAAAGAAGCAGCTCCTGAATTTCTTTCTAGTGCTCCTGTAGATCTCCAGTATATATTTCTAACTATTCAGACACAACTACTGGTCAGTATCAAAGCCTCTTGATTCTTTATGACATCTCCCTCACCGAGTGATATCACTTGCAGTTTGCTCTTCTCCTTGGATGTCTGTCATCGAGCTGTCCCCATTGCTAAGCGTTTCAACTCCCATCAGATCATTGCCGCCGTCACTTGCTTCCCTGGTCTTGTTGAGGTGGGCGAGGGACGTCACTACATTTGCCAGCGTGCCGAGGTCACCTTGAGATAGGTCATCCTGCCGAACCGGTAACGGTCATTATCAAGCATGTTTCGTAAACACAGAAGTTTGAATTTGTTTGCACTGCCCTTAGCAAAACATTTGTGCTTCATCGCTGAACTACGCCCAGAAAGAATAACAAGGACAGAACTGATCCACGTCACACAGATGTTTAGACACATGCACCATTAATGAACAAGCAAGTATTCCTCATTATGATGCATCACTCTGATTTATTTAAATCCCCAATATTCTCAGTTTTAATATTTAATACTTAAATGGCTAGGTAGGAATAACATGTAAGACTTTAGTTGAATGTGTCATTTGACTGCATCAGTGTTACCTTGTCAGGGGATGCTGGAATCAAGATGGTGTTTTCCAGCTTGGAGAAGGGTTGCTGGATGTTGAGCAACATGCTTGACTCGAGCAAACTTGTAGACCTGAAGTTTTAACATTTCACATCTCATTATGTAATATGGAACCATGCAATATAATAAAGTCGTTAATCAAACACATATCAGTTTGTTATTTACACGTGTACAATCTAATTAAATTCAAACCAATCCAATGCAACAAATCCCATCTTTCTTAAGCTTATAATGGTCAGATTAAGACAATGTGTCAGAGAGGTGCTAATTGAACTCTATGGTCATTTTTGAGGCCGTAGTTAATGGTGGTGTTGTACTGGACTAGGTTATATTGACGGGTGTTTCTAGTTTCTAATGGAGTTATTATAAATTTAACAAGCACATTATACAAAGGTATTGTTTGTAGCAGGGCTATTTATTGTGTTGTATTAGACTGTACAGGTGTATCTAATAAACTGGTAAATTAGCGTATTATATTTTGCCAAGTGGCTGTACCTAGCAGTTTCCTTGTCGGATACAAAAGTGGGTGTGGCAGCGAGAGGGCTACACAGGTTCTTGCGGATGTAGATCTTCTCAGTGGAGGCTGCACAGTTGATGGATTTCTCTCTGGTGGTCACTTCAACAGGCTTTCTCTCACACTGCACAGCTGAAAACAAAACATCAGACCTCATTTATGCGAGTCCTAAATAACATAGTCACAACTTTATATATAGAATATAACAATCTCTTACAATCTTGTTTCATGCCCAGAGCCATGCAGCGCTGCAGTCGACAGTACTGGCAACGGTTTCGGTGAAGCTTGTTGATGGCACACTCTCCGGATCCCCTGCATGTGTACACTAAGTTCTTTCTAATGCTGCGTTTGAAGAAGCCTTTACAGCCCTCACAGCTGACAGCTCCGTAATGACGCCCTGAGAAAGTAAAGAGATAAAGGGTCAGGTTGGCGAATGCTTACTCATGTGTGTTACTTAAAAAAAATGTTTAAGCAAATTAAACTTAATTCCTACCTGAGGCCTTATCACCACAGACAACGCAGTACTCCACAACTGGCTTCACAATAGACTGGTCTGACCCTTCAGTCACAAACTGACAAACAACCCAAGACAATGGAGTAATTTAATAGAGCAAACACTGCAATAAGTTTAGACTGACTAAACGTGTTCATGCTTCAGTCATTAGACATTTCAGTAACTTTTTTTTATCAAAACTGCCTTAAAGAAGTCTGTAATATCCTCTGGCAATACCTGAATCTGCTGCCCAGCCAGTTCAGGGGAGGCAAACAACAGCTGGTTAACTCCAGAGCCGTCTGGAGCGGTGAGGATGACCTTGTTGGGTGAGCCTTCCTGCTTGGCCAGGATCACCTTCCCACCAGGGGAATAATCAGCATTTGCTAGGATAAACTGCTGCTTTCCGGGGGAGGATGGCTCAAGTGCTGTGACGATCTGGATCTTCTGACCAGTCTGCTGATCAGTTACGATCTATAAGAAATAAAAAAGTCAAAACATGAGCTGTCAAGTGCTGACTGTATATGAAAAAAAAAAGTGTGGAAGAAGTTAAACTAATGATGTGAAAAAGAAAAATACAAAAACACAGCTTAAAAACAGAATAACAGTGTCTAGCGGTGGACAGGCTGTCACATCACCTGGATTCTGTGTCCTAATGCCATGCTGCTGTCTGCTGACACAAGTTGAATCCTTTGAGTCTGTCCATCCATTCTGATACTGCACACACCTTCTTCCACTGCTCTTCACATCAGTGCCCCATGAGGCATGCACACCTGCAGAGAGAGCATACGTTTTACTTTATGTGAGGTGGGGAAATACCTTCAAGGATAAGGCTGACTTTATTCTATGATTTTCTTACTGTCACCAAATCCCATGTATAGCCTAATACTTCTCAATACTTTCCCACTTCCCCACTCTGTCTGTGGCACTCAGCCCCAAGCCCATTCTTTCCTACTGAATCTTTAAAAAAAAAAAAAAAACAGGTCACAAGTATATATAGAAGTGATTTTCTAAAAAAGCTGGGCACTGTAGTTTTAAGCTCTTTCAGGCTACACTGACAGTATCCGTTAATAGAATCAGTTTTTCATGGGTACTTGTTGACAACAATAACAAATATAAAATATCACCAGCCTTGTCCGTTAATAGATGTACGAGTTCTGTGTTGAATTAAAATCCCATAATACATTTCACAAAACTTTTACCTCGTGTGTAAATGGCTTTTTTTGTTTTTGTTTTAATATATACTGATGTGTGCGGAGGGACACGGAGTTCGGACTGTATCGTGGCTCAGATCTATTATTAAGAAGACCAACTAACGTAACAACTGCTGGTCTCCCTCTGGCTTTAGCTGCAAGATACGTTTGGCCAAAACTTGACAGATGTTGCTAAACGATGTTGAGAGCTAACCAAGTCAAAAAAAATTACTTGAAATGATCTTTAACGAACCAGCGGGTTCATTAAACCTCGTTAGTGTGCGGCCCGTGCTAACCAATGTAGCGATAGCCGGCGCTAGCTCGAAACTGTACTATTGGTGGCCTGGTTGTAAAACACAGCTTATAAATCACTGCAAAGCGACAGCGAACGAGCGGCAAAGCCGTCGTAGTGGCACAAACAAGCTCCTGACAGCCAGCTATTTAAAATCGATACGGAAGATAAAGGTATTTCTTTTCCTGTGGGTGAAAGGTCAACATTGAAGGGTTAAAGCGTGCTAGGGTTCAAGGCCCGTGACGCCGGATCGCAGAGTCAACGGCGGGACTCCGGTTTCGACAACCGGACAAAATCCGCTACTAATTGTTTTTTTTTTCCCCCGCGCTGGACTTTCACACCAGTCGGCAGTTTAACGCGACAGCCGACGGCTCGACACTGCGACGCGCCGCCGCCCCGTTCAGACTTAAAACCGGCGATGCAGCTGCTCAGCTCGCGGAGACTGGTTAGCAACGCTAGCGCGGAAGCTAACGCCAGCTAACGGCAACACGGTTAGCATGCCGGCTAACTAGCATGTCCGTTGGCGTCACCGTTGCCGAATTGCTACTAACAGCTAACTGCTAACAGCGTGTGACGTTAGTTGGAGAACGAGGTGCGCGGCTGCATGCATATAACACCGCTGCTACACACCTGCCAAATTTAGTTGTTGTGCTCCGGGCGACAGTGCTAACCGGCTAGGTTAGCTGTTTGCTAGCTGGTAGCTAATGGCTGCTTCCCCGCCGTAGACCTGCTGAACACTCCCTCCCTTCCCGTGTTACTGGCCCCTTGTGTCTCCTCCATGAACCCCTCACGCGTCCACCTTTAGTAAACATGTCTTACCTGGCAAGAAGCCGTTGGGTCAGATAATGTGTAGTCTTCAATAAATTAATATTTTAAGTGTTTGCTGCAGTTGGTGGGCGGGTCAGAGTTCGTGACCTTTTTTTTTTCCATCAATAAACGCCTTATGCACATGCGCAGTTAGGCGGCCGCGGTTCATGGCCTGCTCCGGTGTGAGCGCATGTTAACCTGTCAAACTAAGTTTCTCCTTACTTGGCCTCAGTTTTCATAGGAGTGATGACATATCTGTGGCAATCCGTGCGGTACTTACTCAGAATAATAGCTAGCTTTAGAGAGGATAAACTACATCATTATTGGATGTAATATTGTGAATTCAGATGTACTCAATGCATGCTTCGTTGTTTTAAGTTTTAAAACTGATGACATAGTGAACAACGCCAACCTACTGCTCTTCACTGGCTACTCGAGGCTCCACAGTTGCACAATTGCTGGTATTTCTGCAACATTTGTACACTGAAATGGATGTGATTTCAAAGTCCAGTATTTCAGTGAAAAAACTTAAGCAAAATATGATCTACTCAAAAAGCTATTCAGTTACAGCACAGTTACAGTTGCTGACTATTAAAACACGTTGCTTTCACACCATTTTAATGTGCAGCCACCGCTCTACAGACGATCATGACAAAAAGCACAGTAAAACAAAAATTTATTACAGTGACAGAATTTAAACAGTAAAAGTGAGATTCATGGAAATTTGATTACATTTAATTTACAATCCTCTATATTTACAGAGGATATATGTGTAGGGATATAATCTATGTACAGCCATTTGAGTAACTTAAGTGCAATAAACATTATGGTACATTTATGTCAGAGTACAGTTATGTCCAAACAGTGAATATTCCCCCGATACACCATTATAAATCTAGGCTAGACTCAAAGTTAAAGAAATGTAAGGTGAAAGTTTCTCAAACAAGCATGTAGCAAGCACACGTGTGTTCTACAGCCAGTTTCACAAGAGTGAAATAAAGTAATTATTCCCATACAACAAGAAACATCCATATGATTTGTTTTGACCTCTAAAGGTTATTTGGTAAATGTGGATCAAAATGTTATGACACTATTCATTACAAATCTATTGACAATGGGCTTTTATTTACAAATCTGTGCTATGGAGATCCAAGCAGGTTACTAGAAAATTAAATTAAAATGTGACAAAATCAAAGCGTAAAAGTCTAAAATAGCTACAGATGATTGTGGCATGATTCTTGTAGCTAAAACTGCATAAATCCTGGTGGAAACGATTGATGTTAACATACAAACATAACATGGGTAATTCCCACCTGCACAGGAGTGCTCTTAAAACAATGTAAAAGCTAACTACAGTATGTCTGATAAAATAAATAAAATATTTGGATTTTATTGCAATGCAATATGGTGTCTCCAGATGCTTTTTGCAGAATTCAGAGAGCACTGAGGTAAAACATTTTCAGGCAAGGGGGAAAAAAGTACGTTGAACAGCTACACACAATATCAACCAATATTAAAGCACCAAGGCTTCTTTGAATGAGTCAATCCACCTGTAAAAAAAAAATAAAATAAATAAAGACAATTATTAGTATAATTATTGCTGTCATGATATGCAACAATAGTGGCAACCCCCTTTATACTGTACCTCTGTGCTGTTTGGACGTCATCCGCTTTAAAAATGTAGTAAAGCGTGTATTTGTGGTAAAGCTTAAACTGTAACTTCTGTGAAGAATCATCTTTCAACGTAAACCCTAACAGGGGCTGACTCTCTAAGGCTGCAACATCCTGCATGAAGACACAAATGAAATCAATTCCCTTTAGTTCAACTATAACATGACACTGGGCTTTCATTGAATCAAGTAGGAGACCTTACCTCACTTGCAGCATACGTGTACAGGACCTTGTCTTTGATGACGAACCACAGCCTCTTCCCCTGCTTCTTATTGTGCTTTGACCTCTGCAGATACCCACTCATGGAGGAGTTGTCTGTGTTTGCTGACACCTGAAACGAGTAACACCCATCTGATGAGATATCAGGTCACTATCACCACAACAGTGCATCTTGATCAAGACAAAGCATCAGTCACCTCTTTGAGGGCCGCAGGTATCTTCTTGTGCCTCCTGGAGAAGGCAAAGGTACCTTTGTTTCCAGGGGACACAGCTGCTGATAGGGCTCGTTCACCTGGTTAACAGAAATGCAGAACATGCAGTTGTTTAATACACAAAAAATGCAAAGAATACAAGGTGTGTCTGTGATTAATCCACACTGATGTTTCAGCCTTATACAACAATTAAAAATATGAGGATGTGTTTGGATCAGATTGCAAACAATGTTGGAAGGAAGACAGACTTACTTTTCTGCTGCTGAAGAACAAGGAAACACTGGTCACATACTCGTGCTAACTGGTTCTTTAGGTATTCAAGACAGTGTTTGTTGGAGGAACAAGACTGGCACACCACCTGATGGGATGATAAAGCATGAAATATTTTATTTTTCTCCTTATTTTACAACAGCAATTGTTTTCAATGTGCTCTGCTGTCCTATTTTTTATCATGTAATAGTTTTTTTAATCTTATTTTGCAGCTGTCATTTTAATACATTATGTATTTATATTTAATATTTCAGAAACTACATTTGTTTTTGAAGGGACCGACTTTGTCTTCAAAATCTGACCACTTTTTTTGTCACCATACCTTTCCGCATGCACGGCAGTGGTGTCGCCTCCATGTTAGGGTGAACTCACAGGTGCAGATCATACACATGGTGGTCCGTGGGTCAGGGATCCATATAGGGGCTTTGGATCCCAAAGGAGCACCATCACCACATTCCCTCAGCTCTACCTGAATATTAGAAAAACACACATAGGAGTTAACACTCAATGTTCATAAATACACTATAAAACATACTTGTTTGTATTTGTCACTGTAACACAAGCTCATAACCTGCAAACAGGAAATGTATGAGGTTCACTTTTTTAAGCTGTTATCTTACATCTTCTGGAGGCTTGCCAGATACAAAACTGATCTTCTTCCTGGTGTAGTCACTGATTGCTGTGGAAATGGCTTCAAGCCATTCATCTCGCTCTGTGGCCGAACTGCGGAGATAAAACAAAGTGTGACTACATACCTACACAGTATTCACATACCTGTGCACTACAAGGAAAAATGTTCTGAAATTACCAAGAGATATCTTTTGTTTCTGATTATTACCTCGCTGAGAGAATGAAGGAGCGCTCCACACTTTCAATGTTCAGCTCATTCTGATAGGCCTCTTGACTTGGTTTGCTAACCTGTAATTATTTTCATTGTGAGCAGTGATGGCAGCATATAACATATCTTGTGACATATACACACATATATATATATATATATATATATATATATATATATATATATGTATATATATGTATGATGAAGAATGCAAGGAAATAAGGAGAGACATTTCTCACCTTCATGCCAGCCAGAGACAACATGTTGTTGAACTTGTACTGGCCTGACTGAACAGGGGTGGTGTACAGCAATGTGTCGTTAAACTAAAGGAGAAATGACAAAGAAACATAATTTCCTTTCTGTCCTTTCTAACACTCAGCTCAGGAGCTCAAAAACACAAATTGATTTCAAGATACTTTTTTTCATTAGCCTCCATAATGCATCAATACAAGCTGTTACAAAGTTTGAAGTCATAGCATCAAAGGGTTCGATAACCTTTGAGCCTTGATCTTAGGACAGTCAGAGTCTCTGATTTCTAACTTAAGGTTTAAGGTTCAGCTTTATTGCCATTATATTTACTTGGGATCTTTGCAGCAGCAAAATAGCACAGGCGTTCTGTTAGATGCAAGAAAGTATGGCTACATAATGCCTTACTTAGAAAAGAGAGCCTTAACTGAAAAAGGAAGCCAGAAATCAACTTCACAATAACTGCAAGGTAGGAGAGTGTGCTGTAGATTGGCTTAGGCAGATTACCAGTCACTGCAGTATTACCATGCTTATGCTATATGAGAATGAGAATTAAATAAGAGAAGGAAGAGACGAGTGTTACTGTACCAGGAAGAACATTCTGGGCTGCATGACCTTCCTGGACAGCTTGTTCAGGATGCCCTCTTTCAGGAAGATCTAGCACACAAAAATGTTATCAGAGCACATTAAGTCATGTTTGTTGTTCTTCTACACGACAGGAATTTTCTGACTCCTGAACTTAAAAATGTCAGCCTTAAAATGAAGTCCTAAGGTAAAAAGAAAACAAAACATTTGCATGATAAAAATTGTTTTTTTTACAGCAAATAGTGTAGTAGTTCTGCTTATGTGATTTCCTGTTCATTATAATTATTACATAATTGGATTTTATCATAATGACAAGAAGCTTTGAATTCTATGGCTTAAAAAATATTAATTGCATTCATTCATTCAGAAATTAATGGGTGAAATTGATGAGTTACGAGTTCATTCCTTGAGGACCTTGAGGTCAGATAGTTTTGTCAACTGCTACTTTCAAGCTCAAGTGTGAACTCCGAAATTTAACTTAAGCCAACATGGACTCGAAGCCCTTCAAGTGGAAGAAAAATGTAAATTTACTACTATTCCATGACAACTGGGCAAACTCCATCTGCTGAGGAAGATTGTGTGAAACAATCAAAAGCTCCAAAACAGCTACTAAATGGAGTGTGTTCTCAACTTATTATTTAGCAAAAAAGCTTTGGTGATCAATGTAAATGAAGTGCAGTTAATGGTTTAAGTAAATTCTTTACGGCCTTACCCGTCCAGGTTGGACTAATTCATGGTGGCCGTTCAGACTGCACTGCACCTGCATCAGCTTCTGGAAGTTATCCTGAGAGGAAAAACAAAGAGGACATCAGCAACTGCATTTTATCAACATGTTAATAGAAGACAGAATCGATGCCTGACTTCTCGTCGGCTCTCACCCCTTGTTTCATGATGTCGTTGGCGTGATTGGCCACCTCTTTCACTAATGCAAGGGCAGCTGAGTGGATAAAAATGTATAAGAGGTGTACATCACATACATGACAGACAATGTTTCCATTCCACTGACACCATCAGGTGAGTTTACAGTATACAAATGTAAAAAGGCCCTTGGTTTACCTTGCGTGTCCTTATAATCATCTGAGTCTTGAGACAGGTTTTTTAGATAGTCTGAAACACAATTACAGACATTTACGTCTACTACTTTGTACATTGAGTGTTACAAGTGCTCACTGTTGTGCAGTAAATTCCTAGAACGTAATCTGAAATTAAAATCCTGGATAAAAAGGTCTGCATGTGCTTACATAATACAATTATACAAGAGTGAGGCGAGGAACATTCTTCACATTTTAGTACCCTAGGGATCAACCCTGATCCATTAGATTCATGAAACACTAAGCTTACTCGTGTTATGTCACCAAATCTGATTTGGGCTGCACTTCAAAAATCTTATTATATGAGGATTGAAGAGGCAAGACAGAAATTCCTAACTATTTTTGTTTGTCTGGACACCAGAGGGCAGCATGATGCCTAAAATGAGACATCACAGCTTGGTCAAAATGCAACAGTTAGGAGCCCATATCTACAGTGAATAAAACAAAGCTCGACTTTGACTTACAGATAATGTGTCAAGAAATTAAATTGAATATGAACACTGTGAAAATGACTCTTTTGCAGATATACCTGTGAGCAACAGCTGATATTGTGGAATCCTCTGAACAGGCTTCAGTAGGTAATGCTTCAGAGCCAAGTTCGCACAGCGTGGACTGGCCTTGGACAAAAAAGAAACGATACAATTTTCAGGAACAAACTCACAAACACATCCTCTACTCATGCATAAACAATGAAACCCCACTGACCCAAAAGACACACCCAGAGAAAACAGGTCAAGCAAGCCTCTTTACCTCAAATTCCCGTACCACTGCGCTGAAAGCTGGGTTCTTCTTACTCTGCTCTTCCAGTAGAGTCACATTCTTGTCAAACTCGCGGATGTATGTGGAGTACATCTTCAGATAGGGCCCTTTCTTCAGGAAAATGTCTGCTAGCTGGGCTTTCTCATCCCTGAATACAGAATAAAGTAGAATGAGATAAACTAGACACTGACACCTCCTTGAGGTAGTGTACTGTACAGCTTAGTTACACAACATAAGTGAATAAGATAAACTAAGTAAATCAAAATGTAATGTATGTATCATATGTACTGCTTCTGGAAAACCATGTTTTCAGGAATGTGGTTTTCATCAGGTACACACTACAGGGCCAAAAAAATGTAGACACCCTTCTAGGAAGACTTTCCACAAGATTTTGGAACCTGGCTGCAGAGACTTTCTCCCATTCAGCCACAAGAGCATCAGTGAAGCTGGCCACTAATGTTGGGCGATAGGGCCTGGCTCACAGCTTTTGGTCCTGTTCATCCTAAAAGTGTTGGACGGGGTTGAGGTCAGACTTCTGTGCAGGCCAGTCAAGTTCTTCCACTCCAAACTTCTTTTAACGGACCTCGCTTTGTCATGTTGGAACAGGGTTGGAAGCACACTGTCTGACATATCATTGTATGCTGTGACATTAAGATTTCTCTTACATGGAACTAAGGCATCTAGCCAAAACCATGGAAAACAGCCCCAGACCAAAAGTACACAAAAAATATTGTGACAGAGGTTCCTACATACATTTGGCCATATATTAAAGGTGCATAATTGCTATTTGAGTCAGTAATAGTGATCAATACACACAAATGTAAAAACTTGTTTTAGGATTTTGTTGTACCATTTGGCCACTCTGTGCTGCAGCTCTCTGAGCAGGTCTTGGTTGAGTTCGTAGAGCTGTGGGAGGTAGTACAGGATCTGTCTGAGAAGCCGCTCCTCAATCACAGGCTTCCCACTCTGATGAGAGGCTTTGGACACAGCATCACGGAAGTCCTGTAGGTCAGATAGTAAGACAGATAAAGAGTCAGATGCTAAAATACAGAAACTCAGGCACACAGGGGAAAACCTAGAGTCTTTCAAATGTGGCATTTCCTAAACAGTTTTTTATTGAACTGGTTCTCTTTAAATGTTCTTGAAAATGCAGTGTGGTCTGATGTAATAGGATCACAACAGTGACCCAGTATTGAATCTCAATGATGAAATACAGGTTTAAAAGATTGTCTGCTCTGCAAATCATGTAACGTTGTCCCAAAAACAACACTACAAATTAGATACGGTCCTTAAATATAAAAGACAAAGAAAGGGAAATACTGCTGATGCATCAACTTTAATTTCCAGGATACAGTGAATCAGGACTAAAAAAATCAGAGCAGAGAGTCTGAGGGTGCTGTTTCTGCTTCTCTTTCTGATGATGTGGAGTTTTTTTGGTGGTTTATGAGGACACATGGCAAATAAAACTGCTTACAGACTGAGCACCCAGTAGAGAGCTCCTATGGTTAACATGTGTGATTCCTGCAAACAGCTGACAGTGATGGAGTGTCATGTGGAGAAGGACTTGGAAGGGAATTCAAATAAAATATGGATGTTTCAAGAAGCTTTGAATTCTAAGAAAAGACACTGAACACTGAAACACTGAAGGCATAACTGGATCAGCAGTAAGTGCATATTTGTTAGTAATGTCATCTTACCACTCAGAGTGAAGTGGGCACAATTAGCAACAGGGCTAACAAGAAGCTGTAGACTTTAATTTGGTTGATTTTCATGTTTTCACTTAAAGATTATACTCTTCTATTGGTTGAGAATATTCTTTGAACTCTATGGTTTATGAAGCCCATAAAACAACTAAACAACTGGGAAGCTGACATTTAGGAAACAATAGGTTTCACCTGAGAGGAACAGTAAACAGAGCATAACACAAGCATTGCTAGAGATATGTCAGAACTGATAACTCGTTATCATCCATCACTTCGTAAAAAGCTGGCTGAATGCCTGGTAGAGATAGAGAAAGAGCAAATACTAAGTCACCTCAACATTCTTTTGAAGTTGGTATGACTGTTCCTCATTACTGGATTCCATTCCTCTACAGTCTACACAGACCCAAGCACTTCCTGTCTGTGCTCTGCAGTGAGGAGTCATTGTTTATGACTCAGTCCTACTACAATCTTGTTTCGTGACCTTCATCTCTCCAAACATCTGCTCATATGAACATACTCATCCTTTTTTGTGAAAATAAAAAAGCAGAAAAATAACAGTTCATGAAAAAGAACTTGACGACTTGAACATTTCTGATGCCAAAATTGAGGGAGGGGCTTCTGCAAATGTCTGTAAATGCGGGGATACGCCTGACAAGAAATAGTTTGTACCACATGTCATCCGACCATGTCTGATAGTTGTTCCCAACAGTCACGCTTGAAGGTGGAGCGAAAAGCCTGCTGTCATTGAGACGCGATACCGTTACGATAATGTCGGATTGTCGGTTTCGGAAAGTTACAGAAATTGTCGGACACAGCCCCTCCAATTCTGACATCGGACAGGTGTAGGCAGAGGGGGTTTCAGATATTGTTCGACCATCCGACAAGCACTTCGGTTGGAGCATACGACTGTTACATAACGGTAACCTGTTATTGAAAACACACAACCCCGTTTTGTTCATCTCAGGTGCACGAGGACACACATGTACGCAGGTGACGCAATACACATTCCTGCCAATGGCAATGTGAATGTTTTATGAGGAAGGAAATGCATTCAACACGTTTGTTAGACCTCAAGGATGCACACAATGAGTTTTGGTGAGTAACACTTAATGTAAACATAACTTTTGTTTGTTTACAAGAAAACTCCACAGGGCACCTTTAACTTTCCAAAAACCGAAAATCTGACAAGCACGCCCACTTCACGCAGTGATTGGCCAGGTGTGAGGAGGTGAGAAAGCAGGGTTCTTCGTCTCTCTCAAGCTGTCTGTTCTTATTTCTGGTAGTTTTTGTGTGTACAACCGAGTGCAACACTATGAAAGCCTTCCAGAAAAGACTGTCTGAAAATGCATGCTGTTATCTCCATATTTGAACAACTACTGCGTCTCTGCCCTCTCTATGACGGCCGGCTTTTCATTCTGCCTTCAAGTTTGGCCGAAATAACTATAAACATGTTTGCCTTCAGAGGTGGTTAGACAACACGTCATATGATCTAGTTCTTTGTGAGCATACGCCCACCTTTAACAGTATTATATATGTCCAATTATATCCCTGTTGGTTACTTTAAACTTGTGACTCATGTTCCTCTTGCTGCTTTCCTGTGTTTGATATTCAGTATATTGTCATATGTCCCATTTTTTTACTCTCCTTCAAGCTAACATGACCCAGCATTGAGGCTGCGTTTGTAGTCGTGATCAAATTAAAAGTCATTTATTCATGAACTTTGTTTTTTGTCTGAGAGAGCCAAGATGCTCATAACTTTTACATGGGATTGTGCTCCTTTATCTTTTCATTTGCCGTACATTTTATATCAAATACAGTGGATCCAAAAGTAGATAGTTTCACTTTTCAGATTATAAGAGAGGATGTTTAAATGTCGGTTAGAGTTACACTGGTCAGAAAATAGATACAGATACTTCTGTTATGCTAGGGTGTGTTTTCTGACATTGTTTCCCAAACATATTTTGAGGGAAGTACAGCAAATAAAACCTGATCATTATTTTGGTGGCTCATTTACAGATTACATTTCTCAAAACACAAGGAGACAACATGAATCCATTTAAGTCCATACACGTGTAGTGTTACCGTCAGATCACACTACCAATGAAAGTCTGCGGAAAACCATGAGGAATGTGAGCCGTGCGGGAGAGACCGAGAGGAGTTGGGTCTCCACACAGTCTTATCCTGCATGGGGTGTGCCCCAGTGGCTAGCATAATCAAACACATATGGAGAATGCGGGCTCAGACAGTAGACTAGCACTAGATAAAACATACGCAGAATGATACCAGCTTCTGCTGTTATCACAGTAAACATGTGAGCTTGTTTTTGTGTGAAGCGAAGGGTGATGTGTGGAGGGTACTTACAACATGAAGCAACTTCAGGACATCAACAAACCTAGGAAAACAAAGCATTAGAAAAGTTAGTGAGATTATCATGGATGAGTACAATTATAGAGCAAGTAAAGGGTCACTTCACCCAAAGTGCCAAAAAAAACCCTCTAATGGCAGCCATACTGATAATGTTTTGATAAATGTTTTGATAATGTGTTTGCTTTGAGTTATTTGTCCCCACCTAATACAGTGGTGTTGCACTGAATTTTCTTTTGTGGTGTTCACAGCATAAAACAAATTACAATTAGCCAAATCTCTATCCAAAAGCAATGCCCTTTGTGTTACATATCCTTGCTGTGAGTTTTCATTTTGTACCAGAGAAATAGTCCCTGTGAAACCTGTTGATAGCGATGTAGAGTAATAGGAATACCGTTTCCAGAATGAGATGCTGCTGTCGAATTTTTAAATGTTGCTTTTCAATCTTGTGAGCACTACAAACGACTTTCCTTTCAACTCAAATGTACTGGGATGGAGGCTGAAATCTCAGATACAGATATCTCGAAACGTGGGCAAATAAAACCAAAACTATGTCCATGGCTAAACACCCTTGGATGTAAGAGATATAATATGTTTTTTCATAATTTGACGAAAACTAATTAAGACTCTTACACATTCTCAGAGCTCATAATTTCTGTGGCGATGTGGTGAATCTTGCTCTTCTTCTGTCCACTCTGCTTCTAACAAAGGTGCAAAAACACAGAATTACAATGCAGTACAATAAATCACTGTGTAGGTCATGTTTGCTCAAACAAGGTTCACAACAAAACTACTCACAGCAGATACATGCTGTGCATCATAATATATTCAGGTATAATTTATATTGGCTATGGCATGTAGCTGACATACATGAGGTCAATAAAAAAAGAGTTAACAAAGTGCCAAAAGGAAGAAAAGTTCTTCTCCATATGACCAAAAAAAAGAACAAGCCCTGTGAGATAGTTCCAGGAAGTATTTCTGAGAACTTCCACGGACTAAAATCTAACAGTGTCTGCTTCTCACCGAACTCTCCTCTGGCTGCTCAGGGTCTCCTTTACTTGAGATGGAGCTGCTATCGTCCTCGTCCTCCTCATATGAGGTGTTGGCCAAGATTTCATCATCCGAGGGGCCATCATCCAGGGGTGTCACCTCCTCATCCACAGAGCTTCTGTCAAAAGGGCAGGATGTTAGGGTCACAGGAGAATTGAGGCAGATGCCAGAGCATGAACACACTGTTCAGGTGTTTTGGACACGCAGAAGCAGCTGCAGGTATTTATTCAAAAAACACTGTGAATGCAGCACACGGTGACACACCTTCAGTCATTCACATGCCGCATGATTAGTATAAAAAGTACAAGAAAGTGATGATGTTATTTATAGAAGGAGGGGAAGAGATGAGGTTTGAAATAAAAACACCTATGTCAGTACATAATCTGTGGGAGAGTTGTTGTTTTTTAAGCAGTATTCGAACATTTCCTGTGCTGATCAAGTGGACATCATAAAAAAAGAACACACAGGAAATGGAGCATTTGACACAACCGGAAGAAACATTTAAAGATAACATCAACACTGTCACATAACACCAGCCTTGGGTCCAGCTGCCTTTGTAGTTTGGCTAAAATGCTGCAGTGTCCAACAGAAACAGAAGAACGGCCAAACCAGAAGCAAACCACTAATCATCACACACATTGTCAATCTAACCTTGCAGCTCTACACTGACTGCCTGTGAATAAGTAACTAAAAGGGAACTGCACCAAAGACAAACTACATATCTAAAATGCCACAATTCCCTGAGGGAGCACAACATGTGAAACAACGGCACCTCCCTGACCTAAACCGCAGAAAAAGAAATAGGCCAAGGCTAAGCAGCAAACCCAAAAAGCCGGAGCCTGTGTGTCTTACACATGGTGGCATGTTTACAATAGCTGTTGCATTTAACTGTGACTGGTCTCTGCTTGTGAGCTGCTCAATGTGCTTTTGACATGTGATTGTTGCACAGTTTGATCTAAAGAGGGGTGACACACTAAGCCGTGTGAGGCAGAGTATACAATTACACAAACTGTAATCCTATTTTTCCAACCGACTTCTGCTTACTGGTCATTCATAACACAACACATTCTTTGCATAACAGGATACTTACAAACATTACTACCAAGAATATAAAACATACTAAAAGTTTAATTGAGCTAATTAAGTTTGTTTGTGTTTTTATCCCAGAGTCTCTGGTACTCTGCTTTATTCACAAACCTCACTGTTTTGTAAAGGCTGTTGCTTTTATAAAAAGGACTTTCAATTAAAACTGTTGACAGTGAGCTCTGTGGATTATTCAGAGTAACAGGAACATGGCGTCTGGAAAGACAGCCTCTTTTCTAAGAATACTTTTTCATTGCTTTGAGCAGCACAAATGGAATCCTATCACCTTCATTGTATTTGAGTGCAGGCGTCAATCTCAGCAACAGATAGCTCAAAACCTGAGCAAATGAAACACAAACTATCTGTGTGGCTAGATAACACAAGACACAATTGAGAAAATGTGTCTTTTTGTAATATTTGATGAACTGATTGTTTAAGAATTTAAACACTTGAAGTTTAAACCTGACAGTTTCAGTAACCTACAGGTTCATCTCAGGGTCTGCACTCAAGAGACATTTCATTAAATAGCACCTCAGGGCATAAACTCATGGACTGTTGCCCAAGCTGTGCCCTCTTAGCCTCAAATTAAAGAAAAACCCTTGCTAAGCTGCAATGTACCGGTGACAAACAGCAGGACACACAGAAGGCATTTTGAACTAAATACACACACTCTTGCCTTCTAGGCCAAAGGTTGTCTAGTGTTACTGTTTCCTCTGATAATACCTTATGGTATGACGTGTATATTTAAATATGTTTATGTGCAATCTAAATTATGAGGTCAACCCACAATCCATCAACTGTGCTGTGTAGGCATGTGTGCTACCATACTTGTCAAACTCCCCTGACAGGAATCTGCAACAAAAGACACAGTGTGATGTGCTTCTTTGTGATCTTCCTTGTTTACAAATGATAAAGTCACTCTGATAAACTAGATATTTTACAGATGAATGGTTTTAAAGGAACCTGAGGTGTTTTTCTGAACTCCTTTCAGAAAACAAGTGCAATCACCTAATGTACAATGTATTCATAGGTAAGATCAGGACTGATAGAAACAGACAGAAATGAATGCCATTATAATCTACCTCTCATATGCTGTTGGTGTTTGACACTGTTGGTGTCCAGTGTTTCTCTCAAAGGACATATATGGCTCCTGGTCCTCATAAATGCCCTCATCATTATACAATGAGCTCTGTGAGGCTGTAGGCTGCGAGAAGGAGCCCTGCGGGGATGTCACTGCCTTTCCCATTTGCACATTCATGTAGTGTTTTATCTCCTCATAGTGAGGTATGTTCTCGTAGTAAATAGATTGTTCTGTTCCAGGAAAAAACTCATCTCCGTCCACGCTTTGCTCTACTTCAATCAGCGGGCAGGACAATTTACGCACAGTCCTGAGATGCTCGTGGAAGTTGTGACATCCGTCTTGGTCCCTGTCCACACTTTGTTCATTATCGTTCGCAGCGCAGTCTGGGCTCTGGCTTCCTTTTACCATCAGCTTGGGAAGCATCTTCACAGAGAGCTTCAAGTCCAGCAGTTTCTGGAAAGAGTTCTTCTTCTGTCCCTCAGAGCGAATGAGGTCGGCACCAGAGAACGACTTGGCTTTCTGTTTACTCCGGCTGGACCGAGAATGCTTGATGGTTCCAGCTGTTAGGAAGTTTCTGCTTGTGTTATTGTCTGGACTCAAAGGCAGCTCCCTCTTTGCTCTCTCCTTCAAAACTTGTATAGGAAGGGTCTGCCTTTTCTCATTATTTCCTGATTTCCCCTCTTCTTTCTCCTCAAAGGATTCCTTCTTCTGCATCCATGCCATCGGGCTGCTGTGTCTCTGGGGTTTCTTTGGAACTACCTTGACCACCCTATCCTCTGCTGCCACAGTGATGGCAGGAGGCTGGCTGAGCTCCGGTTGACTGAGAGAAATGCTAGAAATGTAGATTGCCTCCTGATCAAGCGTTCCTTCCTTCTCCACCTCTTCATCCTCCTCCTTGTCAACAGATACCTCCATCTCGTGGCTGCTGCTGTCCCAGCCCAGGTCTTCCTCCTCCACGTCCTTTGGGAGTGTATGAGGAGGAGAGGGTGGTGCTTTGTCAGGTGCAGACAGAAGAGGCTTTTTCCTGGGCGGAGGGGCTGGCACAGTGCAAGCTTTTCTCGCAGACAGAAACATTGGCTGCTCGTTTTCAGCAGGTACACTGACAGACAGTGATGAGCTGCCCTTGCCCTCTGATGACACCTTCACCTCTTTGACGTTCATTTCCCTCCCTTCCTGGCTTACAATCTCTTCCCTCTCCTCCTCCACCTTTTCCTGACGGGCCAGCACAGCTGTCCCGGGCTTCCGTGGTACAGGGAAAGGGATGGGTTTCCTAGGGGCGGCTGGGACTGCTTTGGGTTGGGGCGCACAAGATATTTGCTCGGAGCCAAGAGCATCTTCCTCTGGTCCTCGCCCAGGTGCACTCTGAGGTATTACATTACCATTTGCCTCATCACTCCATGTTCTGTGTGGAAGGGATGGCCTAACAGTCCCGATACTGATGTCTGTGTTGAGATTTGTGTCTAAAGTAAATGTTTCTTGAAGAGGTTTATGGCTTGTGAGGTGGGTATTGGTGGAAGCAGCATTCATCTCTTGGCTCTTGGCATTGTCTGTTTTCTCTCCGCTGTTATCCACAGTACCTCGAGATGTGGGGAGAAGCTTCCTGCTTTCTTCAGTTTTACCCTTATGCAACGTTTTCAGGTCTTTCTCCATTTTGTCTTTGTTTGCTGATGTGTTCCTGATGCACATGCAGTTTTCATGGCTACACAGACAAATAGGAATAATATAATCCCAGTCTGGCTTTTTGTTCTCCTGTTGTATTCCATTATGGGAGTTAAAAAGACCTTCGGTTTGTGGAGTTTCTGTTACAGATGTTTGGTGCAGGCTCTTTGAAGCGAGTGGTTTGGATTCCACACTAGTGGTGAGTTTTGAGAGGCAGGGTTTGGGGGCCAGTACTGGTTTAACCCTCCTCTGTGTGCCAGGAGATGGGAGCAAGAGGTTGACTCTTCTGGGCGTTGAGGGAGACAGCCCTGGCCTCTGGGGATGGGCCAGCTTTGGTTTTGGGGCCAAAGGTGGCTTGTGCATGCCTGAGGAGAGAAAATGAAAAGATGTGCACTTGAAATTTTGTGTAAAGTTATCTCCTCTGAATCAGAGCCTCTTGTAAACACTGAAACACACACAAAAAGATTATGGATCTAATCTGACACAATGAAAAAAGCATACTCTGAATATCCAGATGGTATATTTGATGCATTTTCAGTAGTCTGACAGATGTTGCCCTAATGAGAGTTCACTCTTTATAGCACTGATCCTAAACTAGCGACAGCTTAGTGTAAAACTGCTGTAAAGTGCTAACCCCCCTCTCCGGGGGCTTCAAATATCACATGGAGTTTATTAGCACAGTAATCCAGCTAATGGCCCATGTCAACAGGCAGAGGAGGAGGAGCAGATGGGAGATGAAGAGTGGGAGAGAAATGGAGGAGGGGCTGCCAGGACTGGAAAAAGAGTCACGCAAACTGGTACATCTAACTGAACTAGAGTCCTAAAACCTTCTGTGGTGAACAACACAATAACATGCTGCTGACGTGCTGACAGGAAGGGATGTTGTTTTTCAGCAATTCACATATTATTTCCTTATTCAGCAAAAACAATCTAATAAATTTTCATTTGGAGATTCTGGGCACAATTAACCACTGACTGAGACTCACAGGGAAATGAGTGAGATATGCTGTACATAACACACAAGTTAAATGACAGGAGACATTCCACATGGATGACCCAAATACCAAAAACCACATGATTGCCTGTCACTTGCACATATATCTGTTAATATGTTTATTTGTTTAGCTGTTTTAGCTCCAGCTAAACGCCCTCCAGTATATACACTAAGTCACATCCGTTGCATTGCTTCTCCCTGTGTAACAATGTTTGTCTGTATTGTCCCTAAGAAATAAATAAATACATGGTTCTATCGTAATTAAATGTCCTGATTTGAAATGTATTTGTCAGAAAAATCAACAAGTAACGAGTTTCCAGTCTCTTACCTGAGTTCATCATCGCTTCACTCACTTGGCAATTGTGTTTTGTCAGTTCTTATAAATCAGTGCAGACGAAACAGACTGTCCCGTCCGGGATACATTGCGAGAAGTCGACTCAATGTAAGTTATATGTTAATCAATCAAAAATCGACATTTTCTCCGCTTTTGTCCGAGCAACAACACATGAGATCGTGGAGACGCACAGGCTGCCTGCGAGAGACACGAACCAGTGAGCTTCCTTTTTTCTTTCCATAAACAGTCCACTAGGGGTCCCCAGGAGCCACAAACTGCCAGAGGCTATCAAAACAAAAGATTGGTGACTGTTAAGTATAATTCAGTGTAACATTTACTAAGTCAGGCGTGTTTAAGAGAAAATCCTGAATACTTTGATGGCAGGTTAATGCTGTGTAAACTACAATCTACTCCCCATCAGAACAACATTTCTACCCAATTGCATTAAGACATTATGGTTACTCATCATTACACAGGAATTTTCCATTGCCACACACAAACACACATATATCTTTCCACATACATCATCAATTCTAATATTAACACCACAGGTATGACTAAGAAACTAGAAATATGAGTTGGAGCCAGCTGATACTTTGTCAGCTATGTTTGATTGAGGAAGTAAAACAAAAAAAAAAAATAATAATCTTTCGGTGCTTTCATCATGCTGTAACTTTGTCACCGGGTTGATTAATCAGTCATTCTTACAGGAAACAGCCCTGGCTACAGGAAGGAAGGGAGATGAAAAGAAAACACAGTATGAGTAATGGTTTGATGTTTTAATCAAATCTGCTCATACTTACTGAAAAAAAATATTACAATAAATACAGATATTTCCCATGGATGTTTATATAAAATGAAAATCCCATTATTCAGAGAGAATTGAAACATCAGCAGTCCCCGATTATCTCTGAGGATAGATCTTTAGCCCTGATGCCTTCCAGTGTACTCCTTACTGCCAAAAGTTGAAAGACATTTTGCATTTCAGTCACATATTAAACCGATCAGTGGTGGCAACCTGCATAGTAAGCAAATGAGGCGTTTGCAGTCTGATTGCACATTAACTTAAAGTATTAACCCACAGTTGATGCAGTTTGGAGTCTTTGTCTTTTTTTAATGACCGATACTGATATAATCCCGTCACTGGAGCATTTTTCAGTGCGTGACAACAGGAACATGAGGAAGTGCTGGAGTCTTTTTTGGTTCGATGCAAAAGTCTCTCTGTCGATGGTGTGATACCTCAGGAACTTGATAGTTTTTTCTGTTCAGGAAGAAGAAGGTAATTCAGTCAGATATCTTTAACAACGTGTTAATTAACAACACAGGCGGGCTGAAAATGGTGGTAAAGATTCATGAGAACACAGCACATACATTATAGAAGATATATGTGTTGTGAACCATTACATTGCAGGAATCTATATAAAATATTAATTCAGTCAAGTACCTCTCACTGGCCTTTTCCACTGAAGTGGTCAGTGTTACGTCATCTCCCCCTTTTAGTGTTGCATCCTGTGGATTGTGTGCATCTGTGGCTGCAAGGGTGTTCATCATATCACTGCAAGGGAAGGACAGAAAACTATGATCAGAAACAAAGTAGTAAACTTAATTTAATCAAATTCTTTGCATCTAAAATGTATTTTAGTAAAGCAATTAACCTGTGCTTTGAAAAGATTCTTTTTATTTAGTTTATTTGTGGTTACAAATGTCCATCCCTGACAGTTGTTTTAAGTTTTTTCCCTTTGCATTCACACTATATCACTGGTTAGTAATGAGTGTGAATTACAGTGATGACTCTGTTTCTTACAGTAAATCTGATTCACACGGGGTATGGTGCAGTAGTACCTGAACATGTAGTCTGAAGGGAGGCTCAGACCTAATCTGTAGTCTCCCCTGGTTCTGGAGATTTGCTTTTGAAGGTCCCTGACTGAGCAGCTGTGATCTCTGAATATGAAGCCAACAAACAGCAGCTTCCCTCGGATGTACATCTATCACATTAACAAGGAGAATTTACATTATATGTGCGAAAATGGAAAAAAAACAACACCACATTCACGCACTGCAGTTTTCATTGTTATATTTAAAAAGCATCAGTCCATGTACTTTTATTCAGATTACAGAGAAGTGGTTGGCACCACCATGTTGATTCTATCTTTTCACAACATAAGTCATCTAAGTCATGTGGTTAATTTTAGATTTCACAACAGAGAGATGTACACTGTGCGTATGCAGCATCCTGTCTATCGTAATAGCTGCTATTTCTGAGTTTCTGAGTAAGACCTCTTGATCTCACAAGTTTTTTAAGTGCAAACACTGTTTCATGTCACTATGATTCAAGTAATTCTGTTTGATTTATGGGCTGACTGAGGGATTTTCATCTTATAGCACAAATCGGTGACTTTGGGCTAAAAATTAGAGCTCCCTTTTGTAATTAAGAAGCGTCATCCCTCACTGCTTGTCAACCTACAGTACTTTTATAATAAATGTCTGGGCTTCTGGGAAAAGACAGCACCTTTCTACAGTCCTCCTCACCCCACCCCACCCCATGCCGTCACCTCTTCTGCTTCAGGCAAGCACTGCTGCTGCCACCCAGTGGGAGCCATGAAAACATGCAGTGAGCAGAGCCTGCAGCCTTTAGCCGAGCCTGCAGTGGATTTACTGACCAGGACCATCCCAGGAGCAGCATTGTGTCTCTGCTGCAGCAGGATGTTCTCCACTCCACAGCTGGGCTTTCCTATTGACATCTCGTATCTCACCAGGCGAAATGAATCCATCTGGCACTAGATTAAAAAAAAAACTGTTACTGACTTTCCAGAAATGCATAATGTACAACAGCCTGCTGACTGTAGTATGTCTTTCACTGACCCTTTGTTTTGTAGTCTATGCAAAGGTGTGTTGTCCTTGTAAAATGTGAATCAGTATCAGAGGAATTTCAGCACATTTAGAAACTTGCTGATCATGTAAACTGGATGTTATTTTAACTTCAATGCTACAACAAACAAGTGATGCACACACTGCGAATCAGAGCTGCTTGGCTGAGTATACATACAGTATATAATAGGTGACCAAAATAAGAGAAAATTTTTGCTTATTGCGTTTATTTGTGTTATTTTGTCTGTATGTAAGACAGCATTCACACCTGAGTGCAGGGCATGGTTCTGTGCTTGTTCCTCCTCCTGTAAAGCTGCTCCAGCACATCCTGGTTGGGTGCTGCCTGTGTATGGACGGGTTGGCGCGGCCAAGTCACACACACCACCAGGATCTGTTGACTGTGTGGAGGCTGGCCCATAACGAAGGCATCGTACTCCAGGTCCGTCACCACTGGCATCAGTGTAGCGCTGCAGCAGCACCGCCTGCGTCCCCCCTCCCCCAGCAGGGCAGTTCTCAGCAGAGCAGGGCACACAGTGAGGGGGGTGGAGGGGGTGAATGGTGGCGGGGCTGCTGGACAGCGGGTGACAGCAGAGGGCTGCAAATCTGGGCTGTTTGGAATAATCACTGACCTGGCAGGGTGGGGGTGATAGTGACGCTGTCATTGTAAATATGCTCTTGCTCTTATAAAACTGCAGTGAATGTCATTTTCTACACAATAACTTTTGAATGAGTGTCTAATGGTCATGCCTGTCAGTAATGCAAGTGGGTCTTACTCAAGTTTGATGTTGCCATGAATTTGAAGGGGTCCTATCTGTGTGACACAGGGCTCCTCCTTTGTTCGCTTTTTTGGTGTCCTGGCAACATACAGGTCAAAACAGGGTTTACATAATGCAGTATATGTACATCTGTGTCAGTCCAGGAGACCTCAAGCTCTTCCGACTGATCAATAAACAGTGTGTTTCTGTCACTATTACAAAATCAATCAATGGCTTCTGTTTAAGGATAGAAATATAGACAGAATAGTCTAAATATGTGCAGCAGAGGCAGATATCCTGAGTTTTACTACCAAGAATGGGTCAAGTTTGAAAAACATTTCATCCTACACGTCCCATAATGCAACTCAATGGTGTCTTTCGCTAGAACCTTCCCACCTGGTAAACACTTATGTAGGGCTAAACGATTTCAGGGAAACGTCTAATTGCACATTTTGACCAATATTGGGATTGTAATTTAAATTGCAATTATTTTCTATAAATTAAACCTGCAATATTTGGTAAATTTGTCAGGAGCAGTTGTCATCAGAGCTGGTAAAATCAACAAGCCAACTAAACCTTTCACCCCCTACAGCTTGTTAAGATACTGTTGTTTAGGTAAGTTACAATTAAAATCACAGGTCTTTCAAATTGCAATTTCAGTATAAAAACAATTAGCCCTACAACCATGTCTTTCTAACTCCATGCCCCCACTTTGTAAAGAAGGCTTTCTATTAAAAATGTGTTGTTGCTGAGTCCAAACTGAGATAACCCTGATGACATCACATGGGTAATTTTCTCAAAGCTCCTCCAGAGCCACAGAAGACATTATACAACTGGTTTTACGGGCTGTGTAGTGTACTTCTCATGATTAGTAAATTTACTTTGACATGTAAAATTGTTGGAGTAGCCCACTGGACTTTGGTCAAAGATTCTGGTCCCATGTATTGGTGTAATCTAAGTGTGCACCTTGGCAGCTTGACGTCGGAGTCCAGGGGTCTTTCTGCTGGTGCTGACAGATGTCTGTGCAGTAACTCATTCCTGCCTTCCTCGGGCTGGACTGGTTTGGCATCTGCCCGCTCAGGTGGGTTCAGAGAGGGCAGAGCAGCTGACTGTACCGCTCTCCTCAGCCTGGTCCTCAGTGGGACATCTGGCATCCGCTCCATGTCAGGACACTTGATCCCTGAAGGAGAGGAAGAGGTCACTCAGAAATGCACACAGACACCGAGTGACAGGAGTGACCGTGAACAAGATCCTGATGGAACTATTCAATAATGTTGAGTTTGCAAGATGAGGTGATACTGTAACTTTTTGCTTCATTGAATAACTCTAAACAACCTCACTGGGTCAAATTGGCTCAATGTTACTTTTATTTGCACTAATAACTCATAATGTACAGTCCATCACACCCACTGGTTGCAGTTTGAGCACACAGTACACATTTCAGAAAGGCTAGAAAGGCTGTGTTCACAGGTACGTACCAATGGCCACGTGATAATAATCCAGCCAGTCATCCAGGGTATTTAGTACTCTCTGCTGAAGCCTCTTCACCTCCCTCCCAGCATGCCCTCCTCTTCTCCACTGTACTAATGGCTCCTCCAGCCCCTCCACCTCTCTGACCATCTGGAGGACCTCCCGGGAGCACACAGACACCTGCCATACATCATTACCCGCATGGTGGATTATATGATATAGAGCAACATAAGGCATTTAGCAAGCTGTTTTATACAACGTGAATCAGTGAAGGCATATATAGAGCTAAAAAAGAAACCAAAGGCATTGCTGTAACATAGATTGTTTTATTAAGTGCACAAACAAATTGATGACTGGGCTGTTCTTTTGATATTCAGGTGCTTTGAATCTAACAATCTATGTCATGCCTTCACTGAAGCATTGTCATATGGTGATAAAAAGTCTCTTACAGGTGTTAGCGTCAGGTGCCTCTTGCTCTCTTGGACCGCAGAAGGGGATTTCATCTTCCTCTCCAGCAGGAGGTCTTGAGCAGCATCAGAGGTAAACTTTCCTTCAGTCTGCAAACAAGGCTGTCAATGCAAAGTATACATTATAGATTGGAATTGGTTATCATAAATATAATATTTTTTTGTCATCTGCTTCTTAATCTCACCGTTTCCTTTGATTGGTTAATGTTAGACAGAGCAGAAAGAGGAAGTTGAACACTTTCGTTGTTACATATGAAGTTGAGCATGGCAGAAGTACCGCTGAGCAACCTCACAGAGATTAGATCTGACAGCTGTAGGAGACAAAATACACATTCACAGGTTTCTTTAAAATGGAAACAATCTTTTTAAAAAAAGCTCAAAAATTGTGGTGAATTCATCCATGGCCATCTAATCTGCATGCTATAGGCCTGTTATAAAACCTCTCTTGGTCCTGTCAGAGACGGTTAGTGTTTGTTCATCAGTAGGTCATGCGTCATACCTCACATGCCCTGCTTTGTTTCCCCTAAATGTGACATTTCCCATATGCACATATCACAATTATCTCACATGACAGGCTCACTCCAGATTGTTAGTCCCTCTGACTAGCCTTGTCACTGAATATATTTCCTGTATGGAGATTACCTCTGGCCTGTTTTCTATGCAACATGTTGCTGAGCTGATGCATAGTCATAGTCAGTGTGTCAATGACGGAGATTTGACTCCACAGAGAGAAACTGTCAAAGAAGGTGGAGATAATTTTTTCTAACAGTAAATATGATATAGGTAGAAAAGGTTGTAGTAGTCTCAAATGTCACTATTGTAGCACTGTGGCTGCACCTGTATAACAATCTTCTCCCTCAGTGTGCGGTCTGTCTGCCAGCTCCACTCCTTAGTTATGTTCCCATGATGGTCACATATGAATCCACCGTCCTGGTCCCACACTGCGGTAATGGCAGAGCTGCAGGAACAGATAAGGAAGAATTTTACACATTATTAAAGCTGTCACACATACATGATTATTGACAGGCCGTTTAAAGGCATTCAGCATTTTGGAGAATACGCTTGTTTTGCTTTCTTTAGGGGAGTGAGATGAGAACATCTACATCTATCTCATGTCTGTATGTTAAAGAGGCACTCCAGTTATTTGGTACTGTACTTCCATTAAGTCGCGTGGACTCACAAGAGACAGATTTTTTTTTTGTTTAAATGGTCAAAATCAAAGCAGCAGATCCAGAGATATCATATCATGACTCTGTGCCCCTAATATGGGTCAAGCTCCAAAAAACATAGGATCCTACATTTCACATAATCATGGGATCTTCTGGGTTATTTTTTATCAACTTTGGAAAGCTCTCTCCAGAGCCACAGAAGACATTATAGTTCTCCTCATTATGAGTAAACTTAACGTCATGTGTAAAATCAGTGGAGTGTCCCTTTCATTTATTCAGCACTGAACTCACCTACAAGGGTGCGTAACAGCTCCGTGCCCGAACGCTGTGATAGTCGCCAGGATAACGGGACACTCACTGTCACTGAACACATTGGTGTAGAAGCCTCCGCAGGGCAGACCTGAGTGGCTCTGGCATACCGCCATACAACCAGACGGGTAGCTGAAAGGGCAGGGTCAAAAGGTCAAAGGGTCAGAAGCGGTGACACATTTCCCATAAGCCTTACACAGCATTTGCTTCTTGGACAACCACTAGAATTAAAACAGTTATGAATAAACATGATGAGAGAAGGTCGGATACTATATGAACGAGGAGCCATCATTGATCCTGTAGTGTAGTTTCTGCTGTGCCGGATCCTGCAGCTTCGCTTCTGGTATCTGGGGCATCCCGTTGACTAGAGTGGCAGGTTGGGCCTTTCTCCTCGTCTCTCTTACTCCCCTGTGCTTCAGTTTCGCCTTTGCATCACCATAGTGACGGAGTATGTGGGGCTTCCTCAGGTCCTGTTCAGCTGTTTGCAGTTTTCTATATGAAAATGAAGTAATTTTTTATGCTTAAATTACTTATTTCTTAAGCTATCAAATTGGAGTTGGCATCCTTGAGGAGTTACATTGCAAAATGAAACATATACAGTTTTCAACAAACAAATGCTAACATATGCTAATTAGCACTAAACGCATGGTATAGCTGAGGTGAAGGGGAATGCCTCGTAGGTATTTGGTCAGAAAGTGTTGGAATAAGTAAAATTTTAAAGTGATGAGGGCATTACATGAAAAGTCAGGGAATCACCAATGTTATGACAATTCATCCTAAGTGGGGTCATGAATGTGTGTACCAAATTTCATGGCAATTCATCTTATAGTTGTCAAGACATTTCAATCAAAACCACAACTGGCAAGCTCATGGTGGTACTACAGGAAATGTCAAGGGGGTCACCAAAGTCAAAATCCAGAGTCAATCTGACTATCAGATAAGACATTTTGGAATGTAACCCCTCATTTGACGCACATTTTCTGTAGGCTAAATGCAGCAGCAAAGGTTATCAACGCACTCAGGACTTCTTGCCGCCTGGAGTCGCTCCACCACCCACTGACACAATCTCATCAGCTGAGGCTCATCACAGGAGGAGGGCTGCTTTGGCTGGGTGATCCAACCTGGACACAAAACACATCCAGCTGAGGCAGCAGGGCCACAGCAGTGAGACAGACGACCTCAGACATAGTGGCCGTCATTAACACAATGCTTCACTTCCATGTCTTACCTGGATCTTTAAAGCTGTTGGATGAGATGGAGAAACTGACAGTTGTTGAGTTGTGAGCTGTTGGGGAGTGAGAATATCAGTCAATGTACCACCTGAGGTCTCACCTCTTTATTGAATCTGTACGGACAATACTGGCCATTTATAAGTCACTACCAGTGACAACAGGGAACTTAATAATGTAACTCAATAGCTCTGTAACTGATTAACAGACAGCAGTACATCTGTGCACAGCCACCAACTCCATTGTCCTACCTGGTAAACCAATCCTCTCACTTCCACAGGCTTGCAACCAAAGCTGTCCTCAAGTTCAGTCTTAAAAAGGTCATGAGAAATTACTTAATAGGTTCTCATCACTCTCTTGTCTCTTACCTACACAAACTACGGTATATAGCTAAAAATGGTGGAATGTAAAATTGGTGCGACTGTGTTGTTTATCCTGCCTTATTCTCAGTTTTACATATTTGTACCCAGACAACACCAACATTTTCTAATGATGCATATTTTATAAAGAGTTTGTCTGTAATTTATGGCTTAATTAATGGTTAAGAAATCATGTATTAATACTTTATAAGCCATTTGTAAAACCTGCTTTGGGTTGCCAGGATGTAAAAAAGCCCTTTGGCTGATGTATATTCTCTCTAGTAGAGATTTATAGTAGCCTATCTCTCAACTTTGACTTAGTATGTCATACTTTTGACAATACATTTATTTTTTCATCTATAGTTATTTTCTTTTCCTTTTTTCCAGATCCTTTACTTAAGTAAAAGTAGAAATACCATGGTCTAAAAATACTCCAATACTCCATTAATTAAAATTCTTGAATTCAAAATGTTACTTGTCTAAAAGTACAGAAGTATTAATATATATACATTAATACATGTGAGAGCATTTTAATGTTGTAGTTCGTCCATGTGGAGCCAATTTCTTGCCTACATTATATCATATAACCATATCATATCGTTTTTTTAACGTAAAAAGTAGCCTAACTAGTAACTATAAATCTCAAATAAATGTAGTGGAGTGAAAAGTACATTATTTCCCTCTGAAAGGTAGTGGAGTAGAAGTATAAAGTAGCATAGAATGGAAATACTCAAGTAAAGTACAAGTATGTCAAAAATTCATTTACCTCTGTTGGATTTTTGTTTGCGATTTTTCACGCGTGGGTTTGAGCTAACTTGTGGTTTTCTCACAGAGGGGCCAACATTTTCCACAACACACGAGCTCCTCTCTCCTGCCTCCCTCTTGTCATTGGCGGACACCTGACGGGATCGAGCTTCATCCGACTTCAAGGAAATTTTGGACTTTCCTCGTTTGTCAGTCTGTCCCGGACTTCTCAAGTGCACCGCCCCTGCAGTCAGATCCTGCCAGGAGTAATTCAGAATATTTACAATCCCGTGAGGAATACACCCCTCCTCGGTCCATTTATGTTGTGACAGTAAGCGAGCCAAGTCATTTAATAACCGAGGGGCTGCTCGCTTGTATGCATCCATGTGACCGTGGTCCTTTATGTTCAGTGCAGCACCGACAGCAGATGAGGTATCAGGTTTACAATCCCCAAGTGCTTCACCTGACAGCCTGTGAGTGAGCTCATCACTTTTACCCTCTTTGTTGTCATCCTCTCGACTGCCATGAGAAAAACGAGAGAATTTATTAGACACATAAGACACAAAAATGTAAAAGAACTTGTAGCAATAAGGGAATTGAATTACCTTCGTATTGTGTCTTCTAGCTGCGCTTCTTCATTTGCCTCATTAAAATACAAAATGTTGCTTCGTGTTCCTTTTATTCGTTTTGTCGGCTGCAGAGAGATCAATCACACGGTTAATGTCTTTCCTTTAGCCTACTTTTAAACTACAGTCAGCAAAATTAATCATTAGCCCACCTGGTCAAAGAAATACAACGGGACGGTCCTGAATTCTGTCAGCGCACCAGAAGAAGTCATTATTTCCGAGAAGATATCCACTTGAATTTCGCCATACGCAGAGAAAACGCAGTAGTGTAGTGCTTTAAAATCCACCTTTCACTTCTGTAAATGTGCCTCTGTCCACTCAGTGAGCTGGGCTTGTTGCTTGGATACACAGTTCTATACGCCCGTCTCCAAATACTCGCGTTATGCACCATTAATGATCGACTCCGGGCATCGAATCGAAAGGCTTCCTGTGACAATACAAACAGCACAATAACAGATAAGGTGTCGAGCGTTTGGCAACGTGGACACACATGGGAGAAGTGACACACACGGGGAAGAGCTGAGGAGCTGCAGTCACAGGTGCGCGCGGACAGGTAACCTGAAACTCGGCGACTGGATGTTCAGAGAAAGTGATGCTTCTAGCGCGCAGTGCAGCTTTTGCAGACCATTTATCAGGGCATGGTGGTCACATAACCATTCATTTCAGCCTCCACTGAGTACACTTGGATTGCTGTCCTATAACAGTTTGTCCCAAAATGTTGTTTTCCCTACAGACAAAGATCTGATGATAAATGGAAGTTTTTGCTCCTTGGGACAAAGGAGGATCGTCTTCCTCTCCTCGGGTCAAGTTGTTGCACAGAGATTGTCTAATAGCTCGTTATTGGCTCAGCTTCCTCCGGCACACTTTTCTGCTTTCACCACTGGAGGCTCCCAGCAGCTTATGCGTCACTTCATCTCTCAGTCGCTGATCATGGCGGAGCTACAGCTACAGCATGAAGTGGAGCCTCAACTTCTCAATGGGGGCGACTTGAACGAGGAAAGAGAAGACGCAGACACATCAGAATCAGGGAAGAAAAAGAGAAGAAAGAAGAAGAGGAATAAGACCACCGCACCAGGTAAGAGGCATCACTTTGCGGTTAGAGAATCGTTGAGAAAATAGCGCAATAAATTGTCTCCTCCAGTGCCACTGGATAGAGAGCACGAGCGTCAAATATGCGGGACAGGAGAGTTTTTCAACCTGTCAGAGGGTACCCCTGTCCAGCTGTCCCAACTCTGAGCCGCTGCTGCTGGAGCTGGTGGGCGCTCATCTGGAAACGGGACAATCTCTAAAAAACGGAATCAAAACTGATTGAAAGCTGTCATTTGAAGATATGGGTGGAATAAAATGTAATTTTACTCCAGATTAAATATGTTCCATCCTATAAATCCCCCTAAGCTGTGTGAAATTATGTAATAGAAGTAGCCACAGAATTTAGTGCAATAAGATGAAAAACACTCTTATGCAAAAAAAGAAAAAGGATGATGATAATTGCAGCCTCACTGCCTCATAATGTAGACAAATAAACCCCCCAAAAGCCTGAGTTGTTGAACCTGCCATAAGTCAAGTGTGGTCCACACAGCTCTGTCTTTGAAGGGCTAAATGTCATAATGCCCTTGAGGATATTGACTCCCAAGGTATAGAAAGAAATTATGCACAGACCCTGCCAAGTTGAGATCGTAGTGGATGCACTTTCTTGAGATGACTCCTGGCCACAAATGATTTACTCACTGTGTGTGTGTGTGTGTGTGTGTGTGTGTGTGTGTGTGTGTGTGTGTGTGTGTGTGTGTGTGTGTCCACGGCATTGGTGTACACGTGCGTGTTCTCCTGCACATGCATGCACGAGGATGTGTGACTTTGCAGCAGGGACAAATGAGGCTGAGGGGGATGGAGAAGCCGGAGGTGTTGGTGATGTGACAAAACAGCTGGAGCAGCAAACACTGGAGGACAAAGAGAGGGAGGAGGATGGAGAAGAAGGTAACTCCTCACCATCACCACCATCATCATCATCACCATCATCATCATCATCCCCATCATCTGCAGTAGTGATGTGTGTTGAACCTTAAGCCCCGGAAAGTGCAGAGTGAAATTCAGCTGGTCATATCTGCAATGTGATATCTGATTTTCAGTAGCACACTGGGAATTGTGCCCAAGCCTCCTGTCGATATTTCTCACTTTCTCACAAACTGTATTGAAACTAATGATGCTTTCAACAGATGGGGATGAGGGAGAGAACTCAGCTGGGAAAAAGAAGAAGAAGAAAAAAAAGAAGAAAGGATGTAAGACATTTTTTTTCTTAGTGCAGCAAATGCACCTCTACAGTAACACATTAATCTTTGGCAACAGCTTTTTAAATTAAATGCACATTTATTCGATTCAGAATTTTAAACTGCAGTTCATATCACAGAGACAGAATATTTATCCTCACAGAGGTACATCAGATTGTAGATAGCACTGCACACAGCAAAAGCTTTTCTGTGTTTGAATTTTGAATCTACATCCTGAATCTGCTGCATCAGACTCACTTTAAATCATTTGGTAAACAGCCTACAACAGGTGCACAAAAGCAGTTTGACTTGGTTAATTAGTGTCACGAGAGTTACATAATGCACCACTGACACTGGAGATGTAGGACAAAATGCGACGGGACCTTAGATGTTGAGCAGACAGGACAGGCAGTGAAAGCCAAGTAATGCCAAGTAGCGTTACACTGTGGAGAGAGTGAACTGAAAGTAGGTGATCCTAAAAACATGTGCTACATATATTTCATTATAACCCACTATATGACACAAGTGCTTTTATATTGCCACAGGTTTTTCCAGCAATATAATTAAATGGGTTTATTTTACTCGGGACTTAAGTCAGGACTGTATTCTCTAGCTAAGTTAAACATTAATGTCATAAACATGGGGAGAATAACTGGTGTTTTCTTTTCTCTCTCTTGCTGCTTTCCTCTGTTCCTCCTTCTCTCTATCTGGGCCACAGTGAAGGGACAGACTGACCCTCCCTCAGTCCCTATTTGTGAGCTCTATCCCAGCGGAGACTTTCCAAAGGGAGAGGAGTGTGAATATCCACCATCAAAAGACGGGTGTGTGACCTCCACATCGTCCCTGACACTCAGCAGTAGTCCTCCACTGTGTGACATGCCTAGTTTTTATTTAGGTCTCTCTGCTTTGCACTTATTCACATTGGACAACTTAATGAGATGCAATGTTTAGCTTGTGGTTTAATTTCCTGTTCAGGAGCAAATAAATCAACTTTGTCAGATTTGGCCTCAGTTGAAAAATATCAACACCATTTTCACCTGTGCAGAGTTTCTACACGAGTGTGTCAAATCCTTATTACAAACATTTGTATAATGAGAAACTAATGAGTCCCTCCTCTCTGCCATGTGCCTGTCTACCTCTCACCAGGCGCAGTGCAGCGTGGCGGACCACCAGCGAAGAGAAGAGGGCGCTGGACTTGGCCAACGAGGAGATGTGGAATGATTTCCGGCAGGCGGCCGAGGCACATCGGCAGGTCCGCTCATATGTCAGGAGCTGGATCAAACCAGGGATGACCATGATTGACATCTGGTGAGACATGCACTTAAATATTTCCCTTGAGCCCCTTTAAATAGACTTTAATCTCTACCTGTTCGGGCTCATTTGAAACTGAAATTGATATATGGTTTCAGCACTTGTTTGTCCTAGCCTGCAAGGAACTGTTTTAAAATAATCAACCAAAGCAGGAGAACTGCTTTGTGGTTTCATCCTCCTCTGGATGCATTATCTGCCCTGTCAACAGCCTCATTGTTCCTGTCATCCATTGTCCCTTTGTGCTGCTTTCTGTTTCTGGCAGTGAGAAGCTGGAGGACTGCTCCAGGAGGCTCATCAAAGAAAACGGGCTAAAGGCAGGCCTGGCCTTCCCAACCGGCTGCTCAATCAACCACTGTGCTGCCCACTACACCCCAAACGCAGGAGACCCCACCGTGCTGCGCTATGACGACATCTGCAAAATTGACTTTGGAACGCACATCAACGGTCAGAGCTCGCTAATAACTTTTTAAGTGCTTTTAGAGCTATGCTGTGCAGTTTCACACTTGGCATTTATTATGACATGGTAAAATGATGATTACATTATAATTCTTACTGCCTGGAATAAACTGTTCCCGTAAGTTAAGCAAAATGATCACCTCATTGACGCTGTTGTGATTTACCAAACTTTTTGGTCTTTCAGGTCGAATAATAGACTGTGCCTTCACCGTCACTTTCAATCCAAAGTATGACAGGCTGCTAGAGGCTGTGAGAGATGCAACCAACACTGGCATTAAGGTAACACAGCTCTTCCCCCCCATGCATGGTGCTGGTTACACTTTACATTAAGATACAAAAAAATCCAGATAACTTGCCAAGGAGCGAGAATCAACATATTCAGAGCACATTTACATTCATATTAATATCTAGATTGCAATTTATTACAAGTAAACCTCTTAAATAATACAGTGATTGAGAACTTTACATGGGGGACACACCATAGTAACTAATATGTACATAATGAGGAAGCAATGATCAAGATAAAACAAGAAAAATAGCAAAATTGAAGTTTCAAAGTACGAGAAGTACGTGTACGTGAAGTACAAGAACAGATGGACAGTTTAAATATAGATAACCTATACTCAGAAAAAGTGTGAGAATTGAATATGCTCAATATGTGCACAAATACAGGCACTCAATGTCATACTTATACACATTTTGAGCTTGTACTGTATATAATATGGTGCATGAAAAACAAGTATAAGAGGTACAATATACAGATTTTATAAATAGTAACTATACAAAATGTATTGAGACTACCAAGTTGCAATAAATAATGAAATACAAAAATTGCACTTAATGTTTTTGTGCCTGGTTCAGAGTTCAGGAATGATTCATTAAAGCAGTCACTATACAGATTCACATATATCAAGGAATTAATCATTATATATTAGTTCATTAACATAGTAGCTACCTGTCAAGTAAGCAATCATGAGTTAGTTATTCAGGAACTACTATTCATTTATCAGCAGTTAGTTCCTGATTTGTTCCTTATTTGCGCCTTGGTAACTACTCAGGAATTTGTGTACTTTACCGTAAAGCTCATAAATAAAACACATCACAGAACAGGTGGCAAATATTTCTTACTACCCAGACTGTCTGTGTGTGAGGAATGTAATGCTGTGTACTGATGTGAGTGTAAACACCTCTCTCTCCCAGTTTGCAGGAATTGATGTGCGCCTGTGCGATGTTGGTGAGACCATTCAGGAGGTCATGGAGTCTTACGAAGTGGAGATAGATGGGAAAACATATCAAGGTAACATGAGGTCATTTATCATCTTTTCTTCACGCACAGGTTCAGTGCTGCTTCCTGTTTATCAAACCTCTGTGTGGTGCTCTCTTTACAGTGAAGCCGATCAGGAATCTCAACGGCCACTCTATTGGACAGTACAGGATACACTCAGGGAAGACAGTCCCTATTGTTAAAGGCGGAGAGGCCACGAGAATGGAGGTTTGTACAGCAGCTTATTCAACTTCGAATGTTATTTCATCTGAGCCAAATGTGGATGTGACTAGATTTTGGAGAACAAAACAACACTGCAGTCTCTTTTTACTGGAGTGTCTGAAATTAAACCTTTATTAGCTGCTTGACCTTGCGTATAAATAAACCCTTTTTAATTCTTAAGTGTAATTGGAAGAACATGTGGCTGGTTAGGGTTACGACGGGGTGTGGAGAAGTGTTCCAATTCACTGCTCTAACAGCTTCTTAGTCACCCTCGTCAGCACTTTAATTACACCTTTAATGGAATTACCAGCCGCATCGAGCAGCAACACGTGTTCAAACTCCAGCCCCTCATTTCACTGTAAGGGCACTGAATTGTGGGCATCCAGAGTCCATTAACAGGCCGGTGCTTCTTCAAGGAGAAACACGACTTTGCACTATCTTCCATTCCCCGAGACTACACTGAGATCCATGCCTGACTCACACACGCACAGCTGCAGTACATGACTGTATTTGGACAGAACTGAGCATTTTAATTGGCAAGTTGCTGCGTCAAGCATTTTACCTGATGGTTCCAGGAGGGTGAGGGGGGTGAGAGGGGTGCTGCTGATGTGGCAGCTTTGCGTGTTGTATTTTTAGCTGAAGCGTGTTGGTGTAACAGGGCCATTACCCTCTTTGTGATCAGAGTGAGCCCACCTGGAGTGGCAGCTGGGCGTGCCACGGGGCTGCTAGCACTTTGACTGATTATCGGTGCAGTGAGAGAGGGTGTCGCAGTGTTATCAGCTAATACCACAAGGACTCCAACAACAGCCACGCGCTGATAGAGACACAGAACGCCAATGAAACCCAGCCAATCAACTCTCGCACGACGCGCTGCTCCAGAGAGGACACCTACTGTCCTTAATAGACTACACATGAATATGTCAGCCGCTGGCATCTTGAGGTTTTTGTTCAATTTACTCTCAGTCCCCATGGAGTGTTTTTGTCCTTTCAGTAACATCATACCCACTCAGCCCTGCATGAAGGCATACAGATACAGTTTGACACGGTGACCTTTACTTACCTATAAAAGACTTACATAGCAATTCTACATTTTACATCAACAACCGAATAAATTGTTTTTGTCTTTTTTGTTGTTCTTGCCTCTCAGGAAGGTGAAGCTTACGCCATTGAGACATTTGGCAGCACAGGAAGAGGTGCAGTCCACGATGACATGGAGTGCTCACATTACATGAAAAACTTCAATGTTGGACACGTACCAATAAGGTTGGCTCTGCTGTTTTCATCTCATCCCTATATTGAAATGCAAAATATTGACTCAGATTGATTTCTAGGCTGATTCGCTCCTCATATTCTGTCTTGCAATCCACGATTCAAACAAAAGAGATTGTGAATAGAGCATCATATCTGCATGTTTGTTTACATCTAGTCAATCTCCAGCATGTCTCACTATTGACTCTGTGTTGTCACTGCAGACTTCCAAGGGCTAAACATCTGCTGAATGTGATCAATGAGAACTTTGGCACTTTGGCATTCTGCCGTCGCTGGCTGGACCGCCTGGGCGAGAGCAAGTACCTGATGGCGTTGAAAAATCTGTGTGACCTTGGCATCATAGACCCGTACCCACCTCTCTGCGACATTAAGGGCAGCTACACCGCTCAGTACGAGCACACCATCCTACTCAGGCCCACCTGCAAGGAGGTAGTGAGCCGGGGGGACGACTACTAAGCATGCGCCAAAACTCAAGGCGAACCAGGAGGAGCATGACAGCTCGAGACAACAAACCTCTGCAGACTGATAGCAATTATGCAATATTTCTCTGACCTAAATTTCCACGGCTTGAGTACCTTTAGGTAATTATTTTTGCAAGAGCAAAAGACTTGTGTCATGGCAGTAGCTTTGTAGTATTTGTTTTACTTCAAAGGATCAAGCCAATAGACAAAGGGCATATCTTTAAGACATGTAGTGTTGTCATTTTAGTCATATTTTGATGTGCTGCTTTTAGAAAATATGCAAAAGACATATATGCAAAAGAATCATGCAAAAATGGTTTTGGTGAACACAGCGCCTAAAACTGCTCCGCTTCATTGCCTTGTTAAGACCATGTAAGGAAAAATAACTGCTATGAAATATTTATATTTCTATATTTCTTTGCTCTATTTTAATTTGAGGCAGTTTTATAAGAAATAAATTGTTATAAATCTTGCATTGATTACTGTGTACATATTTATATAAGAGTTCAGCATACATTACATTACCAATATCTGATGACGTAAAGGTGTATTTCTCTCTTTTAACCAAAGGAGGGCGGTACTAAAACATGGGTCAAATATTAGTCAGCCACCTCTTAACTAGTGAAGACGTTACAGTAAGACACATCAGAATATTCATTGCCTCCTGCTTCAGCCTAATGTCACCATGAAATGAAATAGACTTTTCCCAGAAGCATTAAGAATGAGCACACTGACATGTAGTTTATGCAGTTCAGATGAAAAAAAGACAACGTATAGGACACAGAAATAGAACTACAAATATCACATTGATGGCAGAGTACATTCATGCACCCTAATTCACCACTTTGTCCTTTGTTAGAAAATTTCCAGCCCATGTTTTCTTCTTTTGGTAAAGTCTTTGGGACAAGGACATGGGTGGTGATGTCATGGTTGAGGAACGCATCATTTCTCCTTGCAGAGTTTGTCCTCCTTGGAGACAGCGGACCAGGCCTATTCTTAACTGGGCCTGGCTCAGAAATGGCCTGTGGGCTCTGGATCTGATACACTGTGATGTCAATGAATACCCAGGCTTTAAATACATATTTATTTTGGGGCAGCAGGAGTCACAGGCCAAAAAGAGTAGCATATGTTAAGAGAGTGTGTGCTGTCTTTCTCTCTCTCACACACACACACACACATACTGGGTCCCACAGGGTCGGGTTAAGAGAGGCCTTCTCAAGTGAATACTTCTCATATGGAAGCAGGCCATAGGACAGCAGAAAATCCTCACAGAATCAAGTCTGACTTAAGCAACCTGACAATGATCCACTCTTGTAACTGAACCAGGTGCAAGAGCAAACTCAGTCCCGAGTGTTTTAGCCGGTTGCATGTGCTCCAGACCAGAGAGGGTGGAGCGGAGTGTTTTGCTCTTGTCAGCCAGCAGGCAGGCGAGTGTGCCGAAGCAGAGCAGAGCTGTTCAGATTAGGCCGCCTGATTCCTTTAATGTTTTTTTTTCATCCTCTCCCCTCATCCAGGAGTTACTTGTTCTGACCTGCACAGTCCCAGACTCCCTGCCAAGGACATCAAGCATATGCACTCATCCACACTCGCTCACACACACACACACACACACACTTTCTGATGTTGACTCATTCATGATTTATCGCCAATATCTGTGAGACGACAAGGATAATTCAGTCTGCGCCTTTGCAAAACTTCAAAGTAAACAGCTCACAATGAAATAGATATAGTAGGATGTGACTGTGTTTCAGCTCATCAACTCTGACAGCATCTTTGGCCAGGAAATAAAGTAACGGAGTATTTAACATGCATTCCTCATTGTTCTATAAATAACCTGGAAAGAATTATGAGCTGGTGCACATCATACAGTAACACAGGAATGAAATTCCAACATCCACTCTGTCTTTGTCCGGATGAAAGTCTTTATGGCTTGCTTTGTTCTCTTTGATTCTAAAGCGACTGTAGTGTGGCAAGGTATCTGCTTACAGTATGTGCTTATTTCTACCACCAGTTAACAACAACCACAGCATTGTGGCGTTGCAGCTGTTTCTTGGGGCTGTGGAAACAGAAGAAACAGTGAAATCCCTGTAGAAGGCATGGGGTTTTGCTTCCATTTTAGCGTCTGTATGCCACTGATGATCTTCCACCTCTACACCCCTCTGCCTGTTGCAGTGGTTGGCGATGCCCTACCAGTGGCCACAGTCTTTTCTGAGGATGTAGAAGATTTTGCGTCCCAGGCTTGACTTCCAGGGTTTAACCAGGCTCTTGGTGTTGATCATCAGTCGGCCGGTCTTCCAGTCCTCATGACCAGCCACTACATACTGAGATCCTGGAGAAGAAAGAGCAGAACATAAACTGAGAATGTCACTAAAATACACAGAACAGGAGGGAAATCACTGTGGGAAGCACCTTGTGTAAAAAGATTGCACATCATTATATAACTATAATCGACCAAATACTGTGCTGCTATGGCTGACTTGGATGAATGTTGCCAGAAATGATTATTGTGAACGTGTTAGATGTGAAATAGTCTCATAACAGAGAGGTGACTCTAATCTTTAAGCTGTAAATGTCCATTCAAAATGAGTGATGCCAGGACGTTGGCACCCACTCAAAGCCTCCGTGAGCAGCGACAAAGATCCTCTATTCAGCACAAAGCTGGCAGATTGTCCATTCAAGAGTCAACTAATTAATAGGCTTCTGCAATGTGAGCAATAAAAGGTTCTCATTGGAAGTGGCTGCAGCTGACCTGGGTTGAGGATGGGACAGGTACAGCCTTGAATGGTCCAGGACTCTGGGTAAAGGGTGACACTTCCCCTTTGGATCTTCATCTGAGGGTTCTGGTGCAAGACCTTCTTGACCTTGACCTCCACCTCTGCATGGGAGCCTTTATCGTGAGCAGAGATTACCCTCACCACCAGCACTGCCAAGGCAACACAAACAAACAGTCATTCAACAAATCAGCAGCCTACCAACTACAAAATACAATGCATCAGTGCTGACTTTTCATTTCTCAAACAATATTTTGCACCATAGACTTTTCAAGTCTAGGAAAAGGAGTGATGTCATGACATCGGGATTTTTTTTTTTTTTCGGCTTGGGTTTCGGAGACATCACATTTTTGCGTGGAACTTAAAAGATGTGGGCCTTTACTAGACAGGAAGAGTCTAATGAAAAGATGCTATCAAGTTTCAACGTGGGAATTGTAGGATCCAGTGTTGATCCACTCTGTGGAGTAAAAGTTATTTAAGATATTTTGGCCTCTGCTGCATCAATTGTGACCATTTTTCTCAGAATTTTAGGGGAATGTGCAACAAAATTTCAGTAGAACTTCTTTAAAAAAGGTACCCTGTGGAGTTTTTGAGTAGTAGAGCTATGGAGCAATGTTTTTGTGAGTGCGTCCTTGTTTTGTTTGTTCTGGTGAATGTGTACGAGTATGCGGGATGGATTCACACTATTCCACTACAGGTAGCGGTAATGTGCAGAAAAAGGCAGAGAAGAAGAAGAATGCTAGCAAGTAAACATGGATGTAAACAATGCAATGTTTTTAAATTTTTCAAAAATCGGCTTTGCAAATATTTTAAGGAGGAAAACGTATTCAACGAGTTTGATAGGCCTCAAGGATACACATAATGTGTTTAGGGAATAACACTGACTGTAAACAGAAACTTTGTTTGTTCCCAAGAAAACTCCACAAGATATCACAAGATACCAAGTGGAACAACAAGGGGCATTTTTCAACATTCAGAATTTTATTAAAGACAGATCTCATGGGTTTTAAACAGCCACAGACTCCATTATGTTGTTAAATGGCCTCACCCTGCTTCACTTCCATGATAGGCTCACACAATACTGAATCAATTCCCTTTGTCAAATAGCACTTACCATAGTCATACTCTGCAGAACAGAAGAGTTTAGGGTTGCCAAGGGTTACTTCTACACACTCACATTTCTCTGGAAAAAATCAAACATGATTAATAAGATTCGTATAAATCACTTCATCATGATGTATAGATTTCAAGATCAAAAGCTGCATTTTATCTATGCGGTTTGATGAGTGTGCAGTGTATTAAGTGTGATATGACCTGTGACTCACCAGAGTGGTGCAGTGCAGAGAAAAGCTCCTCTACCCTAAAGAGTGCCGTCTCACTATTATTGCTGCTGTGTCCCATGTGGCCAGTGGCTGTATAGGAGACCTCCACATCTGAGCTGTGCCGCAGAGGTAAAACCAGTCAGGGGCAGGGCTCCACTCAGTGTTAATCATCCAGAATGCACTCTACCTCTACACCATACATCACTTTATCCAAGTACAAACACATATGGATATGGTATTAAGTCTTGGCTCTCACCCAGAAATGCAGTCACCGGTGTAGGGGTCACAGTCCCCTGTGCAGTCACATGGACGGCAGCCGTATTCATGAAGCCCCCAGTATCCCAGCATGCAGCTGTCACAGCGGGGCCCTCCGACACCAGGCTTACAAGTGCACTCCCCACTGCTAGGGTTACAGAGAGTGCTACCTCCTGAGAGGACAGAGCCTACAGGGTGGCAGGAACAGGCTGCAGAGGAGAGGGGTGACAGAACAAGAGGACCGCATGTTAACATTTCTGCTTGTAAGTCAAAAGACGTGTCTCCTTTTCTGGCACAGACCTAGAAGCACTCAGTAAACATTATGAGCTTGCATGTATGCAAAGGACAAACACACTTGTAGAAGCCCAAACAAACAGCGTACACAGTGAACCCCCATGGCAATATAAAAGTTAAATGTATTATATCATCCTCTTGTAACAAGCGACAAGCTGGGAGTATGTACTCAACATGCTTTGAACAGCTGCAGCAAAAACAAACAGTAAATCACTCCCTCTCTAGGCTGTCAGACCTGCTGCCTGATGGTCCGTTGTGATGACAGATTGATTTTTGTCACAGACTTGCTTCATCTGTTTCCAAAAAACAGCATGTTTGTTCTTAAAAATCGCTGCAGCATGCCTGGCGGGGGGAAAGGGCAAGAATGGGAAATATGTGCTTGCATGGTCCATGGGAAATTCCTCCATTGTTTGCAATTACAGTCACATTCCAAAACAGTGCGGTCTCCGTCATTCCTGCTGAGGAGCGGACTAGAGTCACCTTACCATCTCATCACTCGCAGGGCAGTGACTGAGAAAAGGTGCTGGGGGAAAATACCCTTATCAAAAGAGATCAATCTGCTTTAATCTGGAGGGTCACAAGAAAAATCAAATCTCCATTACTGTCCTCAAAATATCAAAGGCTGCACCTCTTAATTGGAATTCTCTCTGCTGGCATTCATCCAGACAAAGTTATGGTTTAAGGAAAAAAGAAGCTACACACTGAAGAAAAAGAGTTTAAAGGCCTTACGTTTGCAGGAGTCAGGGGCAGTTTTTGGTCGGCTGGGGTCTCTGAAGAAGCCCTTCTTACAGCTCTGGCAGTGACGGCCCTCTGTGTTGTGGCGGCAGACGTCACACACGCCACCACTCCGCCGTCCGGTTGCTAGCCACAACCCACGACTGAAGTGACAGCTCTTGGCGTGGCCGTTACACTTGCACTCTAGATTTAGATGGGCATGTACAATCAGACAGGGTTTTCTCTGCTCAGCTGAGCTTTGAACTTTCAAAGCCCTAGTGATAGCAGTGACAGCTCTTAAAAGAAGAACTGCTCTGTTATTCATCCTGCATGAGCATCTAAAAGGTTACGTGTGATTTATGAGACTAAATTCATTTTCGAGATAAGTCTACACGCTGTGTGTCCTACTCTGCATTTGACTCTCCTGCCCCATCACTCACTCTGGCACTCATGCGGTGTCCCTATGATGCCGTTGGCTGCCTGCCAGGGTTTGTCATTGTAGAGAGGTGCACAGCGCTCGCAGTGGTCACCGGCTGTGTTATGTCTGCAAACACACTTGCCATGGACCTGCAAGGCAAACACCACAGACGGTAAATTATTTGGATTTTTATTGAATCTGCATGCATCTTTTTAATTGTTGACTGAATGTTTTTTTCAAGTGCTTCAGGAACATTGCTTAGAGAAAAGTGAGTAAGTAGTTAGTAAGTAATGTAACATACTGTATGTTGTATTATGTTGTACTGCACTCCCACTCTTTGGGATTAGTGTATTTTTGAGAGAGTTTTCATTGTGTTCTTCCTGAACCGTTATCTGTTTATCACCCTGGGCAGGTTGGATGGTTAACCACACCTCATCATAGAGCCCATCATCAGCCTGTTGGTGTATATAAGGGTGTGGTGAACATTTTAAAACATTTTGGCCCGACAAAGATCCAACTAGGATCAAAACATTATCCATTTAAATGCATTTGTGGTTTGGAGTCAGTGTGCAGGCGTTTCAACTCTTTTCATTGATGTCCATTTCCAGCAGCCTTGCACCTACGAGATGTGTGTAATACTTCGTAAATAGTGCATAATACTTCTTAAATATTGCAACATACATACATCTACATGCACAATCACAGTGGTTACACACTGTGCAGCTTATTACTGCCTGTGTAACATGTCTATACCCCTTGTTGGAGCGCTTCTATACTCCATTTACAGTAAAGAGAATAACATGACAGAGACTATGGGTTGTTAAAGCATTAGGCTGAATACCATAATTAAGGTTTCCACATCCTTAAATCCCTGTAATGGTGGTAAAGCTGTGGCCTAATATCCAGTCTTTACTGCAGCCTTCAGGTTCAGCAGCACATACCAGAGCACAGCTGAGTAACAAGGGAGTGGTGGGAACAAAACCCCAAACCCTCAACTCTCAATCTCACCACATAAAACAAAAACAAAATGCAGCCATCAGCAGACTTCAGCATGACACAAGATCTCAGTAAGTTTCCACAACAGAACAAACTGTGCAAGAGCTTTTCCTTGGTAGAGTATCATGCACCTGCAAGCTGTATGTTCACAAAATCCAGGTCAAGATCGCTCACCATGTTGTTGGGCTTCTGTTGGCTGGGTTGGTAGCCCATGGCTGGTACGCAGTGGTCAGCATGTCCATTACAAAGGCAACTGCCTTTGACAATAAAATCATAGATGGCATAATGGTCTGCGGGGAGGACGGCAGCACCAGGATGTTTGGACTGGCAGGGACACTGCTGGCGCTGCAGCAGACGGACTCTCAGGTTGGTGATCATGAGCTGGTCCTGGGTGGCGGGTCCATAGGGATCCACTGAGTGCCAGGGCGACAAGGCTCGATAGATCACCTGGAGATTGAAGTAGAGGAGACATACAAGAAAATCTCTCAAAATCTGTGTTATTCCACTTGTAAAAGACTCTCAAACAAGTGAAAAAACTGATCTTAGAGGCGCTGACAGACCATGACGAAAATATAAATTATGTCATTTTCTCTTTTTATCTTGGTCTGCCAAATAAAAAACAGGCATCAATCTGGTTCGCCTTCCATGCTCCTCAAATAGCTGCTATTCTAGGAAAGTCAGACAAGCTCCAATGTAAACATGGACAAATGGTTCTTGTTCTCCCTCATTACGTTTAGCCGAATGTTGATCTTTCAGATACATTCTCCCTGTCTGTATATGAAAATGTGCACAGATATAACACACTTAGGTCATCACTCTTAATCATAACATCAGGGATGAAAACTCTGTTAGGTCGTGTCAGGATTTTTATGGAAATAAAATTGAAAGCAAGAATATATTAATCCGAACAAACATTATCCTAAATACATTCAGTTTTATTTTTCAAGCAGTTCTGTGTATCAGTGAAGGTGTTCTCAAGAACTAATGTTAACTCTTTTTTAAATCTTAAATTGAATTGAATATAATAAAATGCAGTCGAACTGTGACATTATTAAACAGTTTTAAGAGCCCACACATAACTTTTACTGAAATTAAAACCACATTCCATTTATAGTTTACAATCCATACTTAATCCATTTTGCATCATCTGTTTGTACCGTACACAAGAGAGACTTAATGCTGTATCGTAATGAATATATTTTTTACCATGTGGTTAGTGATGCAGTACAGATGTAAACAACAAGATTTACTGTATAATCATTGCACTTGACAAATAAGCTCATTCTGATTTACAATAAGAAAATTGTTCACTTGTGGTGACCATATGTATAATTTAGCTTATTACTGCAAGCAGAGAGTTTAAACTAAGTATATGATGTTTGCAGTATAACTTTATTGCTGAAACTCTTTATATTTTCACACAACATTTTGGGTATGTCTTTGCATGTTGAGCAACAGAGACACTAATTATAAAGGGTGAGGGGATTACACTAGAGAGCTGACATACAGTGCTGTAGCAAGACACATACTTGTTGCAAACACACTGCAATTATGAGATCAGTCAAAGCCATATATTTATTCAGATGCACAACCAGAACCTCCCAACGTGGTCTGAGGCTCTTTGAAGCAAAACAAATCTTTACTGGCCAGTGAGAGTCTCTCTTTTACTCCATCTGTGTGAACGAACGATCTGCTCATGAATTAACCATAGCTGCTTATCTGGCTCAGACCTCCCTGTGATGATACAGCAGGTCCAAAAAAAATGCTTTGAGGGAACATCAGAGGTAAAAGTGAACACTGATAATGTAGCCGTGCTGTGCATGTCAAAGCAGTTTGTGGCTTAAAAGGCTGACCTAACAAAAAAAGGTCTCCCGCAGCAAGTCAGAGGAGATCAGTTTACAAAGCTTGGTCAACTGTTTGTTTAGTGGGTTGTGTGATATCAGCTTATAGCGCATCCTGGTGCCAATAAATGAACAACAAGAGAAGAGCAGATGGTGAGTGTTATTGCTGTGAAGTGCTGGGGGAATGTCTGGCAGCATGTTTTGATGTGGTCACTCTCAGATCTCAGAAATAAAATCACAATCCAGTATTGAAAGTTTTTCTTTGTCCTTCAGAGCTTTCTCTGAGCTACAGCATCCTCCTTATAGAAGTGTATTTATAATTGAGTTTTAATCAGTGAAGATTAGGGCTCGGTGGTAAAATCTAAATTATTGTCCACACACTTTCTGTGCAGTCTTATTGTGACAATATGATCATATTGTGTTATTGATTTCCCCAATTATGTTGTTTAAATTAAGGATTTAGCTCATTTTAATTAAAAACTAACAAAATGAATATTAGCTGACAGTGTTCTTGTTTTATAGATGTGAAGAGTTTTGTCTGGTGTAAAGCATAACAGTAGAACACAGTTCCTTGCACTGAATGTCATTTTGATCATTTTATAGGTTATATATTATATTCTTCATATATGTTTACAATCTATAATTTTGTCATCCTGATTGTCCATACTGTAATTTTACATCATTGGTCTGTTCTGTACACACGACATCTATTGAGGTCTCAATTCTTTTCCCTGTTAAAGGATTTTTTGGGGAGTTTTTCTTTATTAATCGAGGGTCTAAGATCTAAGGGTGTAGTACTGTATGCTGTATATGGGATTTGTGCTATAAAAATAAAATTGACTTGACTTGACTGTAGTGCTTGCATTTGCCATATCAAGATATATATCTCAGTATCCGAAAAATATAAAAGTAATATTAAATTCAGTCATATCGCTACAGGGTAAACATATAGATGTTTAATAACTCTTCATTCTGTCTAAGTAGGGCTTTATAGTGTTAGGGTCATATTTCTCTGACATTTGTTATGGTTCATAATAACACACCCAGTGATGATTTTTGGAGTTGAATTAACACCTACAGAGTTGTTGTACAATACTCACCCAGGGGTGGATCTAGAGGGGAGCATGGGGAGGCTGCCACCCCTACTATGAAGCTTGCACCCCCAGCTGCCCCCCAGCTGCCCCCCAGCTTTCCTGCTCCAGATGTTATTGTAAAACAGTGTAATTTTCAGGCACCTCTATGTCCCTAAGCTGTCAAAAGCACTGAAGCTAGATAGATAGAAAATCGATAATTGATCATTCCCACCTGTTTTCTCTCTCTTCATATCAATTCCAGTAAAGTAATATGGCCTTTCACTCTGTAAAACAACATGTTTTTAGTTATTAGCTATCTTCTGTTTGTCATTTACCTGCAGAAGTAGTAAGTATTTTTATCTGGCCCCCAACCACACCCCTCTCAAGCCACACTGTCAAAATCACTTGCCTTCCCATGTACAATTTTCTAGACCAGCCGGTACTCACCTCTCCTCTGGTACAAGGGAAAGCTCCTGAATACTTAGAGGTGCAACTTGCTCCATTCTCCCCAACTGGCGACCCCTCTGCCAGGCCAAACACCTCCTCACAGTCCCAGGCAAAATACCTGAGGGCCTTCCATGTGTGCCCGTGGTCTTGGGAGCGCTCCAGCACCATGGCAGCGGGGCGGGGTGAGCGGAAGACCAGGATGAGGTGGGTGAGGAGGAACTCCGTCTCCAGGTCGAGCTGGAGCGTCTCCTCCTTCGCCCCCTCTGCAGACTGCCACCAAGTGTCGGGGTAGCGGAAAGAGCAGTCGCTCATGGCAGAGGGAGGGTGCGCCTGGCTGGGGATAGCAGAGTTGCACTTGCTGCATTTTGCTTCCGAGCAGGACTCCTTGCTGCGGGGGGCAGCAGTCTGTTTGTAGAAGCAGTAGGGCTCCGATGAGTTGGAGCCGCAGACCGACTGGGCGCTCAGCACTCGACCCTGGGCCAAGTTGCCCATGCGAGGGTTGCAGGCTCGGCCAGAGCAGCGGCTCTCCACAGCCGGACCTTTCGGTTGAGACCTTTCTGGTAAGAAAAATGTGTTTTAGTACAATGAGAGAGAGGAATTGCAACTGTAAATCGACTTTTTTCTCAATGAGCAAGTCAGGCCACTAGGCTGCAACAAAGGTTGCGAGATCGGTTCCCGCTTCCCCAACTCCCTTTCTTGAGTGCACTTGTGATGATGTGAGGCACGTGGATACAGCGTTTCCAAAAAACAGCACGTGCAATGCTTCTTTTATTCATTCACATCTTCATGAAGTGCGTGCGTAAAAGTCTCAGTCACACAAGTTCAAACTCACCGGCTGGAAGAGGAGAGGATGCGCACACCGGGATAAGGACAAGTAAAGCCCACAGTCTCATTCTGAAGCAGTTGTTGTACCTCTACATAAAATCCGTCGTATATTCCGCGAAAGCAGGAACGCGCCCTCAACAGCTTGATCCAATGATATCCAGTCGTTAATAATCCAACACGTTCCTTTAAGTAATAAAATAACAACAAACGGCTACGACGCAGAAATAAAGAAACACAACAGACTGGAGCGTAAACTTATTTCTGTGTCGGTCGTGGTGTAGAAATGCCTCGTTAGACTTAACTCGTATTATCTGAGAGCTCTGCAGACATTATCCTGAATTTATTCCATCCCACGCACTTCAGGGTTCAACTTGCTGTGGAGAGTTCATTGACATTTAGGAATATGAAGAGGTTAGCGCCGCCTTCTTCTTGTCTTTTCCCAGACCCCTCCCACTAAAATCAGACTTTCTAAAAGGAGCAATAATATCAAAACCATCTCTGGCAGACTTTTTGGCATATATGTATTTTAAGGGTTGATTAAGATACAATGATGATTATGATTGTGATACTTTTACATCACCATCCTTCTATATTTTACCCATTAATGAACAATCATCCACCTTACACATAGCATAAGTTTTGTTAGCCTCAAACTAATGAATGCATACTTTACCCTAAAGTAGCATTAACTTTTTTCTCTGCATTCCTCAGTAAGCACCCATAATGAAAGAAGTTAGTTGTCATCAGATTTAGAGGTAAAAAGCACTGGTCTAAAACAATAACTGAGACATTTTGATTGCCTCCACACACCACCCAGGCACTCCAGCCCTGACCAACAACAAGTGTGTCATTGTGTTGCATTCCTGACACATATCACCACTTGTTTCTAACTGCCACTCATTAACCACGCTTTACCTGCCTCGTCAGACAGACCTGAGGGGTCGCACAACCCTCGACCCCAATAATCATCCAGTTGCACACCATTTCTTTTTACTTTAACAGTGACATCACCTCATTGAGACAAAAAAGAAAAAATGTGTATATGATACTACAGGTAGCTTTGCCAGTGGCTAGCAAGATTTATCATAATCATTTGATACCATGTGAAAGTGTGGACAGTCAAAAAAGAAAAGAGTGTAGACAGCCAAAGACAGGACAGACTGATGAATGAAGAAAAAAAAGGGAACAGTGTCATTGAGAATATACATCATACCTGTGAATACATGAGGTCAGGAGTAATTTGTTCTCACTGTGAATATGACCTGTCATATGAATCATCCTCTCACATGTGTGCGTGTATATCTTAAAGGAGAAGAAAGGGGGGGTCATGAGCATTCTCAGTCTCTTCCCTAAGGCATCCCGGCCCTGACGGATGAGGACATTCCTGGAATACTACGACTCTCATCACAGTGACGGCCTCTTCTGTTTAAAGGGGACAGGGTTCATGTCTGTGTGTTTTTAGATTTGCATGGGTTATTTCGGTTGTCTCCAGATGATCCGCCGGGGCAAGGGGTGATGCACCTTGAGCTGTTCTCTTTGTACATCACTTGCATGTTTTTCAATCCTCAAATCCCAGGAGTCACTATGAAAAATGCTGCAGGAAGGATGTCTAATTGCAGCCAGTCTGTGGTGTATTCCCCTGGCAGGATGAAAGCAACACGCATTACAAACAAGTTCCTTTACTCTTTTAACTCCAGCTGTTTGTTGTTTTTCCTCTGTTACACAACTTGAATTCTACTGAGCCACATCATTAAAGGAATGGTTTGACATTTTGGGAAATACACTTGAGAGTTAGATCAGAAGACTGATACCACTCTCATGTCTGTATGGTAAATGTGAAGCTACAGCCAGCAGCTGGTTAGCTTAGCTTAGTGTAGCATAAAGACTGGAAACAGGGAAACAGCTAGCCTGACTCTGTCCAAAAGCAACAAAATGCCTACCAACTATTTCTTGGCTGGGTGCATTTACTTCCAGGAGTCATGTTGTCACCGTGAGGTTGCCAGGCAACCAGCTGAGACTCCAGGAGGTCACTACACCCTGCCAAAAAGTAGTCCTGCACATAACCCACCGTAAAACCCCAATTCATCAGTTTTACACTTTAGATCTTGTATGAATTAAACAAGCAGGATAAATAACGTGTTAATTAGTGAGCTTAAGAGGTGCTGGTTGGCAGATATTGTTATTTTGTTTTCAGTCTTTATGCTATGCTAAGCTAAGCTAATCGGCTGTTGGCTGCAGCTTCATTATTTACAGTACAAACATGAGATCATCTAACTCTCGGCAAGAAAGCGAATAAGTGCATTTCCCAAAATGTCCAACTATTCCTTTAAGAGAAAACTCTGTTCTCTTATTCCATTAAAAAGCTGGCTCAAACCTCTCTAACCAGTAATTACACCCGTTTTGTTGTATGATTAAATCACAGGCAAAGACTCATGTATCTATCTTGGAATACTGCAGATAAATGCAGTTATGAATGCAATGTCAGGCATTACAGTGCAGTCAGAGGGGTCAGTTCAATAACACATGAAATATTGGGATGAAATACTCCTCTCATGTTAAATTACCTCCCTGCCTGCTAGTCTGGTGCTGGACCTCCACAGGCAGTCGTGCTGGCCTCGTCATCTAATGGCCCAATAAGATGACAGACACGGGGCCGTTCCACCGCTGCTGGCCTGCTTTATTTCCAGACTGTAAAAGGATATGGTCCCCCCCCCCCCGCATGCTGCCATGTCACCTAGTACCTTCAGCTCACTGAACCGTCTCAACCCTTGCAAGTAATCTGTCTACTCTCCTGTAAAAGCCAGACAAAAAGCCAGACATGCTCCAGGCAAGGAGAGTAGGTGCCTTGCCTGCAGGCTAGGCATTAAACTTAAGGCTCTGTCACTGGTTTCCTTGCTCTTCGCTTCCATTTTTATGACGTTTATCACCGCTATCTGTCTGCGTGTTCCTAGCCATAACATTGCCCTCACGCACATTTCATCAGATGGTTTAATCTGTAATGACAAAAAATGAAACAGGGTCTAAGTTATGTAAATATTAATCCTAAAAGGCAACTCTTCCCATGATGTAACTCATTTGGCATTTATACTGTTAGTTATTCATATTATGCTATGACAGTAGCAAGACTCTTGATACTTAGCACAGCAAAAGGCTTCTCCTACTCCTCCACACACATTCCCCTCACCCCCTCGACCCTCTCCATCCAGACACTTCTGGAAGTTTATACTCTAATATTTTACATCACCTTTTGACACGCTCAGGAAAGACTCAACAGATGACTGAGCACAAGCCGGCTTTTAAGAGTGGACACAGAAACAGGAGAACTGTGGGAGTTTCACCTTCATAAAAGCTAGGCAGGCGGATGTGTCCCAGTTTTAGTTTTTAGTGTTATGGGAGGGGAACGGAAAGCCCACAGAAGGGCTAAAATGTACCTGTGTCATGTCATCTGCCACATGCCATAAACAAAAACGGGGGGGGGGAAAAAACATATAGTATCATTAACAGTGGGAGAGGAAACATTGCGCATTGTACAAACCACAGGTGTGAGTTCTTCTTTTGTGTGTCTGACAGGCGATAGCTGAAAAAGCAGACCAGCAGCCAAACAGGCGGAAATTACTAATATTACCTATGTTAAGTGACAGTCTTCACTGTATCACTGTTGCATATTATACACTAATTGTGGAAAATTTAAAGGTTTGTCTGGTACAAAAACACTGAAAAATTGCCAAATGTAATGTTTCCATTCATTTCATCTTTAATTCCAAATGCAGCTGGACTGACTGACTTAAACATGAAATTGAAGTTTCTGTGTTTGTTTTTTTTCTTTTTCTTTTTTTTTTTTTTGTATTTGCTTGCTATCACTTGTATCATCACTCATAGTATTGGTGGAGAGAGCACCCCCACATTTTACATCAGTAATCATTGTATGTAGCTTTACATTTCATTGTTGTTGGGGTTTTTTTATGTCTAATTGTTGTATTTTTTGAAGATGTAGTCAAATCCACTATTGTAGACAATAAAGTTGTATTGTACTGTATTGTATTCCTAAAGTGGAAGCTTTTCTCACAGCCTGAAAAAGTAAAATACAGAAATTAGTTCAGAAAAAGACATTTTTACTTGCTTTTTGTGATATTTTTAAATATGAAATTGGTCATAGTGCTCTACATTTAAAGCTCAATTGACATTTATTGGCAAACACATGGTTCTGTCATTTCCTGTCAGTAGTGTACAGTAAATTACAGTGCACTATAAAGATTACTACTTGGTGTATACTTTTATAGTATTGGCATGCAGGTTTGAAATGGGACACAGAGATGTGGTTGGCACAATGTCAGAGTGTTATGAGTTGTTTGAGCTTCATTGTGTCGGGCTCATTAGGAAATGCCCATATAAGACAGCCCAGAGAAGCTGTTTTCCATTCGATATGGTGTATAACAAAACACTGAGGGCATAGCTATTTCAAAAAGCCAAGGTCACATGGGATGGACCATGAGAATGTGAAAGACATGGTGACCTCTGAAAGCAGATTGAAGACCTCTGGAAGATGTTAATCACTAGGAGGCCTTCTGCTAAAACTTTGCTGAGAGAAAGTAGCTCCATTACTTAGATAAAACTGCACCTACTGTGCCATTTAATTGTAGTATTTATTGCTTTTAAGCACACTTTAATGAAGAAGATAGTGCAAAAAGCCATAAAGCATTTTAAAGTTGGGATAACCATAACGTTTGTGTTGTGAAGCCGTCTATTAGCAGGTATGATTGATGGTAACATGTCTTGAAGACCCACCCTTCAAGCTTTTACCTTAAGAGGGAGAGGTAGGGGTTGTCAGCTGAGGGGCAGACAGGATGATAATCTCGGTAAAGGGTGGAGAAGATCTGAGCGTTATGAGAGGAATGTCTGCTGCCTCTCCAGTGTGACCCTGCTTTAGGCTCCATGTCTGTCCCCATGTTGTTGTAATGTATGAAGGAGCAGCTACACATAACACATTACCTTGCTGTCTGACAGGTCAGGACAAGATGATTATATCTTCATTTGGCATGAGTGGGGATGTACAGAGAGCAGCCTGACAACAAGGCTTATTTATCATTATGAGCCTTTAATAAACATCACTGAAAGCAATTATTGTCGTCACTTTTCTGCTCAACAGACTCATTGATATTTGGTTTACATCTCAATGACCCTTTCCCAGTGGTGGAAGAAATACTCTGATCCTTTACTAAGGTAAAAGTAGCAACAACAAAATATAAAAGATAATCTGCTACAAGTAAAAAACACAAATATTCAAGTGTTATCAGGAAAATCAAATGTAAAAGTACTCATAATACACAAAAGTCCTTTTTGGAATGTTATATTATTGTATGTATTATATTATTAGATTACCATTATTGATTAATTTAATGTGTAAGCAACAGTTTAATGTAGCTGTGGGTTGATGTGAAGCTAATTTGAACTATTTTATATACTGATGGGTTAGTTAGTTTAATGTTACAATGCATCATATTTTATAAAATTATGCTATGTTTTATATGTAAGAAACTTAAGCTCTCAAATAAATAAAAATAGAAATACTCTAAGCACTGTACCTTAAATTTGTATTTAAATAGTCCTGACCATTGCAGTTTTGTGCTGCTTGGGCAGCTTGGGGATGTGCTGTCAGAAGACACTGGTGTTTTTTTGTCACTGATACAAACATCTTCTCAGATTGTACTTTCCCTCTCTTGTGAATGTACAATGGGTTTAGTGATCCTCAAACCCCAAGCAAGGTCCTGAAGTGAAGCACATACTATATATTTGAAATTAAGTGAACTTCTATACATTAACAACATTTTCATTTACATGGTCAGTTGTCACCACAGTGGTAATATGAATAGGTTATAGTTAAAATGAGGGTTGGGTTTTATTTGTTTGCTGCACAGAGATGTGTTTGTGAAAAAAAAAAAAGAAATCTCTATGGTGGGTATTTTGATTCAAGGAGACATTTTTCACTTCTCAAAATGAGGGAATATTGCCACCTAGTGGCTAAAATTGCATTCATTTGAAAGAAGTGTGATTTATATATATATATAAAAAACGACTCTATTAAGGAACAATGTAGACATTTAGTGTACAGAAATTACATTATTCATAAATATAAATCGCTGGGGTTTTAGACCTATTAAAGAAATACAAGTCATCCTCAAGCTATCTGCAGATATAGTCTTTTCCTCATGTTTGTGTGCTCATATTATAGTAAATGTCCTGTAGACAATACTATAACATGAACATGAAACTGTGATGTTTATGTCTCAAGTCTCCAATTACAAATAAACTCTTTATTCAGGAATATACTAATGTGATTAATTTACCTGCTTCTAGAAATGCCATCTGGTATATTGAGATCCTCATTGTGTTTCTTAGGCTACCTCTTCTCTTGTGTTAGCTGGAGGAGGTCTGAGTCTGAGGTCTGAGCAGTACATGCCAGGTTTTTTACAAACACACCAAACCAGCATACAATGCACATTACAACTGCAAACAGGTTCATCTGACCCCGGATGCAGACATTAGCGCTGTCTGTGTCTGTTGAACCTCTGTTGACTGAAACGGTCCCCTTAAATTATGGCAGAGAAAAATAAAAGTAGCTGTCAAAATACTTCACTGTGTTTAGGAGGTCTCGGGTTCGATCCCCGCACCGGCAGGAAAAACTGACTGGGCAAAGGGACAGAGCATATCCGTCCTTGATTGCAGCCGAGGTGCGCTTGAACAACCCCCACCTTCTCCAGTGGAGAGTTAGGTTATTTAGTGCAACAGGCTTAATCGCCCCGATATCTATGACACATGTTTGTGTCTGTGTACAAGGGGACAGAGGTATGTTTTATGTTGATAATTTAGTAGTTTTCCCATCTTTAACTGAGAATTTCTTACTTTGTTAAAATTGGGTTGGATCACGGGTGTGCCGTTTTGCAATACATATATATTTAAAACAACTTTTTCCGGTCTTTTACTTTGTTTTTGTTGCAAAGCGTGTGCGCAGTTTTGACCTCAAGGGGATCTACAGGTAACCTAGCTAGCTAGCTAGCTTTAGCGTTAACTAGAGGCACTGACGCCTTTTTTTTAAAGGATTTTGCTTGAAACGTTAGTTATATAGGGCCAGTTTATTTCTTCCAGGGCAAGTTCAGTCAACGTAGTGCTAATTTTACTGTCATCGACGGCTATTGAATGACAGTAGTTGGCTAATTAGAGAACGTTAGGTAATTGACATTAGCTGGCGCGGCCGCACTTTCGTCGTGTAAGACAGCTAACAGCTAAAGTTATGAGGACCGAAATTATCTGATGAGAATAATTAAGACTCTTAGCGGGGTGAGCTTTGAATACAGTAATGTGAACCACCCTCACAACGTCCCTTCGATAGCTCAGTTGGTAGAGCGGAGGACTGTAGAGGCGTCTCAGCTGACATCCTTAGGTCGCTGGTTCGAATCCGGCTCGAAGGAGATATGTGTTTTTTGTTTGGTTTTTTTAACTTTGACGGTAAACCCTTTTACTATAACGCCAGCTCTATAGTGCCATCTAATTGACAGCGCTTGTGTTGACAGAATCGTTATTCCCGCAATTGGCGTTGGTACTTTGTTAGCGTCTGTTGCTTTTTGCCCTGATAGCAATAACGTTTCTGGGCTTAGCTTTAAAGTGATTTTATTTGTGAGTGCCCATAAATGCATGACACTGCAAAGCTAACTGTGAAAATGTTATAATATGGTTAGTATATGAATGATAATCATTTGTTAAACGTTATAACTAAAACGTTGTTTCCATCATTATAACGGTTGTAAAGTCTGTCCAAACATCTACGAACCTATATAGGATTATTGTTGGTTTGTATTGATGAGATAGATGAATGGACGTTTGGTAATGACTTGGTATGCCATCTGAGATCATGTAGATGTTGCTACAGTATGTACATTAGGGTGCATAAATGTTTTCTCATTAACACTTCTGAGCTGTAGGAAAATATGTTGGCTATGTTTTCGCTCTGGTGTTACCTGTAAGATATTCCTCTCTTTTTATTCAGGAAGTACTGTACTTTAGCCTATGTTTGTGTGTATGTTTGTGCTTTGTATAGAAATACATCTTTTATTCAATGACAAGCATTTGTAAAGTCAACATGAACCTGTGGTCATTTGTGGAAAAAATCAGTTAGGTTGAGCACATGATGTCTTGATAGACTTCTGACTGTTGTGCTACTACAGTCTGTCATGAGTTCTTTGTTTAACCTTTGAATTTGTTGACCAAAGCTGCATTTGCAGGTCTGTGACATACCACTTTGTCTTCCTCAGGTTGTTCCTCACAGCACCTCAAGGTGGTTTCTCAGCCTGGACAGGTAGGTGCTGTTTAACTGGACTGTTAAACTTACTTCCCAAAAGTTCAGCACACACAGAGAACAAAAGCAGTGTGAATGTAAACACATTCCTCTCTGTTTGAGTGTGTATGTAATTTAGATACTGAAAAACAATTGAATAGCTTTTGGTAAATGAATGTGCTCCTAATAAAACTAGACGAAGGCCTTGTGATCACAGGCTGATATTCATTGTTTGAATTTTTCAGATGGTTTGCTCATGTGTTACTTAACAAAAGGGGCAACTTTGATGGGCTGTTAATCAATTTATATTTTGATATTTTATTTGACCTTTACGTCACAGATAATTGCAGCTGAAACAATCAGTTGACGGAAATCGATCGACTGAAAATCTACCATTTCCAGCGTCTCAAATGTTAAAAGATTTGATTCTTTTCATTGTCATAATATGACGGTAAACTGAATATCTTTGAGTTTTAATCTGATTGTCAGATATAACATCACCTTGGGCTCTGGTGAATTATAATGGTCATTTTTTCATTTGTTATTTCAAGACAAAATTATTAATTGAGAAATTTATCAGCAGATTAATTGAAAATTTAAATAATTGCTAGTTGCAGCCCTGCCGATAATGACACACTGCACCTACAGTACTAATGCTCAAACTTTAAAAACGTATAATTTACACAGTAAATGGTGTTACGAGTTATAGTCATAAACTTAACCTTATTTCTTAAATCCAAATGTTGAGGAGCTTCTGTTCCCCTTCAGCCAGACACCAACAGGAGCTTCAGGTCAAATCAGATGACAGTTAGCTAAACCTGCTGGCATACAATAGCTCACTTACGTTAAATAAAGATTTATAAAATTACTTTAATTCCTATATTAATAGGATTTCTGTCATTTAAAGACAGTGGTGATCTTATGGTAATATTACCTGACATCTTCATGACACAACAGTGATAGTAGGAGATCATACTTCTGCAACTGCTACTACTAAAAGTAACTATAATGATAAACATACTGTAATAACAAACCAGAAATACGTCAGTAATTTCTGTCAACCACAAACATGCCATAAATGTAGAGACATATTAACAGAAACAGAGCTGGAAGCAGGGATTATGTAATCATGCAAACTATTAAAGAATGCAGTTTTAAAAACTTATATTGTTGCATTGTCTAAGTTGGAAATGTGTAGATGACAATAATTTAAGATTTCATATAATTACACCAGCAAAAAGCAACATTTAATCATAGTAATGTCTGTGCTACATCATTAAAAAAAAATTGATATGAACATGGTACAATGGCTGAGGTAGTCATGTGACAATAAAAACTAAATTAGGCACATTTTAAAGGGACTACAAAAGTTTAGATAAATACAACTCTAGAGCACAGTGGTGTAGGGCAGGCCATATGCAAGCTCAACACCCAATAATTATTAGAGAAATATTTATAAAAATATATATAGTAAACCCAGTTCTTAAGTTACCAGGATATCTTTAAGGATTAAAAATGTTAATTTCAGAAATCAAAGTATGAATTTAGTCTACAAGATCAAAACAACATTGCAACTTTAAATCAACCTGTGATCTTCAATCAAAGATTTTGGTTAGTTTTCATTCTAATCCACAAAAGTCTCAAATGATGTTTATTTTATTTTATTTTAGTTATTGCAAAATAACAAAATTTGGACATGCTTTCATTCAAGACGAACACGCTTCCTCGGTGATGCTGGAGACTCCAGAGAGAAGGCAGTAGGAGAGACAGGACGGGACTCGGGGATGTACTCTGTCTGATACTTGTCAATATAAGGTTTGGCCACATTCCACACCTGAGTAGAAAATACAAACATGTCACAAAAATCACCATTTTCCCTTGGATTTCCATCCCTGTGGCGCTTATATGTACATATAGGTTGGACACATTTTACAGCCACAGTAAGAATGAACATTGCTGCCTCCATAAGATTCAGCACTTGCCTTCTGGTCAAGTAGAAGACGGTGAACAGCTTCGATGTCTGGAGACATGAATCTGTCTTTAATCCATGGTCTGTTAATGGCAGAATAGTTGAGAATATGAGAGAGTCAGAAGTGGAACAGTGGATAAATATTAACTATCCTGCACATAATTTCAGTGGACTGAAAGCTGTGTACCTTGGCCACATCTGTTTGACTTACTTGACCACACTGCGCACAAGTTCATAGACCTTCTCCAATGGAGTGGTGGTACGAAGTGGGCGGAGGAACTCAATACCTTGACAGGCTGCCAACAGCTCTATAGCAAGAACTGATCACAGAAAACATCAATTAGAATTGGCAAAATGTATAATATTGCTAACTACTTCACTTTTAATTTGCTAAAGGATGCAAATATTAAAAAATGTCTAGTCCTCTTTCTAGTCGTAATTAACCAAATTAAAACGTTACACAACATCTGATGTCACTACTTCTGGCATGTTCTTGCTGTAGCCAGCACTGCATACTGGACACATTAGAATGGATTATATTATGTGAGGGACTGGACCAATACTTAGATAGATGTGACATTGAATAATATAGAATCATAAAATCATAAATGGAGCTAGAAAGGCTTCAGCACTCCTTTGGATTCGGTCATAAATGTTCTGAACTAAAGTGAAAAGCCTCTAGTTCTTTAAAGGTCAGAGGATGTAAAGATTGTGGAGCCTGTTGAAGATGCTTCACTTCATCCAATCTTTGAATCAGTTTTACAACATGTGTCGATGCATTCTAATCTTCATATGTTAAAAAGAAAATGGACTCACCAAAACTCACGATACTCCTCAAATACCATTAATGACAATTTTTAGCAGGCTGTGTAGGTTGAAAGCCCTCTTTACTTTTTACAGCAGTTTGTTTTAACTTTTCAGTCTATTCCAACATATATTGCAACTAATCTTTTCTTTTGAATATTTTTTTCACATAAAACAAAACAAAACTAAGAGGTTCACCAAACTGGAGAGAGAAAAAGAAATTTAGCTACTGAGGCACTGACTTCGTTAATTTTTTTTTAACTTGTAGTTTTATGGTTAACCACTTTATCCACTCATTGAGCTTTGATTCACAACCATGCAAATGTTCGCCGATGCGGTTTTATCCACAATTTGTGTACACTGGTATGATTTTCAACACTGTTACCTTTGCACTTTATTGTGGCAAAGACACAAGGAACTGGATGTTGCTTCTTGTTGCCTTCAAAGCTTACTTAAAACTAGCTGCTTATCTTTATACAACTGAACTATGTAGCAGCTTGTGTGATTGCGATTCCGTTATCGCTTTGAAGTCATTTTTCATGTTGTCTTTCAGTAATTTTGGCCTTTTGACTGATTGGTTTATTTGATGCCAGTGTAAAGAATTTCACTGAAGTCTTACAGTACTTACATTATAACATAGTACATTAGTAATCACTGCATCACTATGTTTAGCATTTTAATGCCCATATTTATGCCTCACAATTACAGTAATAGGAGGGGTTTTTTTTATATTAATAGTAGTAATACTCCAATCATGCCCGCATTTATGGGGGAAAAAAAGCCTAACCTTGCTCCACATGCTCCACGACCCTCAGGGCCTTCCTAGCAGCCCAGCCGCCCATGGACACGTGGTCCTCTGTGGCAGCGCTGGTGGACAAGGAGTCCACAGAAGATGGATGACACAAAACCTTATTCTCTGAAACTAGACAGTGCAAAAATGGAGATTAGAGTCAAGGTTCATGCTAAAACATTTGGTAAAAGTGACATAAGATAAATATAATGATAAAATGTTGTTAAACTTTACAACACCATATATCTGTCTTTTTGTTAAAAAATATTCTACCTGAAATTCACTATTCAATATGTAACCCTATTTAATTCTGCAACAAAAACATCTATTTTATTCAACATAAATATAATAACATATAATTCACTTTACAAATGTTCATTCTCCATTTTATTATATATTTTTTGCACACTAACCCAAGGCAGCAGCAGTGCAATGAGCAATCATGAAGCCTGAGTTGAGTCCTCCCTCATTGACGAGGAAGGCAGGGAGCTCGCTCAGAGATGGGTTACACAATCTTTCAGTCCTCCTCTCACTGATAGAGGCCAGCTCATGGACTGCAATGGCTAAAAAGTCCAGAGCCTAAGAGGAAGGAAAGGGCGATGAAAGAGAGAACAAAGTCTACAACAAATACCAAAAAGATGTTTTATGTAACAAACATACAAACCTTAGCTGGGTATTCACCATGGAAATTCCCACCTGAAATGGTCTCACCTCTTTCCGCAAATACCATCTTGTCCGGCCGTTAAGAAAAATAAATTACCTCTGATTTCAAATAAAATCCAGTATATAGTTTGTATCAGAACCTAGAATTTGTGGTAAAACAAATTTATAATTTAGTTTTCTCTTCTTTATGCCAGGGAAGGATACAGGATTGTCAGTGGCACTGTTGATTTCTGTATTGATGATGTCCTGGACAAATTTTATTGTGTCATTGGTGACTCCATGAACCTGTGTACAGAAACAGAACTGAACTGAACAATACTTACAAAAATTCAAAAACTCTGAAATGTGAGAGTCCTTTTCCAAATTGAGAGTGTAAGGAATCGAGGGCATACAGATTGTTAAGTCCTGAAGGAGAAACTTGTGATTTTGGGATATATAAATAGACTTGAGGTTACCTGGGGACAGCATCGCATGGTGTAGGCATCCTGGACTCTGTCACAGAACCGATGGCTCTCTGGAAAAACATACCAACACCAGATGAGACACATTAAGTACTACGTTTAAGGGTGCAATGCAGGCATAATATTACCAAAAGCTATACTTTTTTAATCCCACTGGGGAGATACACCCTGTGCATTTGACCCATTCTGACTATTTATGAGCTGCGGACAGCCACAGTGCAGTTCTCCAGCTCTGAAGCCAGTGCTTTGATCAAGTGTAGTGGTAGAAATATTCCTTTATAGATGTATGTTTTTTGGGTGGCAGGAAACCCCCACAAACATGCAAACGCCAAATGCAAGCATTGTGGCCCAGAAGTAACTATGCGTGATTATTATATGTTGTGTTTTAGAATCTGGGTCTGACCTGCAATCTGTGATGGATGGTGATCAGAGTCCAGCAGCGAGCGGAAACGTTGGGCCACCTCTATCTGTCCTGGGTGGGGACGCAGCGAATGGATGTCTGCAGGAGGAGACCAGAAAATGAGGAAGGACGGAGCAGATGCAGAACCTTGAAGTTTGAGGTAAGTATTTCCATCTAGTTTTGTGATTTTTGTTCACCACCCCTCCTGCTGCTCACCACTGTCAAAGGCCTTGGTGGTTCCCTTTAGCACCTCCAGGGTCAGAGCAGCAATGATGTCTGCCTGCTGAGCAATCGCCTGGGCTCGCTCCACGGCCTCCGCACCCAGAGAGGTGATCATCTGGGTCCCGTTGATTAGAGCAAGACCCTGTAAGGAAAAGACCGAGGGTGAGATGGACGTATTTTCTACTTAAAGAAGCCACTGGGAAAATGCAGTGCAGTGTGCACTATATTGTGCTGTATAATTGTAAATGTAAAGACTGTTCTTATTCTACTAAAAGCAAAATGCATTCCCAGTGAACCCTGACTCAGGTTCTTTAGTGCAGGCAAATAAAATATGAGAGAGCATGGTTGACTTTAACATTACCTCTTTAGGCTTTAGTGATATTGGCTTCAGTCCATGGGCCTCCAGGACCTGGCCAGAGATGAAAGGAGAAAAAACATGTAAAAGGTCAAGGGTCATCAAAAAGCAAACATGTTGTCCTATTGGACCTTGCCACCTTTCACTCCTACAAGCAAAAGGCACATTTCCTGCAGCATTGAGCATGTTATTGATGTACCACCATGGAAAAGTCGTTATGACAGTTCTATCTAAAAGATCTTACATATTTGGCATCTGCCCATCCGCTCTTGGGAGACCACATTCTACCCTCTCCCATCAGCCCCAGAGCCAGGTGAGAGAGGGGTGCCAGGTCTCCACTAGCACCCACTGTTCCCTTCTCTGGGACAAAGGAGAGGCAGGAAGCTGCAGGGGCAAAGTGAGGTTAGAGATGAAGATTAGTCATATGACAGACAGCTTCTCCAATACTGATACCTAAAGAAAGTTATCAGCAGTCAACTGAAGCTGATATGCCAGGTCAGCTAAGATAAAGTGAGGCAAGTGACTTACCGTTGAAGGCTTGGATCATGGCATGAAGGGTTTCCAGAGAAATTCCACTGTGCCCTTTGGCCAGAACATTGATCCTCAGAGCAAGCAGCATGCGGGTCCTTTCTGGGCTTAGCGGGTTTCCCACACCTACACACCACAGCATAACATTGATGATGCTGATATAAATACAGCAAAACCTAAGACACTTTGTCAGGTGCACTGAATATCTTGGCATTTTAAAATCTACCTAGTCTAGATTTTTAAGTGAGCTTTACAGAGAGTTTTATTACCTGCTGAGTGCGACCGCACCAAGTTCTCCTGCAGCTCCCTGTGGAACAAGAAGAAGTGCATGGCCATCAATCAGCACATAAAAACGTCTTATTATCCAACAGAAGATCTAACGTTGACAAAGAAAACAGATAGTAAAATATTGTCTTTACTTGAGCTTACTGACAGGAATGACCGTTCGGGCAAATTTTCCAAAACCTGTTGTGATTCCATAGACAACTGGAGGAACAGAGAGAGATATAGAGAACTGAATACATGGGATCGTGATTTCTGAAATACTGTAATTTTGCAGTAACTGGTAAACATTAAAGGCATTTAAGGTCTTTATTCTTAAATGCATTTTAACCTTTGTTTTCTTTGACAATGGTGTCCAAAAGCTCTCTGGATTGCACAACTTTTCTTTCTGCCTCCAGAGTCAGCTGAAAATGTTGGTAAAGGCAATGATTTTGTTAAAGTCAAAGATTATCACAGATCAGCCATGATAACAAACACAATTGTCGATCATTACCTTTATCTTGTAGAGTCCCCTCCCTAAGTTGACCAGATCTGTCGATGTCAGGCTGTTGCCATCCAAGGAAATATACTGCACAGGGAGACCCGTGTTACACAATAGTCAGAATAATATGTTTTAAATTTTAACAAAGAGGTAAACACTTACTTCTCCGGGTTCTCTGTATGCTGCTGTGCTATTTTACATAGTTTAAGGATAACACTCAGCAAAAAACAATGTTGCCTTATGCATATTTTATTACAGAAATTATAAAACCCTGTTATGTTATTAAATGTATGGCTCAGATTTATTTTACTCTTTCAAAAGTCAGTGTTGCCCACAACTGAAAACACTGTAATAGCATGAACAAAATAAAAAACTGATTTAATAAATATTATTTAGTACAAACTACCCACAGTACCCACAATAATTAACATGGCACAAATACTTAACAAGTTTAAGGATACAGATTAGAAACTCCAGGCTCACACGGGATAAAGTCAGGAGACATGGTGTCGCCTTCAATAGCTGTAAAGTACAGGATAATAATACACATTAAACACATTTCCTCTTATTGGTGGATAATGTTATTACATTTAATGTGTCGTACGCGTCATGCACAATTACGCACAGCTTATGGTAAAACATCTCCACTGTCCCCTAAATGTGATGCATACATTTCTTCTATTTTAAATGGTCATTACCGAGCTCGACAAAGTCATTATCCTCCAATACATCCTCGATGGTGTCATCCGCGTCCAACAAACCCGAACCCTGGCACCTGCGCACAACAAAACGAGTGTCCTTTACAGCCGTGATGCCGCCGTTGTCAGGTTTGTTCTTTATGTAACGTTTAAGAGCTTCATGTCCGAGCCACCGGATAGTGTTGGTGGTATCCCGGCAGGGCACTGCCAGCCACTCATCTCGGATGTGCACAGTAAAACGAGGCATTGCGTTTCAGCGGGACTCTGCTGCAGTGACCGCTGCTTGCAGCTTTCCGAGGTACCACCTTCAGCCACCAAAAGTTCAGCCGCCAATCAGACGCACCGCTCGGAAACCACGCCTCGCCGGCGACACACCTCTGGGGACCACTGACATCCAGAGGTCGGTCACATAGATGTTTGAACATATTGACCCAAATGCGTTCACGTGATTTAACCACAGAAACGCACCAACGGTAAAAACCATGAAAGTGTTCCGGGGTTTGAAGGAGTGAACTCTGCTATACACTATTTGACAGGTAGGCTAGCTTATAGTTTACTTAAATTGTAACAGCCGAACCAAGCATTGTTTTACTACCAACAACCAAATCAAGTGAATTTTATTCTCAAAATGACTTAATACAAATGTAATCACAAATGAATAAGAAAAGAAATGAGGGAGAACATGTATCGTATTACTACTGATGCCTTCACTTGCTGTCAGACATTTTGATGGCATGTTATTGCACAATTATAAGAGCTGGACACAATATTATGCACAGCTGCAACTCAATTTGTTGATTCAGCACAATGTTAGGTAGTAGGGGTGCAACAATCTAAATACATTGATGCGATTACATCTGATTTTGTTCTGCAAAGATTAAGTGCATCATCAAAATCTCACATCCTACCCACAATTTGATTTAACTGGATTTGAATAAATTCAGTTCTTTCGAACAACAAATGTACATTGTAAGAACAATTTAACTAATTCAGGCAACAATTATTAAACACATGTCCCTACACTGAGGCACTCAAAGAATGGCATTTATTTACAAGGTCAAACTGTAGCTTCAGATAACAGCAGCTCAGTGTGTATATATGATGTTTTCAACAATGTCTTCAAGGATGCAATCTTTCCCCCCTACTCTGCAGAATGGAGCTCACAAAGACATATCTAAAAGTGCCAACACCAGTATCACCATAACCTGTGGCTCCAAAAATGACCATAGGCTTGTCTCAACGATTGAAGGCTACATGTGTTGATAAACCTGAGTAGGATCCCACTTAATTTATAAGCAGAAATGTAAATCCTGCCAACAATGTTACCTGACCATAACCACATACCAAGTTTTAACTAATCCCAAATTGCTCTTTTAGATTAGATTTGTCAGATTTCTCTGAAATGTGTCTTGCATCACTGAGCAAACACTTTTTCATAACTAAACAAAACTTTCATTACAAAACAAACATTCAGCCAGTCAGCAGAACATTATTGTAAACAATTGTATACAGTCAATTATTACAAACACATAGCTGCAATGTAATCAATTTCATCACTTCCACATTATCTGCTTGACCTACACACGTACGCAGGTCCTAAAACACACTAGCTGGGTATATTACATCAGACGCTCAATGTAACATTACCTCTGGCCTACTGAGAACCCATACTGTGATGTAACAAACTGTTGGACTGAGGAACAAAAGAGTTTGTAACCTGTTCAGTCTAAACTGTGGGACAACACATCTTTAATGGCAAAAGCTGATATTTACCAAATAAAACCCGAGAGAGGGATCTGATGCAATACTACCAAAACCTTTTAAATCTTTGTGCCTAAATGTAACCATCTCTTGGTGTTCCCTTGGGCCAAGTGGTCTAAGGCGCATCACTGGCTTAATACCAGCTGAGGACCTTTGTATATACCCAAACAGCTTAACATCTTATCAGTGATAGTGCTTCTGTCCTGCACATTAACAATAAATAGGCTATGAAGTAGACATGCAACAACTGAAGGTGAAAGTAATTTAATCAATCTTTGTTTGACATTTGGTGTAAATAGGCTAATCACCAGGCATTTTGACAAAATATTCAAAATACCTTAAATAAACCAAAATAAAGGCAATTTCTGAATGTACTTTTTTTTTAATTAAATGTATTTATTGATTTTCAATTTTCCACAATAATAACAGACAAAAAACAAGAACAAATAAAGATACATACATACTTAAACTATAAATAATAATAGTAATATATTAAAAGAAAATGATACATAAAATTCAAGTAACAGGCATATAGTATATGACAAGTCATTACATAAAGATTTCAGAGTTGCACTACTGCACTCATTTTTGCATATATACATATATTTTCACAATTCATTTGCATAGTCTAAGGTATTGTAATGTATATAATATGTAGGCTGTAGTTGTCTATAATGTAGGCTATATGCCATTTCTCTTATTTGTTTTAATTTTTTATTTTATTTAAGTAGTGTCTTTTATGTTTTCTCTTGTGCTGCTGTAACATGTGAATATCCCCCGCTGTGACTCTTCATAAATTCATTATACAGTCCTACAAAAGCATTTCTTATTCAAATAGTACAGAATTAGTTGGGTAGCCTCATGTGTAAAGTGTCCCCCAACCTGATGCTCATTTAACCCGCCCACTGTCCTGTTGTACCACAAAACACCCCGGTTATGAAAACGAAATAGGGTTTGACCTAAAAACCACATGACTTTTGTCCTGTGAGTGGAAGTGTATGAACTAACGAGGCGTACCTGAAAGCATCACGCTAGCCCTGCGGACTGATGATGTCAGTTTGCGGTCTGTAGGAGTTTCTGCATCACCATGTGTGCCGACACAGAATAGGCCTACTGCTGGCCGTCAGCGGGCAGGCAGAGGCGAAGAGGAGGGGAGGAAAAGTGTGTTTACACAGACGGCAAACTGCCTGGGGAATCGTAGGGGAGAGGAAGTCAGCCGGCTCTGTCTGCCTGCTCCAACTTCCTGCTCAGAAAAAGAAAAAGCCCAGGATCCTATTTCAGTCCGGCACAACTGTGTAGACCCAGAAGTAAGCATGGAAAAACAAGTTATCACGCAAGCTTCACCGTAAAGTTTCGCGGAGGTAAAAGAGCAAGTCGGAGATCGCAGGTAACGTACAATAAACATCTTCCTGTGAACAGCGCTTTGTTGGCTAATTGGTAGCTTGTAGAGGGTGAAATAATGCATGATTAGTAGCTATTATTAGTGACCGTATTCACACTTGAGCTCCACAGCGGTGAAGTTGTTGCGTTGTGTTAAACTCGTCTGATCGAGTGTACTTTTCAACTTTTACGCAAGAATGGTACCGATTTTGATTCGGACATGATTGTGCCGTCTTCCGGTCCGAGCAACATCTTGAAAATGAGTCAAGTTGGGCAGAATAGCGATCCAGACCTCTGTAACAGTTTCTGCAACTTTCAAGTCCCGGATATAACTAGCCTTCCCCTTTAAAAAGAGAGGCAAACAAAAGACGAGCGATGCAAAAACAGTCCCGGAGTCTAGGGCCGCTGTTTAGAGATGCTGTTCTTACGGGCCCCTGTTGAATTTTCCACCGTTTGCGAACAGGAAGAGAGATTTAGTCATGGCTAAGTAATGTCTGCACACACCATCTAATCTCATTAGGAGTTTCCGTTCAGCCAACACTGGATGGCTTTGTGCGCACAGCGAGACTTCTCAGTCCGAGCATCCGCAACAGGGCTCCTGATCCCCAGCCAAAACCACCACAATGTCGCTGTAATATTCCTAGAAAGAGTTGTACCGTGTCTGCGGTTCTGTCGGCGCCTCATTATAGGGCTAGTATGTGGGATTTTATCTGTGCGTTGTGTTGTATCTATCACTAATATCCATATGAAATGTATCAGTAGTGAGGTTTTTGTCACTTTTATTGTACTTTGATATTTAAAATCTCCTACTATTTCTGTAGGAGGTATTTCTGACCTACAGTAGCTGCTCCATACCTTAAAGTTCCTCTGTGCTCTGTGCAGCAACTTGTAAAGGTGAATGTTTATGTCACACTGGCCTAATTGTAGCGAGCCCTGTGTTGGCAAGCTTTACTTTTTGCTTCAAAGTGTTTCAAAAGCCAAACCGAAGTCTGGGTTCAGAGTGGGTTAAAGGGTGGAGCTGTGGAAAGGGGACAATGATTTGATCTTTTGACCCCTCTCCCTTTGGGATTTTCGTGGGAAGTGTGGCAGGACTGGGGAAACGCTCCCCTGCTGTGGGATCCCCTCTCCTCACCATTTGTCCTTGGAAGTAGAATAGGAGGAAGTCCTGACTTTGACAGGTTTGTAGGTTCACATGGCAGATAGAAAACTCAGGGGATAGCTTGTGTCGGAAATGAGTTCAGCCCTCCCTCTCTGTCTCTCTCTCTCTCCTCTCTGGACATAGATATGTAGTGGTTGAAAGGCCCGTGTGTTATCATTGATTTTTTTATCATCAGTCACTAATCACCCCTCACATCCACAGGTAAGACAAAAACACAGTCAGGTTCATCAGTATGTAGGGCTGTGTGGTGTGAAATCTTTCAATTCTAGTGCCGAAACCACACCTGAGCGATACCAAAACACCCATTGTATTGATACTTTACTTTGAGGACTATAAATGTGTTTCTTTATGACACCATTCTTTATTTAACAAAAGAAGCCAAACATCTGACACAAGCAGCCGAAGAAGAACTCTGGATAAATAAATAAAATGGAGTCTTAAATTTGGCAAAACTCTGATTTAAAACGGCAAATATCTGATTAAATAAAAAGCAAAGACTACAAATCAACTACGAACCTGATCAGGCATTTAATGCCAACTCTTGGTACTTGACCGATTTTGATTACGGTCAGTACCAAAAAAGTATTGAAGTTTGAACCCTATTGTGTTTTTGGTGTAGGCCTGCAACTAACGATTAATTGCATCATCAATTAATCTGTTAAAATATTTTCTCTATCTCTAAAATGTCAGAAAATAGTTTTAAAAAAATATTTGAATTAATTAAAGCTCAATCAAGCTCAATCAATGGCCTTAAAGCATCAAATAGCTGTTTTTTGTCTGATTAAAAGTGGAACATTTTCAATTAACAATGATACAAAACTGAGAAAAGTAGCAAATTCTCACTTTTTTGATGCTGGAAACTGCAAAGTTTTGTCATTTTAGCTTAATAAATGACTAACGATTAACCACTTATCTAAATTTCTGCCAATTTATTATCTGTCATTCGACTAATTGATTAAACCTTCCAGCACTACTCTGGTGTTACTGTCTGTGGTGGCAGAAACAATCCCCCCCTCTATTAATATGTGAGCTCCTAGCAGGCAGACAGGAGCTTCGAGGCTGCACATTCCTCTATTAAAGGAATAACCCACCCTGGGCCCGTCATACTTCCTGTGGAGAGAGGGCCAGGTTGAACCGCAGCATATTTCTGGCTTGAGCTGTTGTTCCTCCTTATATTTTTTTTTCTCTTCTGCTGCTGCTGCTACATTACACTACACTCTTTAACACACACTGTTCTATTCATCACTGGTCTACTCTTCCTTACACCACATGTTACAGCTCAGACAGGCCGTTCCCTCTTCAGCCAGTAACCTAATTTAGTCTGTATGCAGTAAACTGGCACATGCTGGCGGGACAGGAATCAGGAGAAAAAGGCATTTAATTAAGATGAAACGTGAGCTCTTTTTATTGTAAACAGGCTCCTTAAATACACATGGTATGTTTCATCAACAATTAGTTTACATAGGTCTAAAATATAGAAAGTAATGAGCACAGTAGAGTGCCAAGAGCTACCCAGCTCGTCTCCCTCCGGAGGTTTGAATTTTGTGCTTATTTTGTCATTGTAGCATCTGGCAGGTGGTGTATGTGTAGGTAGTTTTGGTGCTTTTTCTATGTCTGCTGACGTCTGAGTGGCGATGTTCCATTTTTGTCTTGCCATATGATGATTTTAAAAATACCCAATGAGGGCTTTGATGTTGAGTGCTCTGCTCCATTTGAGTCAAATCGTTTTCACTCTCCTCTCCCGCTGCTCATGTCTTTCTGCAGGTATGGACAGTGCCATCACCCTGTGGCAGTTCCTGCTGCAGCTGCTGCTGGACCAAAGTCACAAGCACTTGATATGTTGGACATCCACAGACGGAGAGTTCAAGCTCCTGAAGTCAGAGGAAGTGGCCAAGCTGTGGGGGCTGCGCAAGAACAAGACCAACATGAACTACGACAAGCTGAGCAGAGCCCTGCGCTACTACTACGACAAGGTGAAGTAAACTGACTGGTTAATGTGCAGGAGTTGCCTCTGTGCCTCCAACTAGCCATGTCATTACAGCTTTTGTAACTGATAGGACCTGAAGGCATGTGGAAGGAGTGCAATACCACGACAAATTATTTGTTGTTCTTCTCTTTTAAGCCACAATCTATAGACACTTCCACTTCCTCTTTCTCATCAAACACACAGTAGAAATCCAGCTGTGATGTAGCAGAAAGTTGTTTCAGTATGCCATTCTGCCTTCACTGGATTTAAATTCTTTCATTATGCATTATGTGTCCAGTTGTTATTTTCTAGATTAACATCAGTTTGCTGTACATAAGGGTAAATGTTGTAAAGAGTCCTCCTTCTCATTAATGGTGTTTGTCTGTCTCACAGAACATCATCAAGAAGGTGATTGGCCAGAAGTTTGTCTATAAGTTTGTGTCCTTCCCTGAGATCCTGAAGATGGACCCCCAGGCAGTGGAGATGGGCCTGGCGTCTGGAAGGTTTCCCCTCCAGGAAGGAGAGGCATCTGAGCTAGAGGTAGAGGAGGAGGAGGAAGAGGAAGGGGAGGAGGAGGCCCAGAGGAGGACCCTGGCAGCCCTGGATGCGCAGCAGTGTCGGAATGACTACCTCCGCTCGGGTCTCTACTCCTCCTTCAGCATCAGCTCCCTGCAGAACCAGCCTGAGCTGCTCCGTGCCCTGCGGGAGCGCCAGGAGGAGCCGCGCTCCGTCATCCGCTTTGGCGCCAACGCCAACGAAAGGAGCTCCCCTCCCTCTGTCAAGCCCGAGTCCTACGTCTCCCCCCGGCTATCCAAGCTCCACTCCCAGTCATCTCCGCACACCCAACCCCCCCAGCCTGGCCGAAGCTGGAGCCCTGCAGCCAAAGAGGAGGAGGAGGAGGACTCTGACCAGAGCGCTCAGCCCCTCAACCTCTCCTCTGGGCACAGGGAGCGAGCCCTGCAGCCTCCTGAGAAGAGGAGCAGAAGCAGCAGTGGTAGAAGTAGCTCTACTTGTAGTAGTAGTAACCAAGGAGATGGACTCCCACCAAAAAGCAAAAAGCCCAAAGCTCTGGAGATCTCCGCCCCATCCCTGCTGCTCGCAGGGAGCGACATCGGCTCCATCGCCCTCAACAGTCCAGCACTGCCATCTGGCTCCCTCACTCCTGCCTTCTTCACTGCACAGGTGAGATGATTTATCTGAATAATACACAACTATAATTTCCTGTGGGCAGATAATGGTTTCCTCCCTCTTTAGAGACACATGAGTCAGGTGGTTTAGAGACTCTAAATCATGATTATTCTCACTTTGGGAGACTGGTGACCCATTCAAGGTGTTCCCTGGCATTTTGCCCAATGTATGTTGGAATAGGATAAATACTGTTTATTACTATTAGCATGGTAGATTCTGCACACGAGACTGCTCTAAAACCTGCTTCATCTCTATCTAGTCAAGACATGTTTACACACCCTAAACACTGCCCTTTGACACATTTATACAAGTTCCCTTGTTTGTGCTCTCAATGATTTAAGGTAGACTAGAGATCATGTCACTCTGTACCAGCCACAGCTGAAGTACAGCGAGCCCAATAATAATCAAATCTCAGAAAGAAAGAGAATAATTCTGTGATGCTATCTGTTTCCGTCCCCTCTGTGCGGTGGCCTGGCTGGCCACAGGGAGATGATGGGATCTATCCAGAGTATGATGTCAGTGTCCCTAAAGCGCTCTGAGAGCAGCAAGAGACATCTGACACAGCCTGGCATGTGTTGGTGGAAAGACTACCGCTATATTTATTGAAGTTGTCACTTGAGCCAAAATGTCCTCGAGAAACAGACAGAAGAAAGGTAAATTGGTATGATTTTTGGGTAAAATGTGCACACGAACTTTCATGTTGTAAAGGACGTTTTACTTAGTTTTGAACAAATGCAAATTTAGGCTAATTTAATGATGTCAATGTCTGTGTTTTGGATGAAACCTTTCAAATAATTTCGATAAACAGTTCTGTGGGGTAAAAGCCAAAATTACTGCCAGGAGGCCTTGTAGAAATATGCCTATACTCAAATTAAAGTTTGGGAAATAAGTGCTTGTAAAATGTAGATTTGCTCATGTAAAGTGCAGTAAATTCAGTCATTGCTTTTTACCTCTTCTGATAGATTTAGGTTTTACAGTACAATTTTTTTTCTGCCACAAATTTATAGCCAAATTCATCCAGCCGTGACATTTTGGTTTGTTTTTATCTTTGTCGCAACGCCAACGGCTTTGCTCCAAGTATCAACGGGTATTTAATAATCTATTTCAGTTAATAATGTGTTTACATTAGAGCTGTTACAAAGAAAACCACACCAGAGGCTCATCCACACTTTGAAAAAAGGCATTGATACTACACTCACACTGTCTGTTTATGAGGGCACAAAAAGTGAGATTAGAGGAAAACAAGCGATTTACAGAAATCTTTTGGAAGTCCAACCTATGAGAGGGGGGTGAAGAGGCCCTAAGTGATGCCATATGCTCCAATAATTCCATTAATAATGGGAGCAGGGCTGCGTCCCTCTGCAACACTGGCTCACTTCTCTGAGGTGACACAGGGAGAAAGTAGGGGGGAGGGAGAGAAGACCAGGGGAGAGAGGCAGAAATTGATTTCATATGTTTTCTCTTTAGCTGACGTTCCAAGTGCTTGAGGACCCCCCCCCCCCCACTTCTCTCCCCCAATCAACAACAACCCCCACCGTCCACCACCTCCTCCTCCCCACGTCACCCCTGTATTCTGAAGGAGAAACCACAGACTTCCTTCCTGCTCCGTCAGTTTGTTTTTTCCAAACGCCAATACACGTCCATTTACCATTTCAGCATGTTTCGCATTACCGAAGCCCTCAGAGCAATGCTCCCCAACCAGTGTTTTTCTTTAAAAAAATGTTGTATTCACTCGTTTCTCTTATTTACACGAAGCCTCCCTCCCTCTCTGTCCCCCCTCAACCCTCACAGACTCCCTCTGGTTTGCTGCTGGCTCACAGTCCGCTGTTGTCAGGCATCCACTTCTGGAGCAGCTTGAGCCCCGTCGCTCCGCTCAGCCCCGCTCGGCTGCAGGGCCACAGCTCCCTCTTCCAGGTAAGAAACAAACACAGGTGTAGGTGCATAGAGGAAGAGAGCGGGACAAAAATAACAGGAGAGAAGGTGTGCTCAATGGATTATTGTTTACTGGTAGGGTTTGAAAGCCAAGAAGGAAGTTGTGAGGCTGTGCGGGTGAAATTAGCACTGCCACAAAACCCCAATCCTTCCCAGCAGTTGTTAAAGTCAGGTGAGCAAAGATTATGACAAGAAACATTTTTTTGAAGAGATTAAGATGAACCAATTTCCAAACATTAAATAAATGACTGGCTCCAGTTTTTATAGCTTAAACTTATATGGAATCATTTATTTCTTATACCCAATATGACTATAATGTACATTAGCCTTGACACTCTATTCTGTCCTTAAAATTAAGTGCCGGTCTAAAGCAAAGTGGGTCTTGACCTTCTAGATTTTGCGTTTTCAGACTACAGAAAACACATAAAACTTAAAAAACAAGATGTTTGTGAGATCTGCAAAATAACAGACAACGGTTGTGAAACTAGTTGAGACTTAAGCAGGTCCAGCAGAGGTGTCCTGTTTCAGCGCTTGTGAGAGGGAGAGGAAATCCTGTGAATACTTCCTGTTTGAGCCCAGGGGAGCCAGTCTGAACAGGGTGGACTGGTTTGAGAGCTGCTCCTCATTTGTGAAACACACACACACACCACACCCCCTCCACAGACACGCGCACACACATCATACCGGATTCTTTGTGCACAAATACTGTTGACTTCTCCTTCTGTAGAGGTACAGGAGACAGAGACGAAACGGAAGAGACACAATGAATAAAAAAACAGGAAACCAGAGCAGTGACAATGCTGCAGTTCCTCACCGGAAAGCGGCTTTCATAGAGCCTCCGTCCCCTCCTTGCTAACTCTCAGCCCCTTTCTCTTCCTCCACAGTTCCCCAGCCTAATCAACGGACACATGCCCGTCCCCCTGCCAAACCTGGAAGGAACACCCTCCTCTCTGCTCCTGTCCCCCACCACCCACAAATCCTGATCCAGGGTCTGTGGAAAAACCTACCATCTTCATCCATCTCTTGTTGAAAGTTTCTCACCACCATCAGCAGCAGCAGCAGCGATCTCTTGTTCGTCCTGTTAAATTTTGCTTCAGAAAAGTCCTACGAGACAGTGTGTGACCTCACTTTTTTGCACTTGAGTTGCTTCAGATTCCAGTGGTTGAAAGCACTTGGTAAAAGCCATACGCCACGATGTCTGAGAGACGTCTGGCTCCTTGTGATATAGTACAGCACATTTCCACATGACCCTGTCCACGATGGACAGTAGTGACGTGTAGCTAGCTGCAAAAGACTAGCCAGCTGTTCATTCTGCGCAGACAGGTTGGTTGTTTTAATCTTGTTTAAAAAAAAAAAAAAAATTAAAAAAAAAAATTTGAATCTTTTTTCCTTAAATGTTCATCAATGTGAAACTGGTTGTTTCACTTGTGTGGTATTGTATGTATTGTATGCACTATGCTTCTCAAGATAGTACCGGCTGTGCCTTGTTGTCCTATTTTTCTTTTTCCAAAATCTTTTAATGAAGACGAGATTTCAAATCAATGAAAAACCTTTGTAACACTTGTAATGTTCTTTTTTTTTTTTTATACTGGACTTGGTATACAGTTAGTATTCTGTATAATTTTGTATTGTGAAGAATGTCTTGTCATTTTCAATAAACAAAGCATTGAATGCTTGAACACAGTTGCCTTTTATATTAACATTTTACAGCAGCTAAAACAAAATGTTAAGTGTCTGCACAATATGAAAAAAAAAAAATCAAAACAAGTTCATATGATTTCTGTTTAAACTTTAGATTTTATTTTCTTTACTCTGGGGAAAAAAAAAAAAGCTCAAATATGGGAGGGCATCTGCAACGAAAATCCCACACCAATAATTATCCACAAATAAAGTTAAAGAATATACAAAACATCTCTTGTAACACTGTTAAATAGACTGTGACTCAGTATCGTATTCACTAGGGGCAGGACTATAGCTAGTGCTCCCCAAATTAGGAGTTCAGTGGCTGTGTGCTTCCTCATACAACAGAGCAGGCATGCAACACAATGGTGGAGGCAATCCCGAACAAAATTTTTACAGCTGATGGGAGATGGGAATGGCAGAAAGGAGAACACATCTGTAATGCACAAAGGCGGCATCGCAGATTTCAACACTGGGAATTCACTCTGCACCTACTCTTTGTAACAGACTGGAGGAGATAATGCGTCAGATTGAGGTGGGAAAGGGTCTGAAGGTTGTTCACTGTAGTTCCATATTTTCTGAAGACTTTAGGAGGCGTAACTAATCCTGTAATGCCCTTGTTAATAATTCTACGTCGCCTTTTTCCCCTCTGCATTTGTTCATTGGTCACAACAGAGACCGCAGCATCCTGGAATGATATGCCAGCATCTGACAAGAATATTTGCACAGAGCTTGGCAGCACTGCTCTCATATTAGCCTCCAGTTTGGATAAAATTATCAGTTACATATCAAAGCTGGCCTCAAAAACCTTCAGAGTAAACGCTCACAAATGATGAGTGCAGCTGAGAACAGCACCGTGGCAACAGAGAGAAAATCAAACCCTTTTGAGTTGCTACAGAAACATCCCTCTGTTTGTCTGTGTGCCTTACACACCCACACACACTGAGGAGCTTTGAGGTGGAGATTTGTATGTATGAAAATGGAAATAATGACAAAAAAAATATCACTAAAAATACCACCACTTCAAAAGAATTTTTTAAATCTATACACATTGCATGTACTCATTAAAGTGACTGAGCCAGTTAGAATTCTAGACAGTAGTTGTATTTAGCAGCAAATTCTCTTCTCAATAAATATAGATGTACAGTATATAAATGTCTCTTTCGGGCCAGGTTCAGGCCAAACCTGGAAAGGGTGTCGGTCGCACTGTGGACAGGTTTCCCAAGAAGTTAGGGGGGAGTGATGATGAAGATGATGGTGCTCCACGCCAACATCCATCTCAGGTTACTGATCCATCGGCGAGACTGTACAGCTAGGAGATCCTTCCCAAATAAAAAGAGTCCAGAGAATCTAAAACAGCATGCTTTGTCTTCTGCTCTTTCCGTTGCCTGAGGGGAAACAAGAAAAAGCATAAATTATTCTGTTTTATATAGTTTACAGCAGGGGATCATAACATCGAGATAGGGTGATAATCCAGCTCCAAGTTTTGGAACAATCCCCATAATGCTTTGAGGCATGTATAGTAAACAGTATACAGTTATTATCAAACACAGATTCAGCGAGTTACGCTGTGGGCTACAACTTGAGCCTCGTTCTTAGCTGACATTTGTTCACATTTTAGCACCATTAAAAAGGTGCAGAATTAGCTATTAGCAGTTCCCATTTGCAGTGTAGCCGTGGATGTACAGACAACTATCACTGGGTTACTTTGATACTTAAGAAAAAACTTAAAAACGTGATGATTCTCAGGCAAGTTCTGGAGTTAAAAGAGCATCTTTTTTTCCTCTTATTTCTAAGCAGATTTATGGATGTTTATTTGCGATGGACATTGGAGCTAACCAGATCCTCTGCAAGTGTAAGTCACACTGAATCTAAAAATATGTTTATCATGTCTGCGTGTTCAGATTTGACTGAGTTAATATCCAGAAGGAAAATAAAACAGTATGGTTCAAGTGTCTCAATTGCCTCCATGAGTTGTGTCACAGCCACTGCTGCAGCTGTTAGTGACCGTGTAAGTTAATGGGCCAAACTATAAAAACTAAACTTCCTGTTGTTTTTAGGGTTAACACTAGCATACACCTGTCCCTTTCACCTCATGCAGTATCTTTGCCTCACGTCTCTCCCTCCACGTCCCACCCTTCAACTCTCCCACGGCCCCCTGGGGAGGCGCACCTCAGTGTTTGAAAACCTCTGGTTCACAGTAAAAAACACAAGCCATCAAAGTATTCATTCTTGTATTATTCCTCACCTGACTCGGGGTACGATGAGTTCCGGTAACCGGGGTCTCTCTGCAACTGGACCTCCTTCAGTGTGAATATGGATATGCCTGCCAGACAAAGAGTCAGTCAGTGCAACAGAAATCACATCTTGCCGGGAGAATAGTGGCTTTGTTATGAGGCCGTAACTGATCCTCACTACACTGCAATATCCTTCAAGTTGTACATAGCGGAGCCTGCCAAGTCTGAATTACTGCGTTGCCATTTCATTACTCACTCTCTGGCAGTGGGTACACACGTGGCCCCAGGCTCCTGAAGTACGGCTGTCTCATTGCTTCATCAGCAGAGATCCTCTTTTTCGACTCGTACTTAAAATTCGGGGGAAGTAAAAGAAACATACAGTCATTAAAGAACGAACGAAAAATGGGGTCAGCAATGTGTGATTGCATGTGAATGCGTTGGAGAGCTTCTTTCCAAAAATACAGTCCTAACATAGCGGCAAAATGTGTCACACTACTTTTAACATCCCGTTCACACCTGGCAGATAAAGTGAGACTCACTTTTAGAAATGACATCAGCAGGTCAATGCCATCAGTGTCCAACCTGTAGGGGGAGGGGAGGAGAGAGCAGGAGAGAGGGAGGTCAGTAGAGGTGGGGGTGACTCACAGATGCTGGCGAGTGTAAGGAAGGAAACAGTCAACTATTCCACAGGATTTCCTTACAGGAAGTGACACAGAGCACACACTCCTAACTAAACAAACCAATAATACTAATGCCTAACTCTCTACCATCTAAAAAGCTCTACACACAGTAGCAGCTCTCCTCTTATACCTCGGTCTGCTTAGAAACATTTGCTCATTTCCATCTCCAATCATTAGAGGGCTAACAAGAGAGGTGAGGGGGGAGTGTTAAGACACTGTAAAGGTCATATAAATATCTGAAATAACCTCATGTAACATTTGATAAGCTGGAGCACACTATATCTGATGTAATATAAAAAAGCAACCCATATATAGTAGAAGAAAAAGCAGGTGTTCAGAATATAAGTTTCCCCGTCTCACCTGGGTGCGTGGTTAATGAGGGGCTGGGCCTTGTACTTGGGGAACTTGTAGGACTTGAACTCGTCAATAGAGGATATTCCAGGCCAGCTGTCTTCTGTGGGAGTGCCTGTGGAAGGACATTCAATCGACCCTGTTAGAGTCAGCCTTTACCATGGCAGCTGGAGGGGCTTTTCACGCTGCCACGGGGGCTACATGCCAGGGTTAATGTGATTAAAGGATCATATTAAAAGTTTGAGTGCTTCCCTGTCAGCAGGGGGCAGCACTGACCTAGCAGCCTGAAGATGAGGTGCAGCTCGTCCTCCACTGTGGAGCCAGGGAACAGGGGCCTGCCGGCAGCCATCTCGTAGAATATACAGCCCACACCCCTGACAGGAAGACACAGACAGGAGGGATTAGGTCATAACTATGTCTGATCGAAGCTTTAACACCAATTCAACTGAACAGGTCTTCTGTATTCATACACCTCTAGCTTTTTGGATCAAACTCCCTGAATTGTACGTTAACTGGCCAGTTTCAGTCTGTCCACTTAACTAAATATCAAAGGAAGAGGCAGGAATCTATTTAAGAAAGCGGCAGGGCACTTTGAAGTTGAAGAGAAACCATTCCCAGTTAAATTCCATAACAGCTTGAGCATGTTTTATTAATAGCCATGTGCCACTTAAAAGTCTTTTCACTGTAGATTAGGACACCTGTCTGCTGCTCACTTCACAAATTGCTCAACATAAGAGCATCAACTAAATGAAAGAAGCTCCAAACATCTGTGCTTATACCACGAATCACTGAAGCGGCTAGAGGCTGAAAATAAACAAAGACAAAAATGTGAAATTCTGTACCTTCACTGCGCTCAGTCGTATGGACATAAAGAGAGAGTAGCCAGGAGTCTACTTAGTGTTTTCTAACAGTTGTAATCACCCCTGTTGAGTGAGGCCCACTCACCACATGTCTATCTGTGTGGAGTACTCCGAGGAGCCCAGCAGCACGTCGGGAGGCCGATACCAAAGCGTTACCACCTCGTTAGAGTATGTTTTAGTGGGCACAGACTTGGCCCTCGCCAGGCCTGTGGAGCAGGAATATGAGAAATAAAAATAAATCCAATGGACACATTTAGTAGAAGCTCACATGAATGGTTTAATTCCAAAATGCCAAATATTCATCAATGTTTTAATATGACTCAATATCACACAGGATTTTTAAAATACAGATGAGTCCAGCTTCAGAAATGTAAAAACATTTGTCACCTTTCATCCAAATGGCAGATAAATCATTTGAAGAAAAATCTGATAAATAACTGATGTAAGTACTGTTATTTAGTTGTTATTTGTTTTGTTACCAAAGTCAGCCAGTTTGAGTTCTCCTCTGTCGTTGATGAGCAGATTCTGGGGCTTCAGGTCTCTGTGGAGAACTTTCCGCCTGTGACAGTACGCCAAGCCTCGCAGGATCTGGAAAAGAAAAATCTGGGGGAAGAGATATTTTAGATCAGCAACTATCATCATACTGGTCAAATCAGTTTCAAATAGTGGTGCTGGATAAAAATTATAGATTGTATATATTACAGACGCTGTTGCTACGTTACATGCAATTTATCCAAACTCCTCTGGAATATAGATTATTTAGAAGAGTAAAATCTTTTAGTTAAAATGCATTGAATTCTGGACTGATGCTTATTAAAAAAAACACAGTATTTACATGCTCCTTCCAAACAGCCCAAGATGAGTTTTAATATCAGGGCTCGTACAGCTTTTTAAGAGCAAAAGTCAAGCACTTTTCAAGCACTTTCAAGGTACCTAAACCAACAATTTCCAGACTCTCGAAGCTTTTATCGCAACATCTAAATTGTTACTATAAATGCCAGGAGACAATAAACAAATATGACGACGGGACTGTTTCATTTCAAATATTAAAAGATTTTTGGTTTATATGAGTGGTTGTGTAGATGAAACACCAGATTATGTTGAAAAGCAAGCATTTTACAAGGACTTTATTCAAATTCAAGCATATAACCTAACCTTGAAAAAATAACGGTTAAAATTAAGTATTTTCCAAATTTTCAAGACTTTGTAAGAACACTGTAATATGCAGTTTAAGTATTTTCAGTGCTATTTAAAAGGACATTAAACCAAATTTCAACAAAAAACAAACAAAATAGATTTGTGTGGAAAAGTAAGGTTAAAACAACAAATTGAACTTTTCCCCCCACTGTCTACACTCCACCACCAGGGGGCACACTAACAGTGTTTCTTGTATTGACACCAGCAACCACAAAGTCTGGTGGTAGTTGATGAAGTTGTCCGGGCCAGCAGAGCAGTCTGTGGAGGCTCACCTTGACATTCTGCATGCTCAGGATGTTCCCGCAGTCGTCCATGTACTGCTTGAGGTCTTTGTCCTAGACGAGAGAGAGAGAGAGAGAGAGAGAGAGAGGGCGTTAGAGGAGTAGAAAGGCTACAGGCACACCAACTGTTGTGCTCCTGTATTATCATCCTCTACTCTGCAGAGGGTCATGAACAATAATGATGAAAAATATATTCATTTTAGCATCTGTGTGCAGAATAACATGTGAGTCATGCAGGAAGTGAGGGCAGAGATTTTGAGGGTCTCACCAGGTACTCGAAGACCAGTGTGAGCGACTTGTCTGTGTGGACGATGTCGTGCAGCGTCACAATGTTGGCGTGTTTCAGGTCCTTCAGCAGCGACACTAGAGGAAAAGAAAAGAGGAGACAGTTGTAACAGTGAGGATGTGATTACACTCAGCTTTTTTGTTAAGTTTACTTTGTTCAATTTCTAATGTGAGGTTTATTTAGAAACCCTTATGTTGTACAGAAAGGACGCCTCATAGATTTAACCGATCAACAGTCACAAAACGAAAAGATAAAAGTTGAAAACATCACTCTTCTTTCCTGTAGCCTGTTGTAACTACAGTGCATTTCTCCTGTAGGAAAGCAGCATTTCCAGGCACTTGTGTGAAGTTATTTACTGTATGAGCACAGTTCAAATGTTTAATGAGTGTTTTATTAACTGAACCAAACATAACTAGTAACTAGGGTTGAATTCTCACCACAATCTGGTCCCATTTTGTGGGTAAAATACCTGTGGGATTTGAGATTATGTGTTCACATACTGAAGAATATAATTTGTACTGAAACAAAAGACGCCTTTTCAAAACCTCATTAACACTTCCAAGTAACTGCCGTAGCTATAATACATCCTTAAACTGCAGTTATCCCCTGGCAGTAACAACTTCAGACCAGCACAATTAACATGGTCATACACTCTCATATACCCACTCGGACATAAAACAGAGAATATGCTTTAAAAAAACAAAAAAAAAAAACAGTGGATCTGATCAAATGTTTCTGTATGGAGTTACGTTTATTTTCACCTTAAAGACAGCATACTTTTAAGGAGGAACTGTTGTTCTACTACCACATCATCAAATGAATATGAAAGAATACCTTCAGAAAATTTAAATAAGAAAGTTAATGATTCATTATCTGGACTTCAAAATCAAACTTCTTTTATGGCGAGAAATCCTAGGATTCCCAGGAAAAGAGTGATATATTCCTGGTACGCTATCATTTTAAAATCACAGGAAAAACCATCAACCCTACTAATAACTGAACTGGACTAGATAGCGGCTTATTATTAAACATGAGAATCCACATCAAATTTAACTGGAGGCAGTTGTAATGCATGAAGTTCATGGTGCAACACTGAACCTCTATACCTTCTCGGATAGCGGTGCACGGCGCCCCCTCCTCATGCTCCAGCCTGATCTCCTTCAGCGCCACAAGGTTGTCCGTCAGCTTACTCCTTCCCTTGAAGACTGTAGCGTACGTGCCCTGGAGGAGAAGAAGAGGAGGAAAGAGGTGAGGAAGCATTTCAGAAGCTGGACTGATGCAGCACAGTCAGGCTGTCAAGTAAACTATAACTGAATCAGTATGAGAACATTAGCAGCTGTGCACAAGTCGAGGTTAACAGTGAACACAAACTCTTACGTACCTCCCCCAGTTTGTCCAGTTTGATGTAGGTCTCCAGCTTCCCAAATCCTATTTCTGACTGTAGGAGAGAAAAGGACAAACAGCATTAATTCGGGAAGCGTCTTTATTAGCACTGACAAGCTTACAGACACCACGACAAATCCTTATGACAGCCTCGCAGCAACAGAGGGGGGATGTAAGGAGGTCACACACCCCCAGCCACCATCAGAGCTAATCTCTTGTGACAAAGGACCGTTGGCTTTTGACTTTTACAATGTTTGTTTAGAGGGAAGGGAGGGCAAACTTTATTTACAAAGCATATTTAATACGCAACGGAAAACTCTGATGTGCTTTAGAGCTCCAACAATTGGTCAAATGAATTGCAACTAGCTTTTACTTACTTTTTTAAGCACAAACGGCAAAAAAGTTTGCTGTTTTGCAAAAAAGTCTGTTGATTTGATGCTTTTCTTTATCATTTATGATAGTTAACAGAATATATTTGGGTTCTGGACTGTTAGTCGAATAAAACAAGCACATCGCCTTGGGCTGCTGGAAATTATAACAGGCATTTTCCCCCTATTTTCTGACATTTTATATTTTTATAAAATAATTTCTCAATTAATCAAGAAAATAGTCGTCAGATTCACTAATAATAAAAAAATAATCATTAATTGCAGGCCTTATGTACTTCAGAAATAAACAATTAGAAGCTGCTCGGTTACACAAAGCCCATAAACTATTTATTAACTAAAATGCAATACACATTATAAAGGGCAGAGTTTAAAGGACGTGAGAGTCTTCAGGAAAGCTTTTCCAGCAACTCATGAACAAAAAAACTAAAGGCAGCTTCATCAGGCTTTAAACTGACCCTCTGTACAGCATGAAGACCAGGTGCCAGGTGAGCCGAGATGTCTGGGTGTGACTCTTAGATTGTCAAACATGTCGAACACATTTTGAGCCAAGTCATTCAGTGCTCTATAAACAACTCTACAGGGGAGCATGTATGCAAATGTGGTGGACTGGGTGAGGCACAGTGTTCTTACTTTTCCTCAGTTCTGCTTTTGACAGATGCTTATTCAAAGTGAACTCACAAGCGAATTATTGAGGCTGCTGACAAAGTGAATGTTGAGGTGCAATGTAAACACATAACAGGCTGAGAGGATGAGATTAGACAGTCTGAGGGCAAGGTGTGAGCACTCACTCTCACTTCTGTTTCTTGCCTCCTTAAAATAAAACATAACTCTGCATTCTGCAGCCTTTTTCTGTTTCTATTTCTCTCCCTTTCTGCCCGATTCTCCTCCACTGATTCTCAAATCAGTACTGCTCGCTCTGACATGTGGGCAGCAAGTACTGTACATTTACATAAGCACAGTTTGGAGGTTTTACAGTAGCACTTCAGCACTTTTATATACTTTCTCTCCACAAAATTCACAGGGAAATATTGTAGTTTCTAATCTACTGCATTTATCTGACTGTTGTGGCTTTTAGCTACCTTGCAGCTACCATCCAGATATCAGCTGATATGATGAAATACCTTGATTTGTCAGGTATTTAATATGCGTCATTACAATTAAGGTCAAAACGCTTAGTGCTGGATTGCCGCAATTTACGTTGAAAATAGCACTCGTCCTCAGAGTCATAACTCTGTCCAATCTGAACACGATACATATTTTTAGATTCAGTGTGACTTACACTTGCCAAGTACTTAATTATCTCTGAATAAACATCCATCAATCCACTAGAAATCATAGAAAAAAAGACGCTCCATATAACTCCAGAACTTTTAGCTTTGTTTTTGGTTTCCAACAACTCCTGAGAAAAATATCTGACTCTTTAGAAACTAAATGCTCCACTATGTTCCCCAGCTGGTCACTAACTTTGTGTGTCTGCTGTTTGATGCTGGGCAGGTAGTGAACAGTGGGTTAATTAAGAGCTTGAAATCTGAAAACAGCTGCCTGCTGGGGCTGGAAACAACGCTGATGAGAGCAGAGTTTGTGGCTAAAATTCCAAAACAATGAGCTGAAGGACATTAAAATGCTCCGTAAAGCTGAAGGAAACTACAGTCAGATGATAATTCTCTGTGGGTTCGATGCTACGAGCAACCCCCTTTAAACCCCTATAAAAATACTGATGGGTGCAGCTTTAAGTAAAGGATCTAAATACTTTTTCCAAAAGAGCTTACATTTTCTGATATTGTAAAGGATAATCCACAAATGAATTTTTTTTATTTTTGCATGTCTCTCCTAACAGTAAAGAAATTGAGCAGCTACAGCACTGCACCTGTGGAATACCTGAGCAGGTACACTTGCTGACAGTGGCAAGAAAACAGAAAGGTAATTTTGATGTTTACTTATTCATTTGACACAACTCTGCCGATTTCTAATTTTCCTCCTCTTCTTATCGTTACATTCTCTTTTCTTTCTTGTCCTCTAACCAGTCTCTCCTTCTCTTCAACCTCCTCCATCCCCTCTCCCCCCTTTTCTCTCTCTGTCTCACCAGTGATGCTCTGCGGGAGCGGCGGCTCAGCGGTTGGTCGAAGGGCGGGCTGCTTAGCTGCAGCTTCTCCAGGTAACCGTCAGGTATCCGGATGTCGGCAGGCAGGGAAAGACGTTTGTTCAAGTCCTGCACACACACACACACAAATAGATAAAAACAACAGAGAACCAAATTTAAAAACAGTCAACCCCTAAAAAAAACAGGAGTAAACCCTCAGCAAACTGCGTAAGCTCTGAATAAATACCAATGATTGACAACAAAATGGCAGAAACCCAAAGTAAACAAGTAGAATCTGTAGGAACCAGCCAGCTTTAAGCCTCATTGGTCAACAGAGGGGCCAGTGTGTGTACATGTGTGTATAAATACACGTGTAGCAGCATGCGTCTATACAGTTTTGTGAAGCAGACTTGTGTACATAACGAAGGTTGCCTGTGGAGCCCTTTAAGAATTCGAGGTAAAGTCTTTCCTGGAGCAACAAAGTACTAAAGCATGATCCTAATGACTTGTTATATAAAATAAAACACACGCTCACAGTACATCTGGATTCTTCCCATCATACATTTCCTCTATTTGTTAGATTACTGTTAATCCGGCCTCTCTCTCTCTAGCTGCTTTAAATCTACTTCCACTCCCTCTGAGGTAACACTGGACACTAAGTAACACCCCACCGCTCCTAACCAACACACAACAGTATGCAACTTTGAACTTTCCACACTTCAATAACAAGCTCACTGATAAATAAATCTGTAACTGAGGGTGACGGACTTGTGCACGGGTCAACTGACCCTTAAACCTTTTATAAACCATGACAGTGACTCAGCTCTTTGCCTTTGTGGTTGCCTCCAGCTGACAGATGCAGTCAGTTTTACAGGAAGTGATGTTTTTATACCAACTTGAGAAAATAAGACATGCTGTACAATGCACAGGGAAGTTGATAAATGTGTTACGTTTATTTCTCATGTAAAAGAATTGATACTCTGATACAGAGTGTAACAGGACAGATTATGCTGCTGTGAAGATTTGTTGTTTCGTAGGCAATTTTTTAAATATTCTTTTTTTTATTAATTTTGTCAAGGGCCATGTACAAACAAAAAAAATAATAAGTTCAAGCACAAAAAGGGGTGTGCTTTGTACCAGATCTACATATATTCCTAATATATATATAGTGTATACTGCTGTGGAGGTGATACAAATAGTTGATTAAATGATTAGTCAATTGACAGAAAATTCATCCACAACAATTTTAATAATCAATATGGGGGAACTAACGATTATTTTCATTTTCTGACTATTTTCCCAATTATTCTATTAATTGCTGTTTCTATAAAATTTGAGAAAACAGGGGAAAGGTTCCATTATAATTTCCCTCAGCCCAAGCCGACGTCTTCAAGTTGCTTATCTTATCCGAGCAACAGTCCAAAACACAAAGATATTCAGTTTGATGTCATATAAGACAAAGAAAAGCAGTCAATTCTCACATTGCAGAAGCTAAATGATAAATCAATTATCAAAATACTTGTTTGTTAATTTTCTGTCGATCGACTAACTGTCAGCTCTAAATGAATGGTGAAAATGGTCTGTAGTTTGTGTGTGCTGGGTCAGGATTGGTGGTTTGTCCCCAGAGCAAGTAATGCCATCCATCACCTGACCTTTGCACCCCACCCCACCCCACCCCACGCCTCCAGTTGTCCAATCAACCCGTCCTAATCTGTTACAACGGGGGCCCATCTGGACCGTATTACAGTAATCCTTGTGATGTAATCCCAAAACAGCACTGCTTCCTTTCCAGTGAGAGACATACAATTCTCCACCTGACCACAGACGGAGGGATTTCCTCACTCTTCCTCCTACACTTCCTTCTCCTCCTCCTCCTCCACCTCTTCTTCTTCTAATGGCCCTCCTCTGAGTGTCAAATCAGCACTAAGACAAGAATGAGACCACACAGTGATTTCGCTGTTGGATCACTTCATCAACAACAAGCCCGCCGGTCAATCACGCTCATACCAGCACAAACAATGCACGGACTGTTTGTTGGGCTGCGAGAAGGAATCTGAGTAGAACTGTGTTTGTGTGTGTGTGTGTGTGTGTGTGTTTGTGTGTGTGTGTGTGTGTGTGTGTGTCTATGTACTTCTGTCCAAATAAACTTTTTCTGGTTGTGAAACAGTCACAGGAAGTGTAGGGTGCACTGCTTGCAGACGCTTTCGATATACAGCAAGAGGTGATGTGTCCTGTCTCTGTGTGTGGGTAGCCCCAAATGGAGTAAGCTGCTTAACAACACGTCTAAGGGTTTTTGTTTTTTACTTCATGCAGTCTTGCATGTTTGTTTTGACTCTGTAGCTACTGGTGTCTGCTTGTAAATCCCCATAGGTCCTGCAATCAAACCAACCAATAAACACTGTCAGAGGGGGGGGAAGTGTGTGTGTGTTCTTCAATCACAAGACCTTTCCTCGCATGATCACCCTGCAGGTCCTGTGCAACATGTGGTTTACTGCCAGGATGTCAACATCAACCACACACCAAAATAGGCAAGCACCACAATAACAAAAGTAAAAAGTATATGCCTGCTCTTTTTGTTAAATGTTGCATTTCTTTTTTTACATTAAATTAGCCTGGGTTCTTTTATGGAAATAGGAACAAATTGGTCAGATGTCATGTTTTGATTGTGAAAAGTTTTAAACTATATTTCATTTTACAGTGTGTGTGTGTGTTAATACAAAGTAAAACTTCCAACCCATCTTAACAGCTGCTGAGGGGATTGTAGGATGTGCAATAGACTTTACATCACTTTACTCAAACAGTATTTTGAGAGTAGTCCCTGGAAGTTTGACACCTCCATCTTCATCGGCAAATGTGGAAATATAGATGGTGAAAGAATGGAAATTATTTAAGGCTCAAAACAGCGATGATGAAAATGGAAATGACAACTGAAAGTGAAAACAAAAAACGTCAAAATGACAAAAGATTACAAATCTATTTCCCAAACAAATACGTTTCTTCTGTAAATTTGAGAATATTTAACACAAAGGAAAATGTAAATAAAAATGTGGAAAGCGAGAAGTCCACTGTCATTTTCTTGTTCACTTTCGCTACGAAACTGGACAGTCAGTGGTATTGTGTCATGTCAGTTGTGCTTCCTCAAATCCCATTAGTATCCATTAAAATGGAATGAAGGGGCCAAGTCTTGGCTTTGTTGTAAAGAAAGAGAGAGATAAACACAGTTTCAGATATTGTTTAAAATGCTGAAATACAATCCAAACATCATGTCAGAACTTACGTTAAAATGGTTTTGTTGTTAAAGTAATATGAAGCACACGTTATAGATATATAGTATTTTTACATTACTTAAAAGGTTTAAGACTTAAGATTTAATTCTTGATTATGTTGAACACTAAACAAATGAAAGAAGTATCACACACTGATGTCATTTTGTCTATCTGATTTCGTTTAATTACTACTGGAAATCTGATGCAAGTCAACTTCAGAAATCTGCAAAATTCAAGAAAAGCCCATTGAGCACATTTTATCCGTTCCCTTAACATAAAACGGTGTGATTTCTCCTCTTTCTTCACGTTGCCTTTTAATGTGTCCCTACGAGCCAGCTGGATTAAAGCTTTCACTCTTGATCTGGTTCTGCATTTTTGTTGTCCGTCTTTCTATACGCTCTGCTGAGTAAAAAACTCTGCGTGGTGCCGTGCAAGCCATGACAACTTCGTCTTTACAGTGGCTTTTTTTCGTTTTCAAATATTTAAACTTTATGAATTTGGGATAATAATAATTCTGTGCTGTATTTAATACGTGCAAAATCACATGCTCTGGATTTTAAAAAAATATGCTTGTGGTAAAATGAAATCCCTCTTAGACAACAAAAAAATTATAATAATCACAGCGAGAAGTCTTTCCATAATGTGTTGACATTATGTAACCACCAGAGGAATGTCAAAGTCTGCCTGCCCCTTACTGACTTAGTGTGTGTGTGTGTGTGTGTGTGTGTGTGTGTGTGTGTGTGTGTGTGCGCGTAAGAGAGAAAGTAAGTAAGGGGGTTGGGTGGGTGGGGTGGTGGCAATTGAAATCTTTTAAAAACAGATTTCAAGTATCTTCCGCAGTACAGTATGTGTGGAGTCACAGTGTGTGTGTGTGTGTGTGGGCAGCTGAGGACTTCTGCGTGTTCATGACACATTACGAGAATATGCCTACGCTGAGTTACAGCATGGAGCTGTAACGCACACATTACTAAATACCAATTCTTGCAGAAACATCCATTGTAAAAACGCACTGATCATTTTGCTTTTCCTGGGAAATCAATCAAAACCTACCTTCAACGACAAAGAGGAGGTTGAACCGTTAAGCCAGGTAAGAATAAATGTGTCATGATTCATAACAGGAACATATTCAAATGTCAGAACTTGTTAATAGTAGCCAGTGACTCATACCCCACAACATATCCTCCGTTTAAAAAGCATGGAGGCTATGCAAGGACAATGAGAGTCTTATAGCAGAGAGAAACAAATCCCACCTCTGCAGAGATGCGTCTGTTCCCTCTGTTCCTCAGACAAACACCCGTGGGCGATTGCACCTCATCAGAGGACGTCCCCGACGCCTGGTCGCTCTCCCCGTCTGACCCCATCTTCAGGTTCTCATGGACGATATCTGGAGTAGAGAAAGAAAGACAAATAGGGAGAGAAAGTGAGGATGGAGGTTGAGTTTGAAAGATGGAGCCGGTCTGTGGAAAACAAGGCAGGGCTCCACACCGGCTGATGACTTCAACAGGAAAGAAAAACACTCTCTTGGACACTTTTACGAGCCCCTCTGTTCTTATCAAGCTCCTGGCTGTGTCGAGCAGAGGATATACACAAGAGGTATATTAGGTTTAGTAAGTGACTGATAGATGAAGTTTATTTCATTGCCACAGGGCCTAACAAGACAAATCCATACATCAGCATGTAATTTTCCCCATGCCTAAACAAACTCAGGTTTCATACATATAAAGCACACTGCAATTTGCTCTAGGCTTTATGTTTATATTAGGGAATGTTGTGAATTTAAATACTGTATCTGGGTTGGAAATCCAAGCTGCTGGTTTGCTGGAAGTGTCCAAAGTCATTATTTATAGTCTAATTTTTTAACAAATGGCTTTTTGTGTGACTGAATGTAACACACTGGCGTGATTGTACTGATATGTATGTGTGTATCTGAGCCAACATATGCCTCTAGCAGTGCTTTGTTTGAGCACATCTGACTCTGTTTGGGCTCAGCTGACAGTACAAATGCGTAAGACAAGGATTTTATATGTAGTTTTAGGGATATTCTACATGCAGACATTTATTTGAGCTTTTCAACAGCTAAATTGAGCCGCTGCCCATCCAGAAATCTGTAGCAACCTCTAAACAGATTCTACCCACAGACACAAAAGAAATCTCCTGTACTAAACCTCTGTTTTAAGTCACAGGAAAAGACAAATATCAAATGTGATCCCAGCTTGTGTGTGTGTGTGTGTGTGGATGTGATAAGTGTTTGTGTCTCACCGAGGCGACTGCCGTTGCGAGGCATGACCATGAGAGAGCCCAGGCCTCCTCCGATGACACTCTGAGGCCGTCGCAGCGGCGGCTTTTTAAAGGAACCTGTGTACTGATGGAGGAAGGAGTGGACACTGTGGGCGGATGGAGGACGGCCATTCCTCACTATGGGCTCTGTGGAATAAGACACAACATTTTATAACTAATATTATATGCGTATGAATGCACAGTGCTCTGTGGCTGACTGAGCATATGAGCCTGTGACTGAATGAATGTAACTGGTAACGGAAACACTGGATTTTGACCAAAAAATTTTTATTTAATGTGAATCTGTCACATCATGGCCACAACCTGAGCTGCTAATAAGACCAGTATCACCTTGGATACTGAAAAAGCAAACAAATTTACAATACGCACTGGAGTGTCCACATACTGCTGCCCTTTACAAACACACCTACAGGCCCAAGATCCAATCCCACCAGAATTTTCTCTTTTGTCTCCCCCATAGTCCTCAGGTTTACTTCCACTCTACATGCGTCACTACACTCCATCAGAACTGCTTGTCGGACGGTTGAATAGCTTCAGAAACCCCCTCCACACTTTTCTGACATCTGATTTGGGGGGTTTCTGTAACTTTCCAAAAGCAACGATCTGACATTCACACCCGCTTCACGCTGTGATTGTCCAGGCATGTAGACATGAGAAAGGACCCAGGGTTTGAACTTCTCTCCATCTTCAAGTGTGTCCGTTCAAACCAACTCTAAACACTTTTGCCCTCTGACGCGCTAGGACAACACGTCGTAACGAACAGTTCTTTTTGAGCATAACCTGACATGTGTTTCCATAAAGACACGCTTTCCATAATGGAAAGAAGACTGAATTTTCTTTATCAAAAATGTCAAACAGAGTGAGACTGATGAACAGAACACAAAACACAATGCAGCTTCCAAGTAACAGTACTTATCCTGGCTATACAAAAAAAAAAAAAAAAAAACTTGCAGTCTAATCTTAATGTGCTTTGATTTTTCCAGAATATCACATTCCTACAGCCTCTGAGTCCCACTGAAACAAGAGTTAGCTAATTGTAAACAGAGCTGGGGCAGTTACAATGTGGTCTCTCATCCAGTGTAACTCTTATACTGTAAATAGCCGATATCAAGAGTCCACTGTGCAAACAAAATGTCTTGTAGCCTCAGCAGTGTATTTTGGCTCTTTTGAGAAAAGGGTCTACAACAGCCCGACAGAGGAGCATTTGTCCAAAAGGAAGAATGGAGCTGACAGAGGTCAAAGATTTATTATGTATAGAGTAGCACAACTAAAACACCAACTATAACAGTGGGGAGAAAATGGAGCCCCAGAGAAGCTGTTTAGCAGTCAGAGCTCAGACAGACGGATACTGTAGGACACGTGCAACAAGTAAAGTGAAGATTATAGCCGTTATAGAGTACATGATTCCATCACAGAAAAGAAAGACGGTTATAGAGCATGTACAGAGAAAGACGTTTGTAGGTGTTTATGACTTTTTATGTGCATGATCAAAAATAACACTTGACAAAGACAGTCAAGGTCAGTCAGCACCGCTGCAGGCTCTCTTTTACAGGTCACCCTTACTCAACACTGTCTGGTTATTTTATCCATTAACATTAACTTCTTGGTTTAATTCCCAGAAAACGTTATATGTCACGATATATACAGTATATTTGTTATCGCAATATTAAATTACATATAAACATGATAGAAGATTTTATCCAAACCTCATTGGCTACCCTGAGAACAAATGAGTCAATCTGGCAGAACAGGAATCATACAGAGTGTGGACAGGTGTATTGGGTTAATTTTGTCTGTTAATAAAAATGCAAAGAAATGTGAGATAGTTTTTTTTTGTGCTTCTCAATTTTTCTTTCACATTTCACATTTCAGCTCTTTGTTATATTTTGGGATGATGGTAATTTTGGGTTGCAGTTCTTGTTCAATTCAATTCAGTTTTATTTATGTAGCACCATATCATAACAAAGTTATCTCAGGGCACTTTTTCGAGTAGAGCAGGTCTAGACCGACTCTTTATATTTACAGAGACCCAACAATTCCCACCATGAGCAAGCACTAGGCGACAGTGGCAAGGAAAAACTCCCTTTTAACAGGTAGGTAAAACATACAGCAGCACAATACAGTTCCACATAGAGATGTAAAGTAATAGTTGTGGTAATGGTATTGATGTTAATATTAACATAAATAATACTAAGAGCAATATTATAATAGTAATACTAATAATAAGAGCAATAACAGTAATAGCAGCAGCGGGTGCAGAGCAGGAGCACGGGGGCAGCAGGTGGCTGCAACCATAGATCCAGACTCTACAGCTCTACAGCTCTGTTGGATGGTTTGTGATCCCACGTCTCTGCATTACTATTAATGGCCAAAATTAACTCCATACAAGTACGTTTAAAGTGTCTGAACTAAATAGAGTGATAATATTCCAAATATTTTTATGTTTTTCATTGAGAGTTAGAATTGCAAAATACAACTCTAACATTTAGTATCAGTCACTGTAGTCGTGCTAGCCTCGATAGGCATTTGTTTTGGGCTGTATAACTGATGACTGAAAGTGCTTTCCTTCACTGAGACATCACAGCAACCCTTCCTACACCCGAGTAGATAAATGCACCCCTGACTGGGCTGTCATCAACCATTGGCCCTGATTGTCATGCTGGAAAAACAAGGCAACAGTTCTGTCAAATGTATCTTAAACTTGAATGAATCCGAGGCAGGAAATAAGACATGTAGTTGCGGTGTCATGCTTCATTTTACATCTACAATGCCTTAGATTGTGAGCTTTGAGATGAAGCAAACAAGCCACGTCACCATCTAAACCACCCCCCTCACAGCTTTCTGATTAGTCTGGCATCCAGTTGCCTGGGTCAACCAATTCTCAGTGCATTTTTAGACTTAAATCTTATTGCCAGAATTAAGCTCACAAGACTCACACTGCCTTTTGCGAGGCTGATTCAGAGTACTGTGGGTGTGCAGGTCTCGTTAAGCAACAGTTTTGTCAGCACGGACGTCAAAGGTTTGGAACACTTGGTGTGTCCTATATTACAAGTCATGTCATCAATTTGTTATTATGTTGTTGTATTTTTGTTGCACTCATCAACATTCCCTTATAAATCAATGAGGCGTTTCCTAGATTTCCTATGAAAGCAGAAAAATACACAGCCCCCCCATGTAATATCCAGGTCCTTATGCCACCTCTCCCTTATCTCTCTGCAGCTGCTGCCGCCGCTGGCCTGGGTTATAAGTGTTACATAATGAGATCAGGACCAGAACGCTTTGCCCAATCACAGCGTTCAGATCACATCTCATCTGGCTACTCCATTCTGTCTCCTCTCTACCCTACTTACTGTTACACAGGCTGCTAAAATCCCCTCACACACACACACACACACACACACACACACACACACACACACACACACAAACACAAACACAACATGATTCTGTGTCCCCACTCACCAAGCACAGAACAGTCTGGCCAAACCTGGTGTTAATCACTACACAAAAAGCTCTTTACAAAGCCCAGTTAGTTCTCAGGGGGAGGTGGGGAGAGGGAGGGTGCGCACTTGGACGGTCTGATTGATTGAAGAAGGGGAAAAAACTTCTCATTTAAACAAAAGACAAGAGAGGAAAACTGAGGACAGGCCTGAAAGAAGCTTTGGGGTGGGGGTGCTGGGGGTGGAGGGGGACCTCCGGGTAGCCAAAAGAGAAGAAGAAGAGCTGAAGGATGCAAAAAAATAAAAAAATAAATAAAAGGGGGAAAATGCATCAAGATGCCTGACTGGTTTCACCAAGTCATCCAAGTTGCCCTGGCAATGTCATGGAAACTCCAGAATGTGTCCAGATCCTGAGCCGCCATGGCAACGATGTGGTAGCACACCAAGGCATGCTCCCTCCCAGCGCTCCCTGCAGATTTTGTGAATATCAGCAGAGATAAGCTGCTGTGCCACTCTGCTTTTATTTTTATATTATTTTGACGCCTTGAAGGCCACAACCTTCAGTAGGATCCAATTGAATGATGTAACCAACTACAGTATCTGCGAGCGTGGAACACGGTGTTTCTACAGTAACATAAAGAGTCATGTCAGTCAGGCTAACCATAGTCAATACAGATTTGTGAAGGACTTACTTCTGTAAAAGTCACATTCATTTTATGAATAGTCATTTCCAAGGCTTAGACGTCTATAAAAGCTCAAGGACAAAAGTAAACCACGACTCCCATGTTGCATTTCAGGTTAGATGGTCTAATGGTTAGACTACAGCGTCCCTTATTCAATGAGTGATGGAGATATGTCAGAACACTTGTCTTCTTTCATATCATTATTTTCCAACTCACCACTGTTCTCCAGCAGCACCTCCCTCTATGTACCAAGAGCCAAACATCACGTGAGCATTGCAGATTTACCCATAAATAAGCATCTTGTGTTTAAATAAAGCAAATACAGAGCATTCAGATAAACACATATGAATGAAGTAGTGGATGGTATGTACAAAACCCACTATCACTGAATATGTCATTTTTATATTGCAGTATCTCTCTATATATTGTGATATAGTACATTTTGATTGGATTCTCCTCCATTGCAACATCAGCTGTGGCTATGACTTGTATTTAGAGCCATTTGCAATGCCAAATTGATGGAAAGAAAAAAAAAAACTAAGTTGAAATAATTCAAAGTGGGACGCTCCCGTAGCTCACCTAGTAGAGCATGCACCATTAAAGCGAAGTCCTTAAAAAAAAATAATTCAAAGTATGGCCATAATATAGACCTTTACAATTGTTACATTATCAAGGAGATCCTTGTGTTATTATGTTGAAGAACACTGAGAATACCATTATAAAACATTCAAATGGGAATTTAAATTGTTTCCAAAAATACCTCTGGATACAGCGACTCCTCCCACTTTGCCACTCGTCACACATCAACATTTAAAAACGGCTTATAAAACTCACCGCTGTCCTTCAGGCCGTTCTCCTCGATGGTCATCTGCTCAGCCAGCTCTGACAGCGACTCGTCGATGGTGTGGCTGCCTCGTAGCGTCTGAGAGAGGCGTCGCTTGAAGCGCTTCATCTTCTCCATAGAGCTCTCGGGAAGGGGAGGCCTGAGGAAGACAAATAAAACAACTAATTTATGAGTTGTGGTTGTAACCCATGTAAGACAACAATAAGGACAGATACAGTTTGTTTTAGTTAGAAAAGAATACCGGTACTTCCACTATCTATAAGCTATAGTGTTGATTCAGGCCTTGACATTTCACTGATAAAACCTGTAATCTAAACTGCCTTTAATTCAAAAGAATACACCTCATCCGCCTGCAGCCATGTTTCACAATCCCACATCAAGAGTCAAACTGAAACTGTAGACGTTGTCAGATCACCCAGGCGAACAATGACACGGACCAATCAGCACTCCAACGTTAATTATGACTCAGCTCATTCAGGCACATTACTTTACATTCCTCTCCCCTGGGAAAACATGACAAGTCGGTGAGAGATTCTTACGGGTGAGTTTAGAGTACGGTCCCTGGCACACCGGACTGTAAAAGCAAATCCTAAACCAGGGGGATTTGCTGCTGAATGGAGCAGGACTAGCCTGGGCCACATCGAGTCCACATCCCACATTCCAGCCGCATTTACTGTGTGCATGAGAGCAACTGACTGTGAGAGCTAGAGACAGTGTGTGTGTGTGTGTGTGTGTGTGTGTGTGTGTGTGTGTGTGTGTGTGTGTGTGTGTGTGTGTGTTAAAGAGAAAATCAGTGAGAGCATTTGCGTGAGGAGGAGAGGAAAAAGATGTCAAATCAAGACAGAAGATATTTGGGAATGTTTGGCAGAGGCAGATTACAAGCAGCCTCTCCCTGTGACCTCAATGTAGAGATGATGACTCCACTACTACTACTGCAGATCTGGACAAGTGTCTGTCTGCAACGATGACGAGTAAACCCAGACATGAAAACACATGAGTAGTGCAGCTCCTCAGGGCTCGCTGCCTGTCAACTATTCCCTAGAGACAGCCTTTTGTCTTCCAAATAGCACTCATAACCTGAATTCTGACTTACTCAGTCCGCCAGAGCCAAATTGCGGGAAAGTATTCACCGCCTTCGGAGAACATGTTAGCGGAAACTAAGGCTGCCCTCTAAATGTTGATGATTTGAATCATCAGTTAAAGGATTCAGAGTTTTCAGGTCTTTCTTAAAACAATACTCTCATGGCTATATATACACATTGACACAGTTTTTGGTCGCTGTACTGGCTGAAAATAGATTACTTCCTAAAGTGATTTCAATGTAAGTGACGGGGGGACCAAATCCACAGTCCTCATTCTGTGAAAGAAAAATGTATTTAAAGTTCAGCAAAAGAAAAAACAAGGCTTTAACAGTGACAAAACAAGTAGGGATCTTCCAAAGTTTTTCCAAAGTTAAAGTCTTTTTAGAATGAAATTCCCTCTTTGTGCTTCCACCGGACAGCGTTTTCTTAAATTTTAAACTATAAAGGCAATACTTTGGGCAAATACACATTTGATTTGTGTAACTCAGACTGTTTAAGCCACATATTATCTTCAGCTAAGTATTTTTGCACAGAACAAGGACTGTTCCCCATCACTTCCACTGGAAAATGCAGTGGGAAGGGATCTCTTCTTGGCCAGTATGGACAGAAAAAACAATTAAAGCGACCCAAAACGGTCTCACAGTAAATATGAGCATGTGAGTATTGTTTTAAGACAGACTTGAAAACGTGAATCAATCCTTTAAGAAGTCCTGATTTGGACTTTTTCCTGCATCAGTGTTCACAGAACAGCACAGGATAAGAGCATGACAGACAGCAACATTTTACAAGCATAGTAACAACTATTTTCAATATGAATTAATCTGTCAATTATTTCTCCCATTAACAGTTAGTCTGAAATGTCATAAAATTGAGATAAGAAGATCCTGTCTCCAAATTGCTTGTTTTGTCCATCCAGCAGTCCCCATCCAAACATATTCAGTGAATATGAAACAGAAAAGCAGCAAATCCTCACCAGATGGAAACAAAGAATGTTTGGCATTTGTGCTTGATAAATGACTTAAATGATTATGATGACACAAACTGGCAAATCAGATTCGACTTGAAACAAGTCAGGGACAAAGTTACAACACACGGCAGTGGCAGTCAATCAGTGAACAAAACTGGTTTTCAAACATGGCGCCTTGATTTAAAACTTTCATTTCACATAAACTGTCCATAAATGTCTGTGTAGATACAGTATCTGGAGTGAGAAATAGGCCATACAGCTGCTCAATCATCTAAGTTTAGAGTTACAGTGGCTGGTTTAAAAAGTTTGGACACAGAGTTTAAGAGGGAGGGAGCCTGCCCCCATTCCCTCTACACAGCAGACAGCAGCAACCGTCTGTTTGGACTGGGCGTGAGGCCAAAGCAAACTGGGACGGTGCAAAGACGAAATATTAAACTGCAGATAAACCACACAAGGACACTTCATAGATTCACAGCTTCAGATAGCAGTGAGGAGCTGAAAAGTCTGAACTTGAACACCCAAAAATCGTGTAACGTGACAGTAAAATGCATCCAGCGGTGGTTTAGGATGAGTACCATGTAGCCGTGATGTTCCTGGTTTGATTCTGGCCATCAATCTTTGTCACATGCCACCGCCCCCTCTCCCAATGTTTCCTGTCTCTCTACATCATCGTAATATCAAATAAAGGCAAAAATCTAAAAACATCACATCCAGCAGGCTCACAGTTACCAACTCAGCCAAACTGGTTTAAACCTGCAATAATTTTTGGGGAAGCAGAAACAAGCTGTGAAATATGACATATCATCCATCACCTTTGATAAGTTGATAAGACAAACTAGTTAGCAAACAGTTGCCTATTTACACATCCAGCAGTTACAGAGTCGTGTTTCTGTCCACCTGGAAAATTTACGGCCAATATTCACTCTGTTAACTGTTTTTGGTCTCCAACTCCTGAGGCAAAAATCTGCCTCTTCAGCTGCTAAATGCTCCACCATGTTCACCAGCTTGTCACTGACTGTGTCTGTCTGGTGTTTGGTGCTGAGCAGGTAGTGCACTGTGTGTCTTCAGAGCTTTTTCACTGAAAACAGCTGCCTGCTGCGGCCGAAAACGACGCCATGAGAGCAGCAAGAGTGAATCAACACAGTAAAGTTGCGGACCTGACAGCTAAACAATGAGCTGAAATTTGATATAAAAGCTCCACAAAGCCGAGCAGAGCTGCAGATTTGGGTGCAAAATTCTCTATAGGTTCATCATCACAAGCGAATCCTTTCATATTGTTTTCACATTGTCTTTTGATACATTGTTATTATAAAAAATATTGACTACAGCCAATTTAAGGACATTAAAAAGACAACAGAGGCACTGTATCTGATGTTGGAGAGTCCATCTTTTCTCTTGTTCACTACTTTTTAATTTGGTCCTTTATTCTGAAGTGGAACTTCCTGTGAGCAGAAAAGTGCACATATCCAACATCAAAGTTTCATTTTGGCAAATAAGGCAAATCCCTGGGGTCGTAAGTACAAGAGATAGATCACTCTTCTCCACTACAGGTTTGCTTTTCAATTCAGAATGTATATTTTTACAGCTTTCATCCTACGTTTATACATACTGCCCTTCTGCGCTTTCAGTCAAGCAACAATCAATCTAATTATTCCAGGAACCGAGATGAGACAGAACGTCAACGTGACTGTCATAACAGCTTCACATCAGTCTGCTTCATGACACATCAGCTCCAGCACGGGCAAGCAGTCTGCTGAAGCGCCCAACAGCTCACTGCGTTACCCGCTCTCCTGCTGTAGCCTCACACACAGCCTGCAACATGTGCTCGAGATAGAAAAAGTACACTCATAACTCTGTTGGAAAACTATTTATTCCCCCACGTTGAAGGGTGCCCTGAAGGGGACAACTTACCCATCAAAACATTGGTGATTTAATAGTCTCTGCATCAGAGTATGCGGCGACAGTTTTCTGTGTTTTTTCCCACAGTAAGCAACACACTGGATGTAAAGTTCCTAGCACGTTTTGGATTTACATGTAAATGAACAAAAGTGGCTGGCAGATTTCAGACACAAAATAATGATTTACTATTGAGTGGCTGCAGAATTTGAACATTTATCTGTCAGTGGCTGGTAGATGTTCACATTTTAAAAAGTTAATTTCCCAACCTTGAAATCAGAAATTCAGAAAATTAACTTGCAACAATTTTGATAATTGATTCATCATGTTTCAGTCATTTAATAAAGCAAAAATGCCAAATATTTTCTTGTTCAAGTTCATTAAATGTGAGGATCTGCAGCTTTTCTCTGTTTTATGTCATTGCAAATTGAATATCTTTGGGTTTTGGACTGCTGGTTGGAAAAAACAAGACATGTGAAGACATCACCTTAGGTTCTAAGAACTGGATATTTTTCGCTATTTTGTTGACTTTTCATAGACTAAACGATTAATCAAAAAACGAATGGACAGATTAATCGATAATGAACATAACCAATAGTTGTGATATTATTCTTGACAATCAAAATCATTATAATGTGTTTTACATTCATTGGGATAAACTCAAATCAGGATTATCTGGCACCAAATTGGGATAAACTGACCTTTCACCTTTCTGACCATTCATGCTGGTTTTTGCAGTCAATCTCTCTTCAGTTTCCATGGTAATATCCAGAATCCCCTCTTAATTTATGAGTGTATATGATGGGGATATGAGGGGGCACATTAACATATCATAAATAACCAGGATATGACCTACTCTCCAGCAGACTGTGGACACAAATCACTTTCTGAATGTTCCATGGAAAGTTAATGGCAGCAGTAGAGAGGAGAAGAAGAAGAAGAAGGGGGGGCAGTCTACTGTGCACCCGTATAAGCTGGCCCATGTCCCTGCTCTGGGATCGAGTGTGGAGCTTTGGACATGATCCCTGTTCCAAGCCTTATCCCAGCTCCCCTAAGTAGGCCGGTCTGAGGTCTGAGCTCCAGATCCGATGGGAGGTGGCCAGGGAGGGGGAGGGGGTTCCGAGTGCTGCGCTGATTCGGGATTTGTTGCCACGGCAACCCCACAGCTTTTTCCATGTTGAAAATGCAGAGCACGGCAGGAGACTGCATGCATGCTGATTTTCCGTCTCCCTCCATCTCACCCCCCCCCCCCCACACACACACACACACACACACACACACACTCCTGCAGTCCCCCCAACTACGCCTGCATTTTCATCCCCTGAACGAGCCATCATTACCCACCATAACGTGACTCTCCAGCTGTATGCTAAATTGCATTTTCAACCTCTGTTTTCCTGACAGTACAGTCTGCAGGAGGCAGTCGGTGGATGCAGGGGAAACAGGAGAGAGGAGGGGGGGGTTGAAGCATTATAGATGCTGCAGTGGTGACAATAGACATATGCTTCATATGGATTCTGTCCTTTTCCTGCAGCAGCCGCGAGCAAACAGCGACTGTGCTGATGATGATAAGCAGAGGGCTACTGAAAGGGTAAAGCCAGAGTTCTGGCCTGCTGTGAGGAACCACCACACACCCCACGGCAGCCCTGCAATGCCCAACTAGAGCTCCACAAGCCACCATCACTGCAGGAGTCTCTGCAATTGTCCCACTTCTGCTAGATGAACCAATCACACCACAGCCACCACCAGTGCCACAGGGTGACTGCTGTCTGGGCCACCCACGGAAACAGGAAAAGCAAGGTCGCAACCTCTCTGCGACCCCTACAGGGTTCAGTTAACCACCCAACGTCACTGCCTTCAGGAGAATGGGCGGGGGGAAGGTCCTAGAAAACGCCTGCCTGCCTCTCCTCCCCTGGCTGCCTTGCTCACAGAAGAAGACAGAGAACAAGTGTGACTGTTGGCATGATTCACGGGTGAGCTCAGCCTTGCTTTTCTAAAGAGCAGCCTTTTCTCATCTTGGCCAAGACAATGAGGACATGAGTGAAGGAGCTGGCTCCATTATGGGGGCCTTATACAAAGGATGCATTGTGCACAGTAAAAAGTAGGCTTTTTCAGGAGACGCAGGAGGTAGTGGTGTGCTGCGTGGTGCCGAGCTGAGCATGACAACCAGGCAGGCATGCTTCACCCACATACTGCAGCAGGTGACTTTACTTTAACAGTATTAAGATCTGTTTGAACTTAAATACCAGGTACACAAAAACCCTCATCATATTTTGCCTCTTTTCATCCTCGCTGACACAGTCTTTCCTCGCCCTACTTTCACACTTGTCACACGTTGTCACACGTTGTCACCTGTGTCTGCAGAGCAGAGCGGTGCCGACAGACAGGTCAGTGCTGATGTGTCTGTGTGTATGGGAAATACAACAGACACCTCAGCCAGAGCCTGTGGATGAAGGAGGCCAGGCCAGACCAGTGACGCACAGCCACAGATCTCACAGGCAATAAGATTCAACAATAGCTGATTAACACTGCTGCTATGGTTACAGCGGCTTGAGTGACAGGCCTGCTCCTCTCTAAGCTTTCTCTGTGGGCCAACAACACCGCCTGCATCAGACAGTAGATGACCAAGTTCAATATTGCAGGTTCGTAGCCGCAGTTTAACGGCATACTGAGCTATAGTATAGTTTTGTGGACTCCAGGAAGAACAGGTGTTACTGTAGAACAGCCTCCAAATTCATTATCTGTGTTGTGAAGGCTATGTTCCTTTATATTTAGGGCTTACTATTTTCATTATAAATTGATCTATTGATTATTTTTTCACTTAATCGAAGAGATTAATTGATTTATCGTTCCATCTAAAGAATGTAAAAAAAAAAATGTTTAAAAAAGGAAAAAAATACTAGTGCTGCAACAGTCAATCAATTGAAAGAAAATTCATCTATAGTTTTTTTGATAATAGATTAATCATAGTAATTTTTCAGGCTAAAATACCAGACAAGTGATGGTTCCAGCTTCTCAAAATGTGAGAATTTGCTGCTTTTCTTAGTCTTACATTATAGCTAATTAATATTTTTGGTCGGACAAAAACAAAACGAAATGCAGTCTAAAACCCAAAGCTAATCAATTTCCAAAGATATAAAAGAGAGAAAGGCAACAAATACTCACATTTGAGAAACAGGAACAATACGATATTTGGGTTTTTGGTTTGATCAGTGACTTAAACAATTAATCGGTCCTCAAAATTGTTGTGGCTACTTCTAATTACTATTTTGTACATTGCCCCATGTGACTCTGTAAGTATAATTATGACAGTGACAGCATTTGTCACAGAAATAATAGCCACTTTTACTTGTGCTATTAATATTCTAGATAAATGTAGGCTCACATATTTACACAATCTCTCTCTTTTTGAGATTTGGCTTAAATATGCAATTATACCCAGAATGATCTTAAGAAAAAAAGTTAATTCAGATTAATTTCCCTTCATAAACATGTCGTGAATATCTAAACCACGACTCTGAAATTAAACACACCATTTAAACGAAAACGATACATCTAAGGCACCACTTACACTTCACATGGTAACAGAGTTTATGAATGGGATTAAAGGCCAGCATGAATTGTGACAGATAAGCCTTGTGGACCCAGATGGGTTCAGAGCAGGGCGCTGAGATCAACAGATAGGGCCTGATGTTATCAGACAGGCAGCCGACTAGTGTCACGACTATTTTTTTTTTTAATTCAAACTAATTTTTGGAAAAACATCCAAGTTTTGTGGTTGGAATCCTTTGTGGATAAAATGAAGATCAAATAAAACAACTTTTCAGTCTGGATCCTGGAAATGTTATACCTACCTACAAGATTTCAGGTGTTCATTTCTCCCCATAAATATACTGTATATATTCAGTATGTTGACAGCCCTCATTTATTCTAGATAAAAGGCAGCATGATTATCACAGTCTCCTGTTTGGCTCATTATGGAGATAATCGCCCAGACGTGGACTCATCTGATCTAAGCCAGAGTCAAGTCACCTGCCGTCCGTTTGTGAGCAGAGCATTAGCATCAGAGAGGGCGACAATTAGTCTTCCCCTCCCTGCCCGTCTGCGCTCATCGTCACACCAGCAGGTCCTGATAGCCTTTAATGGCTGTTAAAAGGGAACAACAGGCCACGCTGCTATCTAACTAAGGGCAGACGGCAGGATGGGGTTATCAGAGTATCAGTCTCCATATCAAACTGCAAACACAAACAGCTCTCACTCAGTAGCCTTTGTAGTAATTTCACACAGCCTGCATGCCAGGCACTGAAAGTTCAGGTGGCATGTTGTTTATAACTGACTTTTCTTAACTGTTGCGGCTGCATGAAACACACGATTATTTTTCAAGTAATCATTTATAGGGCAGCAACTAGCAATTATTTTCATTGTCGATTTCCTCTATTTTTGCTATTATTCGTCTGGAGTGTCATCTTCAAATTTCGTGTTTTGTCCAACAAACAGTCCAAAACATATATATGATGCTAATATATGACAAAGAAAAGCAGCAAATTCCCATATTTGAGAGGCTGTAAACAGAGAATGTTTAATATGTTGAAAAATGACAGAACTTATAAAGATATGAAACAGAGCAAATAGTCACATTCGAGAAGCTAAAACCAGTACATGTTTTAACTTGATGAATGAATGATTATGACAATTGTTGTTGATTACATTTTTGTCAACTAATCTTTTATGGATGTTTTTATTTGAATAAAAAGAAAAACTATGTGGATAAATAACACATTTTCCGGGTCCTTTTTCTTTCTCCCTTGTGAGTGGTGAGAAACTCACTAAAGTTTTGGATTAAATGTAAAATTGATAATGTCATTAAGAAGGAACCCGGCATTTATTTTTAGCCGCTGAACAGTGGTCTACTTTCTCAATCCCTGATTAGAAAAACCTACTGAGCCAGGGTTGAGTGGGCCTGGGGGTTTCTAAATTCAGATAATTAAAAAACCAAACACACGGATTTAACATGGTTCTTTTATTAAGCCAGTGAGAACTTAATTATGAACACCTCAGTACATCTCAAATATGCGAAGCTATGCTGGCTGTAATAACGTTGGTTTGGATGAAGATGTGTGTGCGTGTGTATGTGTGTGTGTGTCTGTTTCCAAATAAAGATCAGACATGTGTTCAGACAGCCCCTGCAAATCCCGCCAAGAGTGACGGGAAAAAAGGCAATATTTGTCCCTCACCTGTTTCAGACATTAATACTGCAGACCCAGATATGTGGTGTAAGTTATTACTGTATAACTCGATCAAACAGGTTCTTAGCCAACTGGCTCAGTGGCTGCAGGGGGCTCTTTACTACCACCAGGCACTTCCAGATTCAGATAGAGAATCAGGGAGCGGCCAAACTTGCAAGCAGCAGCATTTGTCTTGTGGGGCAACTGCATGCGAGAGGCCTGAGCTGCATGCTGGTGCCAGAGTTCTTGTGTTAATGCAGCAGAGAAAAGAGGAAGAGTTTGTATTCATGGCTATATATAGATAGAAGTGGTGGTCTGTGACATAGCAGCTGCTCCCCAGAGAGCACTGACACATTAACCTTCAGCCAGCTGTCTTGGCCTGCCGCTTAAACATGAGCTCACACACTCAGAGAGAACACACACTTGAATTAGCAAAACCTTAGGAATTAAAATCGCCCAAAAAGTCTATGAAGTTTGGTTAGACATCGTTCTAGAGAATGAATCTCTGGCAAAAACACATCCATTAATGTGTATGCTCACACACACTCACCCATACACATACTGGACCATCATCTGATCTGCACTGGGACTCGAGGGATCAGCACCGCATGTCTACAGCTGTTTCACAGCGGGTCAGGTTACCCTGCCACCACCATCCCCAAGGCCTTCACCAAGGGAACGACCCCCACGTCAAACCAACACACACAGGCACACTGTCCCCCAACAGCTCCCAGCCCTCCTGCCCTCCTGCAGGTACCAGGCTCAACACGAGGTATTTTGAGCCCAAAAGCGACACACCTCCCTGAAGCTCCTGGATACACATCTTGCAAGGAAGCTCATCAGCTTGTGGCTGTCAAACTGAAACAGTCTCACAGGAAATGAGAGAAAGTGCTAAGACAGCTCTTTCATTCAGCCATCAGCAAAGCAATATAAACTGTAAATAGTGACAAGTCAGAATGGGTATCGAACATCAGTAGGTTTATTGGTACTGACCAAAATGTTTCCATAGCACAGTATTGAAAACTGTCCATAGCTGGCACTGAATGCGTGCGTCTTTACTTATGTTTTATCAGAGGGTTTCTGATTGGAATCATATTTTTGACTGCATTTATTCAAGCAACCTTCCTGCTGAACAACATTTAACATTTGAGAAGTTTGGTTTCTTTTGTTAAAGAAAAAAAGGCTCAGTAGAACAACACTGATCTCCAAAATAAAGTATTTAAACATATTATTTTGGTATCTGTACTGAAACTCAGCTATTGTATCGGCACTAGTATCAAAAAACAATAGCCAGTCGCAGTAACAAAGTTTATTTTCTAATATAAATAGTAGGCAGGGTGATAATTCAATATCAATATTCTGCAATCGACAGAATCAAATCATAATGATATGATCTCATGTTATCAACAGCAGAAAGTTTATAAATCGATTAGTAGATCAACAGAAAATTAATCAGAAACTGTTCAAGTCATGTTTTAAGTGAAAGCGCCAACTATTAACTGGCTCTAACTTCTCAAATGTGAATTTGCTGGTTTTCTTACTCCTCTGTGATAGCAAACTGAATATTTTGAACTTTGGACTGTCAGTCAGACAAAACAAGAAAATGGAAATCGTGGGCTTTAGGAAACTGATTTTTTCAGTTATTTCAGACATTTTACAGACTTAACGATCAATCAACTACTCCAGAAAATAATCAGCTAGTTAACTGATACTGAAAAGAATCAGTAATTGCAGCCCTTGTGTTATTGTTGTAGACATTTTTGTTTTCCAAAATTTAGATTCTGAGCATAAAAACTAACAGAAGTACAAAGCATAACAGATGAACATAGTTAATTTATTTGAAGATCAGTTTGATTCTTGTATATGTTATTTTGCATACATTTACCATATATGCCCTGACTCGGTAAGCTTAGAAAAAGGCTGTTAACAACATGAGAACAATAAATGTGGCAATAAAATATGTGACCACATCGGCTCCTGGGTGTTTAAACATCAAATGAACTTCCTCATCACTTTGCCATGAGCATCCCAACCCCCTCCAGAACAATGATGTCTTCCTTTTAGACATCCTGCTAACTTCACACTCACCCACACGGTTTAACTCCCTATAGGAAGAAGACACAAGTACAGGAATCCACTGACAGCAGCCTCTTGGGGTGAGATTCCTAGAAATTGCACGAGTCTTTCTCAAGCCGTTTCCCATACAGGCTCCTGTCCTGGCCTTCCTACAAACAGCTGAAACGGCTTAAAGCTGTTAATACTGCCCGTGTGCGAGTTCACAGGCTGGTACAGTTTGCGCGGCGCTTCAAGTAGTTTGAGGAAAAAATCTGGACCAGAAAGACAGGACATGTCAGAAATGTGGGTCAGTGAATGTTTTGGTGGCAGCTATGGCAAGACGACACACGCAGAACAGCCAGCCCTTCCTCCCCTTTTCACAACCAAACCTCATACAATTTAGTGACAATTAAGCAGTCGACTGTTTGTGTCGCTCCGAGTGGTATTTAACGACAAAGCTGACACAAATGTTTAACCGTGATAAAGCATTAACCACTCTGAAGTTACTTTACCATTCATTAATGCTGCGTGCAGCTAAGCTCGCAGTTTGTTTTGGTTAAATGCGACCATTCACCGGTGAATGGGACAAACTGAATAGCTCAACACAACAAACGGCTGCATTCACACGGAGGGCAGTGAAGTAAACATTGCTAGTAACAAAGTTACTAGAGAATGAATCTCTGGCAAAAACACATCCATTAATGTGCATGCTCACACACACTCACCCATACACATACTGGACCATCATCTGATCTGTTAAGCTCGTTTTGTGTTAATGTTTCTAACCGGTGCTTCGGCCGCCGTTTCGCTGTGGTAAATTCACATAAAACTACCCCGAAAATGTGAGGACTCTCACCAGAAACGATGAGCGTTACTCCGACCGGAGTCCCCGACCTCGGAGCTTCTTCTCAGGCCGGATGCCGTCTTTCCCTCCGAGCGTGGAAACAAAACAAAAAAAAAAAAACACCGACGGCTTCTTCTTTGTGGTTTCGGTGCGGTGGTAGCTACTTTCTGGTCTTCAGTGTCGCTTATATCCGCGGGGTTGTAGCGTCCAGCAGCATGGCTTCGTTTTTAGGCTTTAAACTTTCACTCTAGGTAGAAAATAGGAAGCGCTGTTGTTGGGGGTTTTTTTCGGTCGCAGAGACGACGGTGATTACTCGTTGATCTGAGCGTGTCCTCTGCCTGCTGCTAACGCTGCCTGTCCGCCACCACACACCCGTGTCATCAATATGTCAGCGGGGAAACAGCGCCACCTAACTGCTGGTGCTAGATAAGACAGGGAGGCTGTCAGAGCGGCACCACAGCGGCCCCTGCTGGAGGAACTGCTGCAGGAACACAACACATGCGCATCCACATATATTTCACAATCAGAACCGGAACCAGAATCGGGTTTATTGCCAAGTAGGTTTTCACATACGAAGAATTTGCTTTGGTACTTTTGTGCATAACAACAAACATATTAGGATAAAATAAAAAAGATTTAAAAAAAAAAAAAAAAAAAACAAGTACTGCAAAAGTCAAGAAACATAAATATAAAATTCAAAGGTTTAATTGCTAATCTTATTGATCGTAACTGTCATTGCTTTTAAAAATCTTTTGTTTTTGTCTGTTTTAGCCATGTACTCTTCCTTTTTTGCTATTTGGTTTTAGTTGTGTCTGCATTCATTTTATGTACCTCTGCACCATTGAAAAAGAGGGTTCTCCCTCAATGTGTTTTCCAAGGTTTTAAATAAAATTTAAAATATATATATATATATTAAGATAAGACACCTGTGGTGAAATGTAACTAAGTACATTTACTCAACTTAAGTACAAATTCGAGGAACTTACTGTATATATTGTTTTTATATTTATTCTATTCTGATTTTGGATGTTTGTATGTGTGTTTTGTGTGTGTGTGTGTGTGTGTGTAGCGTGAAATGAGTACTTTTACTCTTGATACTTTAGGTAAATTTAGCTGATAATACTTTTACTTATGTAAGGTTTTGAATGCAGCTTCTTTTACTTGTAGCTCTGGTGACATCTTCCCCTATACCTATATTTTGCTCTTTAGTCTGCTTTTTGTTGATGTGTAAAAACAAATACCATAATCTTTCTTTCCAAGGACAGGAAATCAACTAATTCTCTGATAATGCAGCTAGGCTGCTAACTTCAGTTAGCATTCAGATAAAATTAAGAAGTATTGAGTATTAAGAGTATTGAAGAATAAACCAAACATTTGTCAAAGCAAGATGCACCTTTAGCTTATGTTTTGGATTTGTTATAAGAACTACATTTTATACTCTACTAACACATTACATCCCCAAACTGTGCTGGTTTATCCATAATCATACTGTACATACTGATACCGCAACTAACACCTCATATCTTTGCAGTAAATAGGCAAAGTTCTTAAAGGGAGCATCTTCCTCCATTAAGTACATTTGTACTTCCATTTTATGCTTTTGCTTTATACATAGTGTAAAGTATATTAACTATTGTTATTATTATTATCTACCTTTAACTGTGAGCATGAATTTATTCTATGTACAGTTAATACTAGTTTGATGTCCAATTCTTCATCTTATTGTTCAGCATATAACACTGTCTTATCTACTGACTTGCACCACTAATGTTCAGTATATTGCTATGCACTAATATAGAGTGTATATTCATTGCATCTCACCATGTTAAGAAATTGAATCACTTCCTTGGACACTGTGCTAACATCCCACCAAATTTCATTAAAGTCTGTTTTTAAGATAGCCTGCTAACTAACTAACAAACAGACAAACAAAACAGGACAAAAAAAACCACCATGTAACTTTTTTACTGAATTAAAAACTCACAGCCTCTCTGTTTAATTTAATGCCCTAATTCACTTCAAGTATGATATTCAGTTGGTGCAAATTAAAATTATTTTCCTCCTCTTACATGCTTTCCTCACTTGCCCGAGCAAACTTGCTACACATATCCTGAAACCCTCCATCCAACTTCCTCTCACTTCCCTGAGCAACAATCCCTCCACCTTAGATTGCCCCACAAAACAATTTAAACATTCAGTCTTTTCTGGGGCACAGCCAGAATCCAGGTGGGGAAAAAACTCCAGCAAACAGAAGACTGCATACTTTCCAGGCCAGACTTTATGCAGAAGCAGAGAGAGCAGCCTTGTTGAGGGGCCTCTTTCAGCTGCATCTGCAAAGGAGACGTTTGGCAAGAAAAACCCTCCAGCTTTGGGCCTCGGGTTGTTTTCTGTCACTTTTTTCCAGAAACGTCAGTGTTTTTGTTGTCTGTCATCCATCTTTTTTCTTGTAAGTGTAGGTATTAACCAGGCAAGTGGTGCATATTCAGCCTGTAGTGTCATTTTTATAGTGAGCCCTGGGCCTTTCTGCATAATGAGTATTTTTATTTTTGGTACTGTAATGCAAGGTTTTTACTTGTTAAATAGTATTTTTCTACACTTTGGTATTACTACTTTTACTCAAGTAAAAGATCTGAGTACTTCTTCCACCACTGCTCACAGGACCATGATATTTGACAAAAGGTAAATGATGGGTCACCTGTAGAAAGCAGAAAAAATAAGCAGTTAAAGGAGAACAAAATCTTTATCAAGTCAAAATTAAATCCTCAACACCTTCCTGCCACTTGGAAACCCTTTCTGCTGTTTGTTGGATTCAGCCTCTTATCAGATCTGCACGGTCACTCCCTCCCTCTCCTCTGACATGCAGTCAATATTCCTCCAGGCTCCCACCCCACCTCTCATATACGTCTTACTCTCCTCTCCCCGGTCCTGGTCTGACTCACTGCTTGTATCTCTCAACCATTCAGACACAGATCTAAAGATGTCCTGGACGTATGCAACCCTCCTGGCTCTCCTCGCCGTGCTTCTTGCACTTTCCTGTGAGTCTGATGCAGGAGAATTTATATCTGGAGTATCTTTGAAGCCTATAGAGTGATGATAGCTGTTTGTTTTCTTTGTATTTCATGGAGAGGTAAGCATGGAAGCCTAGATTCTGTGTTTCATGTTTTGTCCTCTAGTGTCTCCAGAGGCCAACTCTGCAGCTGTGCCCAGCAGCACAGGCAGCGCTAAAGACCCACAAGGTGAGGAGCTGCATCAGCTGCATCTCTTCCATATCCTCTCTCTTTTTATCCCCTTTATGCTGTGAGCTGAACCTCCTCCTGCTTCCACTGCAGGTCCGCTGAAGAAGATCTTCATGAAGGAGGCCGATGCCTCAAACTTCTTCAGAAGACGCAGCAGACGGGGCGCCAAGTCTCAGGATGAGATTAACGGTGAGTTCACTGGTCAGCCAAGGTTGTGTGTGTGTGTGTGTGTGTGTGTGTGGTTGTGTGTTTGTGGTAATTGTTGGTATCTGTGTCTTATTATACAGGACATTTTGGCAGCAGAGGTACTCACACACTAATTTGTTCACTGTTATGCCACAGTGTAAGTCATTATGTTGCATCCAAATTGGTAATAATATTAAAAACGATTCATTACAAAAAAAAATTGTACTTAGAAATAATTCCTTCTCATTTTCAGAAATCAAAAAATCCTGTACATTGTTGATCACTTGTATTCACTTCATTATTAGTTTTTGATCCTACACACCTATCTTTAAGACTTTATAGTGTGCAAAAAACTTTGTTGCAAAAGTGTTACCTCTTAAAATATAAAAAATTAGATAAATCCAGCAAGGGTTTATGTGCTGAATTTCCTAAATTCTCTCTAAAAAAAAAGACAGGATGGGGCAGACTGCTGCACTTAGATCAACAAAATAACATTTGATTCTAGAAAAGTTTATTTTACCTAATAGAAATGATCTGAATGAAACATTTACTGCCCCTTCAGATAAATTGCTTTGCCCAATAGGCCCTTGAAAAAGTACAGACCTACGCAAAAACATCAGACCGCCTGGGAAAGAAGAGATTATGCTAATATGAGCAAAGCATTCATCATATGAACAAGGTAAAAAGCACTGGTGCCAAGTCAGAGTTTGTTAAGCAACTGAATACTGCGTGAAATAAGAGATAATTCCTCTTTTCGTCTCCATCCTGAGCATAAAGAGACACTGTACTGTTATGGAAACAGCTGACATTGTACAGTATAACCACATCGACAGATTTCTTTCATGTGTTTTTTTTAAAAAAATGCAATTTTTGGCACAGTGAGAGAAGAAATTACTCTTGAAACTTGAACTTTATTTTGCTGTTTGAACGGACAGAGAGCAAACATGCTGATGGCAGCCTGAATGTTTTTATGACTGTGGCAGCCAGCAGCTGTTAACCATTTTCTGAACCTGACCTGAGACCAGACTCAGACCTGTCTGGTCCCACAGCAGCTCTGCTTCCTCTGCTGGACGCTGCAGCAGGAGCCACAGGGCAGCATGGAGCTCACACAAACACACACACACACACACACACACACTCACCTCAGAGTGTATCAGTGAATATCCTCCTTACAAGTGTTGTGAAAATGCACATATTGTACAATGTTTGATATTCTCAGGTTATTTAACGGCACTGTTATGTACAGTTCTGCCAACAGGAAGGTGAGAGCACACATTGAGACTGCTGCTCTGAATTGGAGTTGTGTAACACGCTGTGGGTCTGTGTGCGCAACAGCAAAAAGACACACTGTGCAGCTAAAGAAGGGATAAAAAAAACACAAAGCATTAAACACAGTGAAAAGACTGAGATGGACGAGTGAGTGGGCGAGCGGATGGGAGTTGAATGTGGAATGTGCCGACACACAGGCAGAAAGGGGTCAGAGAAAAACCATGTGAAAAAAAAGTGAGACAAATAAATTGTGCTCACTTTGAAGAGCCTCTCCTGCTGCATAATGACATAAAAGGTAGATGTAGGTAGATGAAATTTGCAAAGGAATATATATATATATATATATTAGCTGTTTCAGTAGGTGGATAAGGTGATGTATAATTTTGACATCCAAACGCAGACATCAGACATGCTGCTGTTTGACTTTGGGGTTTTTGTGGGAGTTGGTGAAGCCGGGCTGCTTTGGTGTGTCTGGCGAAGAAAATGATGGATGAGTAACTCTGCTGTGCAATGTTTGAAAGGGATAATACTCCCAAAAAAATAGTAGGTAAATGCCCTCAATACTCGTTCTATTACATACGTTTTCATCTGCAAGTCACGAATACTGATCCTTGGTTCATCTATAAATCTTATAGACATTAAACCATGTAATTTAAAACTAAGTGACACAAGTTCCAGCTCCCGCTGCGTGCACAGACTTGTGCAGGGAATTCTGGTAAAAGGTCAAAGGTTGTGACCTGACTTTGGAAAGGTTAGCACGGCTATCCCAAACCTCTTCACTAATGGCTCTTTCTAATGTTACTGCAGTCACAGTAACTTGCCCACACATGACAGACTACTACTTTAATGTGTTCTGGTCTTCTTCATATGTCCAGTCCTGCTGGTCAGAGGTCACACGCAAGTCACCTCTCTGTATCTATATTAGTACAAACTTGGAACCAGATCCATCATGGAACCGGCTGCCGGAGCCCATCCCTATTAAAGAGACTGTAATGTTGGAAAACACCCACTTGATGTGTCTAACTCAGACTGCTGAAGTCTCATATTAACTTCTGCTGAATTTAAGAATGTATTTTTGGATGAAACGAGGGCTGTGGATTTTGTCCTCCATCACTTAGATTAGAGCTGCATTAGGAAGGGATATCTTGTCTTCACAGTCAGTATGGACAGAAAGAACAATTACAGCAACCAGTAACTCAACCAGTGACTTCAAAGTGCATGTGGGCTTGTGAGTTTCATATGAAGATGAACTTAAAAAGATGTGAACGTCTCCTTTCATTTTGCTTTCTACCCACACATGTCTTTGTGGTTCTAGTAAAAAAAAAAAAAAAAGGGTGAGACGTGACTCATTAGACATCTTTCCATCACTTGGGGGTCCAGGTTTTGTGTTTTTGTGTGTCGGCCTTGGATGTATGCAGCTTCTGTGAATCACAGCCTCACCACAAATGCCAGCTTTATGAAGGTCACAAAAAGCAGCTTTTGTTAAGACACGCGATGATTCAGTTCTGTGGTATGTTTTGAGGTTGTAGTTTTGTGATGTCTAACAATCAATGTGTTGAGCGTGTGTGTGTCTATACTTGTAGGTAAGTTTTTCATTGAAACTGTGGTTACTTCTTCTCAGATGTTTAATAGAGCATATGCAGAGTCGTGATATCTTGTTGAACAACTTGTTGTACTTAACTCAACCTGACTGAGTCGACTGAAGTGTGTTAGGCCCCAAAGAATCCCCAGAGTGCACTGCGGGTTTCAAAACCTTTTCAGGTGGCTTCCATCCAGGAAGTTAGCGGCCGAAAAATCACTCTTGGCACGTGGCCTGCTTATGGTTTTCATGGTAATTCTTCAGCTTAGTTTCAGAGGGTTTATTGTACATAATGATATAAATGAATACCCCACAAAAAGTTTGATGACTTTGTAATAACCTTTTAAAAACTTGCTCAACCAGCTTGTTCAGTTCAGTAATGGAAAAGGTAGTATTGCCAAAATATTTTACCAAAATTATTATTATTACCATGGAATACAAAGATTTCTGATTTTAAACTGTTGTTGATATGATAAAAATCTAATGTTATTCCATAGTATATTTATTGTAAATATGTTTTGTATATTATTTAGATGTTTTCAATGAACCTTTAAGGTGATACTGCTAAAATTAGTAATAATAAATCAATAAAGCCAAGTTGAATCACAGTAATAGTTGTGGAAACCACTTCACTCTGATCACAGGGAGCGGTGTAACTTCTGCCCAAAGGGTGTCCAGACTGAAATGTATAGAAAGTTTTCTTGTGTTTGAATACAAGTCAGTGATGATTTGTAGAAAACCACAAATAATACAGACGATCCAGAGCACAAAAAACTGTTGTGTTATTGCACAAAAGCACAGGCAAACAAGTCTGATGTAGTTCTCCAAAGACTGAATTGCATATTATATAACCTTTTGTTGGTGGGACCATTAAAGGGATAATCAGGCTTTTTTTTCTTTTGTTTTTTTTGTTCTTTACAGCTGATACCATCTTACGGAGTCTCTGTGTATTTTAAAATTGTTTAAAGTCAGTCACTTTGTTCAACAGCTCTTTATGTGTCTGATGTCCTCCTCAGCAAATAGCAGCCGGGTTAATATGATAATACACTACTGGATCTAAGTTGTTTATCATTTTACAGTCAGTTAATTCATCATCCTCCTCCTCTGTGCTTCCAGCTGAGCAGAGGCAGATTCTGGCTGCGGATGAACGAAAGAGAGAGTTTCACGAGGAGAAGAGGAATGAGTTTGAGAGCTACGCTGAAGAGGAGCACGACGGTATGCAAACCCTGATATCTGATGTAGCTGAGAGGGACGAGTTCACTCACTCGACCAGCTCATTCATCCACGAAAATTCTCACAATCTTCCAGAACAAGACGAGAGGACCAGAGAGAGCACCGAGCAGTGGAGGGAGTTTCACTACGACGGGATGCATCCTCCCCAGGAGTACAACCGTCAGTCCATCTGAGGCCGAGAGGAGAGAGGTGATGCTGTAAGCTGACAGGACGCCAAGATTTTAAAGAAACATCTTTAACTACACAATGAGGCTTTTCTCCTCAGAGCTTAACAGTTGTACAGTAGAGACATCAGCAGCAGAGATTTTCAGACACATTTGGTTTGTTTTTAACCTTTGTGTTGTTGGCATTGGCTTTACTTCTTCATTGTTTAGGATCCCACAAACCCCACTGCTGTACATGTTAAAGTAATAATAATAATTGCAAACATTTTCATTTTTCCATCAAAATGTTTGTCTTTTCTTTTGAACTTATTAAAACCCCAATATATAGAAAGGTATTGAAGTGGTAACCTTTCCCTTTAGCTCAAACTGAACTTGAAGGTGACAAAATACAGAAATAACCATAAAACATTGTACTTACACAAAATAATGAAATATTTTATGTTTTATATGTTATGGGCTATGGATGAACAAATAAATATCCCTTTTGTTTAGGGCTGCAACTAACTATTATTTTCATTATTGATTAATCCACCGGTTATTTTTGCTATTGATCGTTTATTCATTTGGTCTATACAATGTCAGAAAACAGTGAAAAATGTCATAATCACAATTTCCCAAAACCCAAGCTGACTATTACTTACTATTATAGTGGGCTAAGAAAACCAGCAAATATTTACATTTGAGGAGTTGGAACCAGTAAATTTATGACGTTTTTGCTTAAAAAGTCATTCACATACAAAGAAATGTACAGTATGTTAACATAAATAGTGAAGTTACTTATGTTTGGGGTCAATTAGAGCCCATAAAGTTTCCTGTCAGACTCATGAACAAACTCTAGTGCTGCAAAAAAAGTTCTGTCAACACCAATCACAGGTATAGAGCAGATGAAAACCCATTGTATTTAAACAGCCCCAACAGAAGTAATGAATCATTTTCTGTAGCGGACGTCTGAAACATGTCATCAGTTCAAAATTATGTTTATAAGCAATTCTCATAAACTCAGTAAAAGTCATGAAGTATTGAGCTGATAAAACAATGTTAAGTATGTTTTTTTTTTAAGGAGGGCCCGGGTCTCCTGGGTTAAACAGATGTGCAGTGATTTTACAACATGTTACCAGAAGCAGAATAAGTGTGAATATACTGTATTTACTTATATATTTACTCACTTGTGATGCCAGTTAAATCTTTTAACGTAATCATTTAGAAGTATTCAGTAACATGTTTTTGCTGTAAGAAATGTGTACAAACTCTAACTTGATATTTACTGCCTGTCAAAGAAGCAACGACTCGTGCAAACAAGCCTCTTTTTTTAATACATGCATCTCTACAACTCCAAAGCACATTTCAGCAACAATATGTGATACATGCATACTGAGGGGCTTTCAGTGCTTCATATATTTTGCTTTCTGTTGATGTCTTTGGGGGATAAAATATAGGGAAGACAAAAATAAACACTCAAGACCCAAGCTAACCATGTTGTTGAGATTTGTATTTACAGTAAGTAGAATCCATGTCAATATTCACCACAACATCTTTTAGATAATTCATTCATATTGGCCATGTTCTGGTGGAGTTTCTTTTTTTCCCCCCATTCATGTTGAAAACTTAAATAGAGGTACCACAGAGAAAAATACAAAGACAGATCCCTTCTCTTCTCTGTGTGAAAGTCTAGAGAGAGAGAAGAGTCTTTCTGCTAAATTCAACAGGCTGGTATGAAAGCACAGTGATTAAACACAGAGAGGGTGAGCCGTTTTCAGACCAGCCACTTCACGAGCGGAAGCAGAGCACGATATTACAACTACTGAACTGTACGCTACTGATTTGATGATTCTGCAATGGGAGTAAATGTTATCAAGATACATTTGCATTCATTTGTCATTCATTTTTATTTTGTTTACTGCACACATGAATGCACACTTCACTGATAAACACTTTCTTTAAATCCAAATATTTAAATTCAAGGTTTTTAAAGGGAAAACAATCCACTCAGTACAAGTTACATTACACTCATACTGTCAATAATGATGGATTTAAAGAAAGAAAGCATCTGTCAAACTCTCCCAATGGCACATTAGAATAATATGCAGTATTTGAAGGTTTTCCTTTTCAACTATTTCACCGTCACCAGCAGTGTCTGATCACTCTGAGAGGGGGTTTGGTTAGCTTCATGGTGGAAGCACATCCCTGAGAGCTGGTCACACAGCAACAACACGTGGTTGCCCTCCTGTGGTCAAGTAGGACTTCACAGTCACGTCAAAATCAATCAAATAAAACAGCAATTACAAAGTAACAACTATTAGATACTGTATCATTCAATTCAGTAAGGTTTCAGTCCAGTCTCATAACACATTTACACATTTTCTGCAAGTGGTACTCTTACAAAAGTCATAATATATTGTAAGAAAATAAATAATCCAGTACATTAGTGCAATGCACCGGCCCTCTCAGCGATCGCAGCCATGATTGAAGCTCGCCGTCCTGCTCGTATTTCATGTCCACACACTTTAAAGCAAAGAGATAACACATACTGTCACACTGTTGGGAGTTATTACCCTGCGAGCCATTGTAGCAAATACCACAGCAAATTAACAAGAGCTGTCAAAACGACAAAGAAGTTCAGAGTGCAGATGATGTCACAATTGTTTACCACAGCTTGAAGCTTATATTTCACTTGCATAACATGACTCCACTCAACAGTTCCAGGCAGGATATTTACACAAGGCATACAGCGGAGCGTCCTGTCTCAAAGACGCTCGCAGTCAAAAAATGATAGCAGCTTCAATAAAGAGTTCCCTTTAGTGTGGCACTTTCCAGACCAGCTGCTTGTTTAACTGCCAGACAACCAGGATCCAGGCTGAACACGGCTTCCACAATAACAACTTCTGGTGAGCATCCTCCCCTCTGTACTTCCAGGTCTGTGTGACAGTGGGAAGGGGAGCAGCAGGGTGCCGCGCTGAGCCATGGTAAATGGAGCTGAGCCGACGCTCCTCAAATTCCTCCCGTGGTTGGCAGAAACAGGTGGGAGGTTGCGGGATGGGCAAACTGGGCAACGATGTTTGGATCACGAGCTCTGGGATGGTTTTAACCCGTCTCAAAGCTCTGTGGTCTCCCAGCTCACCTCCCGCGGAACCTGGCGTCATTTAGTCCCAGTGTGGATGACGGTAACAGTGGAGGGTCGCGGCCGCGATGGCTCGCCCACCACTGATGGTTCCTCTCGTACAGCAGAGGCGGCGTCAGAGTCCTGATTGTACGCTTTAACAGCAGAGGGCAGAGGAGCAATTGGAGGACCTGTTGGAGAAAATATAGTTTCAGCCAGGAGTTGTATGTCATTAACTGAGTTTTATATGACTAGTAGGAAAAATACAAGTTAAAGATAAGTCTGGTCTGTTCTATTTTTTAATTATTGTCAACAAATCCCGTGAAAAGACCAACAATGTGTTAAGGGGCCAGTATGCTTCTTCAGAACTGTTTGTCAGATGGTTGATTAGCTTTGGAAAACCCTTCACTCCCCACACCTTTCCGACGTTGGAGTAGGGAGGTCTGGGTCTGAAACCGACAATCTGACATTCACACGCACTTCACGGCATCATTGGCCAGCTGTGCGGAGGCAAGGTTTAAACTTCTCTCTCAAGCTCTCTTTTTCCATTTTTTACACAACTATTCTTGCGAACAACACGAGGGCAACACTATGACTGTCTGAACGTGTGCACTGTTAATCCAGATTTTTTTTTTCCCCCTCTCAATGACAGCTGGCTTTTAATGCTGCCTTCGAGTGTGGCTGTTCGGAACAACTATCAACACTCGACCCTAAGGCCATCTCTCAGTACTTTACTAATTCCTGTCTGTGGCCCTCAACCCCACTGAAGACGTACATCTTTAAAAACAGGGTCACAAATATACTTATTAAATAATTTCCTGAAATAACTGAACACTAGTTTTTAGCAAATGTTACTCAAATGGGAGTAAATAATGCAATTTTCAGCCATGGATGAACACACTTTTGGTGCTCTAGTGAGTATTTACAGCAGCAGCGTGTCATGTCCATCGTAATGAAGGAACAAGTCGTCCAGTACAACAATGTGACTCATTTATGTGTTTTTAATAGTTTTTCGACAACAGTGGAGATCTATGACACAGAGAACAGGTTTTGATTACACAGACAAAACTGTGGGATCAATTCATCATTGGTTTTGCTCTTTTCATGGGATTTATTGACAATAAGAAAATTATACAATATATTAATCAGACTTATCCTTTAAGTTTTCTTTTTTTCATTCTTGACTTTGGAAATAATAGAAACATTACTGAGTAGAAGTAGCAGAAATAATACTGAGCCATTTCCATGAAATCTGAGCAAACTCTATCTGCTGATGAAAACCATGAGATGTGGTTGAAAGCTTGGGAAAAAGCTGGTATGTGGACCTTGAGTTAAGATTACTTTGACGAACATACGTTGTCAATCCCAGCATATCGCACTGACTGTCACCATAACAATCTAGAAAATACAATATACTTCAGCACTACACAAAAGCTAATGAACACATTAAGACTGCAAATAATAATCATTTTAATTACTAATTAATCTGCTCATTAGTTTTGTGCCTGGCCGTTTAAGTCTATAAAATGTTTATTATGTCTATTAATTGATCTCAAGGTGACTCGACCAAAATTTGTTATTTTATGTACAATTACATAAAACAAAGAAAAATCCTCACGTGAAAAGCTGGAACCAGCAAATGTTTGGCTTTTTTGTTTGATAAATGACTTGAATGATTAATAAAGTAAGCAGTAAACCAACATTTATTAGAGTTGAGGTGTTTTCTCCATTTTCAAAAGATCTTATGTTAAATTAAATGGCACCAGAAACGTCGCGACCACATGGCTCATGTCAAACTCAGTTTAGTCTGTTTAATTGAAATGTTTTATTACACCTCGAGTACTTTTAAACAGTTGCCAGTTAGCTCAGTGGAGATGGCGGCAGCGTGAACAGAACTCAGCTGAGTGCAGAACTAGAAGTTGGACGTGTTCGTGTCTACAGGGAGCATCTGAAGTGTCACTCACAGTCCTTCAGGGAGAGCGGGGCGCAGTCCACAGACTGGCTCTTGGCTGGAGCACGACTCTGAGGGTTGGACGTAGAGTTGGTGCTGTGAATGCTGCTACCAAAGCTGGTGCCCAGCTGCAGGCGCCTCATATGGCGGATCACAGCCGTCGCATTAAAGGCTTGCTGTGAAGAAAAGGTGTAAACAGACACATGTAATATCAAAGACAGACAAACCACTGTATGTTTTCGCTATTCAAAAAGAGAGAGAATACTGTGTGTGTGTTTTTAGTTATATTTGATAACCAAGAAAGATGAAGTCTTTGCTCACCCTCCATTTGCTTTTGGCAAAGTTTTTCCGCATCTGTCGACTGACTGATTCATGTATGTTCTTGCAGAGAGCAGTGTCTCCAGCAATCCTGAAAAATAAAATCAAGTCCTTTTAGATCATGTAAACAACAATTCACACATACAAACACAGCGTTACCCAAATTCATTATATGTGTATCTGTAAAACCTTGGGAATCATCCTCATGCTGTTTCCCATTTGCTCGGGTCGTTTATTTTCATTCTGCTGAAACATCTTTGATTGATGGGGCGATGTTTTTGCAGGTGCTCACACACTGTATCACTTTGTCACATTCATCATAATATCTCTGCATGAAACCTTGTCGATGAAAGCCATTTCTCTCTGTTATGATATCGGTTACCGGTGTCAAAAACCACATATATTTGTATCAGAACGACCACCTGCCCAGGACCCAAAAGGCCCATTACTGGCTAACAGACTTATTCATATTGGCCACATCAGCCGGAGATGGCAGCCCACGCCAGCTCGCTCTCGTTAGTTCCGGCTCAGGCCTGGGAAGACATCCTAATTGTTCATTAAAGCTTCCACATTCTTCAAGGATCCTTCAGGACGCCAGCCACTAATTGGCAGCCATTTATTCAGCAGATTTCTCTCTGAGGGCTGGCGGTGCCAAGCAGAGGTGGGTTCGCGGCTCGGAGCCATGGCGACAGATGACAGTGGGAGGACATGCTCTCCATGACAAATGCGTAAGCCTGGCAATCTGCGTCATACTGCTGTTTTATCACACCAAGACGTGTGGTTCCCTGTGATTGTCTGGTTGGGGCTCAGTGTGGCGGCGGTTAGTTTCTCACCAAGGGTGCTCAAGAGCCTGGTCACATGTGAATCTCTTCTCCGGGTCCTTCTCCATTAGGCAGCTGATGAAGTCTTTGGCTGTGGGGAGAATTGAAAAGGTCAAGAACATGTCCAGCTGAGAACATGTTCAATACTCTGCCGCAGCAAAGGACCTTCATTTTTTTGGTGACACTTTATTTTACGGGGTTCTGCAATTTCTTGAAGGTTTTCGTAAATACAGTTCCTGGAAAGAACTATGTACTTAAATAACTACTTAAATAATTAAAAAAAAGAAATACAAAGGATGTAAAAGAAATATCAAGCTCTATACTTTTGCTTTAACCTCCCTGCTCTGGATATAGATGGCCACAACCATCTCATTGTCATACATTTATATTATCATATATTAGGAAAATTGCAAATGTGGTGAGGAAAATGTAAAATGTTGTGTTGGGAAAATAGAGATCAGATAAATGAGAATAATTTAAATTTAATTTATCTTATTAACTGATTGAAAAAAGTAAAATTGTTTTCTTTATTTTTACCAACTGATTGGAGGTTAAAGGAAAATATAAAGCTTCTTGTTTCTTTTTACACTCCATTTAACCCACCTGCATTATTGAGGTATGTATTGATTATATTTTTGACTCGTCTATTAACTTTTCACGGTTTTCAGGGCTCCATACATCAGTTCCTTTCCTGAAAATTATTAGAAAACTATGGGACCCATAAAATAAAGTGTTTTATATTCAAAAAACACAGTGTGCACACACACACAAACACATCATCATAGCTCACCGGAGTCTGATATGTCATCCCAATACGGAGCGTCAAACTCATAGTCTGCTTTGAGAATCTGCTCAAAGAGCTTTGAATCATTCTCGTCATAGAAAGGAGGGTAACCGCAAAGCCTGAGAAGATAAAGATGGATGATTACACAACAACAGTCTGTGTGAGTGCCGTCATCCAGCTGATGTTGGATGTTGGACCCAAATCTAAAAGGATTTGCTGTGGCCTAATCTCACTGGCAGTTTGATTTTTCACATAGCATGCAACAGTAGACAGTTCATAGGGATTACAGAGATGACATGAACACTAAGAGGGAAAAACTGGGACAAAAACAGTCCATTTTCATATGATATGCGGAAAGAAATTGACATGCAAACTGCAAATCAACAACATAAATTCATGCTGTATATTTAAATTGTGATCTTGATTATGAAACCACCAGGCAGAGGCCTCATTTGTGAGGGCATCGGAAACTCTTCCATTTAATTACCTTAAAATTCATCACACGTAACGAATGGATAACGAGACCAGGGATTTTCTCCTTGCTAACAAGCGACACCGCTTAATTAGTTTGGCAGCTCCGTGTAACACTTTCCACTGAAAGGTTTATAGGCTCTGTAAAGTAGGAACAGTAGCTGTGGGCATCCCTCAGGCCAAGATCTTGGCCCTCCAACAGTGGTTCTGCATCGAATGGTGTATATTAGAATCTGGATGTGCTTTCATTTATTTCAGGTTTGATGGTTTTAGAATGATTTTAGGTCGTATTTAAGGTGCCGCATTGTGTTGTTTGTAGGATGTGATCTTTTACATGATTCTTATTGATGTTTTTACATATTTTACCAATTTGAATCACGCTAAGATGTGACTCTGGGAATGACTATGTCGGTCTGTTGGTCAGTCCCCCACTCTGGTCCAGACTGAAATATATATACAGTATACTATTATAATACAATAATACGATAGGATGATTCCCATGAAATTTTGTACAGGCATTCATGGGCCCCAGAGGATGAATCCTTCTGAATTTGGTGATCGTTTGACTTATCTAGCGCCAACATAAGATTAACATTTTTGTTTTTTAGTGAAATATCTCAACAAATTAGGTACAGATATCCATGTTCCCCTCAGGACGACCTGTAACCATCATCAGTTCAAATTTCAGTTTGTCCAATACTTTGATTTATATCCAAATACCTCCAAAACTAATGACATTCCCATCAGCCTCAGTATAGATTTGGGACACGGCGTAAGATGGTGAACACTGTAAACATTGTACCTGCTAAACATAAACATGTTAGTATGCTAATGTTAGGATTTAGTTCAGAGGTGTACAGCCTCACAGAGCAGCTAGCATGACTGCAGACTCTTATCTATTTTTCAGTTCTTATCATGTTAACTCAAACTTTGCTGCCTTTGTTGGTCAGGACGCTCTTGATAAACCGTTGTTTTTTTATCTCAGTGAGGTTTTCCTGGTGGTTTCAGATCTGAACTAGAGTTTCCTGTTTAAATAAAGGCTAAAAAAAAACAACAAATGAAAATCAAACTCTCAAACACACAAAATAAGCTTCAGTTAATGATCATATTTATATGTTAAAAGTGAGCACTTACAGAATATAAGCGATGACCCCAATAGACCAGCAGTCCACAGCTTTACTGTAGGGCCTCTGAGCTAAAACCTCAGGAGCTGGAACAATGAAATTATTTTGAAAAAATGGTCAGAAAAACGAATATTCATCTAGTAAAACAATGCCAACTGTTTTCGGCCATTAACTATGACACAGAGGCTGGAGAAGAATGTGAATGTGGTTTGCCTGTAGCAGATGGCTAAGGTTAACCTGTGGCCACTGACAGATTAGATTAGATCATGTTTAGCCAACTAGTGCATCTAATTATCTCAGAGGAAGTTTCCACCAGAGCTCAGAGGGCGTCCTCACCCACGTATCCTGGAGTCCCACAGGCGGTGGCCATCACATCACCTGTTCCCTCCATCTTTGACAAGCCAAAGTCACTGATCATGATCTTTGATTCATCATGGGGACTGAAGTACAGCAGGTTCTCAGGCTGAAAATAAGAGGAAAGAGTCAAAAAGTGTGCCTGTGTTTGTCTGACTGTGTGACCTTCTGTGGTCTGGTCATTTCACTCATCCAGGCGGTGAGATATCAGACAAAATATGAAACAAAAGAGTTGGGCTCATCCAAGAGGTGAGTTCATCAGTTTTCTCGAGAAGGAAAATCCCTGACATTTGAACTCTGTGGGTGATCCTCACCAAGCTCTCACGTAATGTCACTCACAGGCTAAATAGCACTCGCAGTAAGACTGAAGAGTTCTGCTGGATGCTTCAACAACAAATGCTGTGGATTTTGTGAGGAACTATGTTTGACTATGAATATTAAGTACTGTTGTACCTTTAGGTCTCTGTGCACGATGCCCATGGAGTGCAGATAGTTGACGGCATCCAGAACCTGTCGAATGAGCCGACTGGCATCCATCTCTGTGTAGAAGCCTTTCTCTACGATGCGGTCAAACAGCTCACCTCCAGACACCCTGTCAGCACACAAGACTGGTTTATTTCACGATACTTTATTTTTCAGTGGTGTGTTCATTGTAATAGCAGTATATTACCTAATCACAAGCGATTGATTTCATGTAAAGACACTGTGAATGCAAATTGTTGATTGGCTGACTAGTATTTGCCATTTGTAGCTGTCACGACTTAAACCTTTATGGGCTGGACAAAATAACAGAAACATTTTACAACCCATTATCTCTGCAGTGCAAAGAATATGGGGAAGCACTCCCCTTTCACTCCCCTTTATAAAAGCAATGCATTCTCACTTTTGTAGACATATGTACCTGCACGCAACCTTAGATCCTGCACCAAAATCCCCTGATTTAGCCTTAAAACTCAAGGTGCATTTACTGTCAGGGCCCCCAAACTCTAAAACAACCTCCATGTTGAAATCAAACTCACTGACTTTCTTTAAACATGTCCTAAAAATTCGCTTTCACACAAGCATTTCTGTAGTAAGTGGTCTTTTTCATGCATTGTCTTTTTTCAATCAGTTTGATACAAGTGTATTGATCAAAACACTTACACGTATTTACTTATTCTGTCTTCTTTTTTGACTGTGACGCACTATGTAATTTTTTTTCAGCAAAATGTTATATAAACAAAAGGTTATAATTTTTCCTGTAATACAACAATGACACGGGTACATATACAACACATGGAGTGGACAAATGAATAATATAGTAAATAGAAATTTTGTAAAGATTTTGTTTGTTCTTTGATTCATCTGTTAGAGGTTTTGATTGAATTAAATTGTGGTTTTGAGGTTGTAGGTCAACAGTGTTGTTCCGTCAGTGCTGCTAACACACTTTATTTTTCTAAGAGACTTGTCCTTTTGTCACATTTATGTAACTCTGCAGTGTTTGCAACTGATGTACCAGTAATTCTTCTGCTTCAACTACTTAAAATCGCAATTACAAAAAGGCAAAGACACAACAAGTGACTCATATCAAGTTGAGCATCAATCATAAGTATGTGCCTGCTTTCACGGACGACTGGCACTCACCATTTTTATAAGCGAGACTTCAAGGCGACATTACGCACCTTGCAGAGGTAAAATGAGAGCAGATAATCGCTGCCTAAATTGCTGGTGCATTAGTCACAAACACTGTGAAATGTTGTGGTGAGGGGAAGGTCTCACACACAGGAAAACAGTAATGGTACAGAGCAACGGTTGCCACATATACACCACCACAAACACTGACTGAAATACTTTTAACAAAACATTTGCTACATAAATAACACTTTATAACCACAGCCTCAAAAACGACCATTAAGTTGAATCAACGGCTCTGACAGCCTCAGTGCAAGCTGTAAGAGCTTTAAGAGCTTAAATTAAATATGCTTATGCCGAGAATTAGATGAGAAGATCGATAACTCTCAGAGACAGTTGGCTTAGCTTAGCACAAAGACTGGAAACAGGGGGAAATGCCTAGTCTGCTTCTGTCCATAGGTACATTTTTTTTTTTTTAAACAGTCTACCAGCACCTCTAAAGCTTGCAAATTAACACATTATATCTTGTTTGTTTAATCCGTACAAAAACCGAAGTTGTGGTTTAACTGAGGGTTATGTGTCGGACTATTTCTTGTCCAGGTGCAATGACTTCCTGGAGGTGGTAGCCTGAAATGACATGTGTGCTTGCTGAATTTGTACGGCATTAACTAAAATTCCTTGTGTCATAAAAATGACCTAGCACATATGTAATTTCTGGCTACCTGGATAGGAAACAAAGCCGCAACTTGGAAAACAGGTTAAAAATCTTTTTTTATCATGCAACAAATGCCGTCAGAACAGCAGAAAGTGGTTTTAAATGACCTTCTGGGTTTTTCAAAGACTGCCATGTATTTATTTTTTTAAAAAGATGCTTAGCTCTGTGACATGAATATAATAATAATAATAATAATAATACCTGAGAGGAACAACCTGGGGCTAGTCCGCCACATGACGAGGAACAAGGTACATTTGAACAGAGCCAGGCTAGCTGTTTCCCCCTGTTTCCAGTCTTTGTGCTAAGCTAAACTAACCGGCCACTGGCGGTAGCTTTATCTGTAACAGACAGATATGAGAGTGGTATCAATCTTCTTATCTAACCCTCGGATAAGCATATTTCTCATCTCTCGTTCATCTCATTCATCTTCATCACCTTTAAAGCATCACTGTATTCACTCAGACAAAAATACCTCAAGGACATTAGAGACGCTTATTCAAGCAAAAAAAACACACCACATTAACAAAACGACTGGCCAAATGGGAGACGAAGAGCTGACCTAAACAAATAATGTGGTGGGTTGATGTACTTACAGCTGCATTATGAGGTACAGGTGGTTTGAGCTCTCGTAGATGTCCTCCAGAGCCACAATATTCTCATGCTTTATCCTGGAGAGGGAGAACAGAAAATTCACTTTGCTCTCTGCCAGCCTCTGTTCATTTCAGCACAGGCCACTAATGAGATGCAAGTAACCTTTTCTTTTGTTAAAATGATGCCCTGCCAACTGAAAACGAAGCTTCTTTTTTTTTTGCTTTCTGTTACAGCACTTTGCCTGTATTTAGACTGGGTGTGTGCACATGTGTATATCCACGCTTGTCAAAAATGAACCTGGCAAAGTGTATCCTTCACACACACAAGGGAGGAAACCTTTTGTGCATGATGGAGAGCGGGGGGGGGGGATTCTTAGAGGATGCAAATCAATGAGTCATGAAGAGGCAAGCCCCGTCAGCAAGAGCACCTGAAGAAAATAATATGAGACGGCTTAAGATGTTGGGAGTCTTGTGTCCAGGCAACCAACCAAAAGAAAAAGCCTCTGCAAGGAGATATGCAGATGACAGAGCGTGTTCACAGGGGCAGGTGGCTGAAAAGGAAAAGGTGGGGGTGGAAGAAGAGGAGGAGGCGGGGAGAGTCTCAAAGGACTAAACAACCTTCACAACTTCCTTTCTAAGTCCAGAACAAAAATGAGGTTGCCGTTTGAGGGCTGTTAGACAAACAGAACCAAGTAAGGAGTACGAAGGGAGGCAGGAAAAGGGATGAGAAACCAAGACAAAGAGAGAGAAAAAAGGAGGAAGTGAAAGGATAGCAACTGTACCCAGGCAGCTACACCCAACAACTGCCGTGCTCACTTCAAGAGTGACTGATAACTGAGATTCTCGGGGGAATTACCCATCAGGCCCTGGAGGAAGATGGAGTGTCACTTGGTGTCAGTGCAATCCTATCATACCCCTGTGTAGGTGTGCGAGTGCGTGTGCACACTGTGACGACCCAAAATGGTGGATAGATGGGATTCGACAAGGAAGTCACTTAAGCCTGACAATGGCTGTTAAATAAACTGAGCGGCACCGGCATCCCAACTCTGAGTCATTAATCAGAGTGGAGAGAGACACAAACACAAGCTTCCCCGAGGACACCGCGAGGTGGTGACCCTTTCTAAAGTGGTGTTCTTCTTCTGCAAACTCCCCCGTGGCTCAGTCATGCGGTACCTACTTCCTAAGCACGGCGATTTCATTCTCGATGCTCGTCTCCTTCCCCTTGAGGGCTTTTTTTGGGATGCACTTGATTGCGACCATCTTTCCTTTGGCCTTCTCCCGAGCCATCACCACTTCAGAAAACGCGCCGCTGCAAGGCACAAAGAGAAACATGTTAGTCCTGGTTTATATGCACTCGGGCAATATTGACACAGAAAACCCATCGTCAGAGAGTAGATAGAGGGCACTCAGAGGCAGACAGGCCAGAGTACACAAACAGCATATTGTGAATATTTACTGAGAACTGGCAAAGTCCCTGACTATGGCCAACAGCCTTCTGTGTTGGCTTACGCCTGGTGCTCGTGTGCAGCCAAATGCACGGCAAACACTTTTAAAACCTCTAAAAAACACCCATTTAGGACGGCAGATAGCGTGTCCTCCTCGGCCATCTGTCTCCATACATGAGAGCCACATGAGAAACAAATATGGAATTAAGGGAATATTTGCTCAAGCAATCTGTATCTGTTGCTATGATACCACATTCAGTCCACCTTAATACATTTTTTTTTCTCTCCCCCTTCTTGTTTTCATTACACACCTTCACAGGCACCTTTTTCATCCATGCACCCTCAGCAGGGCTCGATGTGAAGATGTTAAAAAAGGATTGATGATTTGAAACTCTCTGGGTTTATGTTCACTGATCCAAAACAACTAATATGATCTAATAGACTACAATAATCCTGGCTCTGATGAGGGCTTGTTTGCCATTAACGCATCAGCATAAGAAATAAAATAGTCAACTGAGCCTGAAGCCATAGGACTGAGGTTTTCTGTGCTGCTGTCCAACTCAAATTATACATTCTTGATTAATTTTTCTGCTTGCAAAGATCTGTGGAGTTTTCCACCTATATTCTCCACTACAGCTCTGTGTTTTAAATGTTCTTTTCCTTTTTGTCCTTTCTGCATGTTCCTTTTACCCCTCAGCGTTTTAATCTTTAACTGCTAACATAAAGGTCTTCTTTCCTGCAATGTTTCTTGCATAATTTATGTTTTCAAGCTAAATGAGTGGGTTGACGTGCAATAGGGTCTTTCAATGACATAAAGTATAATTTTTTTTTTCCCCCAATATTTTAAAATATTGTTCACATCGGAGTCTTGGGATAAAGATAAGTTTCTACATACAGTTTATTTCATTCACAACAGTCCAGTCGTTCCAGTTGAAGCGTTTGCCAAAAGCCATATCTGAGTGATGGCTTTCTTGCTAGCAGCCAAAAGTATTTTAAAGAAATATTTATCCTGTGCCAGTTTTTCTTTGATTTTGCCTAGGTATAATGTAATAAAAGAGCAATCAATGTATAATACAAGTGTTTTCATTGTCTCTTTAGTAATCTCTCTTGCCAATATGAAAAAAACTAAAGGACAAGCCCAGGAAGTATGACAATGGCAGCCATCTGTTTTTAACCACACTGCCTGCTGCATGAGACACACCTAAAGTGATCCACCGCCTTCCAAAAAGCAAGATGGCCAACATCAGAAGGTCCATTACGTTCTCAAAGTGTAATCACTTCCTCCCAACGGGCTCTAAACTCAGTGCCGCTCGCTGCACTAAGTCCCACCGAGGCCATCAAATCCACGTTAATCCCTCACTCCCCCATCACACAGGGGGGGGGGGCAGTCTGAGCCACGACACATAAACACAGACTGGTGCACAAACACACTACCTGGTCACAAAGCCCGGCCCCAGGTGTGATGAGGTCAAACACACTCACTGCAAACAAACAGAACTAAGATGGCCTGGAGCATATGCCCTTCTGACTTTGACCTCATTCTGATACATGATGTGGGACTATATGTAAATTCAAGGGCTTGTGTAAGTGAGGGAGTTGGTGCGCTACTTGCTGGCCTGTTACAGCACTATCTCCCCACTGCAGCTGTTGCCGTGAGGACAATGAGCATCATTTCTATTCAGTGCATGCGACCGGTTTCCACAGCTGTGTGGACTTTAAGAGAAGAACAAAATTCCTCCACCGGCATGCTGAGCCTGTCAAGCAAGTCTCCTGCACGGTTTTTCAGAGCACGCTTTCTGCTGTTTGCAGCAGGAGACACACAAAGATTAAAACCACAGGAAACCTGAGAATACACTGAGAGGGTGGTTAGAGCGAGTAGCACCATTTCTGTCCCCTTGCTCACCACATTGACAAGCAGCAACATCACTTCCTGTGAATGACAACACGACAGAATCCAAGCCTGTGACTTTCCTCGCTCTGTCAGTGCACGAAGCATGACAAACTGTGCTGCAGGCTCTGATAGCATTCAATCTATTAATTCCTAATTCACAAGAAATAAAAAGGTGTGATGTCTGCTAGAGACATGCATATGGTGACGCTGCTGCCCACAAGCTGTATCTGCACATACATACATACATACATACACACAAATGATACGGTAACACATCTACAACAATCACACACACAGCGGTAGAGCTGGAACGATTACATGATCAAAACAAATGTGTTTCAGTCTTTTCTAAAGCAGAAATGCCAAACATTTGCTGCTTCCAGCTTTTCAAATGTGAGCATTTGGTGTTTTTCTGTCGTATATGATAGTAAATGAAATATCTTCTGGTAAGAAAAGAAAAGATAATGAAAATAATGGTTAGTTGCAGCGCTACATAACTCAACAACCTATGTGACTACCAGCACACCAAATTCATCTCTGGAATAATCCTAGATGTGATCGGCCGCAGCGTTAAGTGATGAGAGAAAGCTCCATCTAAATTGGATCCTTTATTGAAGCTCATCTCAATCTATTACGCAAGATAAATATGATTGTATGGCTGCGAAATGTTCCTGATCCAGTGTCGCATACTGCACCATCAAGTCAGCACACTGACTCACTCGGTTGAATAATAATAGTTGAATTTTAAGTTCTTCCCGGAGCCACAGAACTCCGTCTTCACGGCTCTTGGATGACAGTATGAGTGTGTGTGTGTGTGTGTATGTGTGTGTGTGCATGTGTGTGTGTGTCAGTCTGCAGTCACACAACACCACCACACTATGTGCAGGATGGTCAAGCCAAACCGGCTGACTAACGTGAAATGTGAATGTGGGCTGCTCTCTGTGTGAAACCAGCGGCTGATGCTGCAGATGCAAAGCGAAGCGCTACATCAAACAATTACCCAGAAAACTTTTTTTTTCAGGCCGCGACCTCAGCTGGTCGTCCTTGGCGATTATGAAATTCAGGGCACTGTTGATGGAAGAAGTTTTTTTTTATGGCGGGGGTGGGGGTCTCGACCACTGAGGCTGGCATTGACATTCACAGTGTTCACATGTATTGCGGCGCTGCTGAGTAATCACAGTGAATCATCTTGTGTAAGATGCATTACAGCGGCCCGTTACGCAACATATGGGATGGAAAAGTCAGGACTTGATAATCCAGGTAGAGCTACCGCCGCTGTGACCTACTGTGTTCAAAGTCACCCTTCAAACTTTAACCAGAAATATGACAGATTTTATGATCTGTGCTTTCAAAGAAAATGCAAGTAATATAGATGTATAGTGTTTGTGAAGCTAATATAATGCAGGAAAAGCAAGAAAGTGTGCACTAAAATCTAGATGCAGACAGATTCTGGATGTTTGGGACCATCACTGATTCTCCTAATCATGAGCACAATGATTCTGATGACAGATTATTTCTATAAGCACGTGCAGTAAACAGAGTTGTATACATTTTAGCTGAAGTCCCTCGAATCCGGTAACAAAAGTTACGCTGGCAGCAGATGATTTTACAGTTACACAAAACACTTTATTTTTAACAGGCTTCACACCACCATCTGCTCAGCTGTGATATGATACTCTGTCTACTCAAGAGTTAAGACTTAAGGCACTATTTTCTGCAATATTCATAATTATTGTCGTCATCATCTGGAATATAGCACTGCTTACTGATATACTGGCCTCTTTCGCCTAGGATCAGTTTTCTATGTTTGCTGTAAAAGGGCAGTAGTATTCAGATCCTTTAGTCAAGTAAAGGTAGTGAGAAAAGGCAGTGTAAAAATACTTCATTATAGCCTGGCTAGTACTGGATTTTTGAGGCCAATAACAATATGAGTAGAATGAGAATAACATCAGATAATGATACATATCAGCTATAATATTGTTGTTGGGTTTTTTTTACATAAATACATAAACATTGTTGATAAGGAATCCCTTGACTTTGGTTGTTAAAGATCTATGTACCAAGTGTGACATTTTACAGTTTATAAATATTGTTGATATATCAGCCCTGCCAATTTCTAATATAATAACATAATTCTAGATCAATACTCCATTACAAGTTAAAGGTCCTGCATTAAAAACGTTACAAAACTTACATAAGTATTATCTGCAAAAGTATCGAAAGTCAGTGTAATAATATTAGATATTATTGGATTATTGTTACTGGTTCAACAGCAGTTAAGCTGCATTTTAAAGTTGTAGCTGGTCGAGGTGGAACTAATTTTAACTACTTTACATGCTGTTGTGTAGTTTAATCTAGAATTTATCGTATGTATTGTATTTTATAAGCTGATCACATGCTTTCTATGTAAAATCCCAATCTGTATAGAGCTGATATGATTAGTAAAATAATTGATTAACAGAGAAATAGCACCATTTTGCCACTATTTTGTGTCATTTTTCAAACAGAAATAAACATTTGCTGCTTTTCTTTGTCTTATTTGAGAGTAAACTGGATATTTTTAGGTTGATGGGACAAATCAAGCAATTCAAAAGACGTCACCTCAGTCTTAAGGAAATTCTGATGGCCATTTTTAACTGTTTTCTGACATTTTATATAGACCAAAAGATGAATCAATTAATCAAGAAAACTAATTGGCAGATTGATCAAAAATTAAAATAGTCCCCGGTAGAGTATCTTTCAAATAAATGTAGTGGTGAGAAAAAAAACACAAGTTGCATAAAATGGTAGCACTCAAGTAAAGTACGAATACCTCAAAACTCCACTACTGCACGAGTAATGTCTGGTCGTTGGTGCCAGACGAGCCATCACTGGTTTTCTGTCCTTCCAGGTAGTAAACAGCATTGATCTGGTGCTGCAGAGTTAAATCAACTCCAACAGTATGAGTAAAATGAAATCCAGCAGCTGTCACAGTCCTAACGACTGAAGCTGGAAACCATTTCCCAACAGCACACTGGACCTGAGGCTACTTTCCAGGAATGTGCACTTTGTGTGTTCACCTGACTGCTGATCAAACAGAGAAAGATGGTCAGTTTACAGGCTGATGAGAGCTAATGCCACTCATAAACAACTAACAAGGCAAAATATCTATCGCTCAAGGGAAATGTTTGGCAGAAATGTCCGAAGCCACAGATCAGTCCGGCAGAGAGAAGCTGAATTATTTTAATAAGGGTGATTACTGCCTCCTGTGCTCTGATACAGGGCAGTCTGGTACACTGTGGTACACACAGGATAGTTCACTGCGGCTCTGTGGGCATTCACCGTGGTACAAATGGAAGCTCCGAAAATTACCACACATAAAACACACTACGCAGTATTTTGGTAAATTATCTGACTCTCCATCATAACGGTCAATGACAAAGTATCTCCACCCACAGTGAAAGTAGCTGGAGGACAGCGGTGGTGGGAAGAGGTAGGTAGTGTCTTCTTCAGAGGGAGCAACTAAGGACTTCCATCATCCTAGTTGCCTAGCTGCCATTTTCACTGCATCAAGGACCCATCTAGTCTCCACACAAGCCGTGCTTCAGAAAATGATCAATGCATGAAGGCAACAGCAGTCACTTTAATGCATCACGGAGCCAGGGTCAGTTTAGTATCTGTTGTAGAGGCCTGATTATTCATTAATATCAAACTCAAAAAAGGTAATTTTCCTCTTTGTTGGCGAAAAGAATCACAAAGATGTGAGGGGCAATAAGTGGCCTGAATGAGTCGGCTGCAGCTAAGCGCTGTTCGGTCCTGCAGTGGGAGCTCACGGACGACAACTCTGGCACTTAAATCTTAGAAAGTTTGATTCTGGAAATACAGGACAAAGATCTTGGAAAGCACCACTTCTGGACTGCTTTTTAGCCATGACATTTAAATAAATAAAACATGTGCATTCTTCAAGTTATTCACCTGAGTGAAGAAGAGCCCAACCCATACTGGATATTCATGTCTGAGAGTTTATATATCGATATATAATAATACATCAAACAATGAACACATAGAATTAAGTAACATGTTAGATGAGGATTCCTTACTTCAATTTGTTTTTAAAGCTGCTATAAATCAATATTTCTATATTAACAATGGATCACCTTGTGAAAGGGGTCGCTTGTAGTGAAGAACCCACAGAGAATTATCACCAGACTCTGCAGTTCCCCTCAGCTCTACAGAGCATTTTTACCATCTTTCAGCTCATTGTTTAGCCGTCGAGCCCACATCTCACTGCTCTCATAGTGTTGTTTTTGGCAGCAGCAGGCAGCTGTTTCCAAAGCAGCACCAAATGGCAAACACAGTTAGCGACTAGCCAGTGAACATATTGGAAACTTTAGCAGCTAACGAGCCAAATATTTTTCTCAGGAGTTGGTGGAGACCAAAAACAGAGTCAAAAGAGAGTGAATGATGGATAGAAACATGACTCCAAATGAACGCTAATGTTGCTCCATAACTACAGGATGTGTAAAGCAACTGTTTGCCAACAAGTTCGTCATATCAACTTAATAAGTGATAATATGTCAGCGTTGTGTTTACAGCTTGTACTACATGTACTGACAGAACATTTTACATTTTAAAAAATTAATTTGTCGATTCTTACTGGGGGACAAACTATGTAATGGAGACATTGTTTTGAAATGACCTCAAACACATTTCTCTGCAGCAGTTTGCTTGTTATTTATTGGCTAAAATACACAGACAACAATATATTGATGATAAGCTAATATTGGCAGATATATCAGCCCATTTCATTATCAACAGGGCTGCATTGATACGATATACCGTACCAGTATCCACAGCGATACTGACCTGTTTAAGCAGATCGAGTATTGGCCATGATGTGACTCATCCACGTTAAATTAAGGGAAAACTGGTATCAGTACAGTACTCAGTATCAGCAGTTACTCTGAGTTGGAGTATCAGGAAGAGAATCGGGTGTCTCACTATTCATCAGTCGGGCTTTAGTATGTTTACTTTTAAAAAAACATCTTGGACAAACATCTCAACATCCCAACTGTGAGTAGCAACCCGCCTCATGCTGCACATTTACAACACCTGCCCCACTGGGATCTCTGAAGGTGCTTGTGGTCAGGTTACTTAATTTGCTCACACAGAGAATCAGCAGCTTAAGGGTCTGAAATTAGCCGCAAGGCAAGTGTCGGTGAGGCAGGGGGACTGGCTTCAGTGGCAAAGATCTCATTAGTTCACAACAGCCACTGCAAGAAAACACGGGGAGGAAGTGTGGCCAAAGCATTACTGACACAGCCGCGGGCTTCCTCCTCCCAAAGTCCTATCAATATCTAATCAGTCTTAACGCTCACACACACACACAGTTTGGCCTCCAGCTGTTGTTGAAATCAAATCTTTTCTTTTTGTAAGATGTTCACGTTGATGTGCACTTTATTTTCAAATTTACTCACCCGAATGTTTCAGAAGGCCAAATATCACTGTCAATATAATACAGAACAATAACATTAAGCTAAACAACTGTGCCTCTCACGATCATTTTGTCTCACAGGTGTGACCGCTGAGGTGGTGGGAAATGTATTCAGACCCTTAACTTGAGTAGCAATGCCACAATACAAAAATACTCTGTTACAAGTAAAAGTCTTGCATTCAAAGTTTTAGTTAAGCAAAATGTAGTTAAAGTTTAAATGAAATGTACAATGTCTCAATAAAATCAGTCAAATAAAAACCAGTAAAATGTACCTAAAGTAGCTGATTTGCAGCAGAATGGCCCATGTCAGTTTTGTATTGTTTAATATTTGATTATAATTACTGCTCTTAATGTTGTAGCTGGTGGAGGTGAAGCTAATTGTAACTACTTTAGACTGTTGGGTATAAACTAACCAAAGGTTTAATGTGTCAAATCTTAATCTGCAAAGTAACTATAGCTGTAAGATAAATGCAGTGAAGTAAAAAGTACAACATTTCCCTCTGAAATGTAGTGGAGTAGAAGTATAAAGTAACATAAAATGGATTTACTCAAAGTAAAGTACCTCGAAATTGTACTTTCCACTGCCGGTGTGTGGAGAGCAATGAATGAGTTGTGTTTGGCACAAGGACGCTGCAGAGGGATGATCCCTCTTGGACGCTGATGGGGAGACCTGAGGAGGAACCTAGTTGAAAGGTGGAGCAACAGGAAGAAGAGGATAATCTGTGCCTCTTCCTCTGACCAACAAGGCACTCCCTGATCAACACACACAGGAACTATGGGACTTAAAGTCAATCAGGACCTGTACGTCCTGTACAATGTGTAACACAAGGGCCCGAGCAGTGACAAACTGGCCCCCGGAGATGTGCGTTGGGTTGTGGGGGAGGGATGTGTGTTCCTCCAACCTGGCCATTGTGTGGACAGTAAAATCACGATGATTCACTGGTGTTGTTCAGAGGCTCTTCACACATAAATGAAAGCCTTGGGGAAATCAGAACAAGCCTCCAGGTAGGAACGTCTGACTGTTTAGTGCAACAGCTGAAGTGTCAGGTGCGCTTTATTAATCACCAATCTGTATGACAATTTTATGGATGTTTCTGTTTCTGTGGTCATGCAGAGGAGCACCGTTTCACAAAATGAGAAGATGATGAAGACAGCTGAGGACATGATTCTAAGTTTACACAAGATCAGGTTGCGTTATATTGTAACCACAATGTGTGTCTGTTTTATCATCTATGAATGACCAGATCCCTGTTTAGCTACAACCACAGCGACTAGAGGCCATTTTTGCTCAGATTGACACCAGTTTCTGAGTACAAATTTAAAAAAAAAAAAAACATCTCCCCAGGGAGACTCCCTTCCCCGAAATCCCAAACAAAACAAACATCACCACATTAAATCCCTCTCAGTCAAGGGAGGACAGACATGTCTGTAGGGGATAAAGACCAGCAGGAAAATGACAAATATACTCTATTAAATGTGTGATAGCACCTAGCAATCGATCATAAGATGGACTGAGACTTGCTTCCGTCATAAAAGCACGACCGAGCTTTGACCAGTTTTCTTTAGGTCTCCCATTCAGGGGAACACTTAGGCTCTCTTTCTGCAGCATAACTTATTCAAAGAAGAAAAGACATGAAGTCAAGCAGCACTAACAGTGGACCAAAATAAACTCAGGAATTTGTCTGCTCTGTGGTCCAAGGGCAGGAGAATAACTTCAACCAAAGTGGCCCCTGAATTACAGGAATAAGCCAAACGAAACCGAGCTGCAGAACAGATACTGTCTGTAAACCCAGACATAATGTTACTCATCTAAGAATCTGCTCTTCTGTTTGAAGAACAAAGAAAGAGATTGAGCACAAGAACATAAATGTCATCGCAGATGGTCCCTTAATTTGGGAGCTGATTTCATCATTTGTGTATACAAACAGGCCCTGCTGTCTTTGTCTGAGTTGTGTTGTACAAAAAAAGAAAAGAAAAGACGACCCCTAAACCAATGGCTGCCTGCACAAAGCTCCGTGTACATGCTTCAGCCCTGATCTGATCTGTGACAAGAAAAACGCGCTGCAGTAGTTTCTGAATGAACTGTGACATAACGAGGGGGCATCACGCGTGTCTGACTTCACACATTATTGTGTCTCGTGAAGCATTATTTCCACTCCCTGAACAATTAACTGATGACGGTCCTGATTGAATTTTAACTAATGTCTCTTTCAGAGGGCTGTTAGTGCAAAAAGGCGCTGTCTTTTTCTGTCACCGTCGAATTCAACGAATATTCAACAGCTGTCCGTTTGCTTTCATTTCCGTTAAAACGGTACAATATGTCATTGTTGCCTGACGCTAATTTGCACAACTGGATACAAAGTTTCTTGTCGCCTCGCAAGGCTGCGTTATCTTGTTACTCACGTCCCAAGGACTTCCTTGAAGTCAAATATGTTCTTGATATCATCGACATGCTTTTTCCAAGATCCATCGCTGGACTCGCCGTTTTCTTTCGCCATTTCGCAGCGGGGTGGGTGAGTGGGGGGGGGAGGAGGAACAGAAGAGACGCTGCTGGAGGATCACCACAGTCGTCTCACCCAGCCAAGAAAATAAAGAAAAACAAAGAAAGAAAAGAAAAGTAGGCTGGTGCACTTCTGTATTTCGCCAGGGGCTTCCTGGCTGTTTGTCAGACTATGTTTCTTCCTCAGCCCATGCATGCAGCCAGGCAAGCCCAAGGAGGGGAGGTATGTCCTACCCCGAGAGGTTATTTGACTAATCTGTCTGACGTAGCGGATCCCGACACTGAGCTTCCCCACTGTTCAGATCACTGTGACGGGGAAACACAGGCTCTCCCCCTCCTCCTCCTTCACGGGCGGGTTTCAGTCAGTGTCAAGCGGCGATGCGGTGAGCTGAGGTCGGGCTGCTAGCAGGAGGATGACACCTGGCAGTCGCATCCGAGCTGCTGAGCCATCGAGTCACACCGACCGCCCTGTGGTTGTTATAGCAATAGGAGGAGTGGGAGGTTGCTGCTCCCGCCTATCTATCTGACAGCGTGCACAATGAACGATTTAAGTGTTCGCATTGCACCAAATCACCGGCCCGGTGCGAACTCCGCCGGGCTGATCGGTGTCAGGGTCTGTTTCTGATAAAATACATTTTCACATCTCAACCAAGTCTCGTGTTTGTGTCTGGCTGCTGTTGCACACAGAGATGCTTTCATTTTTAATGTGTTGAAATTTAAAGGCAGGGGCGTAGCAAGGAGTAATGGCGCCCCATGCACAGCAGGTGAGCCTTGACCCCCCCTTTCACTTTCCTCCATGTTTTGCCTGTTTGTAGTGTTGTAGATGTAAAACTGCTTCAAAACCAGTATAAAATGTGCATATGTGTACACTGGGGCACAGCCCCGGACTGGCCATAGGGAGCATGCCCATCTGATTAAGAACAAAATCAAATGACAGCATGACTGTGATAAAGGGGCCGCTCATAGTGATGAACCAACAGAGAATTATCACCTGAATCTGCAGCTCATCCCGCCTTTACAGAGCTTTATAACGAGATAACGTTTAGCTGACCGCAACTTTACTGTTTTGGTTCACTCTCACTGCTTTCATAGTGTTGTTTTCAGCTACAGCAGGCTCTGTTTTCAGAGAAAAATCTCTAAAAACTCACCTGCCCAGCACCAAACGGCAGACAGACACAGCTAGAGACCAGCTGGTGAACATAGTGGAGCATTTAGCAGCCTCAGGAGTTGTTGGGACCAAAAACAGAGCTAAAAGAGAGTAAATATGGGACTTACATTCATCAGACCAGAAACACAACTCCAAATGACTGATAATGTTGCTCTGTAACTACTGGATGTGTAAATAAGCAGCTAACAAGTTCCATATCAACTTAAAAGTTGATGATGTGTCAATATTGTGTTCACAACTTTCCGCTGCCCCCAAGTGGCCAAAAATAATAGTTTATTGCAGGTTTAAGCAACTTCCAGGTTCTGCCAAACAATGCCAGGACCAACACAACCTCCTGTGACTAATGTGTCTGTCCACACCATCATTTTCAGTCTCAGTTGATTAAAGTAGCATTTTCTTTGTAACACAACAAGCTATGCCTCTTAGCTTCTTGTACTTCACCCTCCATCAAAGCAATCATCGTTTTATGTTTCACTGCAATATTGTTATTTCTGTCTACTCATCTATTTAACAACTTCTGTCCCTCCTGGAAGACGGATTCGTCCTCTGTTGTTCTTGTTGCTCATTAAAGGTATTTTTTGTTCTGTCATGTGGAGTTTTTCCTGCTGTACAGATTGTACAGCACTTTGAGGCAAAATTGTCATTTAGGCTATGTAAATAAAACTTGACAATCAACGGGAAATTATGAGTATTGAATCCACCGGACTGGACTCATGTCTTGAAGTACCAGAGGGACCATTTTCCAAAACCAAACGGGGGCAGAACGGCAAAATCGTCTTTCTTTAGAAGAAATGCCGTCTGCGCACAGTGCTGCTCTGATTTAAGTGCTGCCATTTTAGTCAGTGCATTTACTAATAGCAGTTCACCCACAGGTTTTAATTATTTGTTTGGATTCTGGCTCAGGCTCACAGTTAGATACCAATCTCAGTCCCACCTACAAATGTGCTGATTGTCTCAGCTGTTTCACCAACCAGGAAACAGCCGTTTATGAGAGCCGTTTCAAATCACTCGACAAAACCTGAGATGAGGGCAGCAATTCAGAAGTCTGGAACCGCAATAATATCCTACTCAAGTATAAGTACTGTTGTAAGACTCAGTACTCAGCGAGATAATTTTTGTTTAAAACAAACAACAAAATACAAGTTTGAGGAAAAGTACATGTTCACCACAAAGGCAACCAAATTAAGTGATTCTATCTTTAAGTGTTGACCACCGTTTCTTTTTTTTCAGATTGTCTTTTGAAGGAAAACAGATTCAAATCAAACTTCAGGGATGATTGGTCTACAACAGATTAACTGTACACTCGTCTAATTCCTGCCTTTCTAAAAGGTGTCTGAAACAATGCTTAAATAAAAATATCCTTAAGTGAAAGTAAAAGTGAAATTACAAAGCACTTGAAAAGGACACTTAAAGAGTACAACACTACTTGTAATCACCTTGCAACCCTGTTAATATTATCGTTTTACAATCATCTTAAGATAAACAACGACCAGTGTTAAGCATAATTAATCAGCTACTGCATGTATGAAGCCGTTTGTGTGTCCAGAGGGAGCTGCGCTAAATCAGATAAATTGCCTCAAGTGATGTCACTGGAGTCTGCGTCGGTTGTGACCGAAGACTACAAGTTTGAAAATGAAAGAAATCTGTGGATGTTTGAGTTAGAAAGAAGTGAGGTGACCAGACCATGCAGCCCGCTCCTCATCTCTGCTTGAGGCGAGCGGCTCGAGGCTACGTTAGCCGCTACTAGCGTAACACAACCGACTCTCCGACTGAACTGTTAGCGGCCGAGTTGCAATGTGGGTAATGTAGGCACCAGGTTTTGACAAGGAAGAAGAATATTTTGGAATAAAAAGAAGAAATCTCTGGTTCTGCTGCATTGAGTTTGATCCTTTTTTTTACATTTTTTTTTTTAAACTTTCCATCGTGAGTCCGACAATGTTATAAGAATGGAAAGCTAAATCAGTGGAGTTCAATTTTAAATGGAGACATGAATTTACATGAATTTAACAATATTAAGAATGATGTACACTTTGAATTCAAGCTGTAAAAGGACAGTTAACTAAATGTACTTGGTTTTATCCTCCAGTGTATCCCTAATTCTAACTATAAGTCTTTATTACAGGTCAAAGTAAGTGAACAAGCTTCAACACTGCTGCTTTTTATTTTATTTTTATTTTTTTACATAGTCAGTTTAAAGCTGTCTTCTCCCAGCAGCTACTGATGTTTGTGAGTCCTATCCCAGTTGTAGATTAGCTCATGGAGAGTGACAGGTGTTAAACTACATCTGGAATCTACTCAAACAACTATCAATATAAACTTGAAAGACTTTCATATTGCATACATTAAGTCAAACTTAACAAATGTGTCGGCTCTTATAGAAGCATGAGATCAGCAAAAAAGAAACATGCATAATCGTGAAAATAGATTTATTTGAAAATATTTCCATTTGAATATTCTGATTTAGTTTATTTACATCAGCCCATCAGTGTCTTTATTTTTAATTCAAGTGCTGGTTGAAACCATCATTAAATAATGATCATGATCAAGTACTTCTTAGCTCATAATTTGTACCATGAAATGTCCAAATACATCTAACTCAAGGCTGGATAAACATTTAACAGTCAAAATGGTAACAACTCTCTTTGTTCATTCAGAAATCAAGTTAAAGTACTCCCGTTCTTACATAAATTTCAAGAATAATGCTCAGAGATTTTTAACAATTTATACTGATATTTTTTGTTTAGAACAGTATAAAAATTAACAACTCACAGGCTGAATGCATGAGATGACTAAACTATTCAGATTCCTGAAATGTGGAGGCCGTACAGGTTTGACACAGCTACGATACAGTCCTCAGTGCTACAAATACGATGGCCAGCTAAAAGTGCTTCTTTACTACAATCACACTGTAAACATTGTCTCTAAGGCCTCGATTCAGATCTGAACCACATTAGCAGTTGTCTTTTTTCTTACCATAGTGCCTCGGTGAATGAGAGAGGGGGGGGGGGACAGAGCAGACAGGAATTCAGGCCTTGCCTTCAAACGATAAACATAATAATTAAAATCTGTTTGACTATAAGAGTAGAAATTATCAACACTATGCTCTTTAACACTTCCTTTTTTGACCAATTTATTTTCATACCGCACAATCCACATCGTCTAAAAAGGTCCCGTGTATTTGCACATTTAGCGACGACGGAGGGAAGACCACTGCAGATACAGTTTGTAGTGTAGTACTGGTGCTTGTGTACTAGTCATTTTGGTTCCCAGTCTGGTTGAGTCTTAGGAGAAGGTAGCGGTGAGGATGGCCTCTTGCTGCTGGTGATGGAGGGTCCCGATACCGACAGCCGGGGCGGGCAGAGTGGGTCGGCTCACTAACCGGAGCTGAGAAGGAGACGGAGGAGACAGTCCAGTATGTGTGATATCAACAATTAATTTCAGAACCATTGTACGTTGTATTATTTGAAACACGGCTCACCTTGCAGGCCAGCTGCTTCTCAAACCTCGGAGCTACGAAAGACCAGGGACCCATGTTTTGAGGCTCCTCCTGACTCCATACAAACTCTGTGAGAAAGTAAAAGAGGACATGATTCAGTGTGTTTTTCAAGGCGAGCTCACACCAAACTGGTGACTTGTTCATGTAGTTCAGGGACCACCTGGCCTTTGACCACAGAGCGGAGAGATTCCAGATCAAACTGGAACTGGATTTGCTTCAGTGCACTTGGGGAGGTGAGAACAATGAAATAGAGAGCTGAAGTGAAACCTGAACTTTCGGGTTTTGTTCCAGGAGTGAAAAAAAAAAAAAAAAAAAAACTCATTCAGAATAATAATGACATTTGTAATAACTCAAATTACTGAAAATCCAGCCTTGAAACATCATCAATCTTCACTCAACAGTATTAAAGTGGTTCACTCCATTTGTCCAAGTTTTAAAGCTTAAATGATTAGTGAATTACTTGATTAGTTGTTTTACAGAAAAATAAAAAGCTACAATTTTGATAACTGATAAATTGTTTAAGTCATATTTAATCAAAAATGCACAAACAAATGTCACAGGTTCCAGCTTCTCATATATGAATATTGACTGTTTTCTTCTTCCTGTCTTCTATTATAGTAAATTGAATATATTTGGGTGTTGGACATAAAATATAATATAATAATAATTGCATTGGAGATCTATTATTTTAGTTTTTTAGCTGCCTTTGACAAACACCATTTCCGATTAGCCGTAGACTAATGTGGACTCAGCTTGACAGACTGAAACCACTTTGAGAGTGTTTAGAAGAGAGTGTTGATGGATATCATGGATAAGGGAGAAACATTTACTTGTACGTGCGCTGCCCTGCTGGTAAAACTTAATAGTTTTTGTGAACGGCAAGTTTGTTGTTTAACTTTGGTAAAATCTCGTGGCGTTCAAATTCTAATAAGTGCTGTAGTGGATACTCAGGTCTCTTAGAATATGGACAGTAACCCTCCATAAATGATTGCTGAGATACAAAAACTTAATCAAACAGCAGCGAGCCCAGAAGTGACTTAAGAATTTGAGCTCTCTATGTGAAACTGCCAGTAAATTCATCCTCCTCCTCTGACTTATTCGTGTTGCAGCTCATTAGAAGGAAATCATCTTTACTAATTTCCGTCAACAACCCACAAACACAAAGGATTTGTGGGCAAGGACAGAGAAGGATGTTGACACCGATAGCCAGTTGTTCCTCATTCTTTGAAAGTCTTGCATAACAAAATCAAGCAATCACAGTCGTAGTCTGGACTGACACTCATTCTGCTACACAATAATACTTAATGGCCCTGCAGTGAATACCAATCTGGTGAAGCTTATACTTTACATTTTTCTTTGTCAGATACGTTGATGCTCCCGCATTTCTGGTTTCTTCATTAGTTGTCGAATGTTGTCTTGAGGACTCACTAATCAAAGAGGTGACTGTCAGACTTCTATTGAAGTTGCCGCACATCGCTGAAAGGCATTCAGCTTACCATGACTCACTTGTGTCGCTGCTTTTGTATTTGTTTTTCTGCCCGACATTCAAATTTAGATGTTTGTATCATCGAGTGACTCTGGTCCCACTGAATCTCTGAACAAGTGCATTCAAGAAAAATCACATTCCTCAAAGTAAACAATGAAAAAACTGAAATAAGTTCCTGTTGTCAATAAAGGTCAAAAGGTCATCGCTCACTTTGACTCCCTCTCACTGAAGACATATCCAGATGTCTATGAAGATTTTAACAACCTCATCAGGACAATTACAAACATACAGTGAGAATTGAAGAACTTGTGTCTCGGGAAGACGTAGGAAAACTTTTCAGCTCATGTATTTTTAGTAGACCAGACTACTGTGATGGTGTCTTTACAGATTTCTCCAAAAAATAAATAAATAAATAAATAATTTTAAAAAAAGCTAGGTTCAGAGGGTTAAAACAAAACATGGAGTATGTTTCTCTGCACCACATTCATATCTGGAACAAACCTCCAGAAGATCTAAGGCTCTAAACTCATAAATCAAGGGACTTTACTTTTCTGTTTGAATTTGCTTTTTATTAGTTTGGGTTTTTATTTTTGCACTGTAACTTTATATAAGATTTATTCTGTTGTCTATCTAAACTAAATAATGTTTTAATACTTTTTTACTTTTTTTAAGCTTGATGTAATGAATTTTGAATTGCCCTTGTGTGTGAAAAGTACTATATAATTAAACTTGTCTTGCCTGTTGTGCGTCAGTCACAAAAACTGCAGTATAATGTAATGCAGCAAAGGGAAAGGCCTCAAAAAAGTAAATGTATTACTGTCAGACAAAATAAGCATCTTAAAAACACACCTTTGGCCTCTGGGAACTGGGACAGGCACTTATGTTTTGACAGATTAATTGATATTGATTATCAGTTGCAGCCCTAAATCACATATTGGGAGCTTCAGCACATTTGTATTTACTGTGAGGTTATTGTAGTGGCTTTAGCGTTAAATTGGATTTGTGAAAGTGTTAGTTTGTTCATAAACAAGCCCTGGTTTGCTTGTAAAAATCTCAAAAACCTAAACAAAAATACAGAAATTAACTGGACTGCAATCAAACAAACTGTTGCTGTGATGACACTTATAAAGTTAGTGTGTCTACTAACAGTGAAGGGTGGGGTCCCACACGTACCTTTGGCATTGGGGTATTTTTTGAGCTCCTGCTGCAGAGCCTCCAGTGGGAACGGACACAGCTCCTCCATGCGGATGAGTGCTGTGTTCTGGTTGGCTGCTGATGTCTCCCTCTGTTTCAGCAGGGCATAGTAATGCTTCCCTGAGCACAGCACCACCTTCTGGACACTGCACGGAATAAGACAACAAAAAATGGGATGTGTATTTAGAGAATGCTTCCAAGTTTTGGCAGGTTTTATTAATGAACTATTCAAAACATCAAATGAAAAAGCTCTTGTTTTAGAAAACTAGTCCGTTAACACTGCACTGATGACATGTGAAGCCCTGCCATTTGAATTATTTCTTTAAATGTATTTCACCACATTGAGGGCCACCAACAGAATAAATTACAATCATTAGAAAAGTCTCCAAAGTTTTCACAGTCATGAACATGTTGTGACTTCTGCACCTTTCTGCTGAAGCTGAAGTATCACCCAACACCGGTCTGAAAGATGTTCCCGGTGCCAGTTCAGCCAGACTGGACACCGCCCCCTGCAAGAAAGAACAAACACTATTAAGCCACAAATATCTACGAACAGGAGTCGCAAATGGTAATTGTTTCTTCTTGACAATATCTACAGTGCTTACAGAAAATCTGAGCAGTGTCTTGGGTCCAACCACAATGAGAGGTTTGCGGAAGTTACGGATCATCTGTCTCCTCAGCAGGTGGAAGTACTGAGCAGGAGTGGTGGGGTTGACCACAGCCATGTTTACATTGTCACCGTCCACACCCTCTTCTTTACTGTCACACATCTAAGAGACGAAAGGGGACAAGTTAACAATCATTTACAAATCAGGTAACGTGTTACACGACGATTCAGTTAAGAAACATCCAAACTTGCAAATCTGGAGTCTCAGAGTATGAATGTAATGATATTCAGCAGCACCTGATGTCAGTACAAGCTAACAAATAACAGCAGAGATAGAGACGAGGCTGCTGAGGTCTAACTGGCACAGTGCAATACATCTTTGTAACTTTTAACTTAAAACTTAATTACATTAATTTTGCATACCTTACTGCAATTTGCACACTTGTGTATATATATATATATATATATATATATATATATATATATATATATATATATATATATATATATATATACACATATACACTGTATATCAAAGCTACAAATGGACAGGAGGGAAAAGATCATCTCTGCACTGGCTGAAGTAAATCATTAAACCTCCATGAAAACTTCCGAGGTGTTTGTGGTTTATCATTAAGCAACAGTTGCAACAGTCGATGAATTTGCGGCACTTGAACACAGTTTTTGCAGCGTTCACGTCATATTGGATGCATGATAGAGATGGTCATCTGACTACTCAAAGACGGTTGTATGACGACAAAGCTGGTCGTGTGAGGGATAAGAAATACTGTGTCGACAACATAGTACTATATCCATTAAATTTGGATTTAATTACCTGGAATGACCTGAGGCGTCCATGTTTGTTTGGTTTTCAGGCAGTAACGTAATATTAAGTGCCAAGTCATAATTACAGCTGGGGATGTTGACATGAACGCTATTTACACAAAATCAGAAACTGGTAACTTGGTTTGACATGAACGCAGCATTTCAGTCCCACAGACCTGGAGGAAGCGCTCCATGTGGCAGGATGAGTGTTCGGGTCCGGCTCCATCGTAGCCGTGAGGCAGCAGGATCACCATCCCACTCTGCAGCAGCCATTTGGCTTCACCTGGGGACACAGCAGTTTCACATCTGAGGTATGAAGGTTTTTCCAAACATTATGAGAGTAATTGTGAATCTGTTGATAGCACCAGTGTCAGAGTAGTCAGAGGTTTACCTCCAGAGAGGAAGGTATCAAAGATGATCTGCGCTCCGTTGAAGAAATCTCCAAACTGAGCCTCCCAGATGGGAAGGAGCTTCGGCTGTGCAATACTCATACCGTATTCAAATCCAAGCACCGCCTCCTCAGACAGCGGGCTGTTACATACCTAAACACACACAAAGACATCACAATGCGCCACATGAAAGGAGGAAATTGTTCGATATTATGTAAGAATGAATGTTCTAAATATGTCCTGATTCAGACAGATTGTGTTCACATCGATGTTTCATCTGGTTTATAAAGATTTTACCTCCAGGAAACCTGTCTGCTGAGGGCTGATGTGGTTTAGAGGGATGTACATGTCATTAGTGTCTTGACACACCACCATGGCGTGTCGCTGACTGAACGTGCCTCTTCCAACATCCTGTCCGCTGATTCGAATATTAAAGCCTGAAACAACAATACAGTGAAATCTATAAATCCATTTCTTGACAGCAATGAAATTCAATGATTCTTAAATTGATGTTTATTTGATGCATTTTCAGCCTAACACTGACCTTGGGAGAGGAGAGAGCCGAAAGCCAAGGCCTCTGCTGTGGACCAGTCCAGTTTGGTGCCTTCTTCCAACTTGTTCAACCGAGCCTGAGTTCACAAAGGAGGAAAAAAAAAATCATCATCTAGCTGCAGCCACATCAACAAAAGACAGTAGAAATATTAGAGATAATGGATGTACCTGAACATGGGTCTTTCCAAGGTGGCTGTGCAGCTGGATTTGCTCAGGGATGTCCACGGATTTTGCTCCTACGAACTGCAGCAGGGGAACGGGGACACCCGTGTCCCAGGTGGTGACTCTGGCCTGGGGTTCCACCAGATCCCCCCAGCGGCCCTGCAGGTTGGTGGGTGGAGGGCTGTACAGAGTCATGTTGGACAGCTTGTCGTTGAGCATGGCGTAGTATTTGGACTTGATCTCGTCACGCTCAACATCGGTCATCAGACCCTCAGAGATCAGCTGGTCTGAATAGGAGTCAGGGACGCTCTTACGGGATCTGTGAGGACGCAACAATGTAACAATGTCTGTTTCATTAACCAGTATTTTAACATAAAATACACAATATATCTGTGGGGGAATAATAGTTTTGTTAGTCTACACAAATGATTCAAAAAGTGCTTCAGGAGGTAATGAATTTTCTAAACTGCCTTGGTTTTACTTTATTTTGGAAAAAAAAATAAAATCTTCAAATGGACACTTCAAGACACTCCAAACAATATACCATGTCAGTCAAGATGCAGCTTCCAGTGGTAAAAACTTTTGTTTGTTTGTTTTTACCATGGAACTTTTTATACTTTTAAATGCAAAAAATGCTGTACTTCCAAGGTTCAGACTGAAAGAGTTTACGGATATTTTTTAACAACACTGAAGTTACACATTACCAAAGTTCACATTCATCAGAAACCTCCTTTTTGTTGGAACTTTGTCTCTTTGGTCAGAAAAGTACGTTTCACCACTGCTTAGTCTAGAGCAGCTGTGATTGCTACAAAACTGTTGAGTGGAAGCAATTTCTTGAATAAATGTTGCTGAGATCTGCAGTGGCATATAAACTGGAATCAGACCCTACAACAGTTTTCTTACTGTAACTGTAGGTTACGACCCACAACAACAAATGTAATGTTTTTATGTGAACAAGCTTTCCATGCAACCTGAGACCAGGAACTCAGGCACACACTATTATGGAATTTTGAAGCTGACACAAATATCCAGTATTCACTTAGTTAATATTGATATGTATACCAATATGCCTACTGTAAGAGGATTGAGCTTTTCATACGTGCCTGTCTCACAGAATTTCTATCTGTTGCTAATTTGACAGCTGTGTTACGTGACATACTCCTAGAAAAATGATAATAGAAAAACTATACCCACAGTCAGCCAAATATATATAAAAACCTGCTGTCTCTGTGTACGCAATCAGAAAACTTAACAATCCAGAGTTTTATCATCTTCTTAAGAATCTTGATAAATGTGCTGTATATGCTACAGTAACTTTTGAAGTGATGGTGGAAATGTGTGGTGATACAAAGTAAACAAGGTCAATTTAACTGACCGGATGATCTTGTACATGGCTGGGTTGGTGAAGAAAGGCTCATCCAGCTCGTTGTGGCCCCACTGACGGTAGCATGTCAGGTCCAGGATGACGTCTTTCCTGAAAAGCCGCTGGTACTCCACAGCCAGCCGAGTGGCCCGCAGCACCTCTTCTGCATCATCGCCATTTACATGGATCGCAGCACAGTTCACCATCTTACCTGTGACACAAATGGGAGCGTTAGTTTTCGGATTATAACAGGATACATAACATGACCTGTGTCAAGTCATATTTTGAAAACAAATCCCACACTTTGGCAATTCAAATAGTATCAAATACGCTCCCATCAGAAATATTTAAAATTTGCACATAAGTACATTTGCAAATACAGTCTGACAGAGGTTTCTATGCTTCACAAGAAAGTATCTAATTATTTTGATAGGATGCTATTTATAAGTTTCACTGACCGACATCACTACAGTACAAAGACGATCTCCCTCTCTCGGATGGAGTGGTGTAACCCACTTGGTTGTTCACAATGAGGTGGATGCTCCCACCGACTCTGTAGTGAGGGAGGTTCGACAGGGTCAAAGTTTCTGGAACAATCCCCTGGCCAGTGAAAGAGCCGTCACCGTGAACCTGTGGAGAAGAGAACAGAGATGGTCTTGAAGTTTCAGTAACACTGCAGGAAGGTTTGATAAGGACTTCTTTAACAACTCCCTGCTTCACCTTAATCCAATTTCAGACATTCTACCACACTGAACAGAGAATGTAAACTCTTCTAACAGAACAAGGTGAAGGCCCAGAGTTCATACTCCTATAGAGTATGAACCATGGATCAGAATAGAAAAGTAAAGAAGGCATTCAGATGAAATATATTGGAGGTCCACAGCGGCTGTGGACACACTTGTTTCTCAGTGGAACTAGTAAATGTTTGTGCTGTTTTTGACTCTGAATTATGTTTAAGCCACTGTTACATGTGATAAGTTTGTTTAAAGGAGAAGATGTTAAAGGATAGGTTCACAATTTTTCATGTCTGTCTTAAAACAATAGTCAGGTACCCTTAGGAACATTGAAACAGGTTTTGCTTTCTGTAATCATTCCTCCTGTTCACACTGGCCATTATGAGATCCCTGTCTAATGTGTTTCCAATGTAAATGATGGGGGACAAAATCCTCGGTCGTCGTTCTGTGTAAAAATACATATCTGAAGTTAATATGAGGCTTCAGCTATCTGAGTTAATCAAATCAAGTTCTAAATTCCTTGTTTCAATGTTCATGAGGGCACCTGACAATTGTTTTAAGACAAACTCAAAAAATTGTGAAACTATCCATTTGAGAAAGTGTAAACATAATTATAGAAAATATTTAGACTGTGATCTGGATCTGTATCAAAATACACATACCAATAGACAGTCATAGAATCGATGTACCAAATTGTCTTTATTCTAGTAAGTGCATTGGTTAATGAGAAAATTGCAAAGAAAAAATTAAATAATGCTTTAAAAAAATCTATCAAAATCAAATCAAGGCAAAAAGTATTAAGCTGCTCTTCCTCTTCTTGTAAACTTAAACTTCTTGGCTGCCTATGTGTGCATTAGCTGTTGTGAACCAGTACCTGCAGACAGACGACTTGGTCCCCCGGCTGGGCGTTGTCTTCGGGCGAATAGTCCCCTTCTTTCCTGAGCTGCTGCCTGGCTCGGGTTTTGCCCTGAGCCACGGGGTTGATCGCCTCGAGGTGAGACGGGTTGGGCAGCATGGTCACGTGAAGAGGGTGTCCAGCTCCGAAATCCAGCTCCACCGAGGAGGTGAGGTGGGAGAGGACGTCACCGATGGCAGGGGAGGTGTCGGGGAACTCGCTGAGGCCACGCATCTTGCGGAACATGAGCTGGAGAGAGAAACAATGCGAGAACAGTGTTGTTTGACGTTATTTCACCCGTGTTTGAACTTTGGCAGCTGGCTGTGACTTTCTGTTTCCTTGTTCTGCCGATTACAGCAGTGCAAAATAAACAATCCAGTCTTGGTCATGGATAATTTCAAAGTATGCATGTCTCATTAAATGTGGCTGTCTAGGGCTAATTAACCTCTGGTGGGAACTTCAGCAGGCCTGTCAGGAGGTTGAGTCGGCCTCTGTGGGGCATGCCGATGACAATGTCAGTGACTCCGCTGTGGGCCGACTGGTAGAAAAGCTCGTAGAAGAAGCCCATCATGCTCTCTGCTCCTTCTCCTCCATAACGTTTCACAGTGGCAAACTTGGTGGCCAGAAAGTGGTCAAATTCCTACAGGGTGTGAGGGAAAAAGTGGAGAAACAGATGGATTAAAACTACATGACGTGATAAGATGTGTCAAATAATACAATACATTTTATTTGCATTGTACATGGATGTTATCCTCCTCTTTCTACCTGAGACTCCAGCATGATCTTGGCCAGCTGCCTCCTCTCCTCGGTGGAGAAACTCTTCGTCTTGAGTTCCTCAAAGCGGTCAGCGAACCACTCCCTCTCCTCCACGCTGCTCAGCTGGCTGGTCTCCACTGACAGGTGGCCACAGTAGGCTTCCTCCAGGTAGGCCTGAACCTCCTCCACCGAAGCCTCCGCTTTGCCGAAATGTCGTAGCCCTGCAGAAGCACATTGAATGAGCAGCGATAACACAAACCGCTGAGAGAGGAGTGACAAGTGAACAGAGGGGGGCGTAGGTTTGGTGTTTTTCATGTTAGTGTTTTACTCAGCGGTCGGAGAACACCACTGTCTTTAATTCTAATCTTATCTAGTCTAGGACTATTTTATACCTGGAATAAACTAGCTGGAGTTTTACTTTAACCTCAGTTGAAAGGTAAAACCATCCTCCAACCCCTTCCATCTTTTAGGTTTTACTTAAGTATGATTTTCAATGCAGGACTTTTACTTGTAGCAGAGTATTTTTAAAGTGTGGTATAAAGGATCTGAATACTTCCTCCACCATTGCTCTCTAGTTGCAAAGTAAAAGCTCTTTTAACAAGTATAGATTACAAAATGTTACAAATATACAGTAACAACTCATAGCTAGAAGGAGTAGTAGAGTGTGGTGCATGCTGACATTTACCTGAGGTGTTGAGTTGTCCTCTGATGGTGCCAGTCAGCATTTCGATCTCTGGGACACTGTCAGCAACAGGCTTTTCCGGTAGTAAGGGATTAATTTTAGCAGCCTTGTGTCCATGTGCTCTGTATGCCTCCACCAGACGGGCAAGACCATGATCTGAGCACAAAGCAAAACAACAGGCCGCTGTCAGGATGAGCTGTCCCAAAACACACCACGGCTTCAGTGTCAGCCACCGGGTGCAATGGCAATTTCGACTAGTAGCAACAAAATCATCCTCCAACTCAACAATTTAAATGGGAGTGAGATGTTTTACACAAGTACAAAACGAATACTGGAGTAAAATAACGTTACAAACGAGAATGAATGCGTGTCTCTTTGTCACGTAACGTCATTTTAGCGTGACAAAGCCCTCTTCTCGGGTGACGTTGACCCGTCCATATCGTGAATTAACCCCATACTGACCTTGATTTAGTGCCGCGATGCAGTCGCTCTGCAACCTCAGGCAGCTCTTGGTCTGTTTCGGTCGGTATCCATAAACGCCTTTCTCTGTGTGATAACAGCAGCCGACAACCTGCCGAGCGACGCGAGGAGGCAGTCTGCTCAACGACTTCTTCAGGAAAAGTAGGGCCGACATGTTCGTAAGTGTAGATCTGCAACAGCAGCACACACCGACGGCTGCAGGAGAGCAGCCACACCGCACTGAGAGGGACGTCGTGGGAGGAGACGCCGCATCGGAAGCCTATTGGCTGCCGTCCCTGTACTCGTTTCGACACTTCGTTTTAACGCTGTTACGAGGAAGTCTGTCGCTTTTCAGTTAGTTAGTTGTTGGTTTTTTTGTTGTTGTTACGTTTGTCTCAAATTTATTAAACGCCAGGTTTGTATTTGTAGTTACACGAGGGTACATTTTGGAGCAAAGGTGCATTATGTACAAACTAGTTAATAAAAAATCGGGAGTAACTGAAGTAGCCCTCGTGACGTAGCGCAACAAGTGTCAAGCAAAGAGACGTGTGCTGCGTTCATGTGCTCCTTGTAAATTCCGAATTCCTCATTTGAACGTTGGAAAGCAGGATTTCAATGTGGTTTTGGTAAGAAATTGACCCTTTTCTATTTTTCTATATATTGCCTTTTCTAGTTATTCATTGCTGTAGAATTCCCCCTAATTTTAAATAGCATAAAGGTGACAAATTAAAGTGAGTAAAATGATGTGAATCATATGCTATGGCCTTCACAGTCACCAGATCTCAACCGAACTGAACACCTATGCAAAATTGTGCCAGACAGCGCTTTCCACCACCATAATCTAAACACTGAGGGAATATCTTTTGGTGGAACGGTGCACATCCCTCCAGTAGAGTTACAGAGGAGAGTCTATGCCAAGGTGCATTGAGATGTTCAGGAGGCTTGTCATTCTTGTGTTGGCAAAACACCAAAACATGTTACTAAGGCAATTTCTGAACTAAAACTACATGTCAAGACTTTCAGCATGAAATTTAAAATAAAGAAATTCATCCATTAAATTACCCAAGCATCTAAAAGAGGTAACAGTCATAACTAAATTCCCTTGTGCTGCTACAATTTGCCTGTGATTCAAGATGAGCTGTGTTCCTGTTTCCCGAGAACAGCATCAACTTTGTTTTGTCAGCATTGAAGGACAGCCTGGGTTCACACAGCTGAAACCTTAGACTCAAGTGTTAACTGCAGCTGTGTAAATGTCTCATTAATTGTACAGCTGAGCAGTACATGATGGTGTGATCTGCATAAATGTGAAAATCAACATTTAGCACATCCTGACCAAACAATTGTTCTGTGTCAAGTTAACCTTTTTGACACAGAGCTATCTATTGAAATACACTAAGATCTGACAGAAAAACAGATATCAAACCAGCCTGCTGGTTCTTCAGATTTATTATTATTTATCTTTGATAAATCAATAAAAATGCTTCACAACATGGTTTATTATCAGGAGACGTAATATTGTCATTCACTACCAGTGCAGCTGTAATTGTACTGAATTGTTCTTAAAGTTCCTTAATCTGCTCACTTGGTATGGTTTCTAAAGTAGATATACTGTATAGTAGGCCTATAGTTGTTTAAAATGGAACGATCCCAGCCTTTTTAATAGGGGAAGGACCACTTACTCAACTTAGATCTCTTTTAATATTTTGTAGTTTATAGTAACTTCATTGTACTTCAGGAATGTACCCATATTGTAAATGTATAGCTTTCCTGTGATTTTTACACAGATATGTTGTATAGTTTATTTTTACCCAGATGTTAACCTAAAATGCCCTTGCATCTTTTAATGCTACCCCATAATGCTGAGATGTAAAGACAAAGTTGCAGAGTAGACAACATGTCTCTGCTATTTTCTGGCATACTGTTGGATCTCCACCACTGGGTGGAGATATTTTACAGCATTTAGCATTTTATAGAAGAAGCAGGTAAACCGTAAGAAACATTTGGTGTCATAAAGTCATAAGTTACTTTATATTGCTTTCAGAAATCCTAATATGTCTTAACAATTTGTCTGTCAATGTGTTGTAATTTGAGAGGATGAGGAGGACAAACTGAGGAGGAAAATTATGAGAAATAACATTTTTGTATATTTTTTTCCCAAGACTTTAATAGCAAATCATTATACTGCTCTTTAAAGACCCAGTCTGAGACAGAGACAGACCTGTACATCAGATTTACCTTCTAAAATGTATTATCTTCATGATGAAATCAATCATTTGGTTTCCAATTGTCATCACTGTTGGTCCTTATCTCACACTGTCTCCCTACATTATTCCCTGTTTCAACAGGACATACTGAACATTACATTAACGATCTCATTGCAACTTTAATATTTACATCCAAATGACTTACAAATGTGTGTTTCGATATTTGAGATCATGGAAACAACTTCCTCATCTTTCCATGTAACCCCCCTGTAAAGGACAATTCAACCCAAAAATATTCATATTAATAAAAATGTTTTTCACATTCTGGCTGGCTGCCACTTCTGGACCCATTTTGTTGGTACATTGTCTTTGAAAGCAGAACATTTTTTAAAACATCAGTTAACGTTTTGATATCAGTTGCCCAAAATCAAAAAGCTTCTAGATACATTTTACACTTCTACTATTTTACTGTATGTAAATTCAACAATAGAGGGAACTGTATAAAAGAAGCAGAGATGCCAGTTTCTCCTCCCACAACACAGTCATCAGACCATGATGCAATGCAGCAGAAGTTGTTGTGTCTTGGTTAAAGGGTGAGGTAAGGCTTTGTCTTTTGTCTGCCATGTTTACTGATATTACTATGCTGCTATAGCTACTATTCTCTCTACACACAGACGGTAAAAAGCCCATTCTCAAGGCGCTGTAGAAGGGCACTCTGGGAAATAATAGTCTCAAGTAGCTGAGGCAGGTAAATAACACATGAAATGTAAACTCTTTCACTTTATAATAACCTCAGGAAGAGTGATGATGTACATCAGTGTAAAAGGCTCCGAGTCTTTCCTGAGCTGGAGACTCTGTGACTTTAACAGTAACTGTTTGGCCATTATTGTGAGACAAGTGCATCCCTGCTGGTGTGGAAAACCAATCAGCAAGGTCTGTGCTGTCAGTAGGCTGCATCTCCTGATGTATAAAGTAAAATACTGCAGATTTTCAGGGGTTACTGTTTGGTTTTAGAGCTTTTCTGTGGAGTAGGGCTGCAACTAATAATTATTGACATTAACTATTAACCTGATGATTGTTGACAAATGATGCGAGGCAGTCAGGGTTGCACCTAGTGATTATTTCCATTATTGATTAATCGTTTGGTCTATAGAATGTCAGAAATAAAATATTCTCTTCACAATTTCCCAGAACCCAAGGTAATGTCTTCAAAAAAAAAACATCCAAGACCAAAAGATATTTGGTTTAATCTCTCTGGAAGACAGAGAACAGCATCAAATCCTCACATTTGAGAAGCTGGAACTAGTGTATTTTTGGCATTTTTGTTTAATCAATTACCAAAATGATTGCCAATTAATTTCTGATTACTTATTTTAATCTCTAATAGCAATAATCAACTATCAAAACTAATCAACTAATCATTTCACTACTAGTACTATTAAATTCAAGATCTTTACAACTATTAATTCAACTTTATACTGACAGGGTTCAGTATAAAACTTTCCAAACTTTCAAGACTTTGTACAAACCCTGCCGACAGGATTTATTTTTATTTTTACACAAATGTTCATTTATTTGTGTAAACACCTTCATGTGCAGCTTCACAGATGTATGAGACCCAATTACCTGTAGAGTAGGCGTTTTATAATTGAAACCTAAAATAACCACTTATAACACAGCTCATCAGACACCTGGGAGTTTACATTAAGAGTTAGATAAACCTGCTTTCCACCCATCTGTTATTGTTCAGAAATAAGCAAAGAGAAGCACAACGAAGAGAAACAAGTTAGCGAGACATGACACACTGGGGGAGGGAGGGGTGGTTTGTAAAATGCCTTTACAACACTGGACAAGCACAACACACAAAGACACAGTCCATATTAGGGGAAATGGTTTAATTTGGAGACAGAGGCAAAGAAACACACCACACATGAACAAACATTGACCAAAAAAGAACACAGAGTCTTTCAGCTACACACTCCGCTATGGGAAAAAACAGAAAACTCTACACAGGTAAAAAGCAAGGCTCAAACTAAACAGATAGTTAACTGTTCAACTAAGACAATTATCCACACAAGTTGTTGAAATCCCGATGACCATTAAACTATGTGGACAGCACAAATACTAACATGAAACTTACCACGATTTAGAGGATCCCAACCCCCCCGAAACTGAAACGGATTAACAAAGTGAGGAAACATGTAGAGATCGAAGTAAAATCAAAATCAGGCATCTTTTTTTTTTTTTTTTTTTTTAGAGACAAAAAGAAACAAAACAAACAAAAAAAAAAATTGCTTGACACCACCAAGAGGCCAAACTCAAGACCTGGTCAAGGCGAGGCCACATTGAGAGGCCAGACAATTTTTTTTTTCCAATATAGATTTTTTTCCTTTAATTTCCAATATAAAAAGCTTCACTGGTACAAAATACATTTATGAACAACCAGTTGTAGAAATTGGAAAGCCTGTGTATGTCTTTTTTTTTTTTTCAAATCCCACCCAGTTTCAAAAAATTGATATTGACTGAACAGAAAAGACTACTGTATGAATAATACAGATCACATCAAGATGCACCCACTTTGGCTTTCATCAAGACAAGATAAAACATCTATTAAATTATTGGTGGAACATGAACAAAGTCCTACCGATTATCAGACAAGAAAAGATTTTTTTTTCTCTCCTTTTCTTTTGGATCAAGACAATA